>OY720628.1:27999661-29199661 GCA_963170105.1 Cantharis lateralis
ATCCATGCCTTTTTATTCGGGTTACGATAATCTCGTATGATTACGTATTCTTCTATTTTAAAATTCCGAACGTTGGACACGTCTCCGCTTTCCTTTAATTTATTGTAACTTTTGTGGAGTAAGTCTAACCTTATCTTTAACTTTCTATTGAACATAGCTTCTGCTGGAGAAACTTTGGTTGTGCTATGGGGTGTGTTTCTGTAAGTTAAAAGAAATCTTGCCAGTAACGTCGATATTGGCACATTTACATTGCTTGGATCAATCGTCGCTGACACTATCTTGTTTTTGAATGTTTTGACTGCGTTTTCGGCTAAACCGTTACTCTGTGGATTGTACGGCGAAATTAGCAAGTGTTTGATACCATTTTTGTAAAAGAAATTTTCCATATCTTCTGATACCAATGACGGTCCGTTATCGGATATAACTGTGTCAGGAAATCCAAATCTTGAAAAGCAATCTCTTAATTTTTCTATGGTTTCGTTTGCGGTAATCCGATTCATTTGGTAAATTTCTGGCCATTTTGTAAAATTATCGATTAATATTAAATACTGTTTGTTGTATAATTGACAAAAATCGATATTAATTGTTTGAAATGGTCTTGAACTTTTTGGCCATTCCACATAACATTTTGGTGGACTTGGTCGAACTTTCAAGCAACTGTCGCAAGATTTGCACATGTTTTCGATATCCTTGTCTATTCCTGGATACCATAAATATGATCTTGCAATTGATTTAGTTCTTACAATTCCTTCGTGTGTCGAATGTAGTTCTTGTAGTATAATTTTTTGTAAAGTTTCTGGTATAATTATACGATGACCATAGAATAAGCAATCCCTAATTACTTCCAATTCGTTTCTTCTTTCGTAAAAGGGTCTTATCTCGTTACTTAATTTAGACGGCCACTGTGTTTTCATGTACGTTTTGATTTGAGTTAATAAATCACTCTTCTTTGTTTCTAGCTGCACTTGATTATTATCCACGGGTATTTCCGCGTTGTAAAAGTAAATGTAGCTATGCTCCGGGTCGTCTGCCGTATCACGGTTCTGTAATGGCAATCTAGAGAAACAATCTGCTATTGTGTTGTTTTTGCCTTTAATATGGGCAATTTCGAAGTCGAAATTTGATAAATATAAGGCAAATCTTTTTATTCTGTTAGCATAAAGTTGGTTAATTTCTTTTTCCTTGCCGAACAATGTTACTAAAGACTTCTGGTCTGTTTTTAAAGTAAATTTATGTCCGTATAGGTAATCTTGAAATTTTTTAACCCCAAAGAAGCATGCCAAGCTTTCTTTATGAACCGTCGAATAATTTTGTTCTGCTGGTGTGTAAGTTCGTGAAACACACGATACTACACGTTCGAATTTATCAGGCATTACGTGCGATAGCACTGCTGCTATGCCTTTTTCTGATGCATCGCAAGTTACTATTATAGGTAACTGTGGATTGAAATACGTTAGCGTTTGATCTGATGCTATTATTCTTTTTATTTCGATGAAAGATTTTTCACAATTTTCATCCCAATGATATTTAACTTCTTTCTTTAATAATTTATATAACGGTGATAAAACTTGGGCTAGATTATACACGAATTGACTGTAATAATTTGCCATACCTATGAATGATCTTAGTTCCGTTATATTTGTCGGACGTGGGGCTCCTGTTATAGCTTCGATTTTGCTAATGTTCTTAGATAGACCATCTTTTGTCAAATCGTAGCCTAAATAGGAAACTTTGTCTTGCAAAAATTTACATTTATCTAAATTGACAGTCAATCCTGCTTCTTTCAGAATAGTCATTACTTTTTTGACAATTTGCAAATAATTTTCGCCTTCCCTATGTCCTATTAAAATATCATCTTGAAATATAAAAACATTTTTTACTCCTTGGAATAATTGATCTATATACTTTTGAAAATACAGACTCGCACATTTTATACCAAAGGGCATCCTGTTGACATTATATAGACCTTTATGGGTTGATATTGTTACAAGTTCCTTCGATTCGTCATCTAACATAAATTGCATATATGCATCGGCTAAATCTATTTTGGAAAATTTATGATTTCCTGAAAGACTGGCGAATATCTGTTCAATTCTTGGTAATGGATAATACATGTCCACTAAATTTTTGTTTAAATTAACGTAACTACCACATATTCTTACCGTGCCATTCTTCTTTAAGACTGGTACAATTTGTGTGCTCCATTTTGCTGTTACGGTTGGACTAATTATTCCTTGTTGTTCCAAACGAGCTAGTTCATATTCCACTTTTGTTTTTAATGCTAAGGGTACAGGTTTTGGAGGTGAATGTTTGGGTATTGCATCTGGTTTTACTTTTAACGCGATTTTGGCGTGTTTGAAACATCCAATTTGTTTCTGGAAAACTTCTGGAAATTCTTTCAGTAGTGTAACCTTGACATCCACTGAATCGACAGAGTTGATTGCTGTTGGATTAAAAGTAATATTAAACTCACGTATAAAATCTCGACCTAATAAAGCTGCAGATGCTTTTTGAATAACAAATAATTGCAATTCCTTTTGTATACCTTTAAATTCTAAATTAACTCTTATAAACCCTTCTGGGATAATTGGTTCCCCAGTGTAACCCTTGAATATAGCAAGTGAAGTTTGAATGGGATAGAACTTTTCAAAATTTTGTACATAAAGTTCTTTAGAAATGGCTGATATTGCCGATCCTGAATCTAATTGCATGTACATTATTTCATTTCCTATCTTAATTTCAATTTCAATTGGTTTATTATTACTATCTATGTTATAAATGGCTTCTATGATGGTTTCAATGGGTAAACTTACTTCTTCATGTTGTTGGATAACAGAATTTATTTGCTTCGTTTTTACCTGTCTACATGCAGTTTGTAAATGTCCATTTTTCCCACACAGATTACAATTGTAATTTACATATTTACATACGCCACTATGTTTCCTACCACAACAATTGCATTTTGGCTTCATACGCGAAGTACTGGGGCCATTTTCATTTGCTACATACTTGCTGTTGGATTGGGATCCAATTTGGTTCTTCTGTTGCCATTTACCAGATTGTAAAATAGTTTTTGATGGTACGATTGCTTGAATTCGACCTTGTGAGTGATGCACTGCCATTTCTTTCGATGCGGCTATTACTAGGAGTTCTTGAATTGGCATTGTTACGTCTTGCTCGACTAACTTATCAAGTATTGGTCCAGGTCTCATAGCTGTTACGAATTTATCACCCAATATTTTTGTTAAATCTGTTCCAAAATTGCAGTTTACAGAAAGTTTTTTAATTCTGGCGTACCACTCATTGCTGGTTTCTTCAGTAAGTTGTTTTGCCTCGTAAAATTCAATTCTTTCTCTATATGTATTTACTCTTGGACTGTAATGTTGTTTCAACAGCATTGTCAATTGATTGTACGTCTTTGTTTCTGGTGCTGCTGGGTAGCACAGATCTCTTAAGGTTCCATAAACGTGCTCCGACAGATGACTCAGCAATAAACCAATTTTTACAGATTCGTCGCATATTTTGTTAGCAGAGCAAAAATGCTTGAGACGTTCTTCATAAATTGTGAAGTCTGTATTAGAATTTAAGTACTGAGGTACCGTACCTACGAAAGACGTCATATTTGACTTGCGTCCTTTGAAAATAAATTTTTATATCTTTTATAACTCGCAATTATCCTCGTCGCCAAATGTTATGTTTTATTCTTCAAATTAATATTTGTATTAACATTTTTATTGTATTAACATTACATTATACGTTCAATGGTGTGCATGACATGTTTATTATCTGTCGTCATGGTGCACAGCCGCCTCCTATATATTACACTTGGTCTGCCAGAAATTCCGCTTCTGTCCGGATTAGAGACATTGGAGAAGCGGGGCGTTTCAGCGGAGGTGGAGGGGGGGTCGCAAGAATCTTTGCGAAAAATTGTTGGATTTCAGGTGAATCCTGAAGGGTGCGTGCCGACCTGACGTTGGTTGTCGTCTGGATCGGGGGAAATAGGGGGGGACCTCCTGTGATACAGGGGTCACGAAAACCTCCGCTGAGAGCTGGGAGGGGGGTCGGACTCCTGAAGTGGAGTCGGAGCGGGCTTTGATTCGCTGGTTTCCCCACTTTGGGTTGGGGGCGGGAGGGGGAGTGGCGACTGACGTGCCTACCGTTGTCTCTGAGCAGGCAGCGGTTGCCCCTAATACAGGGGGGATTGAAGACGTGGTGAATTTAATTAGTGGTTCCGTCGGGACCGGGATCGTCCCCGGCAGTGAGGACATGCTCTCTTTTTCTATTTTTCTTCTTACTTTTAGATGTTGGTTTGATCGCCTCTTCAACTTCACGAATGTCAAGATCGGTGTTCACAAGCAGCTCCAACGAGGTCCGACAGTCCCCAACGGTCATATCGCCCGTAGGCTTGATATAAACCATGGTTTCCCGTGCCTTTGCGCTGGGGCCAAGCATCCCACTGGCTGCCCCTCTCCTTGGGGTCTTCTTTAGTACCGGCTCAGGGACCTGCTTCCCGAGCTTGACCTTTGCCTTAAAGGCCCTCTTATCCATGGGAAAGGACTTCTTTGCGGCAGGAGGACCAGGTGCAAAAGAGCTCGACCCCCCTTTACTTACTGTAGCGTAAGTCGCCACCGCCTGGGTTTGGCTACTAGTGGCAATGGTTTTGAGGCCAGAGCCGCTAGCGCCGACCGTATCGAAATACGGGGCTTTGTTTCGCCTTTCGGAGCGGGGGTTTCTTTTGGGAACTTATCTCCACGCACTTTCTGGCTGGACTTAGCTACTCGCGGCTCGGAAGGGCCAGTCATTTTCTCTAGGGAAGCACGTACTGCAACGTTTTCCATGAGGAGTCGTAGCATAAGGTCTTCGGCTTCCATCATCTTTCCACAGACGAAGGAGGCTTCGGACTTCGTTATTCTACGCTCCTTGGCGTTGACAAACTCCGTGAATTCTCTGGAAATGACGCGCAATTCCCTACGTTCGACTGCCTGTAAAGGCATAGTCTGGATGTCGCGGTCCGTTTTTAGAGGGGGAATTGAGCTTACGCTCGCTTCCCCGTCATCAGTGGGCCCCCGTTTAATGCCTCCCTGCAGGACGACATTTTCGAGGATCCTCACCTTCTTGGCGGTGTGACCCACGTCTACTTCGCTGTTGACAGAGGTCTTGCGACGCACGTTTTCAGCCGTGCCTGTTGCGCCGCTCTTAGCCCTGCGAGTAACGTCCGACCTAACGATCCTCACCCTTAGATCTTTCGCGTTGGCTCTGGCTTGCGCAACAGCACTCGGTGCCTCCCCCACCCTGTCGAGCGATCCGACCGCAGGAATCGTATTACTCCCATCTTCTTCCTCTGCTCCAGCTGTTCTTGAGCCTTCTGTAGTTGGTCTCACGCTATCCTTGACGTGAACGTCTTTCATGAGGATGCACACCTCTTCTTCGATCTCCTCGACACCCACCACCGTGTCCCTCGCGCCGCTGGCGCCCTGACCATCGTTTATTAATAGTAAATCCATATTTGGTCCCACGAGTATTGATGATTCAAACGGTCCTTCTCCACGCATCGTCGACGCGGAGCAAGCGGACTTAGTCTTAAAACAAGCGCTGGCCGCAGGGGCGCTTGAGTGCGCTAAATACCGAGTTGGCACCCCCGGTCATTCATCCCATCACCGCACTGAGCTTAGGATTCATGGATTTACCGCAGGGTTTTCTCCCTGTTGGGGAATCGCAAGCGACATCGCTGACTTGATCGGCCCCGTCCGACCGCTTAAAGAAAGCCTTCACCGGTGGAGATCCTTTCTCGCGAACGCGCTAGGAATGACCCCGCGCTTCGTGCGGTTTGGCAGCCGGGGCTATTGCTCCGGACTTTTCTATCCACCATTCGTGCCAAGCCCTACTTATTCTAGGGGGGGTCTTATCTCGCTAGAACTAGAGGACTGTTATTCGCAAGAGTTCAGGGATAATGTGTACCTTTTACCTTGTGCACGATGAAAGAAGTGGGTTAGCACTCGGTGCCTTCCTACGCTGAGACGCGGGTGCATATTTGTTTGAAAATCGTCCAATTTGTGAGCGTGGCGTCTCTTGGGGTTGATCGGATGCTCGTATCACCTAAGTGGAGGATCACCGGGTAGTGATCCGATGATAAATCGTAGACCACTTCGCTGGCGTGCATGATTGTAATGTTTTTGAGGACAGCGATGTCGAGCACATCGTCGCTGGCGGGTCCTTGCGTGGCCCTGTGGGTGGTTTCGGTGGGCGCGATGACGGTTACATCCAGTTCATCTGCGAGGTTTCTTAGTGTGTTTCGCGTTTAGGTCGCCAGCGACTATCTTCGGTGCGGGGCCATTGAGCAGCGATTTTACTTCATTTACTGGGAAAGATTTATTTGGCGGTATGTATGCCGACGAAATTTGAATAGTTGCCTTGATTTAATAACGGGATAGTGACAGTCGTGGCTTCTAAATTGGTGAAAATTGGTTTGGTGGTGACGTGGTGTTGAATGTTGTGTAGTACGTATATCGCGGTTCCCCCACCGGCCGCGGGTAAGCGGTCGGTGCGGTGCAGGTTGTAGTTTGCGAGTTTGGCGGATACGGACGGCTTGAGGTTGATTTCTGTAACCAGGATGACATCCACGTCGTGGGTGTGTGCGACATTTAGCAATTCAATGCGCTTGGCGTAGATCAGGGAGTTGGCATTCCAAAAAGCAATTTTTAAGTTGCTTTTTTATTGTTCTTTGTTGTGCTGACATTGTGGATTGCCATTGACGTGATAGGGGTGATAACATTTAGTGTAGTGGGTTGGTTTGCGGGGGTAGGTGGCTAGGTATTGTAAGAACGCGGCCGGGTCACCGACGGTGTTGAGTAGGGTGTCGTAGGCCCGGGCGAAAGCGGCTATGTTGTTTTCGTCCATCGGGGTGCGGGTGGGCGTGGCTTGTGAAAATTGGTTGACCAATCCGGGTGGCGGACGGAGCGGATGCGACATTAGTTGCGGGATCGAGCCAGAGGAAATTTGAGGTTAATTTGATTTTTGGGTAGTTCGGACATCCCTGGTAGTTAGCGGTGTGGTCTCCACCGCAGTTGACACAGATTGGTTTGGTGTCGCGTGGCTTGGGGCAGGTGCTGGTCAGGTGGGATGCTGCGCATTTCGGGCATGAGCGACAATTTCGCTGGCTGTGCCCGAAATGCTGGCAACGATGACACTGGCTTACTCGCGCCTTTCTATGGGGTGATTCCACTTGGATGTTTAGGTCGAACAGCCTTTGGAGGTCGTAGATACTTCGGTTGGTTTGGGTTTTTTCCAACGTGACCATCAGTAGTGGGATGGGTTGACGGGAGCGACCGCTGTGCATCCGTGCGACTGGGATGGTTTGGAAGCCGTGAAGTAGTAGCTCGTCTTTGACTGCATCGGTCGTGTAGTCCACATTAATTCCTCGAATGACGACCTTGAGCGGTCGTTCCTCCGGAAGCTGATAGGTGTGAAAACCAAGTGCGTTGGGGTCAAGGTTGGCTTCGAAGAGGCGGATGATACCTCTGTAGTCGGAGATGGTGGCCGGGGCGATGCTAATACCATCCGTAACCTTTAGGGCCTTTGTATAATTTAGGCTTAGGTCCAAAATTCGGGTGCGTAGATTATCCCATTTTGCGTGGTCGCGAAGAATGATTGGAGGGATTTTTGATCTCTCGGTGCGGGTGTTGGTAGGGGTCGCTTGAGATGGTTGGGTGACCTGGGTGGCTGGTGCGTCATCGGGGTTTTGGTCGTTTTGCGTGGCCGTGGATGGTGCAGGTTGGGACGTCATGATGTCGGTGCCGGGGATGGCAGCGTCCATATTGGTTTGCAAAGAAGGCAGGGTGGTGTCGGGTAGTGTGGACTCGGTGGCCTTTTTCTTATTGACGTTTATGGCGAGATTTTCAATGGAGGAAGCGGGCGAGATTTGCCTGTTCTTCGTGTTTGAGGGAGCAGCGAGTTGTTTGCGCAGCTTCTTTTTCTGCGTTTTGGTTAACGCAGGGGTGAAAGACTCGTCGGAGGAGCCTTCGGGGTCGTCCTGGTGACGTTTTTTTCGAGGTGCTCAGTTCATGGATTGGGTCGGTTGTTAGTGGGGCAGTGGTGAGGTCTTCGATCTCGTTGTTTAGGTCCTCGTTTGAATTAAGAAGGACTTCAAGGCGGATATCGTAGGATGCCACTTGGGATTCGTGTTTGGCCACGAATGCTTTATGGTTTTCATCTAGTTGGTTGAGCAAGTCTCGGAGGGTTGAAATGGTGAGGTCATTTTTGGCTTGGAGAGATTCGAGTTTTGACACCATAATGATGATTAGAGAAAAGTAGATGGAAGTAGAATAGAGATGTATTAAAGTTGAAATGGAGGTGAAGAAAGTAACTGATTTGACGAAGAAAAAAGTATTGAAAAATACTCTTTTGTAGTATAAACTTGTTAAAACTTAAAAAAGGCGGAGCGAAAAGCGAACGTACGTACGAGGTGAATACCGGGTGACCGACTGGACTACGGTCCCCACCTAAGCGTAGCGTAGCTGGATGACTTTCGGGGCATTTGGCGCCGCAGGCGCCTTAATCCCCTTCATCATAATGTTTGAGATTGTGGCATTGTGCTCGGAGAGCTAGTAATTATTACGCTGACGAAAATGTTTCATTTCGTCAGTCTGAATGTTATACAGACAGCAGTCACGAAGAACCTGTAGTTAAATGTTTCGAGTGAGGTATGATGTTTGAAATGGCGGGAATAGCACTGGATGCACTGAGTGGTTGACGAATTGTAACTAACTAACTAACTAATAACTAAGAGAGGCTGTGATAGTTTGTAGGGTGGTAAGGACGCACTGGGTGGGGGAATGTTTGTTTAAGTTTGTCGGGAGTGGGGGGGGGGGGGGGTAGTATGGGCACTTCGCGGCGTCAAAGTGTTCGGACACTAGCACTGAATTTCGACACTGGGGGAACGGTTTACACAGGGGGGCAGTTGCGGTCGGTTTAGTGAAGGCTCTGGGGAAGCTGGCAGATGTAAAGGTGGGCTAGCTGCGAGGATGTGCTTCGGGCGTTTATGGCGCCAGAAGTCTTCTGTCTTGTAGTTCCCTAGGTTGGCAATCACAGGGTTTTCCTGGTCGCCACATCTGTCGTAGAATTTGATGGTTGTGGTCCTGTTGAATTCCGTTATGGTCGGGAGCTTGGCGTCGAAGTGGAGCTGGCGGTTGGTCACATACCACGGGGCGTTTAAAGATCTGCGCAGGCACACATTTTGGATGGTTTGGAGCTCTTTTAAGTTGGTGTAGGAGTTGTAGGCCCAGGCAGGGGCCGCGTAGGTCATGGCTGGTCGGATGATGGTTTCGTAAAGTTTGAGCTTCAGATTGGGCGTGAGCTTTGATCTTCTCCCGATGAGTGGGGCTAGAGTGGCCATAAGGTGTTTAGCATTGTTCTTTAGCATCTTGATGTGCTTGAACCAGTTCAACTTGGAATCGATTGTTACTCCCAGATATTTGGTGGTGGTAGCCCACGGTATGGGTAAACCACATATTTCCAATGCTTGGGGAGGGGGGGGTCCTGTGGTCGATCGCTTTTTGTGGAAGATCATTCCGGCGCTCTTGTTTGAATTGATTTCTATCCGCCATTTGATGAACCAGTCCTCGATTTGGTCCAGAGCTTCTTGGGTTTTCTGTGCGGCAATAACGCGATTGATGGAGGTCGAGGCGAGTGCGGTGTCATCCGCATACATAAACAAAGCGGTCGCGTTGTATGGTGGTTTAGGGATATCGCTTACATAAATGTTGTATAGGGTTGGAGACAGGAGCGACCCTTGTGGGACTCCCGCTGCGATGAATCTCTCTGTGGACCTGGTGCCTTCAATCTTAACTTGGAACCGCCGGTTGGTGAGGAAAGATGCTATGAGCTTGGTTAATCGCAAAGGGATGTTAGTTTTGAGCATCTTCGAAAGGAGTCCGTTGTGCCACACCTTGTCAAAAGCTTTGGATAAGTCCAAGAAGGCTGTACAACAGTACTCCTTTTTATTCTGGGCGAGGGTGATCGTTTCGACCAGTCGAAGTAGTTGCTGGGTAGTGGAGTGACCCGGGCGGAATCCGAATTGCTCGTCTTGGATGATGGTTTCCTCAGCAAGCGCCTTGTTGAGCCGGTCCAGGATTGTTCGCTCCACTACCTTCGCCGTGGTGGACAGGAGGCTGATGGGTCTGTAGCTTGTTGGGCTGTCCTTGGGTTTCCCGGGTTTGTGGGTGACTACCACATCAGCGAGCTTCCATCTGGATGGGAAATGGGCCATTCGTAGGGTGGCGTTTGCGATAGCTGTGATGGCGGAGATGGCTTTGAAGGGCAGCTCTTTCAGTGCTGCGTTGGGGATGTTGTCCGGACCCGGAGCTCTCTTCCGTTTGGTCTTTTTGATGGCCATGGCAATTTCTTCTGGGGTGACTGGGTTGATCGGATCGTGGTCGGCTGGGATGGGCGGGTTAAGTTCATCTGCTATTGTACGGTCGATGTTTTCTATGTGTCGATGTTGCGTGTGCCCTGGATCTCCAGGGCATCGGCGAAAGTTTCCGCCTTTTCGATGTCGGGAATCGCCAATCCATGTTGGTGTTGGATTGCCGGGATGGGTGTTGATATGTTTTTTTAGGACACTTACCGCGCGCCAGATCGAGTGGTCCTCGCAACTGAGGGACTCCAGCCCCACCTAGCGTAGCGTAGCATCATTGATTTCGGGGCATGTTGGCGCCGTAGGCGCCTTAATCCCCTTCATCTCGTGTTTGAAGTGCTTGACATTGTGCCAGTTGGCTAAAAATACGCTTACGCACCCCCCGGAGGGGAGGGGGGTGCGCGGAACTGAATGTGAAAACAAGTTGAGCAGCACGAAAGGTGTTGACGTGTAGTGATGAAAAAAGTTATAAAGCTTGTAATGGCGTTTGCTGTCTGTGGTATCGCACTGCACTTTGCGTTCGCGGCGCGGGAGAAGTGTCAATATCACTGGGCGGGTGGCAAAGATTGTCGGGTATGGCGGAATCGCGTGCGCGTTTTAGCACTGAATGTTCGAGTGTGTTGCCGTTGAGAAGGTCGCGGAAATGTGATCACTTAAAGTCTGATGGGAAAAATGTAAATGTTCGGGTGGGGGATCACTGGTGGTAAAATGGCGTAAAAACTAATTTATTAACTAAGATTAACTGAGTGTTTAGAGCTTGGTGTATAACTACTACCGGGAAAAAAGTTTGTCGCACTGTCGCGGGCACTGGGTCGCGGGGAGGAGAAAGTCTGATCGCGGGGTAAAACTTTCACTTTCGCGGAAGGAATTCACTTTCGAACGTTCACTACTTACTTATCATTCAGTAATTAAGGAGTGCCATGGCATTGCCATATACAGTAACGGTCATAGAAATGTACTCACTTAAATTTTTTTAATTATTTTACAATTTTCGTAATAAAATCGATAAATTTTTGGGATAATATGTGTCATACGGTTATTTACCGTATATTTAAGCCTACCCAATACAAAAAAGGACAATTTTTAAAAGGGATGGTGTCAGGAAACGAGGGTTAAAAATATTTATTAAAAAGTGCAATTAAATCATGGAAATATAAAATTAAAAATTTACTTAAAGTCTTTATTTTACAGGTATTTTACTACTCTACATCTATTGTATTATTTATGCCCGCTTATAAGCCATAAATTTAATATTTAGTAGAACCACCCTTATTTTTTATAACGGTTTTTAGTCGGTTATGCATTGATTTTTTTGTAAAATTTCTTCATTAACGACTTCCTGCCAAATAATTTTTTACAAATTTTGCAGTTGGATAATATATTTAGGTGTCCTAATGTTATTTTGCGTTTCATAATGCCCCAAAGCTTTTCAAACGGATTTAAATCCGGGATATACCTGGCCATTCTATGGTATTAATACCTTCATTTTTGAGAAAACGTTTTACCTATCACACTAATATTGTAAAAATAAATTATTTGCGTATTATACTACTACTTCAATATGTAAAGGTACAAATAAATGAAATACTTACAATTTTTGCTCAATGGCATAGTGCAGAATCGTCCTGGAATATAGAGGAAGAAATTTGGGAATTATGAATTTCGAAATATAGCAGAAAATGTTCTGTTAGAGTGCTTATGTAAACTTTTGCATTTACTATTTCTTTTATGAACACCCAGTACTCCAACTCCATAGTAGAAAAATCATCCCCAGACCATTTGTCCGGCCGGATGCTTCACTGTTGGCGTAACGCACTCTGCTTTAAAACATTCTCCAGTTCTGCGTCGAACTAGCTGCTTACCTTCCGACCCAAATAATCAAAATTTGCTCTCATCGGAGAAAATCACATTTTTCCAGTCATCTTCACTCCAATTTTCATACTTTTTTGCCCATTTTAATCGTTTTAACTGCATTTTCTTCTTTAAGAGGGGCTTCTTCTCTGGTGATCACGCTATTAAATTCACTTCTGGTAATCTCCGCCTCTCGGTTTCAACAATTATTTGTGTTCCAGACGTTTCTCTGATCTCAGTACGAATGTCCACTGCGGTATTAAAAAGATCCCTCAACTCAATTAGCGTAATTTCCATGTCTTCACGTTGTGTCGTTGCTCGTTGTCTACCATTCCCTTCTTTTCGTTCCATACTCCTAGTTTCGCGATATTTTTTTAAAAAATTTGTCACAGTGGATTGACTACATCCTACTTTAGCAGTAATTGCACAAGTCGACCAATTTTCACTACTTAAAGTAAGAATAACTGATTTCTTAGCAACTGTTAATTTATTCATATTTGGCATTATTTTTAATTTCACGTCTTTACACTAAGAAGAAAATACAAAAACCAGAACAATTTGTACCTGAAAGTACAATAAGATATTCTTTAAGCCTTTTGGTGCATAATCGCCTCAAAATTTTATGACTGGATACCATTTTAACCGAGTTTTGTGTAAATTTTATAGTGAGTACATTTCATTGACCGCTACTGTACCTCCTGTCTGTTTTTGTGGCTATCTGACGTTTTTTGGTTGGGATCTAACCCTTGATTTCCCAATTGGGCTTGTCGATTGAGGCCGCTGCCCGTGCCTCCCTTTTTGGGAGTCCAGACTCGGGCGAAGGCCCTAACGTGGACTCCGGACTTGGGGGGGGGGGTGCAGCGAGAAACTCCAGCCCGGCGCGTGCCCAATTCCGCTTGCGCGGGGTTTTTGGGACGGCCGGTCTTGGTGTTTGTATTTATTTAATTAATTATTTATTTATATTTACTCTCTAAGAACCCCCTCCCGGCGCGTACCCATCAACCGCCGAAGCGGTCTTTTGGGACGGTCGGTCTTGAGGTTCTGAGGTTGATGTTGGCTGCAAGTTTATTTCAGCCCGGCGCGTCACCATCAACCGCTGGCGCGGGATTTTTGGTACGGCCGAGCTTGAAATGGCGAAATGTGATGTTAGCGAGGCAGTTCTCGTTCGCACGAGTCGGTAGCTCGAACGTTCACTTTCGCTGCTGGATTGTGGTGGTGGGTGGAGCCTACGTGCACAACTGAGGTTGACCAATGGATGTGTTCCGATTGGTGGGCGTGGCTTCTGGTGGCGAATGGTGAACGTTGGAAAGCGAAGGGAACTTCAAGTAAAAGTTCATGTTGACGCAAGGATGTGCTTGGGCATGACCGGCATCACGAAGTCCCCCGTGTTGTATTTTCCTAGCGAATTTATGAGTTCGTTGTCAACGTCTTCGCATCGGATGTAGAATTTGGTTGCCAATTTACGGTTGAACTCCGTGATGGTGTCGATGTTGGCGTCCTTGTGTAGTTGGCGGTTGGGAACGAACCAAGGAGCGGCCGTGGCTTGTCGGATGCATTTGTTCTGAATAATTTGAAGTGGATTCAGAAGTTTGGGGTCTTGGTAGGCCCAGGCCGGTGCTGCGTAGGTCATTGTCGGGCGTATTATTTGTTTGTAGAGTAACAATTTGAGCTGTGGGGTGACCTTGCTGCGTCTGTTGAGTAGGGGCGACAGTGCGGCGGTGATCGCAATGGCTTCAGCCCCACCTAGCGTAGCGTAGCATCATTGATTTCGGGGCATGTTGGCGCCGTAGGCGCCTTAATCCCCTTCATCTCGTGATTGAAGGTTTAACATTGTGCCAGTTGGCTGTAATACGCTTACGTACCCCCCGGAGGGGGGTGCGCGGAACTGAATGATAACAAATTGAGCAGCACGAAAGGTGTTGACGCGTATTCATAACAATATAAAAAGTTTGCAGTCTAAAGGTTTAAAAAGTTTATAGTTTGTAATGGCATTAGCTGTGGATGGTTTCGCACTGCACTGCGCGTTCGCGGCGCGGAGAAAAAAGTGTCAATATCACTGGGCGGGTGGCGAAGAAGTCGGGTAAGTAGCCCCACCTAGCATAGCATAGCTTGATTGGTTACGGGGCATGTTGGCGCCGCAGGCGCCATTATCCCCTTCATCTGGTGCTCGTTGGTTGACATTGAGGCCCGGTGGGCAAATATTCTGCTAATAATTAAAACTGTTAGTAATAATTACCGCTGTCTGGATGGTTAATAATGCATTTTGCGTGGCAGTCGCTGGTGTTGAATCGTGTAATTTTCTTATCGTTCGTGTGAGGTATGGCATTGCGTTGATGTCGACGAAGAAGGTGGTAATCGGTGTTGATTAATTTGGAATGGTCCTAATTCGGTGTTGATGGATTTGGCCGCTTTGGATTGTTTATTTTGTAATGACTGCAGCGATGTTGGAAACTTGAGTTCCAGTCATCAATGTTTGCAGCTCGTAGAACTGTGAAAATGGCCTGAAGTAGGGAGGTGACGAGTGCCCCGGTGTCCACCGCGTTGGTGGGTAGGGTGGTAGGTTCGTTTTCCCCGGTCTGTCGGATCGGTGCTTTCGGGCGCATCTTGTTTAGCCCCACCTAATCAATTCAATTATGAATGACCGATGAGCATTTGGTGCCGCAGGCACCTTGATCTCCGTCGTCTGGTGATTGATTTTTTGACGTTGATTGTTTATTAAAAATTGTGACGGAAAATATTAATTTTCCGCCCGTCTTAGTGGTTTATTTGCACAGTCACCTTACCCTTGGTTGCTTCGATTTTCTAGTTGGTTGATTCTCGCTGTTGTTTGTGTTTTGTGTTGCGTGGCACTGTTTATTAAGATAAGGCAGGAATGTTTATGGTTTGAATGTTTTGCACTTGGATTATTAGGTGGACTTAAATTAATAGGTTAATTATTGATGCACTAAATTATAACTAAACTAATTGATTGTTTTGATTTTTATAAAATAAAATGTTTTGTCGGGGGGGGTTTGCGCACTAATGTTTGTGATGGACGAGTTTTTGGGTGAAGGGAAATGTTTATCACTTAAAGTGTTCGGGTCGGGCACTGTCGCGAGCGTTTTTAGTTTACCATCACTGTTCACTAGCATTTTGCGCGTCTTGATTGGTCGTTGAGGGTGGGGCTTGTTTAGATGTAGTAGTTGTGTTGACCAATGGGTTGTTCGGTGTCGTCTGGAGGTGTGGCCTTCACACCGGGGTCTAACTTCGAGTGGTAGCCGTCTTTGATGTTGATGATGGATAGTTTTGGATGGAAAACTTACTCGTTTGTGTTGAAAGCCCCACCTAAATTAGCATTGCCACAACCCAGGCAGGGCTCACGTGCCGGCAACAGAATGACTTTTTCAAGCTAACATGAAGGTAAACTTGTAAAATTTACATCAAAAAGTCGATTTTCAAAATTAAATTGTGAAGTAACCGTTGGGCCGATTTTCATTTACCTCACCTCATAAGAAAGCTTAAAATTTGCTTTTTCAGAATATTTAAGGGTTTTTTTATCGTAGTTTTGAAGGAAGGAAGCGTAGAATATCGACGGTAACCCGAATTTCAATAAAATTTTCTACTTTGTGTTTGTATCATCGAAACAAAAATTGAACAATCAACGTAAAATTGTCGTTAAACATACTTCAAGTATTCCCGAATTCAGTAGTCGATTCCATTTCATTAAATTCAATAATCGACTTTTGGCCACGGAATCGGGTCTCCTGGCCCACTGTGCGGTGGATTGATTTTCACTGTCATTATGTTTAAATTCGATAATTGTCGATTTGTCAGAGTTGGCTTATACTGCAGCCTTTTTTTTCGGATTTTGGATTTATGTTCTGGGATTTTTTATAGGTAGGGAGTGTACCATTCGATACACAAAAATTTCGATTTTTGTACTATTTTTGTATCATAGCAAAACTACAGTTGTTCTAAAAATTTTAAAATTACTATTTATTATTTTTTAATTAACATGTTTGTAACTCACATTTAAGGAGAAACAAATTTGACATTGAAAAGTTGATA
Organism: Cantharis lateralis; assembly: GCA_963170105.1. Taxonomy (NCBI): domain Eukaryota; kingdom Metazoa; phylum Arthropoda; class Insecta; order Coleoptera; family Cantharidae; genus Cantharis; species Cantharis lateralis. Next base: position 28,015,971 of record OY720628.1, read on the forward strand.
TCACGTCTATTGCATAGGTACTTTGAATTTTTTCCAAAAATTTAATTTTCATTATTGAAAATTGAATTTAAAGTCGTTCAGTTTTTCATTCACGGTACCTGTAGTAGGTGTATTTTGTAAGATTTTTATTTCAGTAACTAATTAGCAACTTTTACAAAACAAATGAATCACAGTCATACTTTCAAAGGCCAACTGTATTTTCATTACATCACCGTTACAAAATATTTAATTCCATCTCTAGTAATCAAATGAAATACAAACTGCGTGAAAGGTGGCGATAAATTTTGTGAACGTTAATTAAGCAGATTGTATAAAAAGGAAGCTAATTTTAAAGATTTGGCTATTTTGTTGTAGTGTTTGCCGTTCATCAAACTTGACTTTGATTTCGACTCGAATTATTAAAAAAAATATTGATTATTCGCATCGTAATTTAAAAGTATTGTTTCGATAGCAGGACTAATTATCAACCATCTAGTTGGCACATGCTTCCCGAATTTAGTCTTCGGTACCTTTAATGTATCCTGACATTCTCGAAATCTTTAATTCTAGTCGGCCAGCCTTTGCAAAAATCATAATATGCAAAAAACTACATGAGGAACTATACTGAACTCTTCGAACTTTACTGTTGATTGGCAAACAACGATATTGTTTTACTAAGATCTAAATTTCTGGTTGTTTCATTTTCTATTGATAAAATTGCCAATCTAGAAAGTCAATTTTGTGTCATTTTATTTGTCAATTTTAAGATTGAAAATGATCTCTCCGAAATTTCTACAGATACGGGAACCATTAGAAAAAGATGAAAGAACAGCAGATTTCGTTAAATGAACTCGAAATTATTTGATCGGAAATTACTGATTTCGCCAAGTCCTTCATCGAAATGTCTTCATTAATTTGTTCTTTGTAAAGGCGTCTAAACTATAATATTTCTTGTGAAAAGAAATCCCATAAATCATCAGAATAAAACCTGTTCAGGTTCTCAGATAGGAGTACCAAGTCAGCATCAGAGTGATTTCTCAGGACCGAAGGAAAAAATACTTTAATCTTTGTACTAAGCTGTTTAACCCTTTGAATCGATTTTCTAGTTGCGATATAATAACGTCCAATGTTGATTGACACATGGAAGTTTTCTTTGGCGTTGGATAGTCGTTCATCACTTGAAAACTCTGTTTTTTCACTTGCCGAATTTTATGATTTTTTTAAACTTGAATCAATTCCCCAACCACGAGCTAATTCAGCTGCCTCATTTACAATTTTCTCGAAAAACTGCAGCCGGATATGCATGGGGAAATATCCTTTACATCGATTGAGCTGATTTATAAGTAACATAAGTATAATTAATTTATGAGTAACATTAATTCTCCGCAAAATAAGTTTCGAAATGTGGGTAGTTTTCAAAATTTCGAAAATTATTTTTTTTTCCGAAACCGTTATATTTCAAATTACTTGATTTTCATATACTCTATGATATACTAGAAGTATTGGTAACTTATGAATGGTAATTTTTTTGTGATTTCGATGGAAATCTGACAGAACAGCGTAAGCGACAATTAACAAATTTTACAGGAGGCACAAAAAACTGATTTATTCGTAATGCGAAAGAGCTATCGATAAGCGGTTTTGTCTAGCGTAATCTGTTTTAAATTTATAATTTTTTGATGAATAATAATTATTTTTATTATAAAGTAAACTACTATAATACCGCATTGATAAAAACGAGTGTTCAAATAATTTTTATGTGCATTTAAATGTGGAATATACGTTAATGAAAATTTGGTAACATCAAACGCGTAAAATAATATGCGCATTATAGAAATTTGGCGCTTACGGATCTTTGAAATGTAAATAACATGAAAAGTAAATTTTTTACAAATGCACGGTTTCACCAGTTGAAGGAGCTTAGGCTAAACTATAAGAATATGTAAAAAAACTCATTTTGTCAACTTTGACGCTTACGCTGTTCTGTCAGATTTCCATCGATTTTAGCTTGACAAAAAATGGGAAAAAAACATTAAACAAGTTTTTGTAACTAAAAAAAAGGTGTTGTACCCAGGTAAGTTGGCGTTGTCCGTTGACCTTGAAATGTCATAAATTTTTGCCTACGGTGCATTGGGGAATGACTCCTGAAACTCCCTATCGCTTCAAAAATTCAAGTCCGCTATAATAATTATTTATTGTACTCTTTTTTATTACGAAAATTATGGTCACCCTACATAATATGTAATATGTACAAAATGTACTAGTTTACCAAAAAGTTTTACTTTTAGCACATCTTGTTCTGCAGGAATATATCTTTCACGAAGCCATTCAATCATTGCAAATTTTTTCTGTTTTCCTTGAATGTTAGGGAAAATTGTCCATTACGATGATACAATTTGGCTCTAAAAGGGGTGAAGTTCAATCAATCAACAACTCATATTATATAAAAAAATTACAGCTATATTTACAAGTAAAGATAATCGGTAGTGAAATATTACATATCAGTGCCTATTGCGACTAGTACAATTTAACAGATAATTATGAATTACAACATATGAATTTATTTACATTTCATGAAAATTAATCCGGGACAAAAACGAGTACAAAATCCCAGCGCCTTGATCTTATTGGTTGAATTTGGAGTATGTTTTGTTAGTTTTGATGTTGTTGGTTTCATTTAGCGAATTAAAATGTTGTGGATAAGTTGGTGTTTGATTTTAAAGGGTGTGTTTGAGTGTGTGCGTTTTGCGATGTGTTTGGTGGTTTTGTTTTTGGTTGGGGTTTTGGTGAAGAATTTAAACGCTTCATCGTATATTACTGTATCTAATTTAGTGATGTTCGTTATTTCGTGAAGTTCGTAAGTTGAAAAATTTGAAGGTGATTGGGTGATGAGTCTGAGGCAATTGTTTTGGATGCGTTGCAAAATGTTGATGTGGGTTTTGGCGGCATTACACCATACCGGGGAGGCATAGAGTATAATTGGCCGTATCATGCATGAAAAAAGTTGTAATTTGAGTTTAGTGTCAAGTTTATTTTTGTAATGGAATAGTGGGCAAAGTGCGTGGTATGCTTTGTTTGCTATTTGAGCTGTAATCTTGCAATGTTCTTTAACGGTGAGTGTTTTAAGCAATCCAACCTCACTCTGAAGATCCTTAATGTAGTTTCCTTGATTTTCACAATGTTTAGGCATTCACGTAGCATTTCATGCGAACCAGGATCTTCAGCGACACGACTACTATCACCAAACTGGCCACCATCGGCAAGCACGTCCACTGTGCGAATCCTGTGTGCCGGAAGAATTGTATTAGGAGAGTAGTGGTATTTATAAAAGAATGTCATGTAATAATTTGTAACGTTTCCTGAAGGGCATTGTCGAGTTTGTTTGTCTAGCAATGTGGGATGTTGTCGGGTTTTGTTGTACTGTCTCTGTAAAAAATTTCGTTGCTGTTTGAAATATTATGTATGCTAATGTCGGTAGTCCAGCTAGGTCATGTAGTTCGTAGGTTTCGGTGCTGCGGGGGGCATCCGTTATTATGCGAAGTGCTTTATTTTGCATTCTTAAAATGATTTTGATGTTTGTGACTAAGGCACTGCTCCAAACGGGGGCGGCGTACGGTAAAATCGGTCGTATAATTGAAGTGTAGATTAGTAGTCGGAGTTTGAGGTCAAGTTTGTTTTTGAATGTCATTTGGGGGTAAAGGGCATGTAGTAATTATTTGATTATGTTGCTGTAAGTTGTATGTGGGTCTTGTAGGTTAGTTTTTCGTCGAGGGTGAGTCCAAGTGAGTATTTAACCCTTTAATGCATACCGTTGCAGAAATACAACAAAGCGTTCTTGGCGTTGTAGCGTGTTGTAGTTATGTTAAAGTAATCATTAAAAGGTTTACATGCATAGTAGCTCATTCCTACAACATTACCCCTTCTCCCTTTTCCACGATAAACTGATAATGCTGTTTCGGACAAATGCAAGCCCTTCTTACATTACATATTTCTATTAATTAGTTTTAAGAAGTCATGCATTAAAGGGTTAACCGTCGGTGTTTTGTCAAAGTCAATGTTGTTTAGAGTAAGTTTTTCAGTTTGTGCGTCTTTTTGTGTGTGTGAATGTGGTGAGGGTAGTCTTGGTTTCGTTCAGTTTTAGCTTCCATGTGAAAAAGTAGTCGTTTAGTAAGTCGGCGTGTCTTTGTAAGTATTTGATTGCTTGTTTTTTTTTTAAGTTTCGGATATTATATTATATGAGAGATATCTCATTAACCGTATTCCAAATACTTCTCTTTGAAACACCTAAAACTTGAGGTAACTATACTCTCACTCTTACTGATTCCTTGGTTACGATACATAGCATAAATGTTGTGCATCATAATCTTCTGTCCACTGTTAATAATTTTATCCTTAGGAATTTTAAGAACTGAAATATCGGAACACTCTACTACATCTAGGACCAGGGTTGTCTTGATCTACTATATCTATAATTATATAAACACTAAAAGTCTATAAAAAGTGAAGTTGGATTAAAATGGTTCTGAAAAAAAAAAAACAATTTTCAGTTATATATAACTTTATAAAAATAATCGAATTAAACGTGCTTTCAAGTACTCGAGTGAAATAACACTTGATCTTGTAGCAATATTAAAGATTTACCACAAAATAATACGAAAAATTAAATGATATCTGTCAACACAACTCGTAAATTTCAGTAGCGTGAAAGCGGCTAATGTCGTTACAATTTCATTGGCTGAACGATGAACTATGAACTTCTTGGCTTGACGGAGTGCCAGGGCTGGGTCCCATATCTCGTTCATCTGATGCTGGAAGCTGGCGTTGGGATTTGAGAGGTTGTGTTCCTCTTTTGGCAGCGCAGGGCTGTATCTGGCTGGGTCAATGGACCCTGAAACACATAAGGGGGGAGACAGTAGGGTGAATTTTCGTTGTATAAGTACCTATTCCAAGACCGCGGTGACGGTAGTGCTGGGCCGGCAAGAAGCCTGTTGTTGGGTGGCCCGTAGTTGAAGCGCCTATGGAAGAGACCTGCGGAAAAATGTCCTGAAAGAAAATACACGTTTATGGATTAGTTTCAAAGTTGTCGTTGGCTGTGTCGAGTGTTGAATCTTGGGGTTGTCAAGTTGGGAGTAGTATGTCCTTGGGGCGGGAGTGTCCCAGGTTTTCACCGGGGGAGTACTGGCCCAGGTTGAGGATGAGCGGGTTATCTGCAAAAGAAGAGGAGTGATAGAGCTTCTTGGTCAACTTACGGGTGTGTTGCTCTATCGTGTCCATCTTTGCGTCGGCATGGAGTCGTCTGTTGGTGACGTAGAATGGGCTGCTAAAGGCGTGTCGCAGGCATCTGTTCTGGACTACCTGAATCTTGTGGAGGAGGCGGGGGTTTTCGTTACCCCAGACTGGGGCAGCGTATGTCATGGTGGGGCGGATGATGGACCTGTAAATATGGAGTTTATTAGTAGGGGATATCTTACTATTTAAGTTGACCATTGGGTAAAGCTTCCCAAAGAGAGCTTTCCCTCGGTTGGAGACGGTGTTGATGTGGGCTGTCCATTTGAGTCGCTGGTCGAGGGTGATGCCTAGATATTTGGAGGTGGGAGTCCAAGGAATCTTTTCCCCAAACATGTAGACGTTGGAGTGGTGTGGTTTACGGAGAGGACGTCTTCGAAACATGGTTGCGGTACTCTTACTCGAGTTTACCCCGATGCGCCAAGTTGCAACCATCCTTCCAAGTCGTTCACGTATTCCTGAAGTCTGGCGGTGGCTGTGTAGGGGCTCATGGATGAGGTGTCAATGGCAGTGTCGTCGGCGTAAAGGGATATCTTCGTGAGGTCGTCTAGTGGTTCCGGGATGTCGCTCATATAGATGTTGAAAAGGGGGCTAGGATGGACCCCTATGGTACACCGGAAGTGATGTTTCGGACTGTCGAGCGGGTGCCTTCCACTTTGAGACGGAAGTGTCTGGAGTCCAGGTAGGAGGAGATGAGTTCTATGAGCGCCGGCTGGATGTTGGCCTGTAACATTTTGTAGAGGAGACCTTGGTGCCAGACTTTATCAAAAGCCTTCGATACGTCTAACAGTACTAAACCTGTGAACTCGTGTTTGTTGAATCCAAAGGTGATCTGCTAAACCAGCCTAAGGGATTGTTGCACCGTGCTATGGCCATTTCGAAATCCGAACTGCTCGTCCTGGAGAACTTCCAAGTCGAACATCTCCTGGCGGAGTCGGCTCGCGATGATCCTTTCGGCAACTTTTCCCAGTCCTGGCAAAAGGCTGATGGGTCGATGAATTTGGGGGTTCCTGAGGTCTTGGCCTGGTTTGGGAATGACTATGACGTCAGCCATTTTCCATATCGGGGGGTAGTATCTAAAACGTAGAGAGGCGTTAATAATACCTGTAAGTGCTGCGATCGCTTTTCGAGGAAGTTCCTTGATGGCTCGATTTGGGATTCCGTCTGGGCCTGGAGCTTTTCGGTTCTTCAGGGCTTTGATGACCCTGGAGACTTCAGCTGTGGAGGTTGGGTCAATGAAAGTTGGGTCGTCGGTAGGCAGGTTGTGTTGGACAAAGTCGTGGACCATGTCGATGTGGTTCGGGTTCAGTCGGTCGGTGTTTGGGCTGCATTGGGCTTCGAGCTTTCCAGCGAAGGCTTCCGCCTTCTCCGCATCGCTCTTGGTCATGGTGCCGTCCTTGCAGATGAGGACGAGGGTACTTGTCTTCTGGTCCTTGGGTCGTTGGAGGGCCTTGGCCATCTTCCAGGCGGATTGATCCTCGAAGTTGAGGGATTGGATCTTGGAAGTCCATTCCTGATCGTGATGTTCCTTCAATCTGCTGGTGACCTGTTCTTTGAGTTGGTTGTAACGTCTCTTGTCGTTTGGGTGGAGGGAGTTCTGTGCTAGTTTCCTCGCACGTCGCTTCTCCTGGATCAGGATTTTCAATTGGGGGGGTAGTCTGTCTCTGATGTCAACAACCGGCGTGGACCTGGTTGCGGGTGCTAATGATCTGGAAATGCAAGATTGAAAAGAGGAGATGTAATCATCTAAGATACCTGTGTTCTCGATAACTGGGATGGGTCCCATTGTGGCAAGTATGTGGTCCTTGAAGGTTGGCCAGGAGGTAGTAGGCCGGGTTGGCGCATGCCGCGCCTTGGTGTTGTCGCCCAGATAGAGAAGACCCGGGTAGTGGTCGGAGGTGAGTTCCTGGGTGGTCGTGAGCTGGTGCTGGAAGGGTGTGTCCTTGAAGAGGGCGATGTCCAGAAAACTTGGGGTGCCCGCATGAGAGAAGTGGGTAGGTGTGTCCGGGGCGGCAATGACGAAGTCCAAGTCCGCCTCAAGGGAGAGAAGTTTCCTTCCCTCTTTGTTGATGTGCCTGCAGTGCCAGTCCGTGTGCTTCGCGTTGAAGTCACCTGCAATGATCCTGGCACCTTGACCATCAAGGAGCTTGGCCAGGTCATCTCTGCTGATACCTTTAGTGGGGGGGGGGGGGTTGTAAATAGAGGAAATCTGCAACCAATGGTGATTCTTAGTATGTATACTTACCGTCGTGGCTTCCATGATGTCCAGGTCGGGGGGGGGGACGAGGATGTGTTCGATGGAGGATTTGATGTAGATGGCAGTGCCGCCTCCTCGGCTGCCTTGTCGGTCCGTTCGGTAGATGGTGTATCCAGGTAAGTTGGCATTGTCCCCCAGCCTTAGGTGTGTTTCATTGACCAGGATGACATCCAGGTCATGATCAAACGCAAAAGCCAGGAGGAGATACTTCTTTTCCAGGAGTCTATTCGCATTCCAGAAAGCAGTCTGTAGAGAAGAAGGTTGGTGACGTTGTCTATGCATTGAAGGGCGAGTTTCTGGCGTAGGTGTCTGCAACAGATCTTAGGCTATTAATTACTGTGGGGTCCATGTTTGCGTCACGCAAAACATTGGCAAAAGCATTGAATAAGGAGAAAATAAGCCCCTCGGAGGCACCCTAGAGGGTGTCTCTTTGGGGGTACCTGCTGGACGCTCTTGGTGCGGGGCGTTCCTTCTTGCTGTATCCACGTAGGAGCGTGAGGGCCCCCTTCCAGTGCCAATTGGTGTCTCTGTTGTCCGTATCGCCTGGGTCTGGGGTACTGGGTGCACCCCTTGTAGTTGGCTGGGTGGGCACCGTTGCAGTTGGCACAGACTGCTGGCTCCTCCCTTGGTTTCGTGCACTCGGGTGTCTGGTGTTCCTTGCCGCACTTGACGCAGCGAGGAATGGCGCGTGGCAGCAACGCTGGGCGTGACCAAAGCTTTGGCATCGGTGGCACTGGCCGATGTCGGTCTTGGGTTGGGGGGACTCGACAGTGAATCCAACTCCATATATCTTCGTAGTGGAGAAGATTTTCTTTCCATCTTCACTCTTCTCCAGTTGAACCAGGAAGAGGGGCATCAGGCGGTGGTCGCTGCCACGGCGCATCTGGTGGACTGAAATGACGGGGAGCCCGTGGTCGACCAAGTCTTCCTTCACTTCATCTGGGGTGATCGTAATAGGTAGTCTTCTCAGGACCACCTTCAAGGGCTTGTCCTCCGCCAGCATATGGGTGTGGCTGGGGATGTCCTTTTCCTCCAGGAAGCGGCTGACCTTCCTGTAGTCATCAATAGTGGCCGGGTGCACCTCCATTCCGTCCCTAACGGGGCGGATTTTGGTGAACCGAGTCATCTTTTCCATTTGGCGGAAGTTTGCGGGCCAGTTTTCCATTGTCCTGATAATGATGGGGGGGATTCGCTCCTTGGTGTTTCTGGAAATAGTCTTAGTTAATGGGGGAGGTTTCCTTACCTTAGGATCCTGGGTGTCCAGGATCATATCTACTTGATCAGAGTCGTCATCCTGGGTGGAGGGGATGACTTGACTGGCTTCAGTTTTCTCTGGTTGGGGGGTCTTCTTCGTCCGACTCGTTTGCCAGGAGCCGGAACTTGTTGTTTCGAAGACAATCATCTGAAGCGTTGCTAGAGGTTGGTGAAGCTGATCGTTGTGATGGCTTCTTCCTCTTGGACGTCTTGGGCTTCTCAAAACAATCCTTTTCGAGATGCTTGGAGAATCCGGGGGGGGGGGGGTGCGATCGCTGAGTCTAAGAGGCTTGGGAAGTTTGGGGGTTTTGGGTTTGGGAGGTTTGGGGGATTTGCACTGACCTCGTGGTACGATGCTCGAAGTGCCAGGAGTTGAACCCTCTGTGCTTCGGTTATCCTCATATCCTCATGCCTTTCCTTGTCGTGCTTCCTCTGGAGTTGGGCGAACTCATGGTGCGGGCCTTCTGGGCAGCGCAATGCTGCTCGTACATGGTGGTCAGTTCCGAGAGAGCTGCACCGGTGTCCATGACGACGAACCTAGATGTATTAATTATTAACGTGACTTACGGAAATTTTTCTGTAGAGAATAGGTAACTGAATTTATTTTCGTGGAATTTATTACATTCGATAGCAAAATAAATGCACCAAATTGGAATATTTCAAAATCGTAATAAATGTGTAAATTTATTCGATTAAAAATAAACAATTCAGGAGCATCCGGTTTGCGAACGAATTCAATCACTTCCTGGAATATCGTCGGAATAACACAGATGTGCAATTGCAATTTCACGAGTCGATATGAATAAATGCAATTACATAAATTAATTTATGCAATTGCTATTCAAACGGCTACGAGTGAAATTGTTGAAATTACAAATCTAAGTTATTTTAAGTATTTAGAATCGCTTTTAATTCACTTCACAAACAACACGTCTACACACTTGCGATGCTCGAGGTGAACTGATGATCCCACTATTAGAATTTTTTGTTTTTTTAGTACTGCGGTTGCTACCGCTTGATTTTATTGCCAGATTATTTAGTCTGGCTTGGAATGCTTGGTCGACGATTTCTGTTCCATCATTTTGTGGAATTTTAAAATTTAAATTTTGGTTTGAATTTGAAGAATTCTGATTTAACTCAATGTTTTTGTTATTATTTGAGATCACTTTGTCTGTTACACTGCATCCTGAAACGAAAAATTCCTGCTTCCCTTGCGGGTTACAAGAGTTTTCCTCTCACGCTGGATAACGAAACCAGCTTTTAAATAGTGAGAGAACCCAAGTTGTTATAACTAGCTGAAATATTGCGGTCGCGAGGTGGTGGTTCGGAAATGCTGCAAGTGTAGCTCTCAAAAAAACGAATTGAAAAAAAATATTTATTTGTGAATACCACAAATCCAAAATTACAGTGGTCAGTACAGTCGTCAGTCGTCTTGAAGGAAAATAAAAATAACTCAAACGAACGTTCAGGCGCGTTACAAAACAAAAGTTTACAAAAAAGTAGCCACTACGCCACTTAACTTCAAAATTGAATGCACTGCTTAAATAACCAATAAATTGGCCCGCCAGATTAGAATTCAAAAAAACACTTACCCCGATAGCTATCAGTAAGTTTACACAATAATTCCTTATACAGGGGTGAACCCAACCTGACCGACCAGCAGCAGAAAGATGAAGAAAAAACTAATCTTCTGTCTCGCCCCAAACGTCTGGAGATGGAATTGAAAATGGCTTCGGAAATTCTTCCCCGTGTTGCAGCTTGATTCTTGGGAACTTCAGTAGAACGGATCTTCGTGACAAGTTCTCAATTCTTATTAAAAAAATGGTGCTAACGCCTTCAAAGGGTAAATAATAACGGGCGGCCAAAATCAAAATACTAAATCGCCGATAAGCACTTAACGCAAAATGTTCCAGCAAAAAGGTAACTATAACATTCAAATGGAATGTTGCAAATTTCCAAAAAACTTTGTTGCCGTTCGTTACCAATAAAAGTTTCGGCTCGCAATAAAAAGGTGCTTCCTATAAGCGATTAAATAAAAATTAATAATTACATAGTAATTAAACAACAAAATCCTACCTAACGAGATTGGCGAAAATTTTCAAAAACACAACGACAAGCTGGTATCATAAAATAATAACCTCGCGTCCAGAATCAAAAATTTGCTTACTTATCCAAAATAAAATTTGATAATACCACAAGCGTACGGTCTGAAGCACGAAGGCAGTAGCGTGCGCAATAAAACCAAAACAAATTCTACCAAAATTTGTTACAATCCGCCAATCAGCGTGGCGGTGGGCGGAGCCTACGTGCACAACTGCTATTTACTGGTACTTTTAACGGTGGGCGGAGCCTATGTGCACAACTCCCCTAACGATGTTGATTTTAATTAGTGGAAATTCGCGGTAGAGAACAAAAAACACAACTGATTTCACACACAGATTACACGCGAATGAGCTTGGTCATGGTTCCTGTTTCCCAGGTATTAACCAGGCGATCATGGAACCAGAAATCGTCCGGGTTGTATTTGCCTAGTAGATTGATGAGTGGGTTTTCTACGGCCGTGCATCGATCGTAGAATTTATCTACTGCTTTTGTAATGACTTCTTTGACATTTCACATTAACCTATCGTAGCAAATTACAAAATTTTAACCTCATCTGGTGTGCTGGGCCGCTCCTATCAGTTGAATTATTGATCCGTTCTCTGAGTGTACGAGGGCTTGTTATCTCTTGTTGTTTTGTGCTCTTGCTGGGAAAAATGAGTACAAAACCCAGCGCCATGTGTTGAAACAGGGGGTTTAAAAAGGTGATTTTGGAAATAAAATTAGATTAAATAAAAGGGGGGGGGGTGAGCAGAGAAAGAGTAAAATAATAATGTGAAACGAGCAGGGGGAGGGAATTAAAGATTGTAATTAGTCTACAGTATAGTTTGGTGTAAGGCTTTGAATTTTTGTCGGTATGGCATTGTTGCTGGTCTGACGGTCGCTATGTATTTGGTCGTCGGATTTTGTTTAAATGTCCTGGTGAAGAAGTTGTATGCTGTGTGTTACGTCACGTGAGTCAGGGTGTCTATGTTGGCAAGTTCATGTAGGGGGTATATTTCTGTAAATCTGGGAGCACCGGTAATAATGCGTAAAGCTTTATTTTGAACAATTTGAATAGCTTTGATATTGGATTTGGCGGCGTTGCTCCAGATTGGAGATGCGTATAGTAATGTCGTTCGAATAAATAACCAGCGAAATATGTAACTGCGTATCTTCTTAAGTGGATAAAATAGCGTCATTTTCATGGTTGCGATGGTCAGAGTCTGAAAATAAGTCTACGTTGTCGGTGTTTTCATTAACTGCCAGTTCTTCAAATTCCATTTCTTCATCTATTAATGACGTTTGGATAGGTAATTGATAAAACGAAGTATTTTCGCTTATATTCAGCATTTGGTGCGGTCCCACCCATTCAAGTGTTGAATCCGTATTGAATAAATCAAAATCTTCATTTTCTTCACAGTTTGAGCTTTTTGGAGGCTTCATGAGATTTATATTAAATATTGATTTTGTCACTTTTGCACTTTTGGTATTACTTAAGTTAAATTGTCCAATGGCGAACCGTAGTGCGGGGCCTACGTCTTCGTATCGTATCGATTTCTTTAGTTAGAGTACCATGGCTTTGCCATACACCTTTTGTCAATTTTGTTGGCATTCTGGCGTTTTTTGAGAGGGGTCGTACCCTCGGGTGCCCTATTGGGCGTGTCTGTAATTGCCGAGATGTAGGTAATAATATTGTAAAATTAATTAAAATGAAAGAAAATGACCAAGACTTATTCTGAGTCAGAGTCCTTCTCTAGATAATTCATCCGAATATTCAAAATTCACAATTTTGGGCTTTTTTTTGATAACTATTTACATAATTTACTCTTGAAAATATGCTTATTTTAGGATCTGACGAAATCAAAACTAAATTAAGTAAATCACGCATTGTTTTGTTGCCGTGAAAATGTTCTGGTGTTAAATTCACGATCTTCTGAAATCTTTATTTCGGGATTCTAGCGCTTCTTCAGAAAACATACTTATCGGAATCACAGCAGAGTTAATTATATCGGCACCATGAATTAATAATATCTTGTATATGCTTGAGGGCTTGTAATATCATGGGTAGAGTTTAACAAGTCGTTCAGCAGTGTGTATTGTATATTCTCTGAATGCTTCTACATTGATACTATATCCTCAAGAAATCATTTTTAAGATAACATCAAAACATTTCAGTAACTCTTCATCTATACTACCTATTCAAATTGATGCTTCAGTATAATTTTAAAAAAAATTTCTGGCGATATTGCCATCGTTTGTTGTTCCATAACCAGGCTTTGGAATATCAACTAGCAAAGAATCAGAATCAACAATCCGTATATTTTATATAAGATTATATATACAGCTATATTTACAATAAAAACATATTTGAATAATGAAATAACATATCAGTGCCTATTGCTTCTACAATTTAACAGATAATTATGATATAATACATGTGAATTTAATTTACAAAGATAACCTATATTGCGATGATCAAAAGTGTAAAAGCTAAACTTATTGCAAAAAAAAACTTAAATTGTTACTTTTGGAACACCCATCACTGTTAACAAAGCTTGCGATCCTTAAGATAAATTTTATGATGAAAAAAATTAAGCAAGTTATAAATGTAAAATGTATTTTTAATCACACAATACTAAATTTTAAATGTTACAAACGAAGGCACAGTTTAATCAAGTTGTTGTTTATAAATTGATGTAAAAATCGTGATGTTTTTGATCTAAAAACCGCATAACATCGGTTCGCCAAATAAAACAAAGATCACCAAATTTGCAAATTAAACGTATTTATAAGTAACTTTTCCAACTTTCTAGCTTAATTTTCAAATTAGATGGCAAAATAATACAAAATTCAAATAATCAATTTTATCGTGGTCACTGGTCGTAAAATTAATTGTTATTGCGCTTTTAAAATGTTCTCACCCTATACGTTCTCGAAGTCTTCTTAAACTTATGTTGCTTGTTATTACTTTAGTTTCTTGGTTTCTTAATCTTCTTATTGTGTTTTCACCTGTCGTGGTGAATAAATTTAATTCTTCTTCTGCTTATCAATTTCACAAAAAAAAAACACTCTTACTCTGAATTTTCATTCTTCAGGTAAGAAATTAATATAATCATAAATTTATCTAACTAATTTAAATTTTTAATATTATTTATCAATCTTAACTCTGTGACTCTGGGCTTTAAATTTCGAACTTATCGAAACAACGGCCTTGCCCAGAATGAGTTATTTTTAAAAACCATTCTCCCTCCATTTATTGTTAAGCAAAAATTTCGTTTAGAATTCTGAAGTGGTGGAAAGCGTTGATTGAGTCGGCGCTGCGCACTTATTTAAATTATCACACGTACTCACTCTTATTGTTTAAAACCCACTAATTATGTTTTAATTTTGATTAAAAATATTTAACAAAAAATATAAAACCATGGCGTTTTGATAAATTTGGCGTGTATCTTTTCATCCAAAGATCGTGGACCAAAAACATCCTTTAAATTTTGAAATTCTGAAGAAAAGTTGCAAAACAAACTATTAACCGTGCCTTCCGTTATTTAATAAAACTCAAACAACATGTGAAACTAAACAAATTATCATCATAAAATCAATCATAAGTAATCCTGAGTTTCCAAAGCAAAATTCAATTAAAAGTTTAAACTTTATTTGTTTTTTTTTAAATGTAAAATCTTAAATACGGGGTCTGTTAATTGAAACATGACAATATATCTGGGAAAAATCAGGTGTAAAAACCCAGCGCCGTGAATTGATTGTATGAATGTATTTTAGAAATTTTGATGTTATTGTTTTGATTTTGGGTAAGTGTGTAATGAATGCGGTGGATTGAGTTGTGCCATTTGTGTTTTGAAATTTAGGTATTGTTTGATGTTAGTTGGGCAATTTTTAGATTAGAATATCGTGGATTAATTTATGTTTGAGTTTATAGGGTGCATTTCTGCGTGTGAGTCGTGCTATGTTTGCAGTGGTGGTTTTAGTGTAAAAGTTGAAGGCGTTTTCGTGTATAATTGTTTTTAATCTTGGTTGATCGGTGAGGTCGTGTAGTAAATAAATAGGGGTTTGTCTTTTTGAATGTGTAATGAGTCTGAAGCATTTGTTTTGTATTCTTTGTAAGCAATTTGAGTTTGTGGTGGCTGTGTTGCTCCAGACCGGTGAGGCGTATAAAAGTACAGGTAGTATCATGGTTTTGTAGACGTGCATTTTGATTTTAGGTTGTAATTTGCTTTTATGACTTAAGAGTGGGTAGAGTGATTTGTAAGCGTTGTTTGCCTTGGAGGCTGCGTTCATCCAGTGATTTCGAAAAGTAAGTGTGTGATCTAATGTTACCCCTAAGTATTTTACTGTGTTTGAGTTTTGTATGTTTGTGTTGTTTATTGTAAGTGTGTTTGTGACTTTGTCTTTTCTGTGGGTGAAGATGGTTAGTGTGGTTTTTGTAGCGTTTAGTTGTAATTTCCATTTGATGTAGTATTCCTGAAGGGTGTCTAAGTGTCTTTGTAGGTATTTAATAGATTGGTTTTTCTTGAAAGATTCAGAGATGATGGCTGTGTCGTCGGCGAAAAGCGCCAGTGTTGTGTTTTGATGTTTTGGAATATCATTTATGAATAGTGT
This sequence comes from Cantharis lateralis, assembly GCA_963170105.1. NCBI lineage: Eukaryota > Metazoa > Arthropoda > Insecta > Coleoptera > Cantharidae > Cantharis > Cantharis lateralis. Next base: position 28,031,443 of record OY720628.1, read on the forward strand.
GAAGAGGGTGGGTGAGAGGACGGAACCTTGCGGCACCCCTGCAGGTAGGTTTCTGGGATCGGATAAGGAGTTTTTGATTTTAACTTTGAAGGTTCTTTCGTGTATGAAACTGGCAATGATTTTAATTAGGTGTGGTGGTTGTTTTTGTGTAATAAGTTTGTAGATTAGGCCGTCATGCCAGATGGTGTCGAATGCCTTTTCAATGTCCAACGTGACGACCGATGTGGTTTTGTTTAGGTTAAAATTTTTGGTGATTATGTCGGTTAGTCGTGCTAGTTGAAGTGTGCAGCTGTGGTTTGCCCTGAAACCAAACTGTTCGGGTATGATGTTTTCGTGTTCGAATTCATGTTGCTGAAGGCGTTTTAAAATTATTCTTTCTAGTATTTTGGATAATGTAGGTAAAAGGCTGATTGGCCGGTAGCTGGTAGGTAGGGTGGTAGGTTTACCGGGTTTTCGTATGGGAATAACAATTGCGGTTTTCCACGCCGTTGGGAAGTATTGGTTTTTCATGCATTGATTTAGTATGTAGTATATTTGAACTATTAGTTTTCTTGGCAAGTGTTTTAGCATTGCTGCTATAATGTTGTCATAACCTGGTGCTTTGTTTTTTAATTTTCGGATGTGTGTTTTAATTTCAAGTGGTGTGGTTAAGTCTTCGTTGGGTGTTTCGTGATTTGAATTGAGTTAAGGTTTGCTCGACCATACTATTGGTTTGCGGGTTTGATGATTGTAGTGTGAGGGAGTGGTTGTCAAAGTAAGTTGTAGCTATCTCGTTAGCTTTGTCAAGGTCTGTGCTTACGGGTCCGTTCGGTGTTTGTAGGATTTGGGTCTTGTTTTTTGATGGGTTTGGCTATGCGCCAAAGTTTTTTGGTGTTTCGGGGAGTGATGCTGGAGAGGGTTTTGTCCCAGTTGTCCGATTTGATGTTGGTGATGGTTTTGTTGATGTCGTTCGTTAGTTTGTTAATTTGTACTTTGAGAGATTCGTATCGGTGAATTTGGAAAAGTCGCCGTAGTTTGTTTTTGTTTTTGATTTTAAGGAGCAGTTCAGGAGGGAGTTTTAGTTTTAAGTTTAGTGGGGTTTGTTTGGTATTTTTATTGTAAATGTCAGTAAGTTGTTTAGTGAGTGTAATTATTGCAGAGTCAATTTCGTCATTTGTGCGTATGTTGGAATTTATTTGTATGTTGAGTGTGTCAAGTCCGAATTGTTTCCAGTTTGTAGTGTTGTATGGTCTGGGGGGGGGGGGGTGAAAGGTAATTGAAGATTTCCTATCTCGATTAGTATTGGTAGGTGGTCTGAGTTTAATTTGTTTAGTGTAGTAATTTGATGTACTAAAATGTTTTCTGTGATTGCAAAATCTATTGTTGAAGGGTCGTGTAAGTTTGTGTATGGGTGGCGTGTGTACTCGTTTGTTGGGTAGCTGAGAATGGCGTTGTTGTCATTGATGTAATTATTGAGTGATATTCCTCTTGTGTTTGAATTTATGTTGTTCCAATTTGGGTGGTTATGGTTAAAGGTTTACTATTACCAGGTTGTGAATTTGTTTTGCTAGGGTGTCTATGAATGTTGTATTTGTGGGCACGGTACTCGCACTTAGTGTATTTTTGACGTATGTTACGAGTCCTCCTCTTTGTGTTCTGGGTTTATTAATAGCTGTGTACAAAGGTAATTTAGGTGGGTGGCGTTTATTGAGTTGGGATTCTTGGATAAGGATGATGTCAGGATTTAATTCCGTGGTGAGTGCATGTAATTCGTTAAATTTGTTGTTTATACTGTTAGCGTTCCAGGATATGATAAGTGTGCTTTGTATGGTGTGTTTAATCATACTTGGCGGCAATTTCTTGCAAAATTTGGAGTTTTGTAAATGTATCCGTGACACCGGTTAATCTGGCTTTGATTTCACGGACCATTTGTATTAATTGTGCTATATTAAATGTGTCGTTTAGTTCTTTTAATTCTTGGAATAATGTTTTTATGTCCTTAGGATTTGATTGATGTGTTTGTTGGGTGTTCTGAGTATTTTGTGAAAGGTGTTGAGCATATGTTTGGTTACTAGTGACGGGAGTAAATGTTTGAATGTTTTGTTTGGGAGTGGGGAGTGTCGGGAAGTCTCGTGTTTCGAATCGGGATGAATTGAATGTGTTAAATGTGGTGCGTGTAGCTTGGCGCTGGATATTAACACCAACCTTATTTTCATACTCGAGGTAAGTTGGACATTCTCGGTGGTTTACTGCATGGTTTCCGCCACAATTGCAGCAGCGTACTGCGTCGTCTCGTGTATTCCTGGGGCAGGCGGTGGTGATGTGATATTCCGTGCACTTGACGCACCTCGGTGGCAAGTGACAGTTTGTTGATCCGTGCCCGTACTGTTGGCACCGATGGCATTGGGTCCTAATTGTTCTTTTTGAGTACTCTTGCCACCTGATCATGCAGGGGCCGATGGAACGAATTTGCTTGAGTTTGATGAGGTTGACGTCTGCTGAAAACTGTAAAAGGAAAGAACCAGTTAGATCACCGTACTTATTTTTCATATTGATAATTGAGGTGGGAATGATACTAATTGTGGCTAATTCTTGTTTGATGTCATCTTCGGTAAGGTATCCGGCGCTTCCTTTTAGGACCATCTTTTGTAGGCGCTCGGCTGCGGGTGTGTAAGTAAATCCGAATTCTCCCATGGTGTTGAAGATATGCGCCTTCAAGTTGTGGAAGTATTCAATCGTCTGGGTGTAAATCCAGGTTTGATTCCGGACCGTTTGAAACAGGATTGGAGACTTCGTGACCTTTTTACATTCTAAATGAAACGGTGCAATAATTAGTAAATTTTTAGCGAGTATTATTGGTGGGGGTTTGGCAGTCCTGGTGTTTTTTGTAGCCGTCGATACGCTGGCTACGGTAGGTTTTTCGGGTGCTGGTCGGTTTTGGGCACGTTGCCTTCTTGTAGTTACGGTGTAATATTCGTTAGGGTCCGTTATATCAAGGAGCCCATACTTGTTGTGGAGTGGCAACGGCGATGTGATTTTTTCGGTGACCTCGGTCACTTCCATTTCGTTGATACCAGCTCTGATTTCTGCGATCGGATGGGATGAGTTACTGCCTTCGCTCATGGTCGGGCGTGGTGGGATATTGGATGTCGCTGCAATACTGTTCAGCCTGGATATAAAGGCCGAGTCCTCATCGGCGGAGGTGAACTTTTTGCGTTTGTTGGACGCCTCTATCATAAATTTATCTGAAAAGTAATATTAATAATTAAGGTCTAGCTATTATACTGGTCGTTTCGTAAAAACAACACAGGCATAAAAGTCGACTGAACTGGCTAGCATTCACAATGCGAATGTGTGTCGACTAGCAAAGACAGATCTTCTTTCAATTTATCTGTTATTTCTTTTTGTCTTTGCTTAACTTCCATTTTATCTGATGTATCTCTAGCCTGCCATTTCCTAATGTTTAATTTATATGATATGTGTAGAAAGCATTCCAATCTTCTAATATACGCATGAAGATTTGTAATTCCATACTCAAAATTGTCTAGATTAGTTTTTTAAGAGCGTCTAAGTTATTCATATAATTTTTGGAGTTGCAGCGCATATTCCACATGTCTGTGAAGATGTATCTGTCACATCCCCAAATGGTTTGCCATCTATCATTGTCATTTTAAAGCAATGATTTACTTTATGAGTAGTTGTGTTAACTGATCATAGAGTAGGATTTATATCTTTAATTTGTTGCTCAATGTTATTAATGATGGTCGAGGATTCTGCCATAATATGTTCCCATCTTCTGTGCAAAGTTGTAGCGGGACGATACAAATGGCACACATATTTAAGTCACTCGTGGCATGGCTATCTTCTCCACCGAAACTGTGTTTATAATTTAATTGACCAGCGTTTCCATCAAATCCCCACTTGTAAATAAGCGAAATATTGCTTTTCAACAATGCGCTATTACTTTTTAATACCTCTTCTTGGATCTCCAAGATTCGTTTTGTTGTGTGATCCACTAGAGCCTGAAGTTTTATCTTGGCTAATACATCCGAAACAGAAATCTTCTTTGCTTGTTGGATGTGGTGGTAAGGTAGATATATTGTAGTGATTTTTTTGTAAAATTTATTTTTCTAATTTTCCAAAATTCAACTTTAAAATAAATTTTGTTCAAAATAAAAATTTTATCTGATGGGAACATAAATGTTTAATGATAAGCGCGCCCATCTGTTCCGGTATCCAATATTGGTTCCTCGTTCCTTTAATTTTAAATATTACAAATTTCCACATCCAAATTTATTTTTATTATTCCAATTTATTAATCCAAAATAATTAACTCAATCAAAAAAAACACTCTTTATTCTCACACAATTATCAAAAATTGTACCAGACGTACAAATTCACGTCTGGTAACTTCGATCATTTTGGCAAAAAGCCCTCATTATCTCCTTGCTTTCGCGCAAGTTCCCCATACCAAATTACCAACACAAATTTACAAGTGAAAATTATTACGTTTAGCGAAGATTATTATAATCAAAATTAAAAATTATTATTATTATAAATTGATTACAAATTTACAAATTTTAGACAAACCCAGGGCATTTACAAATTTTATACACACATTAAATAAATTAAAAGAATACTAAACATGAAAAATCCATGACAATATATTCGCGTTGAAATATTTAGCCCCAGATTACATTAATATATTATATGAATTCTTAGTGTAGTGACCAGTCTGACTGGCTGTAACTGGAGTAATGCGAACATCACCGACCGCAGCTCTGAAGACTCCTCTGCCTCCCACCACTTGATCTTCATGTGCAGGAGATGGCTGTTAGGGGTGCTCTTAGGCTGCGCAGTTGTTCCAAGAGAATACCTCTTCTGCATTTTGAACCCGATAGAATCCACCCTATATATTGTCACGATTCAAACAACAATATCTAGGTTTGTCGAATAAGATTTATCTCTGCAGTAGTTAATGTTTAAGTTTGATTGTTTTGTAAGTGTTTTGTATCTTTTGCATTATTTCGGAGGCAGGATGTCATTGGTCATCAATTGTGTTTTATTTTATTGTTTTACTTGAGTTTTTTAAGTTCGTCTTTTATTTTCTGTCGAGGCCTGGTACTCAAATTTGATAAACATTTTTGAGAGGCGTTTGCCCGACTGCAAGTATGGGCAGTTGATAAAAGTTCGAGAAGTGAAAAGGTGTTAATAAAATTTGGAGGTGAAAATTTTAGAGATTGTGCTTCTTCAGAAGAAAATTATATTTTGGGAAAGATTTGGGTTTTGCTACCGAGGCAGTTCAGTGGCAGAAATTTTGATTAATGAATTAATTTGTTCCATATTATAGTGAACTGGATCTAGTCAAATTCGGGAGCATCCTACTCCAGGAAGCATATCCTGTATATCAGATAAGTCATATTTGATTAAATAAAAATTTTATTTTTGATTTAATTGGATTTGCAATAATTTTATAAATTTTATCTGCAAATATTTAGCATATAAATTTGATGCGGTTATATCGGCAGCATTTGCTAAAACCGCTTATCAGCGGAAAGGTTTTGATATTCAGCACTTGGTTGAGAATTTTGTTATTTTTGTTTTGCTTATTTTTGGGGATTCAATTTTATTTTCACGTATTCCCAAGTAGGACCAGCCTCTTTTTATTTTAGATTATGTTAAAAAACATAAAATATTATTAGAGAAAATAAATTATCTATGTGAATTATATTTTGTGTGCTTAGGGGAATTTGGGTAATTATAATGAAGATCGTATGAACTCACTACTGGGGTTAAAGGGTTGCCTCTGGCTGAGATAGTTGGGGTAGGTTGCAAAATATTAATTTTCATATTTTTGTATAAAATATCATTGCAATATGCATTAACAGGAAGTAGAACGTTCTGTTAAATACGAACGGAGCATCTGACCATGACATACGTCTATATTCGGATGGCTCCAAAAACAATGTTGGATCAGGCGCAGGAATAAATTCTGCAGAACTCGACCTAAACATTAGCGTAACCCTGGGCACATATGCATCCGTATTTCAAGCGGAACTTATAGGCATACTGCACTGCGAAAAAATAGTTCAGGATAGGTGCATCCGAGATAAAAATAGCAGGGCAGCGCTTGTGGCACTCCGAGGCTACAAGATCACCTCTGGTCTGGTGCTTGATGTCGTCCAGACACTGAATAAAATACCTGACCGAAATGCCCTTTCTCTCTGTTGGGTTAAAGGACATCAAGGTGACGAGGGAAACATAAGGGCTGGCGAGAAGCGGCTCCAATGGTCTTCCCTGCGGCCCGGAGCCGATGATCACGCCTTGCGTTAAAGCTCTAGATGCACTTCTCAAACAACATACCTTAAAACTGCACACGTGCAGGTGGGTACAAGGAACTGCATGCAACCAGGCAAGAGCTGCAATAAGTGCGCCTTCCTGGAAACACGCGAGATACTAGCTGAACCTATCCAGAGTCAATCTGCGGAAAGTTGCAGGGATACTCACTGGACATGGCAGACTAAACAAACATCCCACATCTGGGGTACGCAGATGACCCTATATGTCGGGGATGCAATGAAAAGGAGGAATGAAAAGGAGAGCATGTACTGTGTTACTGTTCGGCGCTCACTTCTACAATAGGATTCGTGTTAGGAAACTTCTGGCCTAACATGACCAGAATCAGTGACACTCCGCCTGCCAAGATCCTGGAGTTCATCCTACAGGTGGGATGGCTCGGAGAATAGCAGGATTGGGGTGAAGCTGAAATTGGAGGTCGCACAATGGGACCGATTTAGTGGCCTAAGTGCATGTGAGTTCATCTTGCCCTCCACCACAAATCCAGAACCCAGTGTAGTGACCATCAACATACAAAGCTAGAGCTTTTTCAGGAGTATATTTTGAAGGAGGTTGTTGTGGATACAGAAAAGCTTTTTTCATTCGAGTAACTCGAGTTGGTGAACACTCGGTCACATCTTGTACATCTTTGTCTAGTAACCCGAAGGCTTGCACGAGCCGCCAATGTTAGTTCTGATTTTGTATAATTTTCCAACAGTGGAGCAATGTTCTTCCTCTTGGATCGATTTTTAACATCATCAAAGGATTTGGAAGGTTCACCTCCTTTTGCTGCTTTGTTTATGCTTACATCAGATGGTGTTTTTTGAACATACAACTGATGGTCTTCATCCAGTTATAAATTGTGTTTTGATTCAAAAGAGTTTAATGTCCGTTTACTCGCGTTCCACCATTTTTTAAATAAACCGCATACAATTTTAACATTTTTTTAAATTTCTTTACATTTATCGTCTTCTTGTTCTTCAGAAATTTCAAATTTGTCTAACACATAACTTAATATAACATTGTTTTTTTTATTAGCGTTCTTTTCCAACCGCCAGACTTCCAACAGCTCTCTCCTAGCTAGCGATATGGCACCTAATTTTAATCCTAAACAAATATATTTTTAACATTCCACCAACTTCTATGAACTTCCCGAGATTGCGGATCCATGATTTAAAAAACGATAATATAAATCATTCTCTCAAAGGTATGTTTTAAACAGCATATCTTATTGATGAAATGACTTAAAAATGAAGTCTAAATTAGTATTGTAAATAGTACATACCTTCCTCTAAACGATATGTTAAAACCAAATCAAAATATTGTCACAATTGTCACCACAATACTTCCAAACGATGCGCTTAATGCGATTGCAGCTTCCAAAATTACAACTGATTAAAATGCAATGTTTAGCGTGATTGTTGTTCTCACGCATACTTAGATCATTTTCCTTTGTTCCTAGAATTGCACCAGTAATTGGTAAAAGAATGTCACATGTTTCTATGAAATCTGTCGCCATTGCATTTTTGAATTAATGCACTCTAGATTCGTCAAATAATCCACTGTGAATCGTACAGTTAATGCCTAGCCTAATCTCTCCTGTCTATTGAGAACCCCGAGTCCGATTTGCTCTGGGAGCAAATGGGCTCTCTTCTCTCTTATAGGGCAGGCCCTTATAAGGGCTATGGCGTTTGGCTTGGGGGTTTTACCCCTTTTGGATACTAGTTTCATATTGGGGACTCCATATCTGACTTGCGTATTCAAGTTTGGGTCCTACAATTGTATTGTGCATATTGCATTTATGTTTGTTAAGCTCTTGCAGTTTCTCATCATAAATCCGAACATTTTGTACGCTTCTTTTACAATGCTACTTATGTGTTCATTAAATGTTAGCTTTGTATCAATGGTTATTCCAAGATCCGTATATCTTTCGCATCTATCCAACAATTGTCCATTTAACATGTATTCGAATTTTATGACCTGTTTTTTATGAGCAAGTGTCATTACTACACATTTTTTTCTTATTAACGTGTAGTCCATGATTTTGCAACCAGTTTACCGCCGAGTTCAGATTCTGTTGCAGCTCTATACAGTCCTTAGGACTGTTGATAATTCTGTATATTTTGAAATCGTCTGCATATATAAAACTTCGTGAGATTCCTCTTGATTTTGACACATTGTTTATTACTAAGATGAAAAGTAGAGGTCCCAAATTAGGCCCTTGCGGTACTCCTGATGTTGGTGTAAATATTTTTGATATGTCCATTCACCTCGACATACAATTGCCTATCATTCAGATATGAGATGATGAGGTTAATTAAATGAATGTTCACATTAAACTCCTTTAGTGTCTTTACCACCTCTTCATGACCGACTTTATCAAACGCCTTTTCTAAATCGGTGATGATTATTACAGAAACTCGCCATTATTGGTCGTAATCGGGAAAGAGATAGAAAATCTAGAACGCACGTGTTCAACAAGGATGACAACAAAAAGGAACGTGCGAGTATGTTTTGACCCTGAAATTTACGGTTAGTCGGTATCTATGTAATATATTATGATCAAAGGTCGATAGTTGACCGTCGGGTCCCGGGGCCTTGCCTGTTGACATAGTCTTGGCGGCTTCCTGCAGTTCCGCTGCGGTGACCTCTGGTACTGCCGGTAGTTCCGTCTTTTGCCAATTGTTTGTTGCATGAGCGGGGACCAGTGTTTTGTAGTATTTGTTTAATCCTATGGTTTCCGTGAGGCCCGAGATGGTTGGCCGGGCTATTTTCCCGGTTACTATCCGGAATCCCATGCCCATACGTCGTTGTTTAGCCCTTGCAGTTAATTGTTCCAGGCTTCCGCTTTACTTTTTGAATTGCAGTTGATAATTCTTTCCTTTTTTCTTCGTAGGCCTACCGGTGTTCCCCATCTTCTTCGTAGCTTCGTCGCCGCCGTCTTTGATGATGGGCTCTTCTAGCGTGGTTGCACTCTCACCAGAGCGTGGCAATCTCTTTGCTGCACCAAAATGTGCATTTTCTGTTCGTTTTAGATCTTCGCGGCATGGACCCGTCGCTGATAGCTGTTAGAGCCGATGCGAGGGCTTCGACTCTTCCTATATTTTGTTGTCTTTTTGCCAGCTGGTCAAAATTCCATGTTGGTCCCACTATCTTGGTGCCCTCGGGGATACGTACTGTTAGAGGCTAGGGGAGACAAAAGTCACGTCCACTATCGATGCCGATCTTCCTCTTTGGAATGTTGGTGTGTCGCCGATGTTGTGGACGTCGCGGCCCAGCGATGCCATGGTCTCCGTCAAGATGTCTCCTCTTTTATCTGCTCGGTCTTCTCCCCATTCTTGGCTCTTTGCGTTAAAATCCCCACGGATGATAAGTGGTGCGTTCGTGCGTGCTCGAAAAGTTCGTCGATGGCTGTCTCGAATTCTTGGTGGCTGGTGTTTGGCGAGAGGTAGCAGCTGTAGTAGGTTTGTGCCCCCCCTATGGTTGACCCATGCGTAGGACTGCCCAGCCCCACTATCGCTTACTCCCTTGCCGTCCACTACCCATATTCCTGCGGTGCCTGAGAGCCAACCTGGCTGTGTGCAGGTTAATCTGTAGGACTTTACTTATCTGAGGGGTGTCCTTAGTTTTTGGTGTTGGGACACTTGACGTTTGTAGCCCTGTGGTTCTCCCCGCCGGACTTGGCGCAGGTGGGGGTAGATTTTGGGCATGACTTTGCTTTCGAGGCCTCCGAACTCGGCTGACTCGTGGTCATAGGCACAGCATCGAAAGCACTTTGTGTTCGTTACCTACCCGATAGACTACCCCCGCTTGGTTTTGGTTGAAGGTTGAAGGAAACAAAATTTAAAAAAATTAACTCATGAGTCGGGCAAATTTTTTTTTTCTGAAAGTTTTGCACTATTAGTTATATTTCAGTATGTGATCAATAGCAGGGCTATTCGGGTTTGCGCAACCTAAATTAGATACTTAGAATATGGAATTTCGTACCTGTGGCACTAAAAAAATTGATTTAAGGTGTCAATTTTCACGAAATTTACAAAAGTGCTAATATCTCCAAAACGAATGACTTTTTACTAAGGTCATATTTTGATATTCTGGTCAGTTATAAGCTGGTCTATCAGCCCTCCAAGGGATGTGGTTGAGTTTTGGGACACCCTGTATATTTTGTAAATTTTGTAATATTTGTTAATTTTGTAGTAGGTATATTGTTGGATTTTATTTATCTTTGCGCTTTTCTCGTACCCACTTTTCAGGGAAATTTTTAATTTTAAATCATATTATGCTAGAAAAATTTCAAATTGTTTTAATTTTATTTTTGAGGGTGGTATCGTAGACATAAAATTTCGTGTAATTTGCACTTATTTTGAATAATTCGAATTTTTTTTATTTCTTGATGAATCTTTTTGACTTTGTTGGTATGAAAATAAAAAATTTGAAAGTTTTGTTGTTGTTATTGTGTGAATAAACGGCTCGCATATTTACATTAATTTCTTCAGTATTGCAAAATTATATAGTATTGTATACATAATTAGAGGTTAAACGACTTACCTGTAAGGAAGTTCAATCCTCAATTATACGAGATGGCCCCGTCCGAAAAGATCACACAGTAGTTTATGTTTCTTTGCTCTTGTTGACGCGTATTGTTTATAGAAAGATGAAGAAACTGGCTCATATCCCTTCTGTACCCCGACTTCTCCTGGTATTGTTCATTATGTTTTGTCTTATTTTAGATTGCGGATTTGGGTGACAGAGGCGGGTGGGTGTGATCTTTTCGGACGGGGCCATCTCGTATAATTGAGGATTGAACTTCCTTACCGGTAAGTCGTTTAACCTCTAATTATACTTCGATGGCCCCGTCCTCAAGATCACACAGTAGATGTTTAAAGATGTTTCCGCAATCTGAGTTGTGTGGTGTTGGAACTTTATGTTGCCTAAATAGGTGTGCATATAATGTTCAGAACATTTTGAATACGTACACTGTGGTATGCAACTTTCTTATGTAAGGAGTAATAAAGATTAATGAAACGTAAAAAAATTTTTTGAACAGGATATACTAAAGTTTAAAAATATAAAAAGCTTACATTAGAGTTGATTATACATGTGCTTATAATGTAAATTTTTAAGAACTAATAATAATTTCAATTAAACATTTTAATATGTAAGTTTTAAAAAGTAATAATAATTTCGATTAATAATTTTAGTATTAAGACAGGTTTGATATGATTTTAACCCTCTGTAGGGCTGATTAAATGTTTAGCAAATTTTGTGTTTTCAGATACGGTTCTATTGTAGAATTTATTGAAAGTATTAGATTTTTTGCTCCAACCTGCCGTTCGTCTGATGTTGTCAATGTTTAAACCTCGTCTGAAGACTGCCGAAGTTGAGGCATGGCGGGTGCTGTGTGCTTTGAAGATCGATGTGTTTACACCCCCTAATGTGAGTCCTTTCTTTATCCATTTGGATACGGTTTGAGTTGTAGCTGGGTGGTGTGGTTTCTTAATGGTTATAAGGAGTTGGTCATAATTATTTCTGATTTCCTTTGTAACTTCTATGTATTGTTTTAACAATGACGCAATGCATAAGCTCGGTTTGTCGTTGAAATATGGTATTACGATTTTTGGTTGACATTTGTTAGGATTTGATGTTTTTATGACGTCTGTAATGTATATTTCTATTTTTTCTTCAAAATAATTTATATTGCTTAGTTTTATCTTTGTGAGCGTTTGCACCCGTTGACTTGAAATTAATGCTAATAGAACAATAAATTTGTAGGTCAATTTTTCTAATGTTAGTGAGGTGAGCGTTGGTAATTTACTCAGGTATGATAATACCGGGGTGGGGTCCCAAGTTTCGTTGTATCTTGGAAAAACTGGTCTGATTCGAAAGACTCCTTTCATGTATTTATTTATTAATGAGTTATCTGTGTTTTGGAAAACGGAATTCAATGCTGATCTGTGTTGATTGAGAGTGTTATAATTTCCTCCTTTAATAAATTCATTATTTAGGAAGTCGATAATTTTATTTTGGTCCGCGTGGTAAATATTCGACCCTCTGCAATAGGCCCACCATTTTTTGTAAGTTGTGTTGTATTGTGCTAAGGTATTGTTGGCTAGGGAAGATATTAATGTGTCGATAGCAGTCTGTGGAACTCCTTTTATTAAGTATGTTTGGCGGATAAAATTGCGGCACCCAGGGTAAGGCTGTTCCACATTGGGTGTGGTTGTCTAAAAGGAGATAACAATAAATATTTTTGAGGTGGAAATATAATTGCTTTGGATATGCTTAGTTGTTTTAGTATTGGGTACCAAGGTTGCGTTTTCCAGATAGGAAAAACGACAATTCCTTCTGCTTTGTCAGTTTTTATTTTGTTTATTACTCTTGACAAAAGGGAAAATGGTGGAAATGCATAAAAGTATATGTTGGACCAGCTGAGCGTAAATGCGTCTACATAGTCACTTTGTGGATCTTGATGCCAAGAGACAAAAAGATTGCATTTTTATTTTGATATGATGCGAATAAATCGATTTCAGGTGTACCGAATGACTTTGTTATTCTGTAAAACGAGTTTTGATGTAAGGAATATTCTGTTTCTATGTTTTTGTGTCGAGACTGTTTATCTGCTATGTTGTCTTTCGTATTTATGTAAGATGCATAAATGAAAATATTACGATTTTCACACCAATCCCAGAGTTTTCTAGTGATATCGTTTAATTCTGAAAATTTTATGCCTCCCATCCGGTTTATATATGAAATTGCTGTAATGTTGTCAATTTTTAATAAAATATTACAATTATTGCAGTATTTGCAAAATGATTTAAGACCGTTAAAAGCTGCCCACAGTTCCAAGTAGTTAATGTGTGGAACGCATTGTGGCAAGTTCCAGTAGCCCCTAGCTATTTTATTATCACACGTCGCTCCCCAACCTGAACCGCTAGCATCTGTAAATATGGTCATTTGATATGATCTTTCTCTTAAACTTAATTTCCTTTTAGAAAGATTTTCAAGCCACCATGAAAAGTCGGATTGTAAATGTTTTGGTATTTCCATTATGCCGTTATAGTCCCCCTGACATTTTTTTAAAGCAAGATATATCTGTCTCTCAAATTTTTTGATATGTACCCAGCCGTAAGGAATTGCGGGACAAATTGATACTAAAGTGCCAATTAATTTTGCGAATTTTCTAATTCTGGTTTTGCTTTTCATTTTGAGTGATATCAACATTAAAATAATAGTTTTAGTTTTTTCTTTAGGTACTGACATTGTCATTTCTATGGTGTCGAAATAAAACCCAAGAAATGTAACTTGTTGAGTAGGTTCAAGATTACTTTTTTCCTTGTTTATTAAAAAGCCCAAGGACGTTAAAGTTTTAATAGTGTAGTTTACATTATTCAGACACTTTAATTTGTTTTGACCTAGTAAAAGAATGTCGTCTAGGTATATTACTGAAGCGAATCCTAATGACCGCAAATGATTTATAATGGGTTTTAAGATTTTTGTGAATACGAATGGAGCGGTAGATAGACCAAATGGTAAACATGTAAATTCATAAAGTTTATTTTTGTATTGAAATTTTAAATATTTTCTGTTCTTTTTATCTATCGATATAAGAAAATAGGCATCTTTTAAATCGATGTTGGCCATATAACAATTTTCATATAAAAGATTTTTAACTGTTCGGAAATCTTCAAGTTTGAAATGTGGACAAACAATATTTTTATTGAGTTTTTTAAGATTTAGGATAAACCTGTTTTTGCCATTTTTCTTTTTCCTCAAAAAGTAAGACGAAATAAATTCGTTTTTGCAGTGTTCGCTTTCGACAATAGCGCCCGTATTGAGAAGGTCATTTATAGTATCTTGATAAATATTTTCACATTTTATTTTTGGCAATTTTTTCTGTAATGGTTTTTTGATAAAAGGAATTTTGTATCCTTTGACCCAATTTAAGATATTTTTGTTTTGAGTGATTAATTCCCAATTATGAAAATATCTAGCAATTCTTCCCGCATGTCCTACCTCTAATGTCGACTCCTGTTGTTGTATCTGTAGTCCGTCCATTTTTTGTTGTCTCTCGAGGTTGTTCTGGTTCGTCCATGGCGTACGGTGCGTGTTACTTGTCGTCTCCCGCCCCTGTTTTCCTGTGTTTTCATCCTGTTCTTGAAATTGGGGCGCTGGAAGTTTAAATTACGACTTGTTGACGGTTGAGATTGTAGGGTTTGTTTTTGTTGAAGTAATTCCTTTGATGTTGCCTCAATGGATTTAGCTTGTCTGCATTTTTCTGCAAAATCAGCGCCGAAAAGTAATGTGTCAACATTTTGTTGTGTTGCGATTCGTTGAACTGTTTCGTTGAAATATTTGCTGAGTTGATATTTTCTGTGTGTAGAGACTGTGTGGAACATGTCGGTTAGTAATTTTCCAGAATCAACTAAGGCTTGTGTTACCCCCACATCGACTATATCCCGTTGCGTTAAGATTTTTGTGAGGGCTGATCCTTCAGCTGTAATGCCCTTCCCGAGTATTACCTGCATGTTTAGTAAAAATTTATCTTTTTTTAAATCTGCTGGTGTAATAAAAGTTTGCACTTCCGGATTAAGGATGGGCCCGTTCAGGTATTTACAGTTACTGGGAATGTTCCACTGCTCCAGAAGTTTTTTCCTGGATTCCTTGTCTAGACCCGAAGACAAGTAAGATTCCCATCGGGAGGCAAGGTCTGCAGATATTTCTGGTCCCTCACAATCTTCACTTGGTCGATGAGAACCCAGTAAAGATTCTAAATTGTCTTCTGGATTTTCTAAATTGTGATCCCCTGTTAAGGGGACAGTGTTCAAAGGTGTCAATGGATCCTCGTTTCTGAAAAGACCTTGGTTTTGATTAATTGTTTGTGATTCACTTCGCGTCGGTGTTTGATTTCGCGGTGAAATGGCACTGGGTTTGCGGCATTTTAAATTGTTTGTGATTTGTTCAGGTACTGGGGTTGGGGGAGATCAAGAAGTCGAAGAAGAACTTATAAAATTGTCTGAGGCAGCGGATGTTTATGGGGCGCGGGTTGGTCGTAAGTGTCAATTTCACTGATCCGCGGGGTAACTTAAAAATAACTAATTGTTTGTGGCGGCCGGGCACTGGGGGTAGTGTCATTTCACTTCGAAGGGTTTTTACATTGTCTAAGTAATTGATTGGCACTTTCGCGTCGGATACATTTTCACTTTTCACTTGCTGGTGTGGTGTCCTGGCGTGATCTGGAGTTGGCGGGGGGGGGAGCCTGTGTGCGTGATCCCCCACCAAAATTACAATTCCGTGCCCTTCGGGGGATGTTTTTAATGAGTTTTTCAAGAACGGGAAAAACTGAATCTGTGTCCCAATTTTCATAGCCTAACTCATCGAATGCTTTTTGAAAATCTTCGCTATTTTTCAATATTTGTAAAGGCCGTGTCTTTCCTTTACGAAATAATGCTGGGTTGAAATCGCATCCAGTTAACGCATGAAATCCTGCTAATGATTTACAAAATAAATCGCCAAGCTCTTCGTGCAATTCTGACACGTCAATAACCCGTTGCCTGTTCCAAAGCCCCGTTTGAATCCAAACATTATTACCATATTGTACGTTCTTCATATTAGCTAACATTATGATTAATATATCTGTGTCCGAGCTATTTATTGTAATATTAGCTGTTGGTTCAATATTGCATTCATGGTATACAATTTTGGTATCAGCTTCTTCGTGACACCCAACTGTAGTATATCTATCGATAATTGAAACTGAAATGTTCTCGTTTATAACTTCATATTGATAGCAATGATCGAAATTAAGCAACACTTTTTTATTGCTCAAAAATGGTATCATATCCTCTTGTTGCCAGTGTGTGATTAAAAAATTAACGAGGGCTTCTTTAAAATAGCTATTACTTAATTTATTTGCAAAATCGGCTGGTCGTGTTTGCTCCGGACCCGAAATCACATACATGCTATTAACAAACGAACCGCCTCGATTAGATCTTTCGTAATCCTTTATAGAGGGTGAACAATACCGATCAAAAATTAAGTGTATTTCACGGGCTCTATTATTGATCACTATCTGAAGAATTGTTTGGAAACATTTCCAAACATTAGTGGCAAATCTTTTATACAATGTATAAGAAACAACCCGCCGATTATACATACACCTGTGGATTTTGGAGCTTTACTTTGAACATATTTTTCTAGAGATTTTAATAAAGCAGATTTATCGGTTTTAAAGATTGAAGAAGTGACACATAGACATTGGAACGGGCGTTAGAGGATACGTGAGAATTTTTTCTATATTTATATTCTCATTCATCGAAATCTCCAACATGCGACCGAATAAATCCCACTGCAATCGTACTTCTTGAATTTTGTTATTAATGCGAACCTTTTTTTTTTAAGTTGAAGCAGCAAAATTTAGTATTTTGTTTTGTTTAATCGTTGATTCAAATCTGCTCTCTGATTCAGCGCACTCGGAAATAAATGTTTCCCTTGGCTGATTACCATTTCTCTCAACGTTTGATAAAAAATTACATACTTTTTGCGACGCTGCTCCTAGCATCTTTCATCTTGTGATTGGTACTTGACAATCAATCAATCAATCAACCAACAACTCTTATATTATATAAAAAAGCTTACATCTATATTTACAAGAAAAAATAATTGGTAATGAAATAATTACATATCAGTGCCTATTGCGACTAAGTACAATTTAACAGATAACTATGAATTAATACAGTTGATTTTATTTACATTTATGAAATTGTATCCGGGAGAAAAACGAGTACAAAAACCCAGTGCCTTGATCGTAATGGTTGAATTTTAAAAGATTTTGATTTAGGTGTATGTGTGGAATTGTCGTCTGAGATATGTTTTGTAAGTTTTGATGTTGTTATTATGATTTAGTGTAATAAAATGTTGTGAATTAATTTGTGTTTGATTCTGAAGGGTGCGTTTGAGCGTGTGAGTTTTGCGATGTTTTTGGTGGTGTTGTTTTTGGGAATGGTTTTTGTGTAAAGTTTGAATGCCTCATCATGTATTTTTAGATCTAATTTAGTAATGTTTGTTTTTTCGTGTAGTTCGTAGATAGGAAAGTATGATGGTGAGTGGGTGATGAGTCTGAGGCATTTGTTTTGAATGCGTTGTAGGGTGTTAATGTGGGTTTTGGCCGCGCTACACCATACCGGGGAGGCATAGAGTAGTATTGGCCGTATCATGCAAGTGTAAAGCTGTAGTTTGATTTTGGTATCTAGGTCGTTTTTGTAATGGAATAAAGGGTAGAGTGAGTGGTATACCCTGTTTGCGCTCTGTACTGTTAGTTTGCAGTGTTCCTGAAAGGTGAGTGTTTTGTCTAGTGTTACCCCTAAGTATTTTACTGATGTAGTGAGTTGTACGTCTGTATTGTTGATTTTAAGTGTTTTTTGTAGGGTGTCTTTTTTGTGAGAAAAAATTGTGTGTTGTTTTCGTTGGGTTGATTTGTATTTTCCATTTAAGGTAGTAATCGTGAAGTGTGTCTGTGTGCCGTTGTAGGTAGTCTATGGCTTTGTTTTTACGAAATGATTCTGAGATAATTGCTGTGTCATCGGCAAAAAGTGCCAATGACATGTTTGGATGTTTTGGAATGTCGTTGATGTAGAATGTAAAAAGTGTAGGAGATAGGACGGAGCCTTGTGGTACTCCTGCGGCAAGGGTGTAGGGTTGGATAGGGAATTGTTAATTTTGACTTGGAAGGTGCGATTGTTAATGAAACATTGGATAATTTTGATTAGGTGGGGGGAGTGTTTTTGTGTTATGAGTTTGTGTAGTAGGCCGTCATGCCAAATGGTGTCAAATGCCTTTTCAATGTCGAGCGTGAGACCTTTGTGGTTTTGTTAATGTTGAAATTTTTAGTAATGATGTCTGTGAGTCTTGCAAGTTGGAGTGTGCAGCTGTGATTGGCCCTAAAGCCGAATTGCTCTGGAATAATGTTTTTGTGTTCGAATTCGTGTAGCTGAAGGCGTTTTAGTATGATTTTTTCTAGGATTTTTGAAAGTGTAGGAAGTAGGCTTATGGGACGGTAACTTGTGGGGAGGTTGTTGGGTTTGCCTGGTTTAGGAATCGGGATTACGGTTGCGGTTTTTCATGCTGTGGGAAAGTATTGGTTTTTGAAGCATTGGTTTAAAATGTAATAAATTTGTAGGATTTTTTTTTTGGTAGGTGTTTTAGTATTTGTGCTGAAATGTTGTCTTGTCCTGGTGCTTTATTTTTGAAAGTTTTGATGTGTTGTTTTATTTCAAGTGGTGTAATTAAATCGTCGCTAGGTGTAGGGTGATTTGCTAGATTGAAATTGTGTAATGTTTGTTCGACCATGCTATTGGTTTGTGGGTTTGATAGGTGTAAAGTGAGGGAGTGGTTTGTCAAGTAGGTGGTGGCAATTGCGTTTTATTATTTATTATTTTTAGAGATCTTGTGAAAAAAGTGGCGGTGCTTTTGGGAGCGTTTGCCCCTATTCGCTACTGTCTGCACCAGAACTCCAACTTGTCGAGAGCTTCTTGTAATCGGCGGATTACTTCAGAAGATTTCCGCGAGCCCACGTAGTACGCAGTGTCGTCTGCGTACAGCATGAGCTGCGTATCAGAGGAGATCTTCATCGTAGGGGGAATGGGAACGTCTTGATCGTATATGATGTAAAGTGTATGCGCTAATATTGAACCTTGAGTGAGCCCCGCTTCAATCACTCGTTTAACTTTGTTCAGTTCTTACTTCAATTTTAACTCTGAATTTCCGTCCCGACAAAAAGGACGCTATCAGTCTTACAAGTGCTGGGTCGATACCGCCCCGGATCTTTTATTCAGTACGCCTTGGTGCCATACTTTGCCAAATGCCTTGGAGACATCGAGGACACTGCTCCCATTGCTTGGCGTTTATTCCAATGCAACGTGATGTGCTCCACAAGTCTCAGCCTTTGTTGAGTTGTAGAGTGGCCAGAACGAAACCCGAATTGTTCATTAGGAACAATTTGGGTTTCTTCCATGGCCGTTTTTAATCTTGATTGTATTACCTTCTCCACTAGTTTACCTAGGGAGGGTAAAAGACTGATAGGTCTATACGAAACAGGACTCTTTGCGTTCTGGCCAGGTTTATGCAGCATTGTGACATTGGCCACTTTCCAACGACCTGGAAAGTACTCGAGCTGCAGCACCGCATTAATGATGCGTGCTATTGCTGCCCCTCTTACCCTGGGTAGTTCCGATAGAACCCTGTTCATAATATAGTTGGGTCCGGGTGTCTTCCTCTTTTTGAGCTTTTTAATATGAGTACTGGTTTAATATAGCCAGTGCTTGCTGTATTAAGGCAATATCTTCGTTCATTTGGTCCTCCTCCTGAGGGGGGTAGGGATGACCGGGTTGCGGTGTTGGCTCTCGTTTGCGCTGAAAGCGCTGTTGCACCGCTTGGTGCGATATTTGCGGTCTTTATACCGTGGTCAAGCGCTGGAAACGTTCTAGCAGAAGTTGCTGTGGCCGCAACTCTAGCATAACCTTCGTTGGGTTGGTGTCATTCCCATTTTTCCGTTAGGCGGAAATATGGGACACCCTTTGAAGTTAGCGGGGTGTGGACCTCCGCAGTTTGCACAGATTGCCGGTGTCGAGCACGGCTTGGGACATTCTGACGATCTATGTTCGAGTTTGCACCTAAGGCAACGGACTGGGGCTGCGCAGTGGCTTTGGCCATGCCCAAAGCGCTTGCAGAGGTCGCATTGAATAGGCCCTTTGTCAGTGCGTGGGAGCTCAAAGTGAGCCTCCACTTTTAACAGTCTTCTATGCCTATAAATCTCCTTGGCTTTGGGAGACATTTTGAGAGTTATCATGAAAAGGGGGTGGGGTGTTCTTACCGGCCCCTATGTCATTCGAGCTAAGTTAATTACCGGGAAACCCTTACCGATTAGGTCTTCCTTGATGAGTTAGGGTGTGAACTCTTTGGGGATGCCGCGAAGAACCACTTTAAGAGGCTTATCCTCTGGTAGCTTATGAGAGAAGTGACCAATTCCTCTGATTTTGAGGAAATTGATCAACTCCCTATAGTCTGTAGTCGAATTGGGGGTATTGTTAGTGCTTTCCTGGTGTCCTTATCCTTGATAAATGCAATTTTCTTGGCGTCCATTACCTTGGCTAGATTGGGCCACTTAAGGATGATTGGTACCTAATTATGAATAACTATTCCGCTAGCAGGGCGCCACTAGTAAATTCATAGCTATATTCAGTTTCTCTATCAAATGTGATTCCCACGTCTGCCAAATGTTTTTTTTTAAATTTTTGCAAGTACAGAAGTTATATTTTTATTACGAATAGTTTTATTATTAGTTGTGGTAGTATAAACATTCATGCACAAACCTTATTGAGTGAAAGAGAATATTTATGGTAGCTCTTGGGGGTCATAACTGGAACATCAACTAAAGATAATATTTCCTCAAGTTGACTGTGACCAATACCAACACTGAAACTGCCCCATACCATATTTTCGTTTATTACTTCGGGTTCATTAGGATCGGTTGTAATTATTTTTATTTGTTTCTCATTTGTAAACGTCAGTTTCCAAAAACACAATAATAATCAAGAAAGTTTATTTTATCAAGTCACTAACTTGTAAAACTGACAGTTAACTTGCAAAATTTTTACAAGTTAGTAGTATTATTTACATTAGAAAATTTTGTTTTATCGTCATATATGTTGAAAATCATGGTACAATTGTTATTTCCAGTAACACAGATTTTTGATGATGAAAGAGTTGATACTGATGATGATGAACCATCTGTTGACTCAGAAACTGCTGAACTCGAGGACTGCAGAACATTTGTACTCTCCTTACTACCAAATAATTTGCTAGACATTTCGATTTTTTTGTTGACCGAATCATCGACATAACTCATCGCAATTTCGGTGCTGTTCCACCCTCCTGCACGCTTTAGTGCTAAAATATCTCCACCCGAATCCGCAAACATAGTGGCTCCAGTTCTGCGAAAAGAGTGGCCGGTGTATAACTCTGGGTCTTTTAAACCTAAATATTTCGCTATTTGCTTTGGGACACCACCAATAGTGTGCTGGCCAGCATTAAGGGAAATGCACTTTCCATGTCGGTATGTCAAAAAAAATCTTAGGCTTTCTGTTTTAGGAGGCCGAAGATTTACATATTTTCTGTATAACATGCAGGGCTTGAAGCTGCAGCCATCATCGGTTATGGTGAATCTTCTTGTTGTTAAATTTTTTGTTTGCCGCAATGTCACAATAACGTATTTTCCCATATCTTCTACATCATTCATGTTTAAGGAGAGAATTTCGTCACATCGACAACATCCAAAAATCCCAAATATTGTTACAATTTTCGCCAGCAACCACTGGTCATCAAGAGCATGTAAAAGAAATTGTTCAGCCTCTTCTTTACTTAATACCTTGGCCTTTTTTGGCGTATAACGCTCATTTTTTCGTTTCAGAAACGCTATTACCTTCTGAAATCTGCAAATGACAACCAAACGTCATATTTTTCAATAAATTTTTTAAGGAAAACAAACCTGCGAACAGGGGCATTTTCTTTCATTTCCAAGCAGCTTTTCAGCATAGACCATTTTGCCCATAAAGTATTAGGGCTGAATCTAGCTGAGAGTTGATTCAAGTAGACCAACAAAACATCTTCAGTTACCCCAATCACACTATTTTTGTTTTGCCACTTTTTGAAGTCGTCGTATTCTCGCTCGTACCTTGAAGCTGATTTTGCAGGTAATAAACTTGAAGCTATACTGCTGGCTGCCTCAATAATTTCTTTTGGTACATTCATTTTCGCTTTCGCCGAAACAAATGTAAAGAAAAATAAACAGACATGGTCATGGCAACGCTTCCATAGCTTACGACATTTGCGACAAATTATTGAGATTTTTTTGGAATTTATCTAACCTTTTTACAAATGAGAAACAAATAAAATATAAAACAATACACGCAAGGTAACGGGTTTTACTGGCTCAAGGAGGTAACTGACTCGCCTGCGGCTCGTCAGTTATATCCTCCATTCGCCAGTAAAAACCCTCTTACCTTGCTAGTAATGTTATATACTATTGTTTTATTACAATTATCGCATGAAAAATGCAGTTGGGAAAACAAATCCTGGCGTATCTCTTTCACGAAAATCATTTTTCCCATTGTACAATTTATGCCATTTAGTGCAATGCTTTCGTACTGCTTCAAAATATGACCTAAGTTGACAATACGTCTACAATTTAATAATTCGTCAATAGTTTTTGGGGGAGACAAACCTCTTTCGATATATAGATCATCCAAAGAACTAAAATAGAGTTTAGAAAATTGCTTTTTTATTATGAAGCAATATTACCTAATATCGTTATCGAAATCAAAATTTTCAACAGTCGCAGTGGTTTCTTGAAGTCGAGTACATTCAGGCGGAATTGAACTTTCAGCTACAATTTCATTTACATCTGAAATTGAACTTTCAGCTTCAACTGTAGTTGATATGCTACTACTGGCCCCTTCGTTGCATTTCATTTCCCTAATAGAAATTTGAAGACATTGTGTATCATATTGTTTTAAAAATGGGAAATTATAATTAAGAATATAATTTGACACTGTAGGGTGTTTATAAATTGGACGTTGGATATTTGCTGGCGAGAGCTAGTTTTTGTTGGTCTTCTAACGCTTGCATTTGTAAGATGCCGTTATATGAAGACGCCTCCTTGATAAACTCAGGAAGCAAACGATGTTCTTCTTTATTGTAAAAAATGACTTCACAATAATTTTAAAAATGATTTATTGATTCACAAAAAACACAATAAGTAGATACTATTTGACCCAACTTTACCTCTTGGTGGTAGGCAGTTGAATGTCTTGAGGTTAACAAAAAACTTATTAAGGTTGGCACGGCGGCGGTAGTGACGCTGCGTAAAGGCGCCAAATTTGAATTGAAGTTTACATTAACAGACGTTGCTAGAAAAATTTTGCATTGGGAAGAAATTGAAACGTTTGTGACTCAGCGAGTGGCGTCATCTGTGATTTTTTATATGATTTAATATTTAATTAAATCGGATATAAAAAATCGCCCGCTAGGAGATTCGAACCACGAATTCCTAGGCTATGAAATGGAGCTTTGAGTACTCAAGCCATATGGGCACCGAGGGCGAACTTATTATGTAGGCATAAGTTCGTCTTATCTGTTACACTAAATATGTAGAAGGTGAAGTCGCTACACGTTGTAGGATGAATGTACGCTAATAAGTTGTTAAGTAACCTCGTATACGTATACTTTATGTAAACTCAAGTTTTCAAAACGTTCATCGTAAAATTTTTGTTTTGTAATTTATTTAGCATCAAATAAACAACTGATATTGGGAACAAAAGGACTGTAAAAAGGTGTTACTTTATTTCAAGTTCCTACTAATACCTACTTTGTATAATATAAGCAAAATTAACAAAAATATTTTTTATAAATATTTTTGGATTTTTAATAAAATGGAAATAAAAAAAATTACCGCCTAAGTCGAAATGATATTTTCATTACTTTCGACCTCTTATTTCTCTTTGCCGGGTGTGATAAACAACGTCTGGTTTTCGGCATTTTTGATTAATAAAGATTTAAAATTACAAAAGTAATGTGAAAATCGCAAGTGAACAATAAACGCACTTACAATTACAATTTAAACTCTTTATTGCGTGAAAGATAATACAATTAATTGCAGCAAGCTGCTCTTAAGATTACGCTGAAATAAATATTTGTTCCGCGCCTATCTTTCGATTTAGCGGAAGGTGTGCATTTTACATGGGAAAATATATTTACAAAAGATATGATATTTTCCGGGAAAAACCGAGTAGCAAAAACCCAGCGCCTTGAACCCTATACTAAGTTACTAACTAAATTAAAATACTAACTACTAATTAAAATAATAAATTACCTATAGCTAAAATAAATAAGAAGAGAGAAGAAAAGCAGAAAAGGGGGAAGAAATGAATTAGGTGAAAGTTTGAAGTTTAAAGAAGGATGTCGTGCAGTAATTTGTATTTTTTCCTGAAGGGCATTGTTGAATTTGTCAGTCTGGCTAGATGGGCTGTAGTCGGGTTTTGTTGAGTCGTTACTGTACAAAATTTTGTCGCAGTTTGAAAAATTACATAAGCTAATGTCGGTAGTCCTGCTAGGTCATGTAAGTCGTACGTTTCGGTGGATCGGGGGGGCCCACGTTATGATGCGGAGTGCCTTATTCTGAACTCTTTGAATGAGTTTGATGTTGGTAAGAGAGGCACTGTTCCAAACGGGGGCGGCGTATAGTAAAATAGGTCTGATCATGGAAGTGTAGAGTAAAATTCGTAGTTTTATGTCCAGTTTGTTTTTGTAGGTCATCATCGGGTGGAGTGCGTGAAGTATTTTGTTGGCTTTTATAGCTGTCAGTTGTATATGTGTTTTGTAGGTCACTTTTTAGTCCAAGTTGAGTCCGAGGTATTTGACAGTGGTAGTTTTGTCGATGTCGATGTTGTCGAGTGTAAGTTTTTCCGTTAGTTTGTCGTTTTTCCGGGTAAAGGTTATGAGGGTTGTTTTTGTTTCATTTAGTTTGAGTTTCCATGTAAAATAGTATTCGGTCAGTAGGTCGGCATGTCTTTGTAAGTATTTAATGGATTGATTTTTTTTGAAAGATTGAGATATGATGGCAGTGTCGTCGGCAAATAGTGAAATGTTTGTGTCGGGATGTCTTGGTAGGTCATTGATGTAATAAATGAAGAGCGTCGGTGCAAGGACGGAGCCTTGGGGGACTCCGGCCGGTATGTGATGTGTATTTGAGTGGCTGTTGTTTATTTTGACTAAAAAGTGTCTGTCTTGTAAAAAGCTTGATATGATTTTAATGAGGTGTGATGGGTAATTGTTTATGTGTAGTTTGTGTAGTAGTCCGTCATGCCAGATTGTGTCGAAAGCTTTCTCCATATCTAAGGTCATGACGGATGTGGTTTTGTTTAAATTGAAATTTGTTGTAATTCTGTTCGTGAGCATGGCGAGTTGTGAGGTGGTACTGTGGTTTGCCCGGAACCCAAATTGTTCCGGGATGATTGTGTTGTGTTCAAGGTCGTGCAATTTGAGCCTGTGTTGAATGAGTTTTTCTAGTATTTTTGAGAGTGTTAGTAACAAACTAATTGGGCGGTAGCTGGTCGGAAGGTTTGCGGGTTTGCCTGGCTTTTGGATTGGAATGACGGTGGCGGTTTTCCATGAAGTGGAAAAGTATTGATTTTTGAGGCAGGCGTTTAAAATGTAATAAATCTGAAGGATTGACTTTCTGGGGAATTTTTTGATGAGTGAAGCTCTTAAATTGCCTCTTCCGGCAGCTTTGTTACGGAGTTTCCGTATTAGAAATTTTATTTCGGAAAGCGTAGTGAGGTGTTCTGGTGGTGTGGGGTTTATAGAATTTTTAATATCGCAAATTGATTTGTTAACTAATGTTTCAGTGGTTTGATCTGAGGCGTAATTGGTTATGACGTGATGTTGTGAAAATGTTTCGGCAATTGCATTCGCCTTGTCGATGTTTGTACTTATGTCTCCTGATTGTGTAATTAATGCTGGAAATTGAGGTTTTGTTTTATTTTTAAGTGCTTTTGCGACTCGCCATGCTTTGTTCATATTTTGAGGTGTGATGTCTGAGAGTGTTTTTGTCCAATTGTTGTTTTTTATTTTTGAAATGTCGGCGTTAATGGTTTTTGTCAATTGATTTATTTGTTTTTTCTTTTAATTTTCTGTAAAATTTCTGTTGGTAGTTCAAGTTTGAAAAGTGTTCTTGTTTTTAGTTTTGTGTTATTGTTGTAGATTTTTGTTACGTTGTCGGTTAATTTAGCGATTTCGTTGTCAATGTCTTTGTTGGTGGTTATGTTTGTGTTTAACGTTAGATTATGAAGTTGAATGGTAAAGTTTGTCCAGTTTGTTATGGTTTTTGGTAGGGGGGGGGGGGTAAATCGGTAATTTTATTGTTGTGATTTTTATGAGTACTGGTAAATGGTCTGAACTTAATTTGTTGAGTGAGGTGACTGTCGTTTGTAGGTGTTTTGTCAGTGCGAAGTCGATTGTCGATGGTTTGCAGGTGGTTTGGTATGAATAATGAGTCAAGTCGTTTTTTGGGTAGGCTAGTTTTATGTTTTTATTTATTAAGTAATTGTAAAGTTGTAGTCCGTTACGGTTTGTCGAGTTGTTATTCCAGGCGGGGTGTATTGAGTTGAAGTCTCCGGCAATTATTACTTTTAGTCCAGTCAAAATAGACATTTACCCTTGCATAAATTCCCAACAAGCTGAAAATTTACATGAACGTTAGGAATACCATTATAATGAAGTTGTGAAAAGTCCCCATCTATCCCATGTGTGCAAAAAATTTTATGCGAGGTGAAAGGTCGCAAAAATGAATTTTTTAGCGAAACGGTTAGTTTTATGATAAAAATAGATCAGACATAAATTGTAAATCTTGCAATTATCTACAAAAATTGTTCTAAAACTTTTTTCCCTGAGATTCAGCATTTCTGAGAAAAAGCGATTCTAATATTTACTAAAGTTGCATTCTCCATAATATAACATAATACTAGAATTTCTATTTGATTATATTTATTGATAAGTCCCGGAAGTTCAGGACACCATTTTTGTTTTGGATTTCGAGTGTGAATTTTATGTACAGTTACTCACAAAAGAACTCGAGCACCTCACAAAACAGCAATGTTACTTTAATTGAAAGAAATTTAATTCTAACTAAAAGTAATATTAAAATTACTGAAAGAACTTCGAAAATAATAGTCACAAAAGAAGTCGGGCACTGCATTTTATAATGTTTTATTAAAGTGTTACATGATGTAATACTATTGTAATTTGATAAGAAGCTGTTCTTGCACTTCTCTGCAGTCATAATTATTATTATTTTTATCAGTTTGTGTCGTGATTCAGCAATTGTAGGACCATGGAGCGAAAAAATTATAAAAATACGAGTTTCAATTTAAGGAAACTTATGATTTTTCATAATGCAATGGATAATCACAACGTGAAATTACTAAATATGAGTAAAAGTACCGTGGCTGATATAATTAAACGTTTTCGATCGAATCGATTTTATAGACAAAACTGGCCGTCCACGTAAACTCAACTGTCAAGAAGAAACGGTTATTCTAAGAAAAGTTAAAAAAAATCTCCGAATTAGTGCCTCAAAATTGCAAACGGAAGTGCTAAACGAACTAGGAAAAAATGTAAATCCTCAAACTATTTTTCCAGAGTTTTGAAAAGAAATGACTATAACGGCCGAAATGCCTAGAAAAAAAAACATATATTTGTGAAGTGCACAGAATAAAACGTATTAAGTAGCCAAATCTTTTAAAAACAAAGATGAATCGTGGTGGAACGATGTAATATTTGCTGATGAAAGCAAATTTAACATTTTTGGTTCCGATGGTACTCCATCTTGTTGGAAAACGTAATAATCGTCTCAAAAAATGTTTGTAATAGTTGATTTTAACATCTTTGTCGATGAATTCGAGTGGAAGTTTTACAAACTGCTCCCCAAACCTTCACTGAGGGCGGATTCTGAAATATAGGAACGTTTTTCTGGTTAGCGGGAATATCCTGTATCTTTTCTGCCCACAACCGATCATTTTTAACATTGTGCGGATGTTTCAGAACAAATAGTTTTTCGTTAGAAAACAGAAAGTCATCAACTGCGTGCCAGAAAAGTTTCGCTTTTGCTCTTTCAAACCTCTTTTCCTCAGAAGCTCTCGAAACGCCGTGTAACTTTCGTTTTTTGTAAGCGCGACACCCAAGAGCAAATTTCAAAATGTTGTGCGCATATCCCTTGGACATATTCAGATCGGCTGCCAATTTTCGTATTGAACGATGGTGTTTTTGTCGAATCCGCTTGCTCACAATTTTCACTACTCGTGCTATCCTCACCGACCGCGGCCTACCAGATTTTTTCCTGTCTTTCGAAGAGGAAGTTTCAATGAATCGTTTCATGGTTTTGTAAACAAAATCGCACTTAATCCCGAGGTTTTTCAGGTCTTTAAAAATGTTACCCGGACGCTCACCATTCAAAAACTTTGCAATTATCACCTTCCGAAACTTCTTCATTATTTTTGTAAGTAATGACAAGTGACAGAAATTTGATATGACCCTTATTTGTTTGCCTAAACATTGCGATGTCATACTGTAAAATATCATGTTCATACAAGTTGGTATTGAACTTAAAATACGCGCTCATGAAAGCGTATGCGAATATATTGGACACGGCTTATTATGGAGAATACAACTTTAGTAAATATTAGACGCGCTTTTTCTCAGAAATGCTGAATCTCAGGGAAAAAAGTGTTAGAACAATTTTTGTATATAATTGCATGATTTACAATTTATGTCTGATCTATTTTTATCATAAAACTAACTGTTTCGATAAAAAATTCAAAAAACTCATTTTTGCGACCTTTCACCTCGCATAAAATTTTTTGCACACATGGGATCGATGGGGACTTTTCACAACTTCATTATAATGGTATTCCTAACGTTCATGTAAATTTTCAGCTTGTTGGGAATTTATGCAAGGGTACCCCTATTTTTCGGTCTAATTTGACCGGACTATTTGTCGGAGATGTTAAGTAGTTCGTCTAGTTTGTTTAGGTCATGTTTGATGCTAGGTGGTAGGTAATAATTTATAATTGTCAGGTCATTAAAATTTATAATTTGGGTGTCGGCATTTGTGCTTGTGTTGTCAATTGTCTGTGGGTCCAGTATGTTTTTGTAGTAAGTAAGTAGTCCGCCTTGGGTAGTTAGTGGTTTGTTAATTGCTGTGTAGTTTGGTAATTTCGTCGGGGCGCGTTTGTTTAGATTAGTCTCTTGTATTAGTATTATGTCGGGGTCCAATTTGTTTGTCAGTGCGTGTAGTTCATTAAAATTTGGCGTCAGTCCGTCGGCATTCCAGGTTATGATTTTAAGTTCGTCAGTTGTTGCCTTAAACATCGTATTTGGCTGCGATGTTGGCTAGAATTTGAATCTTTTGAAAGGTGTCAGTGACCCCCGCTAAGTTTGTTTTTATTTCTCGTATTATTTGGATCATTTGGTTGATGTTTACTGTCTCGTTAAGTTCTCTTAATTCCTTAAAAAGGGTTTGAATGTCGCCTGAGTTTGCTTGAGGGGGGTCACTTCCACGGGTCAAGTTTTGGGCGTATGTCACGTTTTGTGCTGTCGGGGGTGCAAATTGTCTTGGTTGTTGGTTTGGGGTCGGTAGAAGAGGAAAATTTGAAAGGTTGCTATGGTAATTGAATTTAGGATTTGACGGAGTGTTCTGGTACGGACGCTGGGCATTTGTACTCGCCCTTTCCCGGTATGCATGGTAGGATGGACAGCTGGTATAGTTGGCAGGATGCGCTTCTCCACAGTTGCAGCAGCGTACTTCATCATCGGTTCTGTTCTTTCTAGGGCAGTCCTTGGTGAGGTGATTTTCCAAACATTTCACGCACCTGGGCTGCATGTAACAATTCGAGGAGCCGTGGCCAAAGTTTTGGCAACGGTGGCATTGGGTTCTTGTGTTGCGACGAACGTACTCTTCGAATTTTCCTGATGTCGGTGACGGTTGTTTCGGGGCTGAATGTTACCAGGAAGGAACCGGTGGTATCCCCGAACTTGTTGCGTAGTTTGATGACAGTAACTGGCACGATATTGTATTCGTTTGTTATTTGGGATTTGACATCGTCTTCCTCGGCATAAGGCGAACCGCGCATTACCAACTTGATCGTTTTATTCTGTTTGAGCTGATAACTATAACCGCGAGTGGTATCGTCGGCGAAGATTAATTTTTTAACGGCCCTATGGTCTTCAATGGACTCAGTAAAGACCCAAGTTTGATTCCTAACGTATTTTAAGAGTATTTTATGTTTGATTACTGGGGTAAGTTTTTCCATAAATGTTTTGGCTTGCCCAATTGGAGTTGTCAAAATTATTGGTGGCGACTTTTCTTTTTTGTATCATCCAGTGCCTTTGTAAGTCGGTCCCAGATGGTTCGTTCGATGATTTTGGCTGTGGTAGGCAGCAGACTGATGGGCCTATAGTTGATTGGATTTTCGCATGGCTTACCTGGTTTATGAATTACGACTACCTCCGCAAGTTTTCAACATGTGGGGAAATGACATAGTCGTAGGATGGCGTTTGCTATTGTAGTGATTGCGACTATGGCTTTTTCGGGAGCTGTTTTAGGGCGGCATTTGATATGCCGTCCAGGCCAGGTGCTCGTCTTCTCTTGGTTTTTCTTATTTTCTTCTGGAGTAACTGGTTCGAGTGGGGGGGCAGTGCGATAATTTCGTCGTCTAGATGGAGTTTGACTGCCGCATCGATGTCCTCTACATGTTACAGGTCGATGTTATCGGTATTTGGACCGCACTGCTGCTCGAGGGCGTCTGCGAAGTCTTCCGCCGTTTCTTCGTCTGTGATGGCCAAACCGGCGTTGGTGTGCAGTGCCGGGATGGTAATGTGGGTGTTACGAAGCGCTTTAATCAACTTCAAGTGGGGCATCGACTTCGACGCCGAGGTGGGTTGCCATTTTTCTCAGGGCTTTGCCCTTGGAGTTGGATTTTCTGGAGTTCCATGAAAGATGTTTGGCGTTGAGGTCTCCAGCTATTATTTTTGGTCGGCTGCCTCTGAGGAGTTTCTTGAGGTCCTCCTTCGGGAAGGTGTCGGTTGGGCGACTGTATACTGCCGAGAGCTGCAAAATACCAAGGTTGTTTACGGGAATACTCACCGTGGTGGCCTCGAGCTCCCGGAGGACGTTGGTGGTGACCTCTTGGTGTTGGATCTTCCGGTTGAGGTAGTTGCGGTTAGCCGTCCTCTTCCGTCTTCTTCCAGGATGCTAGGCCTTGGGCATTCTAGAAGGCCATTTTGAGGTAGTTTACTGTTTTTCTTGGGTTTCGCGACATTAAAGTTGGTGTTTGATGGCATGTCTCAGGAAAAACTTTTTATTATTTGGCACTTACTTTTGTGAGTTGATGAATTGAGAGATGGTTTCGGCCGTGGAACCATTCTGCGTCATGATCGTCTTGATTTGTTCTAATGTGGAGGTGGTCCTCCAAGATTCTTGGGTGGCCCTAGGGGGTGAACTTGGCGGGAAGATTTGCGTATCCATCAGAGGCCTGATGGGGGCAGACGCCCTGTCTGCAAAAGTTGACAGGGGGGACGCCCTGTGCGGTTGGGATCTCGGCGTCAGGGGGGTCGAGCGGAGCGGCGGGAAGGGTGTTGTTTTCTTCATTTTTGGGCAATGGGTGCATCCTTTGTAGCTGGCTGGATGGTCGCCGCCACAATTTGCAGAGGTGGCCTTGGTGTCCTTCGGTTTGACGCAAGTGGCAGTCAAATGCGCAGGAGCGCATTTGACGCACTTAGGTGATGATCTGCAATTCCTTTGTGAATGGCCGAAACTTTAGCAGCGGTGACACTGGCCGATCGTAGCTTTCCTGTGCGGGGATTCGACCCTGATGTCAAGACCTATAATTGTTAATAAATTAAAAATGTTTTCGTTCCTTACTGTCTTTTCTAGGGTGACCAAGAGGTCACCTTGTGGTCTAGGACCACATCCTAGATACCTGGATGGGCTGGAAGCCTTGGCGTATGAGGTCCTCCTCAACGTCTTTTACTTCCACCCTGGTGTTGGCGCCCTTGATTACCACTTTCAGGGGTGTGTCGGCTGGCAGCTGGAAGGCGGAAAAACCTCCTTTGGTGGGGTCCAATTTGTCCTCCATCAGGCGAAACATCAACCTGAAGTCGGACTCGGTGGCTGGGGTGATGGCGATTCCTTCTTTGCAGAAACCTGCCTTGATGTAATTGATACATCCCTCAAGGTTAGTGGCGAAATCTTCTTTCCTCTGGGCAGCTGGGCGGATTGTGGAAGTTCGTCCAGGTCCTGGGGGGCTTCCGCTGGAACGACCGTCGTTGGCGATGTGCGGATTCAAAGATTGCCTTCGATTGGATTATTTACGTAATAAGTTGGCCAATTAAAAATTTTTCCGTAAATCGTCGCGCTTGATTGGTTACTTTTAATTGCAAAATTATTTTGTCTTGATATTGTCTTGATATTCGATGTAATAAACCATGGTTATTTGTTAAATAAATTGTTGTAATAAAAGTCGTTGCCCGTTAACGGTTTTTCTTGCTATTCAAGTTTATGCAGCTGCTTCGCAGGTGCACCTTGCAGGTGACCGAGTTAATCAGGTGTTCAATTTAATAGTAAAACAATTTTAATTATTTAATCTGTACGAGATAGCTCAAAGTCACTTGGAATGTGAACCTGCCGCAGTTCGTTGAACTTGAACTTGAAATAAGATAAAATCGATATTTTAAAGTGAAAGTGAAATTTGACTTGTTGTAGTTTGTTTGTTTTCGTTTTCGATGTGGTTTACGGTGGAAGGTTTTATGCCGGCAATTTTTCAAATTGCGTCGTGAAGATTTTGTGAAGCGTAGTAATTCCTTAGCGATGTCGATGATTAACAACAACCTGGTTGCCCGAAAATGGTACTAACAGGATCGGGGATTGGTAAGGATATGTGATGAGGGGGGGGGGATTTGGCGGAGGGGGGTTTGTGTCCTGGCGTCTTTGGAGCTGTAAATTTATAAAGATAAATAATTAATGACTTACCATGTTAATAATAATAATAATGTATATTTACGGAATAATATTCCTTATAACTAACTATACACAACAAAAAATACAATAATAACAAAGAAAAAGAATAATACAAATTCAATAACACAATTTAGAAAACAATTATTTTAAAATAAAAATCAGAAATATAATATAATAATACAATAATTTCTACACATGTAGAGCATGTCGCAGCTGCGATTTAAACTTACACAACGAATTTGCGAAGAGATCAACGTCAAGTCCGTTGGCAAGGTTTTGCATTCTTGAAGTAGGTGAGTGCATCCCATAATTGGTTCTGTGGAAATCGACCAGGAAAAGATACGGGTTCCGAACCACGCGCGAATGAATCCAAAAATTAATCCTCATCATGAGAGCTGGACAATTGACCGCATTGTTCAATAAATTGAAGAGGAAGCATAGGTCTAAATACTTCCTTCTATTTTCCAAACGAGGCAAACCCAAGTAACTCAGCAGCAAATCGTAATCCACCCCGAAGCAAATACGAAACCTGAAGCATACAAACTTCACAAACTTTCTTTGAAGCCTTTCAATTCTCGCGATATGCATCGACTGGTATGGATGCCAAACAGTTGAACAGTATTCGAGGTGCGACCTAACATAAGTGGTAAACAGCAAGTTCAAGACTCTCGTGCTAGTGAATTCTTGAGCGTGTCGCATTATAAAACCCAACATGCTACTGCTTGGCGGCGTTGCTATCGATTTCGGTCTTCTGTGTCGCCAGAAGTCCTCCGGATTGTACTATCCTAACTGGGCAACTAGCGGGTTCCCCACGTCCACGCAGCGGTCGTACATCTTCACGGCTGACTCCTGGATGGCTTCTTTCAAGGTTGGTAACTTGGCGTCGTTGTGAAGTTGGCGGTTCGTCATGTACCATCTGGCGTTTAGCGATCTGCGGAGACAGGTGTTTTGTATGATTTGTAAACGTTTCATTTGGTACTCGCTTGCGAATGCCCACGCCGGGGATGCGTAGGTGAGGCACGGTCGGATGATGGTCTTGTACAATCTCAGCTTGAGGTCCGGCATCAGCTTGCTTTTCCTTCCTATCAATGGATGTAATGCTGCCATCAATCCATTGGTACGGTTTCGAAGTTTGGTGATGTGCTTCTCCCAAGTGAGGTGGTTGTCCAGGGTTACTCCCAAGTAATTGACCGTGTTGCTCCAGGGGATGGTGGTGCCGAACATGCCTAGATCCGGGAGGCGCGGGCGGCGACTTGTAAACATGATCGCCGCACTTTTGTCCGAGTTTACCTCGATACGCCAGGTGCGGTACCACGTTTCCAACTCGTCGAGGGCGTCTTGAGTTTTCTTAGCTGCAAATTGAGGGTTAGTTGATGTGGATAGGATGGTGGTGTCATCGGCATAAAGGTAGAGGAAGGTGCCATGGGATTGTGGCCTGGGAATGTCACTCACGAAGATGTTGAAAAGGGTGGGTGACAGTATCGAGCCTTGGGGGACGCCGGCTTGGATTGGTCTTGTTGTCGATCTTGTTCCCTGTAGTAGAACTCGGAAGGTGCGGTTCCGCAGGTACGATGCTGTGAGATGAACTAAACCTGTAGGGATTTTTGCCTGGAACATTTTATAAATTAGGCCGTTGTGCCAAACCTTGTCGAAAGCCTTCGACACATCTAGGAAGACTCCGCTTGTTGACTCCTTCTTGTTGAAACCTAGGGTGATCTGTTCTACTAACCTGGTGATCTGTTGAGTGGTAGAATGCCCCTGCCGGAAGCCGAACTGCTCGTCCTGGATTATTTCGTTGTCGTCGACTGACTTATTTATTCTATCTAGAATAACTCGTTCTGTGACCTTCCCTATGGTGGATAGTAGGCTGATCGGTCTGTAACTTTGGGGTAAGTCCTTGGGTTTTCCGGACTTATGCAAGACGACCACGTCGGCCAACTTCCATCTGTCCGGAAAATGCCGCAGTCTTAACACCGCGTTCACGATACCTGTTAGTGCGACAACCGCTTTGGTGGGCATCTCCTTGAGGGCGGCGTTGCTGATGTTGTCGGGTCCTGGTGCTTTCTTCCTCTTGGTCCTTTTGATGGCGTCTCGGACTTCTTGGAGGGTGGCTGGTGTGATGGGATTTGGGTCTGGGGTGGCTAGTAGGTTACTTACAGTGGCGTTAACTTCATCTATGTGCCCTAGGTCCATGTTGCTGGTTACTGGACTGCACTGGACTTCCAGGTTATCAGCGAAAACCTCTGCTTTCTCGGCGTCCGTGGTGACTGGCCCTTGCGTACCTCGAATTTCCGGGATGGTGTTGGGGGAATTATTGAGTGTTCTTACCATGCGCCATATCGAGTTGTCTTCGCAGTTCAACGAGTCCAACTTTTTTGCCCACGAATCGCTGTTGTGGGCCTTCAGGCGCTCCGATAGTTGGTACTTCAATTGGACGGCCCTGCGGTGGTGCTCTGGGTCCCATGTCTGGCGCGCTAGTTTTTCTGCTTTTCTCTTTTCCCTGATGAAACACTTTAGCTCGGGGGGAGGATATCTCGGGTATCGGGTATTTGGATTGTATTTGAAGCGTATTTAATAGAATCATTTACCTTTGTTTCGAATCTTTTCACATATTGGTCTAGGTCTGTGGTGTTTCCTATGGTGGGGATGTGTCCAAGGTTTTCCAATAAGTGGTCGTGGAAAGCCGGCCAAGCCATTTTGGTGACGGTCATGGGAGCGTCTCCTTGGGTGCAGTTGCCTAGCTGTAAAATAACGGGAAAATGGTCGGATGTTAGGGCTTGACTTACCTCGAGGTGATGTACAAGGTTGACGTTCTTTAGGATTGTGATGTCGAGTACGTCGTCGGTGTTTGTTCCGGGTGTCCCTTTTCTGGTGACTTCACATGGGGCATCGACTTCGACGCCGATGCGGGTCGCCAGTTTTCTTAGGGCGTTGCCCTTGGGGTTGGATTTCCTGGAGTTCCATGAGAGATGTTTTGCGTTGAGGTCTCCAGCTATTATTTTCGGTCGGCTGCCTCTGAGGAGTTTCTTGAGGTCCTCCTCCGGGAGGTCATCGGATGGACGGCTATATACTGACGAGAGCTGCAAAATGCCAAGGTTGTTAATGGGGATACTCACCGTGGTAGCCTCGAGCTCCTGGAAGTCGTTGGTGGTGACCTCCTGGTGTTGGATGTTCCGTTTCACGTAGATTGCGGTGCCACCTGCCGCTGCTGTTAGTCTGTCCGTCCTGTAGACTGCGTAATTTGGCATCTTGGCGCTGTGGCAGGGCTTGAAGTGCGTCTCATTAACCAAGATGACGTCGAGGTCGTGTTCCTGGGCGAAGTGGAGGAGCTCTGGCTTCTTCCAGGAGGCTAGGCCTTGGGCGTTCTAGTATGCCATTTTGAGGTGGTTTTCAATTTTTCTGGGGCTTCGCGACATTAAAGTTGAAATTTGCTGACATGTCTGGGGAAAAAACTATTTATTAACTGATACTTACTGTTGCGAACTGAGGAATTGCGAGATAGTTTCGGCCGTGAAACCATTCTGCGACATGATGAGTTGAATTTGCTGCAGGGGGGAGGTTGGCATCGGAGGTTCTTGGGTGGTGGTCGTTGGAGGTGGTGTGGTTGGTGGGAGGATTCGAGTTTCCATCAGGGGCCTGATGGGGGCGGATGTTCTGTTCGCAAATGTTGACGTGGGGGACGCCCTGTGTGGTTGGAATCTCGCCGTCAGTGGGGTTGAACGGAGCGGCGGGAAGGGTGTTGTTCTCTTCAATTTTGGGAAGTATGTGCATCCTCTGTAGCTGGCTGGGTGGTCGCCGCCACAATTCGCGCAGGTGGCCTTGGTGTCCCTTGGCTTGGCGCAGGTTGCAGTCAGATGCGCTCCTGCGCATTTGACGCACTTGGGTGAGGATCGACAATTCCTCTGGGAGTGACCGAAGCTTTGGCAACGGTGACATTGTCCTATCGTGGCTCTCCTGTGCTGGGATTCAACTCTGATGTCTAGACCTATAATAGTAGAAAGATTAAAAATGTTTTTATTCTTAATTGTTTTTTCCAGGGTGACCAAGAGGAGGGGGATGGGCTGGCGGTCCCTCCCTCGGTACATCCTGGATACCTGTGTGGGCTGGAAGCCTTGACGCACGAGGTCCTCCTCCACGTCTTTTACCTCCACCCTGGTGTTGACACCCCTAATGACCACTTTCAGGGGTTTGTCGACTGGTAGTTGGAAGGCGAAGAATCCTCCTTTTGTGGGGTCCAACTTGTCTTCCATCAGGCGAAACATCAGCCTGAAGTCTGACTCGGAAGCAGGGGTGATGGCAATTCCTTCACGGCAATTTCTTGCCTTGGTGTAGTTGATGCCTACTTCTTCAAACATCCGTTGGAGGGGTATCCACATGGATACATCCCTCAGGGTGAGTGGCGAAATCCTCGTTGCTCTGGGCAGCTGGGCGGATTGCGGGAGTTCATCCAGGTCCTGGGGGGCTTCCGCTGAAGCGGCCGTCGTTGGAGATGTGCAGGCACTTACAAAGGCGAGGATTCCTCCAGCTCTTCATCTTCTGACGAAGTGGCCGTGCCGATCTTGGCGGTCTTCGCCGAGTGAGGTCCTCTACAGAGGATGCCGGCGAGATGGTATCAATGGTCCGTTTTTTGGCACTCTTGGTACTGGAAGCAGTTTGAGGGGGGTGAATATTCTCACTTACCTCGATCTGGGCTTTTTTGCTGTTTTTTCTGGTTCTTTTCTTGGTTTTCTTGGTTATGACTTCCTTGTAGTCATTTTCGTTTAGGTCGGGCATGGAGGCGGGGGAATCTTGGCGCCTTTTCCTGGGGCGAGATTCCTCTGTCTTCGTGGTTGAGGTCTTGGGGGCATCTGGGGTTTTAGAAGTTGAAGGCAAAGGCGGGATGAGTTGCCCCCTGAGTTTTCCCAACTCCGTGTCTAGCTCCCTGATGTTCGCGGTCTTTTCGTCGAATTCCTCCGTGTACTGGAGGATTAGCTTCTGGTGCGACTCTACGTACTCCTGTAGTATTTGTTGGCGGGCCTTGTAGTCATTTAGCACCTTCTGCGCGGCGTCGATCTTCTCAATGACGAGTGTGAGATCCATTTTTCTTTAAATAGAGTCGATTAATTATGAAAAAATTTACCTTGTCGATTTTTGGAGCGAAGTGGTGTTCGGATAGATAATAGTGAACTTGGCTGTGTGTGGCAATTTAGTTATGCTTCAGCGAGCGAGACAGTGTTCCTGATTCGTAATAATTAATTAATTAAATTAATAATTGAATTAATTTATTGACGAATCTGTAGTACTAGGCGGCTACACCTTCCAAAACAAAATTAAATTGCTTGAAGTTTTGCGTCGGTTTTCAGCTAAATAGCTAGAAAGCTAATTACGCAGCACGAAAAAACACGTCAACACACTGTCTCAACACTCACTCCTCTTCTTTTCTTTTCCAAAAATACCCGCTTTTATACTTTTTCTGAAGATTACATACTTGATACTAAGTTTGGCACATTAATTTTTACATAACATAATTCGTTATGAATCATTTAAAATTTTCTAGGTTTGCAGATTACTATTTGGGAAATATGCTGTACAAATTTCATAACATTCAATCTAATCATTTGGTCGTGATGAATGATTTAAAAAGTGAAAGCACATGGCTAAACAGAATTCTTTGTTTTCACTTTGTATGTCCGTGAGGCAACCAATGGCCCCCATCGTTGTTGGAAAATGATCACAGGATCATTCTGCTGCTGCCTGGATTCAAAAATTCGTACAGAATAGTATATTCTGTAACAAGTTTGGAATTCCGTATATTCTGCACGAGGGGAAAGTTTGTCACCCGTGGAACCGTGTCCAAAGCTCTGACATCTGTAGCACTGCGTCCTGGTGTTTCTCCTTGAGTATTCCTCAAAATGGATCATAACTTGGCCAAGAGATCGGATGCTGCGTATTTCTTGTATCTGCACTGTTGGTGGAAATGCCACCAAAAAGGATCCGGTAACGTCTCCATATTTGTTCTTTAGCTTGGTTACCGATGTTGGGGTAATTTTATGTTCTGTGAACATTGTTGTGGCTACATCGGTCTCCTCCGTGTAGGGGGAACCTTTCATTATTAGTTTGATTTGTTTGTCCTCTTTTAGCTGGAAGCTGAAACCCTGGACAGATTTGTCGGCAAAAATGGTGGTCTTTACGGCTCGATGGTCTTCTGGGGTTTCGATGTATACTCAGGTTTGTCCTCTGATATACTGCACGAGTAGCTTGCCTTTTACTAGCGGATTGAGCTTTGCCATGAAAGAATGTACTTGGCCAACCGGTGTGGCTAAGATGATGGGCGGTGGTCTGGTGGTTTACGGCTTGTTGCTTTTAGGCATTGCCTTGTGCACTGGGGTGCGTTGCACTGTTGTCCAGGATTGTTGGGTGTTATTATTTGGGTGGGTTGGTCTCTCGGGAGCGTTCGTAAGTACTCCAAAACTGTTATAGGCTGGGATATTTGGTTGAGTGTCCAACTCAATATCCATATTTTTGCTGGTACCTGATGACGTAGTATTGGTAACGCGCGCACTTGTCGGGGCTGGGGGGTTTATTGTGTCTCTATAACTGGGGGGGGGGGGTAATGTTTGTCATGGTTTTTAAATCACTATTTAGAATTTTAAATTTTTTCCGGTCCGGACTTTGACTGCATGCCCGTAAGCACACTCGGGTTAGAAAATTGGAGTTTGTAAACTCAAGCGCCACATTTGGCGGGACTGTATTTTCGCTTTCTATTGTTGACGTGTTGTTATTTGTAAATACTTTTTAAAAACTGATGTTATACTTGCTTTCTGCGTAATGCAAAAGAAGCAGTGAAAAGTGAACCCTGTCGCTAATCGAAGAGGTGTCGTATTGAAAAATACGTGCACTCTCGGTCAACGCTCAATCGGAACTGTGAGCCATTTTGTAAATTACAATCAGAACTTATATAGTTTACCACCTTAATAGTCGAATAGAAGGTGTAGTTATAGTATATTATATTCTTCGAGTATGACTTTTCATTCGATGATTCGATAGAAACTATCGCTTATACGAAAAAATTACCGTCAACCTGTTCAATTTCAATCTGCGTTCGTCTCTAAGAGGATGAGAAATAAAACCCAACCACGAAACGATTATTAAAAATATCGTGTTTATTTTTAAAAGAAAAACAGAAGTGACATTTTTACAAAATTAAAAACAAGAACATAAAAACGTACGCAAAATAACTTGATCTAAATATTATAGTGTCGCGTTCGACTAAACTCAACACAACCTTTCTTTTAGACAATTTGCTTACCTTTATTTTTGCTCTGATGTATTTTTATCGTAGAGTCGATGGAAACTGAGATATTCGCAAAAAATCATCTTTGGACCCAATTTCAGCCCTTTACAACGTTGCCAAATTTTATTCAGGATACCAAAACACACCTAAAATTTTTTTATTTGCTTCTATATGAATTATTCCGTAGTTTTGGTCTATTTTTGACTAAATGCAGTGGACTATATGTGAAGATCATTAGGTTCACCCGAATACAGAACAAAATAACATTTTCTTCGTCCTGTAATGTTCAATTGCCCTTGAATCTGTAACAATGGTAATGGTTATAACTTATAAGTTACAATAGTTTTTCAAAGTATTTTCACATTATAGTACCTGATAAAAATAGTGATGTTTTTTTTTTCAAACGCAATGACCCATCACTGTGAATTTTCACACAAATGCTCATGTTGGCGGCAGCTTCATCAAGAGTAATACCCTTGTTCAAAACGATTTTAAGACATTTAAGTTCTATTAGGGCAGCTTCTTCGTCAATCAAACCTGTAATTAAAACAGTGTAGGTCTTGCATTATGTCTAAATAATCTTAAATGAGTTCGTTACTTTCATCACAGTTTGGAGACAGTAAATGAGCAAAAAATTATATTTACCTTCTGGAGACGCTCCTAAGTAGCCACGATCCACATCGATGTACAGGCTCGCCTCTTTAACCTGTTTGTAATTGCTCGCAAAATTTTTCCCTAACCATTGATTTTCGTATTCCGAAAGCCGTCGAGTCGTTCTGGAAGGTAGACCCATTCAAAATCTTTTTCACGAGGTTGTACTATGGAGGTGCTATCCTCTCGACGTACTACTTCTCCGAATAATGATGCGGTCAGTCGGTTTTCTCTATATTTTCTATTATAGCTCGCGTTTTCGAATTGGCCGACAGTTTGTTGTGCGATTTTTTCTTGGACTTCTTTAGTCACCTAAAATAATATAATCGATAAAAGTTCTAATAATGGTTCAATTTAATTAGTTCAACTTACTTGTAAGGCATTTAGCTTTTGCTCCATAATGAAGGCTAAATCTTCTTCGGGAAGGTCTGGCTGTGTGGCGTTTAGTCCATAGTCGAGATTTTTTTTGCAATTTCTGCAAATTATTAGTTATAAATAGAATAACAGAAAATTTAAACTTACTTTTTTTCATAGTTGATTATCTTCTTGACTGTACCTAATTTTCGGTTTGTTTTATTTCGATGCTGAAAAGTCATAAATTTTGTAAAATTTGGCCCAGGACTTCGTTCTAAAGCCTTTCTCCATGGGGTGGAATGCCACAGAAGCCCTAAGGTACAATTCATATATGAAATAATACCTAATTGCATTTTGTGATAAAAATAATAATACTGCTTACCATTATTGTAACGCAATCCAGTCAAAAAGGATCTTATCTCAAAAGACCGTCTCTGTGATAGATTTAGTCGCTTTCCTGCATGAAATCTAGCCATGATGGCCATAAAAAGTTCAGCCATGTTGTTTGTCTCATTTTCTAAGAGCTTGCCAGATTTTCTCAGTACCAAATCGAGAGCACCTGAAAAAAATTCATACAATTAAATAAATATTTTTTACTTTTTTAATAAATAATTGGCCAATATCACTACACCGACTTTCTTTGCATTGCCTATGATCCCCAAAAACATGCCTCGGGCCATTAATCAGATCTCGGCGTAGCGAATGCAAATATTTAGTGACCGAATTATTCCTAATGAACGATATGCAGTCATTTTCCAGTTCTTCAATTTTTTTGCTGTAAGAGCCTTTTTAATAATAGGGCACATGTTTTTTTCTCCTTTAATATGTCGCAGAGCTTTCTCATAATTTTTCACCGAGTGATTTACACACTCAATTTTAGTAACTTCCCTACCATAGCATACCTTTTCTATAATTTTATTGTACACGCTGGAGTCCCGATCTGCTATAAAAGTTTTGTATCTTAAATTGTGCATATCAATCGACTTGCAAAAGCCCTCCACAATAATGTCGGCCTCCATCGCTGAAGAGCTACCCTTCCAATTTCTATAACATATTATATGGTCTCCCGAAGTAATTTGGCGATTTGCTGCTCGGGCATAAATAGAGCAGTATTTATTTCTCACACCAAGGAAAAGTACTTTTTTTGTTTCACAACCAATTATGACAGCCTATACAGAATTACAATATATTGAAGTGTTATTTTCTCTTCGAAATTTTACAATTTGTTTTATTTTTCTTTACCGACAACACATTTCTTTTTAAAATTGTACCCGGCCAGTTTTAATTTTTATGAAAATCGGCACGTTAAATTAAAAGATAGCACACCCATGTGCCGTGGTATCGCTTATTCTTTTCGTTCCTTGATCCTTGAAAATCAAAACTGAACACTTTTAAAATCACTTTAGTTATTTAGTAATTTACGCGTTTTAATTTGAAATAAAAATCCTATTAACCAAAAATCACTTTTTATTTTAATTTCGTCAAACTTATAAATAATATTATCGAATTTCAAAATTTTTCTCCTCGCTCTCTCGCCATCTTGGCAAAAAGCCCCATCATCCCCTCTTCTCCGCTAGTTGGCGTAAGGTTTGCCAACTCGCGGAAATTTCAAAATTTAAATAAAACAAAATTCAAATTTTGTTCCACGACAACATTTTTTTTTTTTTTTTTTTTTTAATTAAAACATAAAACGCTTACCCACCTGACATGCTCCTTGTTTGCCAATCTCCCTTTTGTATGTCCAAAATGTTATATAGCCTTAGGATATGAAGCAATGTTTTGTGGAAGTGCATGCCGAATGGATTGTCTATTAGTGTTTCGTTTGCTTTTGAACAAAAGGACTCTATCTCCCAGGTGGCGCCAGATTCCCCTCTCCTCCATGACAACACAATCATGAATATCTTCCTGAGAAAAGCGAAATATCCTTCGTCCCGGGAATTTCCTATTTGAGAGAACAAGATACCTTCTGTACATCTCTCAATGAACCATTTTTCATGTTCGACTAGGAACTTAGATGCATGATCATACATATTGACGTCCCTACCCAGTTTGTCATTTTCCAAGGTCATGACACCAACAGCATTTATTGGAGTGAAAAGGGCATTGAGCACGAAAGTTCCGTAACTGGAATCTTCTTTCATTATAGAGTTCTGTCGGACCAACATGAAAGAATCTTCGCTTTCAAAGATTATCCCATTGCTACAGGATTTCATAAAGGTGTAAGAAGAATCATCCTTTTCCAATATCTCGAAGGTTAGGATCATGATCTTGTCGGTCTGATTCTTTACGTGATGTGGCCCCCTAAGTATAAAACCTTGGCAGAGCCTGTGGTCTGCTTCATCTTCATTTTCCCTCCTATGCATGGTTGCGTGAATGGGGAAAATCGCAATGTTGCTCCTAGTCTTATTGGTAACTAGTATTGATTGGTGATAGGCTCCCCCTACTCTCGAAAACACATTTGAAATCTTAGAGCTGTAGATCGAGACATTATACTTCGTGAACAATCGAATAATTTCGGACAGGAG
Source organism: Cantharis lateralis (assembly GCA_963170105.1). Taxonomy (NCBI): domain Eukaryota; kingdom Metazoa; phylum Arthropoda; class Insecta; order Coleoptera; family Cantharidae; genus Cantharis; species Cantharis lateralis. The sequence continues at coordinate 28,075,184 of OY720628.1, forward strand.
AGGTTCAGTTATTGATGCTATCGGATGGTCATCCGTTGGAGGCTCCCGTGAAAGTTGAGGAAAAAGAGTGTATTCTGGATACTGATGGCATTCACTTAATTTTCTCATGATTTCATCAAAAACCTCATTGTAGGATAGTGGCTTTATGCCTTTAAAGTTTTTTTGTTTCATATCTGGTGAAGGAAACTGAAGGTAAGTTTTCTGTTTTTTGTCTATTCCTAGACAATCTTCTATGTTTCCGGTTATTTCACTTCCCTTAGGCGTGATGAAATTAAAGGTGTTTTCGTCATTGACACGGCAACCATCCCACACTGTGTTTAAGATGTCTAGGATATTGATGCTTATCATAGACTCAGACTTGTCGAGAACTTGCTCCATAAATGTATATGATTTCAGATTTATTTTATCGAGGAAGGACCCAATGATATTCTTATCAGTTCTCTCTTCGATTTTCACGTTTTTGCAGAATCCTTCTGGTATTATTTTCCCTTTCCATTTTGTTTTCCCTATTCTGTTTTTCATCATTATAAACAATAAAATACCAATGGCAGTCAGTTTAGAAAAGGCAGAAGAAATTGCAGTCGCTCAAAACATGTAGGTTAAAAAAGGTTAGGTTAGGTTACAGTTACCAGGCTAATTTTATCATTGCTAATTGTTTTTATCATTATAAAGAATAAAATACCACCGGCAGTCGGTTTTGAAAAGGCGGAAGAAATTGTGGTCCCGCGAATCATGTAAGTAAAAAGAAAAGTTCAGGTTATAGTTACCAGGCAATTTTTTTCGTTGCTAATTGTTTTTAGCTTGATAAACAACAAAATACAACTGGCAGTCGATTTGGAAAAGGCCAAGAAAAAATATATGGATTAGAATATGTAAAATCGCTAGGTTAGGTTGGGTTATTATTACCAGGCTAATTTTTTGAATACTGATTATTCTTGTCATGAAAAACGGTAATTTATAATTTGCAGTCGGTTTCTAAGTGTGGAAAAGAATGGCAGTCGAACAAAACATGTGTATGAAAAAGATTGCTTTATGTTATATTTATAAGGCTAATTTTTTCGTTCTTCGTTGTTCACATCATTACAACCAATAAAATACTATGGACAGTCGGTTGTGAAGAGGCACAAGGATAGCCAGTCTCGCAAAACGTGTAGATTAAAAGGGGTAGGTTGAGTTATGGCTGCCAGGCTAATTTTTCAATTGTTGATTGTTTTCATCATTATAAAAAATAAATACGATTGACAGTCGGTTTGGAAAATGCCAAAAAATAATAAATAGATTAGAAAGTGTAAGGTACCAGATTATAGGTGGGTCATAAATATTAAGTTAATATTTTTATTAACTTCTAACAAGAAGAAGAAGATATTTTTATTACGGATTATTTTAGAAATTTTTAACAGTAAAATACTATTGGCAGTCGAGTTAGAAGGGCGGATGTGATGGCAGTTTTATTGTAAAATATGAGCTAAAAGAGGTTGGGTTGAGTAACTAAGCTAATTTTTTCATTGCTAATAGTTTTTTACATTATAAACAATAAAATATTACAAGCACTAGGTTTAGAAAAGACAAAATAAATGTCAGTTTTGCGAGGTATGTGCATAAGTAATATAATATACATACATTATATAAACTATACTAATTGAATTAACTGGGTAATCCAATTAATTGATGATAACTAAAATCAATGACGGGTCCAGTTTTAATTGTACGGGAGTAAATCGATCATTTTGCGATGCAACCTTTAAAAAAATTATTTTTTATATTTCTTAGATATTCTCAGATGACTTCAAGTTTTAATGGTACACAGTAAAAATGTAACGCTTGAATAAAACATTATTTTGTTTTTGAATAAATTTATAGAAAGTAAAATATTTTTTTATCGGCAGTAGATCAAACGGGAGATCATATTTATCTGTTGATATATCTTTTAGTAACTAAAGCTGCTTGGAGACTTGACTTTTATGTCGTCATGTATTTCTGCTACTTCTGCTTATTTTTAGTTGTTATTATACAGTGGCCGTAGAAAGTATTCGTATCTACACTCCTATATTAACAATGTAAATTGTACCTTTTGAAGACCATTTTTTTCATATTAAAATCGATTTTACAGCAAAACATTTTAGACATTTTTTGTAGGAAATTTCATTGCCTTCAATTTTGTTTCTATACATTTTTTCATTTTGTCGCGCCGTTTCTGACTGAGAGCGACTTAAACACGACTCTGTAAAATGCAAAAAATATTGTCGTCCATATCTCGGAAACGGTGCAACGAAATAAAAAAATGAATAGGTATCTCTTTCTTGTAAATTTTATTTTCTACATTTTTGTTCATATACGGAATTCGGTAACTATAAGAGATATGGAAAAATGGATGGCGCATCATCGATCTCTTTTTTAGGGAAAAGCTTAATGGTGAAAACCGGAATCCGATACTTTTTTTCGTTTTCGAGTTATGGCCAAAAGTTCGCATTTTCGACTTTTTGTTAAATGCCGATATCTAGGCTGTTTGTAAAGTTATCGAAAAAATTTTTACAGCTTATTCATAAATTTTTTTGAGGAAAATAAATTGGGATAAAGGGATTTTAAATATCTTGATTTATTTTCGAGTTATAATATAAAGTTGTGTTTTTTAAATGGAAACCTTAGTAGGCTATGCCATATTTATATAGAGTTTTTTATCCTCTTTTCAATTATATATAACATGTGGGGTCTATTATTTCAGTTTCATCCCGTTATATTAAAAAATGTTAAATAAAAATAAAGGATCTGAAAATTAAACGTTGGCTTTGTCAAAACAAAACAAAAAATCATTAAGTGAGATCTAAAACAATTGTCTCCAATTGTTTTTAATTGTTTTTTTAGTACCTACTCTATTATTTACCTTTTATTTTATAATTATTATAATTAAAAATTATAATATACAAGAAGCTGAAGAAAATACTTAGGAGCTATGGATGCAAATCCTTCACTTTCAACCCGTCAAATTGAAGCTGAATCGGGAATTTCCAATAAATTTCATCTTGTAATAAAAGGTAAATAATAGAGGAGGTGGTTAAAAACCTATTAAAAACAATTGGAGACAATTGTTTTAGATGTCAATAATGATTTTGTGTTTTGTTTTCGCAAAGCCACCGTTTAATTTTCCTATTTTTTATTTTTATTTAATAGTTTTTAATATAACGGGATGAAAATGAAAGAATTGACCCCACATATTGTATGTAATTAAAAAAAGCATAAAAAACTGTAATTAAATATGTCATAGCCAACTATGGTTTCCATTTAAAAAAACACAACTATGTACTATTATAACTCGGAAACAAATGAAGATATTTAAAATCCTTCTGGCCCAATTTATACTCCTCAAAAAAATGTCTAAAAAAGGTGTAAATATTTTTTCTATAACTTTACAAACAACCGAGATATCGGCATTTAACGAAAAGTCGAAAAAGCGAACTTTTGGCTATAACTCGAAAACGAAAAAAATATCGGATTCCGGTTTTCACCGTTAAGGTTTCTCAAAAGAAGAGATCGAGGATGCGCCATCCATTTTTCCATAACTCTTATAGTTACCGAATTTCCCATAAGAACATTCGAATTTGAACCACCCTGTACATACCTATACTACATAATGTGTGCAACGAGCGATCATGGAATGGACAAATGTAAAAATAATGCAATTATGTATTGCGAACGTCCGAACGTCCTTATAGAATTTTTATTTTTTGCAGATATGTTTATTAATACATAATGAGTGCTAAAAAAACCGGCTTTTTACAGAATTTTATGCTTCTCTCCACAGTATTTGTAATTTAGTTCGGTTAGAACTCCCCTCCTCCTGAAAGCCGTTGCTTCCTCTATTTTTTCTATTAGATCCATATTACAAATAACTTTATATTAGCTCCCAGCTAAAATTAAAAAAATTCCCGACAAATTTTCAAACTTATTCATCTTCAAACGGCTTAACAGATTTTCTTGAATCATATCTAACTAAGAATGCTCTCGATCAAGTCACCTTTCAAAGAAAAAAAACTAAATCAAAATCGGTACATCCGTTTAAAAGCTAGGATGCCGCATACAAATACTAAAAAACAAAATATTTGCTCCTTGAGATGTTACGATCTTTTTTTTTAAATAGTTGTAATTATTTATTTAGGTATATTAATTTTTGTCGGCTACACAGGTATAAGTTTTTATAGATCCTAGTCTGACGGTAATGGGTCAACTTTATGTAATGCGTTAAAGAACCTCTAAAATTTGTCAAATATTTTGTTTACAAATACAATGACATAAACATGTCCTTGTTTGTTTCGCTTTTACTTAAAGGATAAAATCCGGTTTGAAATTTGGTACTCTAATCATAAATTTTCCACTGTTATTTTGAATTGATGCTACATACTATGTATATTTGATGATTTGTACACTGAAAATAATATAGTACTACACAATATTAACAGTGATTTTTAACTGAAATTTCGCTGTGACAAGGAACGTTTTCTTTGATACAAAGAAATCCTAATCCTAATCTCCTAATGGAGATAAAACTTAAAAATTAGCTCTGCTGACCACTGATTTTTATTTCGTCAATCATATTACTACTTATAGGTAAAATGCTTTTTGCTAATTTCAAAGTTGATATTTAAAATTTTTGCACAAAATCGCAACTTACTGAACAGCTTTAATGTTCACACCTTAGAATATAAAATAGTTCACACCAAGTGTCAGTATGGCTGCCATCCCATTCAAACTTTAAAAATCGACTGCCATATTTTTTTTATTGGTTATAAAGGTGAAAATCATCAGTAATAAAAAAAATTAGCCTGGTAACTATAACCTAATTTAATCTGTTTTGCATACACGTTTCTTCTTACTGTAATCCCTTCCGAACCGACTAAAGCGACTGCCAATGATATTATATTGTTTATAATGATGTGTTCCATCAGTATTGAAAAAATTAGCCTGATCTATATAACCTTAATTTACAATTTTTTAATCGATCTCGCTAACGACTGCCAACACTTTATCCTCAACTTTTTTGACTGCCAATAATATGTTATCATCAAATGGCATGTATTTAATATTCACCCCAGGTGGCAGTCGGTTTATTATAAGCTGACTTGACGAAACTATTTTACCTGTTTGGCGTGACTGCCATTCCGTTCGCATGTTTCAAATCAACTGCCAATAATATTTTACTGTTTTTAATGTAGAAAGCAATCAAAAGTTTTAAAAATTAGCCTGGTAACTATAACCTGATTTAAGCTTTTTCGCATACATATTTCTACCGACTGCAATCCTTTCCGCCTCATGTAAATCGACTGCCAATAGTATGTTACTGTTTATAATGGTAAGTTTAAACAGTATTGAAAATATTACCCTGATATCTATATCCTTAATTAACATTATTTTAATCGATCTTTGCTAACGACTGCCAACCCTTTTTCGTCGGCCTTTTTGACTGCCAATTTTATTTTGTTATCATATGGCATCTATTTAATGTTCATCCCGAAGTGGCAGTCGGTTTACTGTAAGCTGACTTAAAAGAAAATAACTTACTCGTTTCGCGAGACTGCCATCTCGTTCGTATCTCTCAAACCTACTGCCAATAGTATTTTATTGTTCATAATGACAAAAATGATCAACAGTAAAAAAATTAATCTGGTAACTATAACCTGATTTTGATTTTTTTACCTACATGTTTCTTTTGACTGCAATCTCTTCCGTACCTTCTAAACCGACTGTCGATAGTAATTTATTGTTTATAATGATGGGTTCAATCAGTATTAAAAAAATTAACCTGGTACCTATAACCTAAAGTTACAATTTTTTTTGCAATTTTAATCGATCACTGTTTAGAAAGTTCCCCACTCCGGGCCGGCAGTCGTGCATTTACGTAATCTCAACTTTCAAATTAACAAAATAACATATAATTCAAACTGGTAAAAATCGTACAGCTATTTTGTCATGGGCTCCCGGACTAATGTTACCGGACACAATATTCTTAAGTTTGCTCATTTTGAATTTTAAATTAAAGGATCTGCTTATGCTTATGCTTATGCTTTGTCATCTTTAGCACCTTTTAATTTCTTTTGTCTACACATCTGCCACTTGTCTTTATCAGGTTCTCTTTCTTTTATTGTATCAATCATAATCATAATGTTGTGGTTCTTCACTACCGGTTCCTCTACAGTTTCCTGCATGACAATTTCTTCGTCTTCGTAGTGTTCCGAGATTACCTCCTTTGCAATTAGATCATCTGCGACCTCGTGCACGGCAACGTCTTTCATCACCGGCTCTACAACTTGCTGTACTGGATCCTTTTCCACTGCTTTCTGATCACTTTCTTCTATTCTTGATATTATCCGATTGTAACCCTTGTCTAAGCTCTCGTTCACGTCTCTTTGCATTTCTTTATAAGCTTTTTGTATGCTCTCAAGTTTTTCGAATATAATCATAAATGTATCCATTTTGCTACTTTTATTTTTATAATTATCTCAAGGTCAACAGTCGGTTCCAATACCACATCTGGCCCCACGTTCGAGCGACAGCTGAAGTGTTATTTTCTCTTCGAAATTTTACAATTTGTTTTATTTTTCTTTACCGACAACACATTTCTTTTTAAAATTGTACCCGGCCAGTTTTAATTTTTATGAAAATCGGCACGTTAAATTAAAAGATAGCACACCCATGTGCCGTGGTATCGCTTATTCTTTTCGTTCCTTGATCCTTGAAAATCAAAACTGAACACTTTTAAAATCACTTTAGTTATTTAGTAATTTACGCGTTTTAATTTGAAATAAAAATCCTATTAACCAAAAATCACTTTTTATTTTAATTTCGTCAAACTTATAAATAATATTATCGAATTTCAAAATTTTTCTCCTCGCTCTCTCGCCATCTTGGCAAAAAGCCCCATCATCCCCTCTTCTCCGCTAGTTGGCGTAAGGTTTGCCAACTCGCGGAAATTTCAAAATTTAAATAAAACAAAATTCAAATTTTGTTCCACGACAATATGTATGTTTTTACGATTAAAGGGGTAATATAATTGAAAACACAATTTCTGCACAAAGAGTTTATTCTGTATTTTACATATAAAGGTAACTTTTAAAAGAGGTCTTTATGTGTCGGATGCCGTAGCTGGTCTGGTCTTATTTTTATGTCGCCCCTAATTTTAATTATCCATGAACTTAGGGAAATACGTCATCAGGGCGACTAACTATTCTTAAGGTGTCGACTATGGATAAATGGTTCCTAACAATGTATATAAATATGTGCTAGAAAAATGGAATCAGTCACTTCTCAACTTACCGTCCCTGAATTAGCATTGTATGAATGCCTGTATGACCGTTTGCTCCATCCACCATCTAGATATACGTCGATATATGGGATGCCGTCTTCATCTATATATGACCTTTTTCCACTGCAATTCTGTGATGTGAAGCGATGTGAAGCGTGAAATTAGCGATGTCGATGTTTAACCTCAACCTGGTTGCCCAAAAAATGGTTCAAACAGGGCCGGGGATTGGTAAGGATATGTGATGGGGGGGACGATTTGGTAGGGGACGGTTTGTGATCCTGGTCGTCCTTGACTGTAAAATTTCTATAAGATCTGATTTTTGTTAGTGACTTACTACGTTGGCGGTGTTGCTATCCACTTCGGTCTCCTGTGTCGCCAGAAGTCCTCCGGATTGTACTGTCCTAACTGGGTGACTAGCAGGTTCCCCACGTCCACGCAGCGGTCGTACATTTTCACAGCAGACTCCTGGATGACTTCTTTCAAGGTTGGTAACTTAGCGTCGTTGTGAAGTTGGCGATTTGACATGTACCATCTGGCGTTTAAGGATCTACGGAGACAATTATTTTGAATAACTTGCAAGCGTTTCATCTGATACTCGCTTGCGAATGCCCACGCCGGGGATGCATAGGTGATGTTCGGGCGGACGATGGTCTTGTATAGCCGCAGCTTGAGCTCCGGCTTCAACTTGCTCCTTCTGCCTACCAGCGGGTGTAGTGCTGCCAGCAGTCCGTTGGTGCGGTTTCGGATCTTGGTAATGTGCTTCTCCCAAGTGAGGTGGGGGTCCAGGGTTACCCCCAGGTAGTTTACTGAGTTGTTCCAGGGGATGATGGTGCAAACATGTCTAGATCCGGGAGGCGCGGTCGACTTTTTGTAAACATGGTCGCCGCACTTTTGTCCGAGTTTACCTCGATACGCCAAGTGCGGTACCACGTCTCCAACTCGTCGAGGGCGTCTTGGGTTTTCTTAGCTGCAAAATAGGGGTCAGTCGATGTGGAGAGGATGGTGGTGTCATCGGCATAAAGGTAAAGGGAGGTGCCATGGGATTGTGGCCTGGGTATGTCACTTACGAAAATATTGAAAAGGGTGGGTGACAGGATCGACCCTTGGGGGACGCCGGCTTGGATCGGTCTTGACGTCGATCTTGTTCCTTGCAGCAGGACCTGGAAAGCACGGTTTCGTAGGTACGAGGCCGTTAGATGGACTAGGCCTGGTGGGATTTTTGCCTGGAGCATTTTGAAAAGTAAGCCATTATGCCATACCTTGTCAAAGCCTTTGACACATCTAGGAAGACGCCGCTCGTTGACTCCTTCTTGTTAAAACCTAGCGTGATCTGTTCGACTAACCTGGTGAGTGGTGGAGTGTCCTTGGCGGAATCCGAACTGCTCGTCTTGGATTATCTCGTTGTCGTCGACTGACTTGTTTATTCTGTCCAGAATAACCCGTTCCGTGATCTTCCCTATGGTGGATAGTAGGCTGATCGGTCTGTAACTTTGGGGTAAGTCCTTGGGTTTTCCGGGCTTATGCAAGACGACCACGTCGGCCAACTTCTATCTGTCCGGAAAATGCCGCAGTCTTAGCACCGCATTCACGATACCTGTTATAGCGACAAGCGCTTTGGTGGGCATCTCCTTGAGGGCGGCGTTGCTGATGTTGTCGGGTCCCGGGGCTTTCTTCCTCTTGGTCCTTTTGATGGCTTCTCGGACTTCTTGGAGGGTGGCTGGTGCTATGGGGTTTGGATCGGGGGTGGCTAGCATATTACTTACTGCTTCGTTTACCTCTTCGATGTGTCCGAGGTCTATGTTGCTGGTTACTGGACTGCACTGTACTTCCAGGTTGTCGGCGAAAACTTCGGCTTTTTCTGCATCCGTGGTGACTTGCCCTTGGGTACCTTGGATTTCCGGGATGGTGTCGGGTATGCTCTTTAGTGATCTTACCATGGTCCAAATCGAGTTGTCTTCGCTGTTTAGTGAGACCAACTTCTTCTCCCACGAGTCGGTGTTGTGGGCCAGCAGTCGCTCCGAGAGCTGGTGCTTCAGTTGGAATGCTCGACGGTGGTCCTCCGGGTTCCATGTCTGGCGTGCTCTTTTTTCGGCTTTTCTTTTCTCTCTGATTAAACACTTTAGTTCGAGGGGAAGGAGGTCTCGGGTGTCGGGTATTTGGGCAGTATTTGATGCGTATTTAATTGAATCGTTTAACTTGTTTTCGAACTTTACAACGTATTGCTCTAGCTCCGTGGCATTTCCGATGGTGGGGATTTATCCGAGGTTTTCCAATAGGTGGTCATGGAATGCCGGCCAAGCCATTTTGGTGGAGGTCCTGGGTGCGGCTCCTTGGGCGCAGTTACCTAGCTGTAATAATACGGGAAAATGGTCGGATGTTAGTGCTTCACTTACCTCGAGGTGATGTACCAAGTTGACGTATTTTAGGATGGCGATGTCGAGCACGTCGTCGGAGTTTGTTCCGAAGACTCCTTTCCTGGTTACTTCGGGGGGGGGGGGGGGCGTCGACTGCGACGCAAAGGTGGGACGCCAATTTTCTCAGGGCTTTGCCCTTGGAGTTGGTTTTCCTGGAGTACCATGATGGATGTTTGGCATTGAGGTCTCCAGCTATAATTTTGGGTCGGGTGCCTCTGAGGAGTTTCTTGAGGTTCTCCTCCGGGAGGGCGTCTGTTGGTCGGCTATATACTGATGAGAGCTGCAAAATACCTAGATTTTTAACTGGAATACTCACCGTGGTGGCTTCAAGCTCCTGGAGGACGTTGACGTAGATTGCGGTGCCACCTCCCGCAGCGGTTAGTCGGTCCGTCCTGTAGACCGCGTAGTTCGGCAACTTGGCGTTTGTGCTGGGCTTGAAATGCGTCTCGTTCACCATGATTACGTCGAGGTCGCGCTCCTGGGCGAAGTGGAGGAGTTCCGACTTCTTCCAGGAAGCTAGGCCTTGGGCGTTCCAAAAGGCCATCCTGAGGTGATCTGCGGTTCTTCTTTGGTTTCGTGACATTTATTTGTTGTTTGTTGGCACGTCTGGGGAATAAAAATTTTTATTGTTTTGTTTACTTACCCTTGGGAGGTTAAGTAGTTCGTGATGGTGTTGGCTGTGAGTCCATTTTGCGACATGATTAATCTGATTTCCTCCAGCGGGGAGGTGGGCCTCGATGACATTTGAGTGGTGGTTGGTGGTGGAGCTGGTGGGAGGATTTGGGTTTCCATCATCGGCCTGATGGGGGCAGACGCCCTGTCTGCAAAAGTTGCCTGGGATGACGCTCGGTGAGGTTGAAATCTCGACGTCAGGGGGGTCGAGCGGAGGTGCGGGAAGGGTGTTGTCCTTTTCAACTTCGGGTAGTGGGTACACCCCTTGTAGCTGGCGGGGTGGTCTCCGCCGCAGTTGGCGCAGGTGGTCTTGGTGTCCTTGGACTTGATGCAGGTGGCGGTCAAATGCGCTCCTGCACATTTGACGCACCTTGGTGACGAGCGGCAATTTCGCTGGGAGTGGCCAAAACTCTGGCAGCGGTGGCACTGGCCGATCGTTGCTTTCCTATATGGCGATTCCACCCTGATATCGAGCCCTACAATTTTTAAAAGATTAAATATTTCCTTATTTTTGGGGATTTTTTCCAGGGTGACCAGCAGGAGGGGAATGGGCTGGCGGTCCCTCCCTCGGTACATTCTGGATACCTGTGTTGGGTGGAATCCTTGGCGTACGAGGTCCTCCTCGACGTCTTTCGTTTCCACCCTTGTGTTTACACCCCTGATCACGACTTTCAGGGGTTTGTCGGTAGGCAGCTGGAAAGCAAAAAATCCGCCTTTGGTGGGGTCGAGCTTGTCTTCCATGAGCCGGAACATCTGCCTGTAGTCCGACTCGGTGGCGGGTGTGATGGCGATGCCCTCTCTGCAATTGCGCGCCTTCGTGTAGTTAATTCCCTCCTCCTCGAACATCTTCTGGAGGGGGATCCACATCGATACATCCCTCAGGGTGAGTGGGGAGATCTTCGGTCCCCTGGGCAGCTGGGCGGCTTGGGGGAGTTCATCTAGGTCGTCGGGTTGTTCTGCTGGGGCGGGCGTCGCTGGCAGCGGTTGGATTCCTGCCTCTGCGAGGATTGCCTCCAGCTCGTCTTCTGATGGGGTGGACGTGGCGATCTTCGGGGTCTTCGCCGCCTGGTTTAGGTCCTCCTCCGAGGATGCCGGTGAGATGGTGTCAATGGTTCTTTTCTTAATATTTTTTGTGCTGGAAGCAGTTGGAAGAGGTTAGCGTTTGAACTTACCTCGGTCGCGGCCTTTTTTGCGTTTTTCCTAGTCCGCTTCTTGTTTTTCTTGGAGGTGACCTCCTTGAAATCACCTTCCTCGATGTCCGGGAGGGAAGCGGGGGAGTCTTGGCGCCTTTTCCTGGACCGTGGTTCTGTTGTTTTCAGCGTCGTGCACCCGGGTGGTGTTGGTGGTGGGATGAGCTGGTCCCTCAGTATGCCCAACTCCGTGTCGAGCTCGCTGATGTGGGCCGTTTTCTCATCGAATTCCTCGTTGTATTGTAGGATGATCTTTTGGTGGGATTCCACATACGTTGCGAGTACTTGTTGTCTCGCTTTGTACTCGTCCAGGACCTTCTGGACAGTATCAATCTTCTCGATGATCTCTGAGAGATTCATTTCCAAGCCTTTTAAACAAATAAAACTCGTTAAAATCGGTTTAAAATTGAAAATTCGGTAAATCGATTTTCGGGGCGAAGTAGTGTTGGTCAAATAATAATGAAATTTGCAGTTTTCGGCAATTTTATTTTTGTTTCGGTGAGCGAGACACTGTTCCTAATTCGTAACAATTAATTATTGCCGAATACAGAGTACTAAGCGGCTGCGAGCTTCCAAGAACAAAATTAAATTGGTACAAAAAACTTAGCGATTTCGCAGCTAAATGCGCAACACAGAAAAACACTACCACACACTGTCACGGTCACTGAACTCACTCGACTCTTCCAAAAACAAAGCGTAGCGTATATGATTGATGTGCGGGGCATGTGGCGCCGGAGGCGCCTTAATCCCCTTCATCTGGTGAATGATGCAGTGACATTGAGCCAAGAAGGCAGTTTAAAAAAATTACGCTGCAAAACCGATGTTTTGCTATCTGGAGGGTAGCAGTTCACTAAAGTTTATTATGGCGTTGACGTAAAATGTTCGAATAAGCACTATCGTTTGGTAATGGTTTGCGTCGCACATGAAAGTTTGGCACTGATTGTTTATCTCGCTAAGTTTGTCGGGCTCGCGGGTTCGCGGTTGAATTTAAAAATATTAACAGAGGGCTGCGGGACTCACTCCGGCGGAATGTTTGTTATCGGCGAAGAACTAAAAACTAACTTGGCACTAAAACTAGGAGAAAAGTTTAAAATTGTCACTTGGGGGGGGAAAAGTATTTGCACTGGCACTCGCGGTTAGAATCGGGAGAGCTGTAAAAGTTTGATCACTGGTTTGAAAAGTTTGTATCACATTGGACGGGGTAAAGTTGAGGGTGCGCTTCCGCGGTGGGTGCAGTGGGTGTCGGGTGTTGTAAGTTTTCCCTTGATCGGACTCGGTCCAAAAACAAGCGTAGCGTAGCGGAGTGACATATGGAGCATATTGGTGCCGCAGGCACCTTGATCTCCTTCATCTGATGTTCGATCAACGGACTTTGGGCCAAGAAGGCTAAAAAACGCTTACAAATCCGGATGGATTCGCGAATCTTGAATGGAATAAAATTAACGCTAAAAGCAGTCATCGAAAGAACGTTGTGTAGAAAAGGTTGTGTGGCATCGTTTGGCAGTTGGTGGTCGTCAATGAATTTTTGTCGAAGGTGGCTTGGAAAAATGGTCCTTTTCGGTGGTGATAGGTTGGATGAATGGTAATTAGTTAATAATTACCGCCGCGGTGTCCGCAACTTGGCTGATAACTGAATCGTTTATGTTTGCGGCTCGTAGTATTGTGAAGATCGCCTCGAGTAGGGAGGCGATGAGGGCCCCGGTGTCCACCGGTGCGGTGGGTTGGGTGGTGGATTCATCGCCCCCGGTCTGCGATTTTGAAATCGGTAGGCGTGGCTTCTTGGTTTGTTGTTGTGATCTGACTGGTGGGAGTGGCCTGTGTCCGCAACTAGCTTGATTGGTCGGTTTGGGACCGGGTAGCGAACTTTGGTGTTTTCTCCCTGGTGTCGGACGTGGGGTTGATTGCTTCCTTCGTGGTTGCTGTTCCATTTTCTTGGATGCAGTGGCTTTGACCTGAGTGGGTTTGGCGACTATCTGGGACGATTGTGCATCGATGAAAATGGGGCACCCTCTGAAGTTGGCTGGGTGGCTTCCTCCGCAATTTGAACAGGTGGCTGGAGTATGTACTGGCTTGTTGCAAGATGCGGTAAAGTGTTCCCCTGCACACTTTACGCATTTCGGAGGAGCTTGGCAGTCGTGTTGTTGGTGGTCAAACTTCTGGCAGCGGTGGCATTGATAATCCGATTTTCTGAAGGGAGATTCGATTTGGACTGGAATATTTAGGATCGCGATGACCCCAAATATTTTTCTTCCTTCCTCGGATTTTTCCACCGTGACATTGAAAAGCGGCATTGGGCGACGATCTCGCCCGTGGCGCATTTGCCGAACTGACTTGATCGGAAGGTGATGCGTTGTGGTGAGTTCTTCGTGAATTGCCTTCGGTTTGAGTTTGCCAGGTAGACCTCGTAGGATGACTTTGAACAAGTTTGCTTTGATGGTGGTCGTCGGTTTGGGTGGTATTGGCTCGCCGATGATTTTTTGTAGCCGCCTGCGATCGAATAAGGTGGTCGGAAAGATTTCAATGTTGTTGCGGGTGACTACAATTTTGTCGAAATTGATGTTTTCTTCCATAATTTTTGCATTTATGGTCGTCCAGTTTGTGGCGTTGGCGGTGATCGATCGAATTTGAATAGATACCATTGGCTGAAGTTCGTCATGAGGGGTGGAAATTGTATTCGCCTCGGTGTTGGTGAGAACTTTGGTGCAAGGAGAGTTGTCTTGCGGTGTGGTGTCATCCATTGGAACGATTTCGGCCAATGCAATGTCCTCGATTGGTCGTGTTTTGGGACATTTTGTGATGTTGATTTCGTCTTCCGGGGAAGGCGAACTGGGACGACTTTCTTGGCGAGCGCGCTTTTGACCTTGCTGCGGGTCGGTCTCCATGAGTGAGTCGGATGTGACTGGAAGTGCGATGGTGTCATCGATTTGCTCCGGAGAGGGTTGAGAGCAGGTTGGCGTTGTGGGTCGTGACGACGATGGGTCAATCTTAGCGATTGGTTCGTCATTTGCCGGTGTGATAGGTAGCGCGTCAGGAAGAGATTCCTCAGAAGTGGGGCCCAAAGAGGAGCTGACGGAAGCATCGTCCATATCAGCTACAGGTGCAGCTGGATTGGATTTTTTCTTCTTTTTCTTCTTCTTTTTGGGTGAACCCGTTTCTTCTGGGATTGATGTTGGTTGAGTTTCGGCGGGTGGAGCATTGATCAAAGCTTTTGCTTGGTCTCGTTGGTTTTTGGCATACAGCCAATCTGCGTAGGCTTTTGGTCGATATGGGACTCCCATCGCGGCCTCGAAGCGAACGCGTTTGCGTGCATCTTCAGCGGACTCGATGTACACATCGCTGGTAAGAGGATCGTAGGCTGGTGTTGGTGTTGGTTTTGGTTTGGCCTTGACAAAGACCGTGGTCTTCGGATTTAAGCGGGGCATGTCAAACACTGTCGGAATTCACTACCTCCAAAAACAAAATTAGCATTGCTACGACACAGGCAAAGTACACGTACCAGCAATAGAATGGCTTTTTAATGCTAACATGAAGGTAAACTTGTAAAATTTCCATAAAAAGTCGATTTTCAAAATTAAATTGTGAAGTAACCGTTGGGCCGATTTTATTTATCCTCACCTCATAAGATGTTGCTGTTGCTTAAAATTTGCTCTTTCAGAATATTTAAGGGATTTCTATCGTACTTTTGAAGGAAAGAAGCGTAGAAGTTGGACCTAAACCGAATTTTGAATAATAATGTAATAATCCTAAATATGATTGTAGTTGTTGTTTGTTTTTTGGCGCTGGGGCTTCTACTAAAGCTTTGACCTTGTCTTCGCACGGCTCGACCCCTTTAGCTGACAGATTATGGCCAAGCAATTGAATCTTCTCCACGAAAAATTTACTTTTGTTCAAATTTACACAAAGGTTGTAACGGCTGAATCTATCTAAAACAGTTTCTAATTTATTTTTCATTTCTTCGTGACTTCGTGCTGTTATCAAACAATCGTCTAAATAGCAATGAACTCTTTTGATATCCTTTAAGATACTGTCCATAACGGTTTGAAATACATATGGAGCTACCTTTATTCCAAAGGGTAGCCTCGTATAGGTGAATAAACCAATTGGTGTGTTAATCGTTAACAATTTCTTACTTTCTTCGCTGACTTTTAATTGAAAATAGGCGTTTTTCAAATCTATTAGTGAAAAAACTGTACCTCCGGATAATGATGCAAAAATCTCTTCGACTGTTGGTAAAGGATAATAATGATTTTCCATATGTGGATTAATTGTAGTTTTAAAATCACCACATATTCTGATGTTTCCATTTGGTTTTGGTACAATAACAATAGGACTCGCCCATTCTGATGTTTCTACTGGTTCCAAAATTTTTTCTTTCACGAGTTTCTTTATTTCCGCTGTTACCGTTTCCTTCATTGCATATGGTATTCGGTATGGCTTACAAAACTTTGGAGTAGCAATTTTGATATTAGCTACGGTATCTTTGATACATCCTGAATTACTAAATACACATTTATAACGAACTTTAAGTTCTTCTAATGATTTTGATTCCCTAACTTCTAACTTGCTTACTCGATCTGACTTCACGTTATCTAACAATATTTCTCGCCAGTTTGGTAACAATACATTTAACCAACTGCGACCTAACAAGCAAACGTCATTTTTAAACTCGACGATTTTCAACTCTAACGCTACATTCAACTTTGCATACTTTACATTAACTAACGCTCTGAACACCACGTGACTTACTTGACCAAACAATGTTTTTAATTTAACATTTTCTCCGAATAACTCTAACTTAGGAAAATTAGTTTTGAACCTACGTAACGACATAATCGAACTGTCAGCCCCTGTATCGACTTCCATTTTTACAGGTACATTCTCGATCAGTGGCTGCACTATGACAGGATCTACTTTACCAGTAATTTTTGACTGATGTAACTCTTCGACTTGATTAATTTTTGTCCAATAAACGACATTTCTGTAATTTTCATGTTCGTCATCACTTTCTTGGTCGACTCTTTCGTATTCTTCCTCGTACTCGTCTTCTTCGACGTAGTTAACTCTATTTTTGCACATTGGTGCTTTGGCGGTGTGACCCACTTTGCCACAAGCATAACATTGCCAATTTACGGCAGGACACTTGGACTCATCGTAATGCCTTCTTACACATCTTTGACATTTCTTCGGGACTGACTGACTTACAACTTGATTTGACTTTTCGTGACTCGACTGCTTTGACTGACTCGACCGATACACTGGCCTTTTTTAAAACTTCCTGAACGACACCTTATTCACTGACTCTGGATCTATGGCTCTCGCTTGACCCTCTGCTAGTTCCATAGCTCTTGCAATTTGACATGCTCTTGTAAAAGTTAATTTATCTTCACCTAATAACTTTTTCTTTATACTTTCGGACTTTAAACCGCATACAAACTTATCTCGTAATGCTTCATCTAAAAATTCTCCAAAAGCACAATGTTTTTCTAGACTTCTGACTTTCATCATATACATATTTATATCCTCATTAACTTCTTGCTTACCATTGTAAAACTGGTATCTTTCGGCTATTACCAACTTTTTTGGTTCATAATATATCAATAGTTCATTTTTCAACTGTGAGTACGTTCTGGTACTTGGTAACTCTGGCGCTATCAAGTTTTTAATTACATTATATGCTTCGCCCCCTATAAGTGTTAGAAATAGCGGCACTTTTTTGTCTTCTACGATGGAATTGCACAAAAATAATTGCTCCATCCGTTCCACATACGAAGTGACTTCTGACTCCTTCGGATCGTAATTTTCGATTGACCCAATTAACGACATATTTTGACTTTTGACTTTAAAATATACGTTACTACCTTTAGACTCGACTACTATGCTGGTTCGACAATATCCTCGTCGCCAAATGTTATATATTTAATAAGACTTGATATTTAAATATATTTAATTTAGAAAATGACACAACACTGCTTTGATTTTTACATAAGATTAATTAACGTAAACAATAAACATTACCCTACAGGGTTGATACAACATACACAACAGATGGCTTACAGGTAGTTTGATAAGAGTAATGCGTAAAGTCGTTTTTAGGGTAGGCAAGTTTTAAATTTTTATTTTTTAAGTAGTTGTAAAGTTGAATTCCGTTGTGGTTTGTCGAACTGTTGTTCCAGGTGGGGTGAATTGAATTGAAATCTCCGACAATAATTACCTTGTCGGAGATGTTTAGTAGTTCGTCTAGTTTGTTTAGGTCATGTTTGCTTGGTGGTAAGTAGTAATTTATTATTGTCAGGTCGTTAAAATTTAGGATTTGGGTGTCAGCATTTGTACATGTAATGTCAATTGTATGTGGGTCCAGTGTGTTTTTGTAGTAAGTAAGTAGTCCTCCTGGTATAGTTTGTGGTTTGTTGATTGTGGTGTAGTTTGGTAATTTCGTCAGGTTACGTTCGGCAACTTGTTCATTCGGCGTTAATTTCCTCTGCTGGGTTCTTTGAACGAGATTCCAGCCATCACTTCTGTGTGTTTGTTTGGAAAGTGCGTTTTGGGGCAATTTTGTGGGCATTTAATAATAACAGCCCAAAGCTGTTATAAGTGGGTACATTTGCGGTGTGTTCGATTACACCCCCCATCATGGTGAATTTGCCTTGTCCGGTTTTGGTTCAGCTTTTTTAAAAGTTTTCATGGGTTCCGTCGTTTCACTGTCACTAACACTTTGCACAGGAGAGTTTTTCCGTTTTTTGGATGATTTTGGAAGTTCGGTGGTTTCGGCCAGGTTTTCTAGTTGGGCCTGGAATGCGGGATCAATGAGCTCGGTTCCGACATTTGTAGGAAGATTATTACCTACAAAAATCAATGAAAATAAAATGTTTTACATCTGATGGCCTTGTAGAGACATGACGCTATCTCATTTCCTCCTCTCCCCGAAATCCCTTCGTGCCATAAAAACATGTAGCCTTTGTTGTTATCTCCAACGTGGATGCCGAGATTGTAGCATGAAAGTTGCCTTAAGTAAAACATCTCACCATGTGTCAGGGCAGGAAGAGAAAGTACTTGCTCAAGATCTATCGAAATCGTGCTATTTTCACTGGTGGGATGTTGTGACCAATTGTGATCCATTTTCATTGCTTCTCTTGCTTTCTCAGCTGTGCGATGATGTACGTCTAGTTTACTTTTTGCTTCTATATTGTTAGGATCTGATCTTATTTTATTATGCAAAAGATCACAAGTGCTGCATGTATCGGAACGTGGTTGATGGAAACTTTTGTTTGGAAAAGATCTTTTGAAAGTATCATAATAGTATCGGTAGGTAATATTTGAATTTGGATATTTATCCTGAAATGTTCGAAACAATCTGTTTATGTTTAAATCCTGACTCAAATACTTGACTTTCTTATTGTCAAAAAACAAAAAATGAATGAAATAATTGGCACTTGGCCTACTATTTTTGCATGATAAAAAACCGCAAGTTGCCCCATGCGCAATCTTACGGCAAAAAATTAAAGCATTTCCCGGTGCATTTTTGCATAGCCCGTTATTTACATTAAAGTCGATGGCACATAGCCCACTTTAAAGCAATAAAACTCATTTTAGTATTTTTGGCACTTAGCCCGTTATTTACTTCAAGTCTTCAAGTATCTTGAAACTTGTTTGGCAGCAAGGATATATGGTTGGAATTACATTGCTGTATTGCACTCCATGTGCAAATTGAGTATACAATTGAGCAAACAATTGTGGTACAGAGGTGAACGTTCAATCCGCAAAGCAATGGTCGGAATTCAATATAAATTCTAGGTTCGCCTCAGGGGAAAAAACCAAAATTCTGTCTTCACCGAGTCTACTATCATGCAATAAAAACGGTTCTCCAGAAGACGTGATGGCTAATTCTTGTGGAAAGACTAATTCCTGCAATGCCATAGGATTTGCAGGCACGGCTTGTTTTTCCACGCGTGCACGTTGAACGGTTTTTTTTATTGCAGAAAGCGGTGGTAATTGGCCTGAGGCAGCAACAGATACTTCTTCTGAAATAGGTGCAACGATATTTTGAGTAGTTTGTCCTGTTTCTGTTGCAATATTCTTCGCCCTTGTTAGTGCATCCCGAACTTCAATATCTACTGCATCAGCAACATGATTGTGGCTAGTGTCTTTTACAACTTCTTCACCAATGGTGTGAATACGCTCCGAGCAAAGCGACTTATGGTATTCGACACATTTCCAAATCACTTTTCCACTCGATTCTATGCTCTACTACTACATACTACTATCTTTGCTTTATTTAGAGTGCCATGGCTTTGCCATATACCTCTGGTCTATATTTTTGGCTGTCTGGCGTTTTTTGTGAGGGGTCGTACCCTTTGATTGCCCAATTGGGCTTGTCGTTTGTTGCCGCTGCCCATGTCTCCCTTTTTGGGAGTCCAGGCTCGGGCCTAGGCCCTAACGTGGGCTCCGGACTTGGGATTCTATGCTCCTTTCTCGTCTATGAATATAACCGTTAAATAATACTAATAACCGGCGCGGCAGCTTTTCTCACTTTCCATATATTCAAGCACCATAGTCGAAGTGAACTGTTAATTATTATAATAAATGTTTTTTTCATTTTTGATCGGTTTTATAATATGAAATAAATAAACTTTTTTAATTTGTTATATACTAAATAAAATTTTAAGTTGGTATAAAATCCCCACATATTGAAGCTCGAAAAACGGGCACCCTGTATAACACATAAAAATTAAAAATTTTAAAAACCCCCGACTGTAAAAATTAATAAAATTATTTTTTCTTCTTCAATCAACATAAAGTCTCAGACACTTAACTCGAAAAATTAACTTATCCCCCCCCCCCCCACTACAAAATTTAAACATTAATTTTTAAGTCAGGGAAATGGAGATTTGTTCCGCTTTCGAAATCTGGGTTATACATTCCATATCAAAAATTCTCTACTCCGACAAATTGTCACTGCGCCGAATTGTCGCTTGCGCCGAATTGTCGCGTGCGTCAAATTGTCACGTGAGACAGTACGAATTTGCCGCGACGAATTGACGGTACCCCTCAAGAAGCATATGTGCTTCATTTCGTAACTCTTCATCTTCGTTTTCCACTTCTGCTCTACATAACTGTCGACATAATTCTAGTTGTTTTTGGATGTCTGAATTTGATTCAAACTCTGTTTTTCGTTCTAAAATCAGATCTTTGTTGTCCTCGTACAGTTGGATGAATTTATTTTCAGCAAGAACGTTATTTTCTTCACTTTTAAAAGGAATATGCAACAACACCAATCATTGAAATTTTCAGACATGTCGTAGTTGTGGTATCTTATAACTTTGGATTCATTCTTTTTGGTGTACTCTATTTTGTTGTTTATATAATAATTTGCAACAAACTGTGCTAATGTAACAGTGTTCAAATTTTCAGAGCTTTTTTCATATTTATCAAACCAGTTCTCTTTCCAAATATCTGTACAATCATCATCCATTGCATTTAATTCTTGAAGGCTTTTCCTTATCCTTTGACGTTCAGCAGGGTACATATATAGTTGGAATGTAAACCGTTACTATAGAAGATTTAGCCACGGTTCCCTTAACAATTACCATGAAGCTTCCTGTGCAGACATTTCAACAGAATGTAGTAATCAACGCTCATTTTTCTTGTTATCTCAATAACACAACGCCGGATGGCAAATGCACTCGAACGATGCTCTCACTGCAACGGCATGTACTTGAATGAACACGCTCTCTCCCCACCTAGCGTAGCGTAGCATGATTGATAGCCAGGGCAATTGGCGCCATAGGCGCCTTGTTCCCTTCCATCTGGTGATTGTGTACTGGCGTTGGGCCAAGAAGGCAATTTACTTTACGCTTTGGTTGACGGATTGAGTACATTCATAATTTTTCTTGTCGATCGATTACGGTGTTACGCGGGCATTGCACTTAATGTTTGTGGTCTGGCGTAGCTCTGGGAGTGTGGGCGCGATTTCTGGGTGTCGCGGCACTGTGGATGCTGAGTGTTTATGCTGGGCGAGTCGCGGGCTTAAGCGTCTTTTCACTGCGCACGGGGTATTAGTTAAACTAGGAGCGTCTGTGCACTGGGGGGGGGGAGATCGGTGGGGGTTTAACTGATTTGTGTCTGTTTCACTGTTTTGGGTGGTTTTCGCTTGGGGAATGACACGATTTGTATGGCTTGGTGTGTTGTATTGCGCGGTGGGTGAGGTCAAGATGTTGTCCAGGTGTCCAATGGAAACGCTGGAACTGTTTGCAGAAATGATGGTAACTTTGAATTGAGTCTTATGGTTTGGTTTTGAAGATGCTTCTCGGACGATCGTGGAACCAAAAATCGTCCGGGTTGCATTGGCCTAGGCGAAGTGGGTACGATCGGAGGTTGGCTCGATATGGTGTTGGCATCCAGCAAAGTGTTTACTTCATTATCGACTTCCTCGATGTTGGCCGTGTTCGGACTGCATTGCTGCTCCAGTGTGTTGGGGGAAATTTGTCGAATCTAAAAATCGGGTTTTGTTTGAAAATTGAAAGTTTGTTGTGCTGAAGGCTGACTTGAATATTGAGCTGAAGGCTGTGATCGATTGTGGCGCTGGGTTCTTACACTCACCCGTTCTTTATGGCCGTGTTCGGTCTGGCACTTTTTTCGCTTCGAAGCGCTAACAAACACTTTTGACTCGTTTGCTTTGGCACTTTTGCGCGCTTTGTAAGAATTTGTAAAAATTTCTAACCAACAACCAACTCAAAATAATATCTTACCTGAAATGCTCTTTAAACTGTTTTTCAGTATATTGAGAAACCACGTCTTCCAAATAATTTTGAATCCTCGGTATTTTATACGGACGATAATCTACGGAGTCATCGTCACTACTATCCTCTTCGTCAGAAGAAAAAATTAACTCTACAATTTCTTTCACTGCCGCAGCAATACATAATTTCGCATTTTCTTCGAGGTCCATTTTGCTAAAAGATTTATAATTCGCATTCACGAAACTAATAAATTTTTATTCGTTTATATATTATATTAAAATATAAGTTAGGTTAAGTACCACCCGCAAATTTTAAAATTAAATCATTCAAACATTAAAAACCCCGTTCGATTTGAAACACGTTTGGAAGCACTAAGACACGCCTGTTTCCAGAGCGAACGCATATTTTACACGCTTTTTAGCGAAAGCGAAAAAAGCGTTGTAAGCGCCAGGCCGAACACGGCCTATATGATGCGTACGATGGGCAGTCCATGTAGTTTGCTGGATGTGACTCACCGCAGTTGCAGCAGCGGACCCTTTCATCTTTGACTTTTCGTGGAAATTCGGTGGTGAGGTGGTTTTCGAGGCATTTAACACAGCGTGGAAGCATGAAGCAATTGGTGGAGCCATGTCCAAATCTTTGACACCGGTAGTATTGGATGCGGGTGTTTCTTCTCGAGTATTCTTCGAAATGAACAATTACTTGTTCGAAGGACCCGATTTGACGTATTGTTTGTATTTGTGTTGTGGGTGGGAAGGCGACTAAAAATGACCCCGTAAGGTTACCAAACTTATTCTTCAACTTCGTCACAGCTGTGGAGGTGATTTAGTGTTGTGAGAATAATTTTGCTATTACTTGAGCTTCTTCCATGAAAGGGGATCCCTTCATGACTAGTTTGATCTGCTTGTCCTCCTTAAGTTGGTAGCTGTATCCTTGCACTGATTTGTCTGCTAAAACGATAGACTTTACAGCGCGATGGTCTTCTGCGGTTTCCGTGTGATCCCATGTCTGTCCTCGTATGTACTGGACCATTAATTTGCCCTTGATTAGGGGGTTCAGCTTGGCAATGAAAGAGTGGACCTGGCCCACAGGAGTGGTGAGGATAATTGGCGGTGGTTTGGTTGGCTTGGTCCTTGGGTCTTTCGGGACAGATTTATGTAGCGGGGTACGTTGGAAACTGCTTCATTTTCAGCGTTGGCATTGCGGTTAACTCGCTTGGGTGCATTGGTAAGAATACTGAAGCTGTTGTAAGTCGGTACTGTAGGTTGATTTTTTAATTCGATTTCCATGTTTGAATTGTTTGCTATTTTGTCTACTCTAATATTATTATTCAAACTATTTACATTATTTGCACTTGGATTGATGGGTTGTTTTCTGAAAGTGTCTGTTTCACTGGGGGGGGATTGAAATATTGTTTATAATGTTTTTAGGGGGGTCACTAGCCGGTATTATTTTGAACTTATTTCTGGTGGGGCTTATGCTATGAGTTCGCATAGACACTCTATTTTGAAAGCACACATTTATTTCCAGATTTGATGTAATCAAAGCCGGTTTTTGGTGTTCAATTTTTTAAAAATAATTCTATTCTTACTTGAATGGCGGTTTGCCAATGGCGAGGCAGGTGGGCGGAGGCTACGTTCGCGAACGCTATTATTTGATATCAGAGAATTTTTAGGAGCCCAAAAAACTGTCAACTATTGAATTATTGAAAACCGTAGAAAATGTTAATATTTTATTTGAAACTTGGATCAATAAAACAATAAACAAGACTCACGCAAATACTTCGACCAGCTTGACTCTTGAATCTTCTTAATTTGTTAACCTCACTACCGAACTTTTTATCTCCTACTTCTGCTTCAACCTTTGGAAATGTAACTGACTCCAAGGACACTCGTAACATGGACTTCTTCTTCTATACTCTGATCTATTCGACTGCTTGTCGACACTCCTCTTCCTCTTTCAAGAAAAATAACTACTCTCGGTTACCCCTGAATATTTAAATTATTTTTTCTCTTTGGTTCTTCCTGAACCAAACAACTCTCGATTACTTCTATAATCGAAATCAATTCTCTCTTCATAAACTTTCTCGAACGAACGTATCTGGATCGCTCCCCGAGTAAGACTTCCTTCATCATCGTTGTTATTCTTGGTCCTCTTGGTTTCCAAAAATCTCGTGTTCAATTTTCATTGGTTTCGCTCTTTTATTTTATTATAAAATAATCTTGATTAAATTTTTATTTATTTTCCGACTGTGCTGGCGTCAGTATTTGGTGAGTCATTTAACATGTAAAAACGAAATAAACAAATTTTAAAAACTAACAATAAAAATGAACTTCAACAATAAAACGCAATAATTACAAAAACTTAAATTAACGAAAGAAAACACAACAGGAACAAATAGGAGAGCCTTGTTTTTATTGTCCCTCCAAGTTGCAATTACAGTTCTTTATCTCTAAAGTACGCAACCCACTTTCTTTGTACCTGAAGGGTATCACAACAATATATTGCAATGATATTTTATACAAAAATATGAAAATTAAATATTTTGCAACCTACCCCAACTATCTCAGCCAGAGGCAACCCTTTAATCCTAGTAGTGAGTTCGTAGATCTTTATTTTAATTTCCCAAATTCCCCTAAGAACACAAAATATAATTCACATAGATAAATTATTTTCTCTAATAATATTTTATGTTTTTAAACATAATCTAAAATAAAAAAAAAGGCTGGTCCTACTTTGGAACACCTGAAAATAAAATTAAATCTCAAAAAATAAGCAAAACCAATATTAAATTCTCAACAAATTGATAAGTATCAAAAGCTTTCCACAGATAAGCGGTTTCAGCAAATACTTCCGATATAATCACATTAAAATATGCTTAAATATTTGCAGTAAAAAAAGTAAAAATTTATAAAATTATTGCAAATCCAATTAAATCAAAAATAAAAATTTTTTTAAATCAAATATGACTTATCTGATATACAGGAAATGCTTCCTGGAGTAAGGATACTCCCGAATTTGACCAGATCCAGTTTACCACAATACGGAACAAATTAATTCATTAATCAAAATTTCTGCCACTGAACTGCCTCGGTAGCAAAACCCAAATCTTCCCCAAAATATAATTTTCTTCTGAAGAAGCACAGTCTCTAAAATTTTAACTTCCAAATTTTATTAACACCTTTTCACTTCTCGAACTTTTATCAACTGCCCATACTTGCAGTCGCGCAAACGCCTCTCAAAAATGTTTATCAAATTTGAGTACCAGGCCTCGACAGAAAATAAAAGACGAACTTAAAAAACTCAAGTAAAACAATAAAATAAAACACAATTGATGACCAATGACATCCCGCCCCAGAAATAATGCAAAAGATACAAAACACTTACAAAACAATCAAACTTAAACATTAACTACTGCAGAGATGAATCTTATTCGACAAACCTAGATCTTGTTGTTTGAATCATGACAATATGTACGTTCATAACGTATCTTAATAAATTATATATCAAATTATAGCTAATTTTTGTGTCTAAACGATGGAATGCGGTTGCCTATGTAAAAGTGCCCGCAAATAGGGGTTGCTAACGTTTAAAGATATATAAGAGAGCGAGAATGTTAGCACACCACTCCGTTCATCAGACAACGACGCAATGTGCCAGCTTTCCGTGTTCTGTCGTTGTAAAACTATTACGTATGCGTCACTTCTTTGTTTAAATGCTGAGCTAGCTACCGTAATTATTAATTTAATTATTGCATTCTGCAGTAAGAACTGTACAAAAACAGTTATTTTAATTACATTTATTGAAGTAAAATAATTTACGTTTAATAAACGAAGGAGTGTTTTCTCTCATGTAGTGAGAAGCAAAATGTGCTTGACTTTCGTGATGCATCGTTTAAAAAGTGTGTATTAATGATATTGTTTCGTCGTAAAAAAATATTATGCACCAAAACATTGACTTAACTTGTAAATTAAAACACTTTCCTCAAGTTTAATATATATTTATACCTATGAACTACTTTCGGCCATTGGCCTTTATCAGAATATCAAGGGGATTACCAATTACAATGAATACCGCCAACACTGCGACTCCCATATCCTACAAGAGACAGCAACTGAAGATTATGACGCTTGGGTTGGATATCCATTTTGTCAGCACATGCATAAGAAAGGAACTAGTGCCAAAATTCGCACAATTCAGGTTACCAGCGGACTTCCCTTCCGCCGAAGTTAGCAGAATCAGAAGAAAATACTTAACAAATGCCAAAAATAACCTCTATAAAAAACTAAATCGAGTTACAAAGAGTAATGATGAAACGTACAGGATACTTATATCAACGATGAATCTTTTGACAGTTAACGAGATAAGACTAGACATCGAATATGAAGGCTGTATACTTAAGCAAGAGAAGGAGTACAGATTGAGAAATAAATTCAACACTTTAAGACGGAACAAAAGAAGTTCGATAAATAATGACAAACTTAAACCAGCTGTCTTCTACAGGATAGTTGAAAATTTGAGTAAAGTTACATTCACCACAGAGGAACTCAACATGCTGGAATTTTTTTTATCTTACTCCATTACACAGCGGAATATCAAGAAACTGGAAATCCTGGCAGTGGAAACGGACATGGCCATTAACAAGCTGAATAAGATTGATGCAAAACTAGCCAGAATTGAATGCAGCGCCGTCATACATAAGGAACTTGAAAGAATACGGAGTGGTAAAATCAATTACAATAGAGATGAACCAAAAATAATTGGAAGCATAAGAGGGAAAGTCAGAGAAAATAATTTCATAGTCACCAAAGCAGATAAAGGCAACACCACAGTCATCCTTAACAAAACTGAATACTGCAAAAAAGTAGAAGAATTCATGGAACACAACAAATACACCAATTTAAAAGTAATAAAAAAAATGGATTTATAGCCAGGGTAAAAAGCATTTTAAAAGAAACCGAATAACCTGGAAAACACAAGGAAACTCATACCCATGAATGCCTTGACCCCCAGAATGTATGCATTGGTTAAATTGCACAAAAAAGGTCAACCTATAAGACCAATAGTCACATCCATTGACTCACCTGCGTATGAATTATGTAGATGGCTAAACAACGCCATAATACCATACATTACAGAATTCAACCCTAAACACAGAATTCGAAATAGAAAAGAAGTTGTGACCAAGCTAAAGGAAATCGAACTTAATGGAAACGAGATACTTATTTCGCTAGACGTCACCAACCTGTACCCCACAATACCAGTGAGAGAAACACTTGACATAATAAATAGGGAAGTAGAACAAAAAGCATCGAATCCGGAAACACAGTTTTAGGATTTTTAAGTCAATTAATGGTCCTAAGACCATAATTTGTAATCTTTAATTTTAAGCGATCTGGTAATCCTAAGTTTTTGAGTAATCTCGATTTTTGTGCTATTAATTACCAAGCAAATTTTGACAAACATATGGGTAGTAATTTCAAATTAGTTAGATAAATGTTTTTAAATTATTAATTGTAAACTATCATTAAATCATTGACCTCCATTTTATTTTAAGGTATAAATTCAGCAATCAAAATTGTTCTCAAAGCTACTGTCATTTTGGTTAACAACTGTTCTACGATAGTTTTGAATTTTGACACTTAATTAAACCCCTTTTTTCTGTCTTTGATTTGAATTCTCCTATTTACTACCCCCGCAATATTTTGAAGCCTTCATTAGTTGTCAACCCCAACTCTAGCTGGATACTTCAACGTAAAGGGAGGTCTTCTTTTTACATTTTGCTCGAGTGGCGCCCTCCCGATTTTGTACCCCCGATATTTGGACTTTCCAGCTCGGATCCGGGAATTCCTTGTTTTTGTTGGAATCCACGACCATCGCGACTTGAGCTAGCGGCATTCCCGAGTTTAGGAGCGGGCAGCCCATCCACCGCTGCCGACTTGGCGACCTCCGGGCAATTTTAGCCCGTGACAGGTGGACAACAAGCTTATGGGACGGTAGTTTTGGGGGACGTTCTTCGGTTTACCTGGTTTACGTAGGACTATCACATCTGCTAGCTTCCAATGTTTGGGGAAATGTCCAGTTCGGATGGCGGCGTTGGCTATTGCTGTAATTGCCATGACGGCCTTTTTGGGTAATTATATCGGGTCCTGGTGCCCGCCTTTTTTTGGTCTTCTTGATAGCCAGGATAATTTCTTGAGGAGTGATGGGGTTGAGTGGTGGGTGCTCATCTGGGATGGTTGCTGTTAGATTGGCTTGAACGGCTGCGTCGATTTCTTCAATGTGGTCTAGGTCAATGTTGTTGGTGTTTGGTGAACATTGCAATTCCAAGGCATCCGCGAAAGCTTCTGACTTTTCTAGGTCCGTAATGGTTTGACCTTGTCGAGTAGTTAGTGCTGGGATTGGCGTTTCCACATTTTCTAGGGCTCGCACCATTTGCCATGCTGAATTATCCTCACAATTGAGAGAATCAATTTTTGCTGACCAGGCGTCGTTGTGGTGATCTGATAAATTTTTTGAAACCTCGGCCTTGAGTTTGTTTGCCTTGTGACGGTCATCAGGGTTCCAAGTGCGGCGAGCCAGCTTCTCCGCTTTCCTCTGCGCCCTGATGAGGATTTTGATTGATTTTGGTAGAATGTCTCTGTTGTCTGGTGCAATGGATGTATGGGTGGCGAATTCGATTGAAGATGTCTTCTCGGCTTCGAATTTTACTGCGTTGTGTCCAATTCCTCGGCGTTCTTTATGATAGGGATGTTTTTTTTTAACAAGTTCAATAGTGAATAATGTTATTTGTATCACTACAGGAACACTTTGGAGGATTATAATACAGCTGCAACAGTGCTGTATAAAAGCAATTATTAAAACAGAATAGCTTTCCACTTAAAAGCTATTTCACTTATAATACCAATAAAATTACTATATACTAAATTGTTATTAACATTTTCGTGTACCATGTAAATTACAATCAAAATCATATACAAAGTAACATTAGAATACGTATAAAGCTGCTGCAATAACACATTTTAGTGCATCATTTTCTCATTCAATGAAATACTTAAATAAAAAAAGATAGTATAACAATTATAAAAAATAAGTAGTCCAGACAAATTAGATCAAAAATCGCAAATAGCGGAAAAAGAATACGGAGATATGTTGAATACACATCTCTAATCGACATACTGAAGTTCCTCTCAAAAAGTAAAGAGAGGTTGATGCTTTAGCTACTACTGTGTTTTTATATTAAACTCATTATTTTGCAATACCATTTATATAAAACAGTAAAAAGCTTTTATTGTTTGGCCTATTGCAGTTTACAAAAGATGTTTTTAGTAGTTTGAAAAGAAAATTATATTTTTAAAGATATGTGCTGTGTGTCTATCTATCTAGCTTCAATATTAGAAGTCTGTTAGTATAATCTTTTCAACAAGTCAACTTTCTTGATTTCTTTTCCATATCTCTTCTAATTTACCAAGACTAAAATTTATTTTCTACAATAATTTGTTTTTTAATTTTTGTATAATATCAGAACTACTTTCAGACTTCTAGATTTGCTGCTGCTAATGTAAATTAAATATTACTGCACATTTACTCCATATTTATGTTTGTGTTCTCAAGTTAGAATATTTTAATTGGCCACGACTTCCTCAATTTTTTACAATAATTTATTCGATTTCGTCTTTCAGTCTTGTTAAGATGACCTATTCCGCAATCTTGCCGAGTGTGGAGAGGAGACTGATCGGGCGATAATTCTGGGGGAACGTGTTACTCTTGCCGGGTTTGTGCAAAACCACAATGTCCGCGGTTTTCCAACGTTCCGGGAAATGCTGAAATCTGAGAATGTTATTAATTATACATACTATCTCTAACCCGCTGATCAACTGTCGCGGATTAATTGTCCTGAGATGAACACTCGTGTAACCCCAGTAGTTCTATCCTTTTGTCGCACGATAGGCCGTTGGCGTTCCAATACGCTATTCTTAGGTTGGCTGCTCTTTACCTCGGTTTTCTCGTACCCATAGAGCGTTTTCTTGATTGACTTGGTGAATCTTAATCTGGCGTCGTTTGTCGTGGCAAATCGGAGGCACGGTCTGCTGAATCTTGGTATCTGAGGCATCCCTGATAATTGGCAATGTGTGGACCACTACAGTTCGCGCACTTGGCCGGTTCTTCTTTTCTCTTCGCGCATTGTGCTGTTAGGTGAGGTTCGGCGCACTTTACGCACACAGGGCTTGACCTGCAGCATCTTTGGACATGCCCAAAACATTAACATCTGTGACATTGGGCCACTGAAGTCCTTTGGTTTGGTACTTCGATCTTGACATCAATTTTGGCGATCTTCTCTATCCCAAATAATTCTTTATTCTTCTCAGTCCAGGGCATCATGACTAGGAGGAGAGGAATCGGGCGTCAATCGCGACCACGGTACATACGTGCCACCGATTCAATTTCGAAACCTTGAGCGATGAGGTTTTCTTTGATGGGTGCTGTCGGGATTTCGCTTGGTATCCCCCTGACCATCATTTTCAGGGGGGAGTCGTCTTTCATTTGTCTGAAAAAGAAATTGTAACCGTCTTTTTCCAGTAATTTTACCATTTGGCGGTAGTCCTCGGGAGTTGCAAGGGTAACCGCCATACCGCCTGCAACAGATCTGACGTGTGTGAATCTTTATCTTCAGTCTGTCGAATTCTCCCTCGATTGTCATCCATTTTGACGCATCCCGGATGGTGATGGGAGGAATACTGACCGTTTTGGGTTTTGCCGGGACGTTGTTTGCTGTCTTCTTGGTTCCAGTGTTTTGGGTAGGGGCTCCCCGGTCTTGAGATGCGTAGCGTAGCGTAGCTTGTGTGATAAACAGGGCAATAGGCGCTGCAGGCGCCTTGGTCCCTTTAATCTGGTGTTTGGTGAACTGTCTTTGGGCCAAGGAGGCTTTAATTTACGCTTTGCTGGGTCTGTGTGGTTAATATTTATCTTCGTCGAGCAGTTACGATGTAACGAGGCGTAGCACTATAGTTTGTAGCCTGGGCGAGTTTGCGGTTGTTGCACTTTCACTGGCGCGGTGTATTGTTTGTTGGTGCGTCTGAGCACTGGGGGGGGGGAGAACTGTGTTGTGTCTTTTCACTGAGCACTGAGGGGGGCGTTGCGTCTATTTCACTGTGCACTGGGGGAGGTAGCCTGTTGCGGGCGTGTTTCCTCGTCTGGAGGTTGCGGTGCACTTGTTGGGTTGTTTGATCTGTTTTTGAAGATGCTTCTGGGTCGATCGTGGGTGAAGTCATCCGGGTTGTAATTGCCAAGACCGTTGATTAGTGGGTTTTCGGCATTCAAGCATCTGTCGTAGAAGGTCTTGAGCTGAATCAGAATCAACAACTCGAATATTATATAAAAGATTACAGCTATATTTACAATAAAAACATATGTGAATAATGAAATAACATATCAGTGCCTATTGCTTCTACAATTTAACAGATAATTATGATATAAAAGATGTGAACTTAATTTAAAATGATGACCTATAAATCTGGGAAAAAGCGAGTGTAAACACCCAGCGCCGTGATTTGTTTGTGTTAGTGTATTTTTAGAAATTTTGGTGTTGTTGTTTTGATTATAGGCGAATGAGTAACGAGTGTGGTTGTCTGAGGTGTGCTGTTTGTAATTTGAAGTTAATGTATTGTTTGGTGTTTGTTAAGCAATTTTTAGATTAGGATATCGTGAATTAATTTGTGTTTGAGTTTGTAGGGTGCATTTCTACGTGTGAGTCGTGCTATGTTTGTAGTGGTTTGGTTTTTGGTGGTGATTTTTGTGTAAAAGTTGAAAGCGTTTTCGTGTATGACTGTTTTTAATCTTGGTTGGTCGGTGAGGTCGTGTAGTAAGTAAATAGGGGTTTGTCTTTTTGAGTGTGTGATAAGTCTGAAGCATTTATTTTGTATTTTCTGTAAGCAATTTGAGTTGGTAGTGGCTGTGTTGCTCCAGACCGGTGAGGCGTATAAAGGTATTGGTAGTATCATAGTTTTATAAAGGTGCATTTTGATTCTAGGTTGTAATTTTCTTTTGAAATTTAATAGTGGCTAAAGTGATTTGTAAGCGATGTTTGCCTTGGAGGCTGCGAGCATGCAGTGATTTCGGAAAGTAAGTGTGTGGTCTAATGTTACCCTTAAGTATTTTACTGTGTTTGTGTTTTGAATGTTTGTATTGTTAATTGTAAGTGTGTTTGTGATTTTGTCCTTTTTGTGGGTGAAAATAGTTAGTGTGGTTTTTGCATCATTTAGTTGTAGTTTCCATTTAGTGTAGTATTCCTGAAGGGTGTCTAGGTGCCATTTGTAGCCTAAAGTGCACGCTAACAAGATTGCCACTTGTTTAACCGTGGATGGTATTACACGGTTGGCCAGCTGTTGGAATTTAATCCACAGTTCTTTAGCGTTGGGTAGGTGTATCCACCAATCGCAGGTTCCCTGGTTGATCGTTATTACCACTTGGTTATTACGGATGGTGAAGATCGGCGACACTACCAACTTCGAAATGAAATGCTCTTAGGGCGCCAAATATCAAATAAAATACAACAAGTAGAGGGAAGGGAATTTATTTAATATTAAAGTTGAGACGAAAAGGGATTGGGTACGCAAAACACACAGAGGTACAGTAATTAATGATGGTCTCCAGCAAACAAACAACCGGAGGGCCACCAATATCCCCTCATCCAAAGTGGCTCCACTAGATTGGTGCAAGGCCTGATGTAGCGTTGGACAATAGTGATTGCAAAATACTAAATAAACAGCACTTACCCCGTTTCACCTTTTCCAAATCTGCTATTGAATAATAGCAGCGACGCAAAGATTTTACTTGGTCCGAATTCCTTCCAAGAGCTCTTTTCTGGATCCGGATCTGCGCCTATGAAATTAGAACTACTAAAACAGATAAATGCCGTTCACCCAAGTAATTCACAGAACACAAATTATCCAACTCAAGCTATCTAGTTGGGCTGACCAAAAATAAAGCAGATACAATGGCCAACCAATTATCTGATTGCAAAAAAAAAGGAATCAGCAGTAGCTATAAATTATAAGTTTCAGCAACTATGTGGTAACAAACAATAAATCTTTTTAGAAATCCAAAGGTATGGCAGATGATGGATATATACACTTTGGTGTATTCCTCGAATTTCTTCTTCCAATTAATAGCAATGAAATATAATTTTCACAAACCATTCGAATAAGGCATGCGTAGCGTAGCTTGAATGAAATGCAGGGCATTTGGCGCCGCAGGCGCCTTAATCCCTTTCATCTGATAATGTATTTAAGGCTAGGAATTTGCGATGCGCTCTTGTTCATGCGAGAACAATTTAAAAACGGCTGAATGGATTTTCTTCAAATTTGGAAATTATATTTACAATTAATTAAGGAAGGGCAAAGGCTATTTTTTTAAAGCAAATTTTGTAATTTGGGTTTCAATTTGTGTAAATACCATGTTTGTAAACTTTTTAGCAAAAAATTTAAGTAGGAGAAATAATTACTAACAAAGAATTATTAATAAAAAAAGAAAAAAAAATCGGCCAGGTGAAAAAAAATCATACATTCGAGAACATCTCGAAAACGCACCAACACATCGATTTGAAATTTTAAGATAATATTTGTGACACTGTAAGGACGGGCAGCAGGTGTTTTTAAATTAAAAATTTTTCTTTATAACAGTAATATTAATTTTAAAACCTGAAATTAATTATCAATTAATAATATTCTACCTATTTAACTAATATACATGTATAAGAGAACTCATAAATAAATTATTTGAAAATTTATTTTATCTATAACACGTTAAAAATTTAATTAGAAATAATCGCTCAATTCAAATCAGGCGGGAATAATTTTAGATTAAATTAATGATTATAGTTCAGCCATTATCATAGAGATGGCTACAAGACTTTTACAGTCGCTCAAATAAATAATGGAAATAATGGTTTTCAACTTGGATATAAATAATATTTTGAGCTGCAATGCAAGAAATAATCTACGAAATGATGTTCTGGTATTTGCGTTTCGTTTCAAATGCACCACATGGTGAATGTAATCTGTTTACTTTTTGGATGGATACAAAAACATTTCATTAAATAATATATTATATATTTAGAATAATTTTAATTTGAAAAAGAAAAGCATCACTAACAATAAAAGTGTGGGTGAAAAACTAATATTATCTATAAATTTGTACAATCAAAACAAAATAAGTTATTCATATTTGTATTTTTATTATTGGTATATTGGTTATCGCTGGAACCAAAATCAACTTTTATTTCAAAAACTTGGTATTTTTTACATAGAAAAACTGGTAAAAACAAGCCTGATTTTAGAATTTAAACTTCAAAAGAGCGTAATTTTGCCAAAAAATGAAGAGTCAAAATCCGCAACGTCGCCCAAGTACATTTTTTTGAAAGGTTGTTATTTAGCGCTATTTTTGTCGTAATTAAAAATAATTCTCAATTAAAAAAAAATTGTATATATTCACAATGATAATACATCTAAAGAGTTTTAATATTGTTGTTCATTACTTTAACCTTCAAAAAAAAATCTTGAAAATGCCTCAAATTTTACAGCGCTAGACTGCAGGGACCCTGTTCGGAACCGTTCCTCTGTTTATTTAATTTGTGTATTTTTAATTGTTCCTAACTTTTATTCTTGCAATTCTAGCGCGGCCAGCTAATGTCGTTCGAGTATGCGAGATATGAAGGCGCATCGCTTCACGCATCCCTTCCTTGCAATTCCAACGACTCAAGCTCGCCTTGCATTTAGAACCTCAGTAATTTTCCAACTCAATTCAAGAGTGTTGCTCCTTTGATGTTAATTGTTATTGCTTCAAAGTATTTACATATTGTAAACAATACTTGTTTATAAGATTACATTTTTTAGGCTTTATGTTCAATTCGAGAACTATTGCTTTTACCGGTCTCTACGAGACCTATCAAGTGTTTGCTTCAATTGCAATTTTGTCGCAAGGTTTCATCAATAAACGTTTTATTAATGAACGCATTTTTTATAACAACAAACGAAAAACTATACAGTCCACTTCTCTACCGCAACAAGATTTCCTACCGGAAATCACATCAAGCAACCTGAGCGTCCAAACATTGGTCCAAACGAACCGGATTTGGTACGAGCAACATTTGTCCAAACTCCAAACGAACTGGATTTGGTACGAGCAACATTTGTCCAAACTCCAAACGAACTGGATTTGGTACGAGCAGCAGCGAATAATTAAAGGACGATTTAATTATTCTCACAACACGAAACTTTGCAACTTGGAACGGCGAAGGTCAGCACGACAAGCCAACAAGGACAGCAAACCGGCAAGGCAGAGCGAGAGAGTAAGACAAACATTCCTTTCTTATCCTTTCCCGCGATTGCTTCAACAAAGCACAATAGAGTACAGTTCTATTCGTACATTTTTTATTGCATTTCTTATCGCGAAACGAGTTATTATTTCAAACGCAAACGTTTCAATTGTAGCGATTTTAATTATTTATCTAGTAAATATCTTAATTATTTATCATTTACTGAATATCTTTAATATTCAAAATGAACGCGTTGATAAACGAAAGAGGCCAATTGAAAGGCAAACTTACGCGATTTACAACATATGTAAACAATTTAAATAACTTGCATAATAGTCACGCTATTATGGGAGAAAAGGATATCTTGCAATTGCAAGCGCGAATCGAAAGTGTATCCTCGTTGTTAGAACAATATGAGACGGTTTCTAGTAACATTAATCTACAAGCTTTAGATGACGAAACAGAAGATCTGCTAACTAATTTCGAAAATACTTTTTATGAACAAACTTCTTTAGCCAAATCATTACTAAATCGGTTGTTACCAAGTGATAACGCAACGTCAAGGCAAGTTTCGCCTACACCGAGCAATGCGAGCTCGAATCACTCAATAAATTCCAACATATCGACTAATTCAAACGCATTTGCAAATAGTCATGGAAAATTAAATCTACCTAAAATAAATTTAATAAAATTTAACGGCGACTTAGATCGATGGCTTGAATTCAAAGCTATATTTAAAAGCATGATTCATAACAATCAGCAATTAAGTGAAATCAATAAACTTCACTATCTAAAGGCATCATTATTGAATGAGCCAGCGGAAATAATCCAATCTTTAGATTTTACGGAAGAGAACTACCGCGTATCGTGGAATGCTTTAATCGAAAGATACGACAGACCGAAACTCATTCTGAAAAATAATCTCTCCGCAATAATTAACGTAAAAATTATAAAACAAGAGTCTTCGAAAGACATAAGAAAAATAAGCGACACGCTATCAAAGCATGTAACTTCCGCATTAGCTTTATCTACAGCAGATAAACTTTTCGATGCAATCATTGTGTACCTAATTTCTAATAAACTTGATCAAACAACTTTTAGAGAATGGGAGATTCTCTCTAATAAATTCTCTAGCGATTTACCTACTCTGAAGGAATTCAATGAGTTTCTTATAAATCACGCAAACTTCCTTGAAAATATCGAGAAAAGAAACGTAAAGAGTTATTATCAGGAAAAACCAAAATTCATGTCAAAGTCATTTGTTTCAAATAAGTCAACCTGTTCTTACTGCAAAGAAGAACATTACATTTCAATCTGTTCAGAATTCGTTAAATTAACAGCTCAGGCGCGCTGCGATAAGGCACAAGAGCTTAAACTTTGCTTTAATTGTCTATCTAACAACCACTTAAAGAATGTCTGTCAATCCAAATACACATGTAGGACCTGCAAGGGTCAACATCATTCATTGTTGCACGTCAACTCTCGAGTTACAGCACTGGTTCAACCACAGGTTAATGAAGACGAGCCCGAAGAGCCGACTCAAATTATATCTACGTTTTGTTCGAATACGGTACAAGTTCTACTGCCCACGGCTTCCGCCAAGGTACGCGATAACGATGGTATCGATAGAACAGTGCGCATTTTATTAGATTCGGGATCACAATCCAATTTTGTGAGCACCAAATTTCTTAATAAATTAAGTATACCCGTTAAAACTGCAAACGTCACCGTTTGTGGAATTAACAACTCAAATTCAACGGTGAAATCTCAATGCGAACTGCAAATCAGCGCGCACCATTCGTCGTTCAGTATGAAGCTAACATGTTTGGTAATTAATAATATCACAGGCAGTGTGCCTAGTTTTAAAGTTAATCGAAAATATCTTAAGTTACCAAATGACATCGTAATATCTGATCCTTTATTTGACCAACCTGGTGACATCGATTTATTGATAGGATCACCTGCATTTTTCAAACTTTTATGCACCGGACAAAGGAGCTTGGGGCCTAATCTCCCTTTGCTACAAAGAACGCACCTCGGATGGGTGGTTTCCGGACCGACTACGACTGCATTGGCTACTCAAGTGCAATGCCATCATATTAATACCTTAAACTTACAAGATCAAATTACAAGGTTTTGGGAACTTGAAAGCTACCCGGAAGAAAAGGTTTTTTCTGCAGAAGAAAGGGCTTGCGAAACACATTACGTGCAGAATACGCGCAGAGATTCGGACGGTAGATTCATTGTTACAATTCCCTTTAAACAATCACCCGAACTGTTAGGCGACTCCTCATTTGTTGCAAAGAAGCGTTTCCTATCGCTGGAGAGACGTCTACAAGTTAACTCGGATTTACAAAAACGGTACCTTGATTTCATGCAATCATACGTGGAATTAAATCACATGACTCTAATTAATTCACCAGGTGAAACGTCTTACTACCTGCCGCATCACGGCGTTTTAAAGGAAGAAAGTCTTACTACCAAATTGCGAGTAGTATTTAATGGTTCATCTGCAACTACTACGGGTCATTCTTTAAATGACTTGCAAATGGTAGGACCTACCATTCAACAAAGTCTCTTTACTATTTTATTACGTTTCCGTCAACATCTTTACGCAATCACGGCTGACGTAGAGAAGATGTATCGCCAAGTATTGATCAATCCTGATCAAAGACATCTGCAACGAATCTTCTGGCGTTCCTCTTGCGATCAACCTATTTCGACTTACGATTTAAATACCGTTACGTACGGCACTTCATCGGCATCTTATTTAGCCATTCGATCTCTATTTCAATTAGGAATTGATTGTGAAATCAGTTCACCATCAGTATCTTCAATTATTAAAAATGATTTTTATGTCGACGACTTATTAAGTGGCGCGAGTAACATTGGCGAGGCAAAACGCATTTGCGCGGAGCTCAATGACGTGTTATCCGCGGGTTGCTTCAAACTTCGCAAGTGGCTCTCCAACGACCCACTAGTTTTGGAAGATATTCCCAAATCGGACTTACGTCCGGGTTTACTTAATTTTGGTGACCACGAGCAAGCTAGAACGCTTGGTCTAATTTGGAACTTTCAAACTGACCATTTCATGTTTCACATTTCAAAGCTTGAAAACGAAAGAATAACTAAAAGAAAGATGTTATCGGATATATCTCAAATTTTCGATCCGCTAGGTTTAGTAGCACCTTGCACTTTCACCGCAAAGTGTTTTTTACAAGGCTTATGGTTAGAAAAATTAGGTTGGGACGACTCTGTTCCTGCCGAACTCGATAAAAAATGGATATCTTATCGCAATGATTTATTACATCTAAATGACCTACAAATACCACGGCATGTTACCTGTGCAAACCCTGTTAACATTCATGTGCATGGTTTTTGCGATGCATCGCTTAACGGATATGGTGCTTGTATTTATTACCGAATTACAGATTCAAACAATTTTGTCCGCGTACATTTATTTTGTTCAAAATCTAAAGTAGCTCCGTTAAAACCGATTACCATACCGAGATTGGAATTATGCGGCGCCGTTTTGTTATCCAAATTATTAAAACAAGTTCGAAAATCATTAATAATGCCAGTTGATAAATACTTTCTGTGGTCAGATTCAACCATTGTACTGGCATGGCTTAAAACTAATCCGAATTTATTGAAAACTTTCGTGTGCAATCGCATCGCTGATATCCAAGAGCATACTGCCGATGCAGAATGGCGACACATTAGCACTAAATTCAATCCTGCAGATTTGATATCTAGGGGCGTCACTCCTCAAGTGTTGAAAACATCAAATTTATGGTGGTTTGGCCCATCTTGGCTTTCTCAAGAAGAAACCCTTTGGCCAATTTCAAAAATTCAATCCGCTGAACCTCTAGAGTTCAAGGGCACTTCAAATGCCCTAATTATTACTAATAACAAAAGTTCATTTCCTTTCGAAAATTATTCTAATTTGAATAAACTTGAACGAATCATTTCTTATTGCTTACGGTTTCGTAAAAATTGTTTGTTATCTAAAGGTCAAAGAACAGCTGGACCCTTATCTCCAGACGAACTTTTTAATTCATTGAAGGTTTTAGTCAAGCTCGCCCAGCAAGAATCATTTCCTGACGAATGTAAACAATTATTAAAGGGACAGCATTTAAAACCTAGCTCTAAAGTATTATCTTTGAATCCCTTTCTTGACCCAGATAATTTAATACGCGTGGGAGGGCGATTAGTAAATTCGAATTACTCCTTTAATAAAAAGCATCCTTTTCTTATCTGCGGTAAACACCACCTGTCAAAACTTATTGTTAGACGTGAGCACGCGCGATTGCTACATGCAGGTCCACAGTTAATGTTATCTTCGATACGCGACAAATTTTGGATAACCGCAGGAAGGAACTTAGTAAAAAAAATTGTACATGATTGTGTAACGTGTTTCAGAGCTGCACCCTCTGTTACTCGGCCCATTATGGGTAATTTACCGATAGAACGAATAACTTGTTCACAACCTTTTGATGTGACCGGCATAGATTACGCGGGTCCCATACTTTACAAACGTAATAAAGGTCGTGGTTCCAAAGCTGACAAATCTTACTTGTGCATTTTTATTTGTTTTGCTAGCAAGGCCATTCACCTTGAGTTGGTAACCGATTTGTCTACCGACGCCTTTTTATTAGCTTTACGACGATTCATATCTCGACGAGGTAAACCGTCTCATATTCATTCGGACAATGGGACGAATTTCGTAGGCGCTAACAATAAATTACGCGAATTAGGAAAGTTTTTGAAAATTCAAGAAACCTCTATCGTTGAGGCGTTTGCAGGCGAAGGTATAACTTGGCATTTTATCCCGGCCCACAGTCCCCACTTTGGAGGCTTATGGGAAAGCGGAGTAAAATCCAGCAAGTCACATTTGAAACGAGTTTTGGGCGCCTCACTTTTTACTTTTGAGGAACTCTGTACTCTGTTGTGCCAAATTGAGGCAATCCTAAATTCTCGACCTATCGCACCGTTGTCCGCCGATCCTAACGACCTGCAACCTTTAACTCCTGGTCATTTCCTGATCGGTCGCGCTCTTACATCGCTGCCGGATCCAGATGTCACTGGAATTCCTGACAATCGGCTTGATTATTTTAAACGAATTCAAAGCCTACATCAACATTTCTGGAAGCGCTGGAGTAAAGAGTACATCTCGGAGCTCCAACAGCGCGTAAAATGGAAACATCATCATTCTGACCTAACCGATGGTTCTCTCGTATTGGTGAAGGACGACAATCTTCCTCCATTCAAATGGAAGTTAGGACGAGTCATCTCCCTTCATCCTGGCACCGACAGCGTCAACCGCGTTGCTACGCTCCGTACATCTGGTGGTCTTATACGTAGATCCTTCGCAAAGATTTGCCCGCTACCGACTTCATGACTTCCGCATCATTTGTGTTTGTGCTACGCTATTAACATAAGTGCTTGTGCGTCGTGATTAATCTTTAGTGTTGCGCTTTTGACTGGAATTTCTACTTATTTGTTTACTGTATTTTGCGACTTTGAATTTGTCCTTTGTTTCATTTTTTGTGCATTTTGCCATGAATATTTTGTTGATTTAACCGAATTTCTCTATTTTCTTTTTTGAATTTAATGTTCACTATTTAATGTTTGTGTATATTATTTGTTGAAAACCAATTGATTTATTTGCTTGTATTGCTCATATTTTGTATTTTATGTTCAGATATCTAATGTTTATTGTCAATTAATATTGAAATGCTTTTCATTTCAACGGGGGCGGCATGTTCGGAACCGTTCCTCTGTTTATTTAATTTGTGTATTTTTAATTGTTCCTAACTTTTATTCTTGCAATTCTAGCGCGGCCAGCTAATGTCGTTCGAGTATGCGAGATATGAAGGCGCATCGCTTCACGCATCCCTTCCTTGCAATTCCAACGACTCAAGCTCGCCTTGCATTTAGAACCTCAGTAATTTTCCAACTCAATTCAAGAGTGTTGCTCCTTTGATGTTAATTGTTATTGCTTCAAAGTATTTACATATTGTAAACAATACTTGTTTATAAGATTACATTTTTTAGGCTTTATGTTCAATTCGAGAACTATTGCTTTTACCGGTCTCTACGAGACCTATCAAGTGTTTGCTTCAATTGCAATTTTGTCGCAAGGTTTCATCAATAAACGTTTTATTAATGAACGCATTTTTTATAACAACAAACGAAAAACTATACAGTCCACTTCTCAACCGCAACAAGATTTCCTACCGGAAATCACATCAATCAAGCTGAGCTATCCGCCAGACCCCTTAATTGTAATAAAGGCACTGTGTATTTCAATAATAAATAAATTAAATGAACATAATTTGCAATAAAATTTCATTTTTATTTTATTTCCGTAATTCAAATTTTTGGAAATAGGTTGTAAATTTTGAAAATTATGAGTATTCTAAATAAGTCGTAGTTCGTGAACATTTTCCACTCATTAAATTAAGACAGTAACAGCTTGACGATTAAGTGTGTAAGCTGCTAAGACCGAGTAGAATGGTATATTCTGCAACAAGTTTGGAAACATGCATTCTATACGACTATTAAAATATTTGCAAACAAAACTGTGCAAGTTTAGAGCGAAATTACAAAAATTTCAAAAATTCACAAAATTGTTTTCAATGCTAATTTTGACTAAAAAGAACTTTTAACCTTTTTAGCTTAGAGGTAGTATTCTACGGCTGTCCTCCTTCAAAGTAGGAAAGAAAACTAATGAATATTCTGAAAAAGCACAATTTTATTAGCTTTATTTAATTTTTTTTATTAATTAGGTTACTTCACAATTTTATATTGGAAATTGACTTTTTGATGTAAATTTTACGAGTTTACCTTCACGTAAGCTTTAAAAAGTCATTCTATTGCCGGTACGTGTGCTCTACTTGGGTCATGGCAATGGGGAAGTTTCCTAAAAAAAAAAATACGTTTTTTTTTTTAAATTATCAAAGTAAATCAATTATTAAGGTACCCCTATTCGACGGTTTTTTTTATAATTGTTGAAAGCCCTAAAAAATCGATTTTAAAATCAAAAAAATCCAAGATGGAGTAAAATTGGACAATTTTGATATGTGACAACGTCGCAATTTCAAGATTTACATATATTCAATCTTCGATTATACACGTCATATGTACGTTACATGTATAAGACGGAGAGAAAATTATCTGTTGTGTAGGAAAAATGAGAACGTTCATTTCAATAAACGTCAGTTCAACAAACGTCAAAATGCTAACCTCCAAATATAAAACTCCAAATATAAAACCGGTACAACCAAGAAACAGTTTTATATTTGGAGGTTAGCATTTTGACGTTTGTTGAAATGACGTTTATTGAAATGAACGTTCTCATTTTTCCTACACAACAGATATTTTCTCTCCGTCTTATACATGTAACGTACATATGACGTGTATAATCGAAGATTGAATATATGTAAATCTTGAAATTGCGACGTTGTCACATATCAAAATTGTCCAATTTTACTCCATCTTGGATTTTTTTGATTTTAAAATCGATTTTAGGCCCTTTAATGGACATATTTAAAAAAATGATCAATGAAGTACAAGGTCAAATACGTTTATGTTTCATTTTATGAAAAGACCCAAATTGAGGAAACTTCCCCATTGTAATTATGGTGGGGAGATAAAAGCAATTATTAAACTGCAGTGCGTTAATTTCAACCAGCAACAGTTAAATTACACGTTTAAACAACTAATTCTTTCGTCGTACAATCAACTAACCCCCTCGGGGTTGGTAAGCATAATTTTATTCTGCAAATCGCTGCACTGTCAAATATCGATCATCATATGAAGGAGATAATGGTGCCTCGGCACCAACATGCTCTTTAGCCAATTAAACTATGCTATGCTATATTATTCAAGTGCATGCCGTTGAAGTGATAACATCATTCTAGTTCCTGCATTTTCGAGTGCATTTAACACCCGGCTTTTGAAACAATTTACAAAAACCGCCCAGAGCCGCCCGAAGAGCGTGCGGAGGGTAAGTTTTCCCTGCTCCTGACATTGGCAAATCTCGGATCCCAGCCTTCGAATTTCGTCATTTTTCGAGTTCCGTGCCCTATGGGGGATGTTTTTAAAGAGTTTAGCACCTGTCAAAACCACGGCAA
This sequence comes from Cantharis lateralis, assembly GCA_963170105.1. NCBI lineage: Eukaryota > Metazoa > Arthropoda > Insecta > Coleoptera > Cantharidae > Cantharis > Cantharis lateralis. Next base: position 28,118,943 of record OY720628.1, read on the forward strand.
ATCTTGGATCTAGAATTTTTATTAATTTTGGAAGAACTACTGGACCATCCGCAAATTGTATAATATATATCCACTATATAGACCATTACCTCCCACCCAGTGCAAAAATTTCGGTGAAATCTGTAACCGTAGTTTGCTACCGGCCCCCTATTCTATAAGAGTTGTATAGAAACTTTATTCTGACCGTCTTCCCTTGGAAGGAAATGGCAAATCACCAACTTAATAACTATATGAAGAAAGTCTTTAAAAGTCAGGACGGTTCTATAAAGAAGAATACAAAGAAGAACAAAAGCCTGATGGAAATTTTATCATCACTTTTTTACAATAATTAAAAAACAAAATATTAAGTATTAAATATCTTTAGACGCGGAACAAAAATCTCTTTAATTTGATATACTTTTTATCAGGCCCGTTGCCAAGATTTTATTTTGGGGGGGATACTTGTAAAAAGTAAAATTTTGAAGGCTTCCCTTCTGAGAATTTTTAATGTTGTAAACAAAGAGGTGGAGTTGGGCGAAGCTACCACGAGCGCCGCAGGCGGGAAAATTTGAGTTTTCAAGGTCAACAGGGTTTAAAAGTTAGAAATTTTTGAATGTATTATTGTAATACAAATGTAGTAGCTACAAAATTCCAATGAAATTTTTACCAAATAAATGCTTTCAATGGCTACGACAAAGGAATTAAGTAAGTAATTTTAATAATAATTTTACGTAAATCGGGCCCCTTTCCTTGCAGGTCCCGGGGCGGTGCCCCCCTCTTTAGTTTGCCACTGATCCCTATGAATATTCAAGTTGCTGTTGTCACTGGTAATATTAATCTTAACAGCAGAACAGCTTTTATGTTTACGGTTCATCGTTTTTGTATTAAATTAATTCCATGCCTTTCACGTAAAAAGGATAAATAGGGTTGACCTATAAGCTGACAAGGTAAACAACAATAAAGTACGGCAAATATGTTAGGAAAAAAGAACTTTTTCCAACTTCAAAATAGAATACCTATTTTATTTTCGAATTTCAAATAATCACTTTCAAAATTTTTTTATCTTAAACATTACGGGGGGGGGGGGGGGGAACATGCCCCCCCCCTGGCTACGGGCCTGTTTTTTATTCTTATCAGTTATAATGGGAAGCAGGAATTTAGAAAAAATCAATTTCCCATGTAAATTCTCTATGTTCAAAATCGGACGGTCACCCGGAATAAGTAAACTATGTTAATTTTTTTAAAATTTTTAATAACATTTATATAAATAAAACTGCATAACAAAACAATGTAGATGACTAATTATTGTTTATCATTACAAACTCTAATTAAGCGACTCGATGAAGCCTTTAGTGAGTGCTTGGGTTATAAAAAATCCCAGTAAAATAAAATTTATATAATGCTTTTTACTTGTTACTTTTTCAAATATTCTAACATAACATACTAATTATGTATAACATTGTTGTAAATTAAATGTATTGTATACATAATTTTGAACATAGTAATCTGCAATAGAACATAAGAAAATTATCGCTGGATAACTGCAAAAGCAAATTGGAATTGAGTTTTATGCATTCCTTATCTCTTGCAAGGTTAAATCTCACATGTACTGGGCTAAATTTTATACGATTGTGAAATTTTTTTCATCAGGTACAAAATTATAATATTATATCGAATTTATACGCATTTACATATTATATTTTATTGTTAATAATTTTATAAGTAGTACATATAAATCCCATTCCTAATTATTATAACTTGCAAACTAACCTTTGGAGTTTCTTCAAATCTACTAGGAGACATTTTATTATAAAATAATTTATACGATCTTATATATTCAAAGGGAACAATAAGAATTACATATTCCTGCATTAATGATGGAAAGTGCAAATATCCCACCCTTACGATTAATAAAGTGTTTAAATAACAGAGAGGGAAATTTTCGTATTTTAAAAGGCGGAGCTTCTCGTATATTCCAAAATTAGATTCCTATAATTTTACTATTTTAATATAGCTAGTAGAGCAACCAAAAAATTTGTTAAACGTGTTGCCTACCTACGAATTATAAAATACCGTAGCTTACAAGCCCTCACACGTTCGTGAATCAAAGCTAGCTTGATGATTCTTAGCCTTAAGCTGTAAGCTTGGTTACGCTTGCGAACTTCAGTTCACGAATTTGGATGGTGCATTGTTGCTGTCACGCTCGTTGGCCGTGGTGTAGTTTTTTCGTTTGATGTTGTTTTATCTTGCTTGATCGGGGGCTCTTGTCGCACAATTGTTTGTTGGGGATGGTATCACTAAGTGTGTGTGGGTGGGTGGTATATTGGTGATTTGAGTACATTGTTCGTTCGCACTAATTGTTTGTGTTTCGCACTTACTTACTTATCTTTTCTTTAATTATGGAGTGCCATGGCTTTGCCATATACCTCCGGTCTGTTTTTGTGGCTGTCTGGCAGTTTTTGGGAGGGATCGTACCCTTTGATTGCCCAATTGGGCTTGTCGTTTGATGCCGCTGCCCATGTCTCCCTTTTTGGGAGTCCAGGCTCGGGCCTAGGCCCTAACGTGGACTCCGGACTTGCGGGGGGGGGTGCAGCGGGAAACTCCAGCCCGGCGCGTGCCCAATTCCGCTTGCGCGGGGTTTTTGGGACGGCCGGTCTTGGTGTTTGTATTTGATCTCTAAGAACCCCCTCCCGGCGCGTGCCCATCAACCGCTGAAGCGGTCTTTTGGGACGGCCGGTCTTGAGGTTCTGAGGTTGGATGTTGGCTGTAAGTTTATTTCAGCTAGGCGCGTCACCATCAACCGCTGGCGCGGGGTTCGGAATAATTTGAGTTTCCTCCATGGCCATTCTTAACCTCGCTTGAATTATCCTCTCCACTAGTTTACCTAGTGAGGGTAACAGACTGATAGGCCTGTACGACACGGGTTTCTTTGGGTCCTGCCCAGGTTTATGCAGCATGATGACGTCTGCTATTTTCCAGCAGTCTGGAAAATGCTCGAGCTGCAGCACCGCATTGATGATGCGTGCAATGGCTGCAACTCCTGCCCTGGGAAGTTCCGAAAGAATCCTGTTCGTTATGTTGTCGGAACCGGGTGCCTTCTTCTTCTTGAGCCTGTGTATGTTGATAAACACCTCTTGATATGAGGTGCTTTCGATGGAGTCTCTAACTGATGCGATTTTCCCCCTCCGTAGCCATTCTTTAACCTCCGCGTCGATGTACGCGGTCTGGTTGGGAATGGAGACGTCAATGTTCGGCTTACATTGCGCCTCTAGACTGTCGGCTAGCGCCTCGGATTTCTCCAAGTCGCTGAGTGCAAGGCCATTTAGTCCATCTAGGGGGGGAATAATCTGAATCTTTTTGCGAAGACCTTTTACCAGCCCCCAAGCTGAAGGGTTTCTGAAGGAAAGTTCCTCCAGCTTCTTCGCCCAGCTGGTGTTTTTGGTCTTTTGAAGTTCGCATTTAACCTGTTGTACCAGTGAGTTGTATTCGCGGTAATCTGGCTCATTATTGCCAGGGCTTTGTGTATAAGGGCATTCGCTTCGGCCAATTGACTCCCCTCCTGAGGGGGGGGAGGAGGTGGCCGAGGAACGGTGATGACTCTCTCTTGCGCTGATATTTTAGGCGCTGGTGCACCGCTTGACGTGTTTGTGTTTGTGTTGGCGGCTGTATTTACTGGGGCCATCGCTTGTGCGTGGCCTTCATGATTTTGTGTCCATCTGAAGGGTGGAGCCGTGCCCAATCTTCCTTGAGGAGGGTAGGTGGGGCAACCGTGGAAATTTGCAGGGTGGGAGCCCCCGCAATTTGCGCATATTGCCGGTGTTGTGCGCGGCTTCGGGCAGTCTGTTGCTCTATGGTTTTGTCCGCACCTGAGACAGCGGACTGGTGCTGCACATTGGCTTTGGCCATGCCCAAAACGTTGGCAGCGGTGGCATTGAATGGGCCCTTTGTCAGAGCGTGGAGGCTCGAAATGAGCGTCCACGCTAAGCACTTTGCGGTGCTTGTAGATTTCACGGGCTTTAGGAGTCATTGTTAATAATATCATGAACAGGGGGAGGGGAATTTTCGCCGGCCGCATGTTCATTCTGGAAACTGCTAATACTGGGAAGCCATCACCGATAAGGTCTTCCTTTATTAGTTCGGGTGAGAACTCTTTGGGGATGCCGCGAAGCATCACCTTGAGAGGTTTGTCCCCTTGCAATTTGTGCGAGAAGTGTCCAATCCCTCTAGCTTTGAGGAGATCGGACAGCTCCCTGTAGTCACTTGCTGAGTTGGGAGTGATTACTAGACCCTCCCTGGTGTCTTTAACTTTTATGAAGACAATTTTCTTTGCGTCCATTGTCTTTACTAGATCTGGCCACCTGAGCTTTTCTACTAGCACAATGGTCGCCGTGCGTTCCGCAATGATTGGGGGGGGGCCTTTACCTGAGAAGCAGGAAAAGGGGTTTTTCCCCGGCGCTTACCCTTCCCTTTTTCCTTGAGGAGGATTTGGGGGGATGCAGGTCTTGCACTCTCCGTGTTGGATGAGCTGGTGGATGGCGTGGAGGTGTCCATTGATGATGGGCCCTGTTTCGGTTCCTGCACCTGCTGGGTTGATTTGGTGTTTGCACGTTTGATGGTGGCGGATTGCCTGGAGCGCTTAGTAGGTACCTTGACACTTTCTGCCAAAAGCGGAATTCCCGCTTCTTCGCTGCCGCTGCGGCATCGTTTGGACACTTTGGTATCAATTCTCAATAGCGCTATTTCGCTATCTTTATTTGGTGTGGTGGCGGACTCTGTAGGCGGAGTAAACGTTGGGTAAAAGTCGATGGCGGGGGTTACTGAAGATGCAACCTCTTGATGGGGTGTTGTTTGCATTTCAGCATCTTCCTCGCCGTTTACTGGGCTGCCTGGTCGTTGTGCTGCCAATTTCGCCTTAATTGGGGCCTTTCCGCTGGTTGACTTGCCAATGGGGTGAGATTCGGACTCCTCGCCGAAGAGTGGTGCACCCCTGGACGAGTTGTCGACATTGAGTGCTGATGACTCTTTGCGGGACTGTACTTCGTCGCTGATTGGCTTGTCATTGATCGTTGTGTGTTCTGCTTCGCCATTGGTGGAAAACGCCGTTCACTGCGATTCTCCAGGTAATGAACCACTCCTGGAGTTCGTCAAGGGCGTCCTGGATTTTCTTGGCTGCTGTTGTGGGGCTCATGGAATTGGCCGCAATCGTGGTGTCATCCGCATACAGATATAAAGAGGTGCCGGCCGCAGTTGGTGACGGCATGTCGCTGACATAAACGTTGTACAACGTGGGGGAGAGGAGTGACCCCTGTGGCACCCCGGCGGTTGTAAGTCGTCTGGTGGATCTAGTGCCTTGGAGTTTCACTTGGATGAAACGATCTTGAAGGTAAGATGCTACGATTTTGATGAGCCTGGAGGAGATGCCTTTTTGAATAAGTTTGTATACAAGCCCGTTGTGCCACACTTTGTCAAAGACCTTGGATACATCGAGAAAGACGGCGCAGCAAAATTCTTTCTTATTCAAGGCCAGTGTGATGTTTTCGGTTAGTCGGACGGCCTGTTGGGTAGTCGAGTGTCCAGGTCTGAAGCCAAATTGCTCTGGTTGGATCATGTTGTTGTCGTCTAGTGCCTTCGTGAGTCGATCCAGGATGGTGCGTTCTATGACTTTGGCCGTGGTAGACAACAAGCTGATGGGTCTATAACTTGTGGGGTTTTCCAGAGGCTTACCTGGCTTGTGAATTAGAACGATGTCGGCGACCTTCCAGCAGCAAGGAAAGTGGCATAGTCGCATGATGGCGTTGGCAATCGTGGTGATGGCGACTATGGCCTTCTGTTACGATTTGCTTTCTTGTATTTTCAATTTAATTTTAGTTTAAAATTAAATAGCGCAATCGTAACTTTTCTTTTTAATCGTCCTTTGAATAGCGCTGTTGTTTTCGAACATTTGCGGTTCGAGATAAGGCTCGCCGTCGTCGACAGGCTTCAGCCTGCATTTTGTTAGGAATTTATTAGCGAAGAGAGGGTAAGACCGCGAATCAAACCCCATCATTGTACATCAAAAGCTTGCACGCGAAGCAACCTACCTACTTAACGTCCAGGAATGGACTTGTGCCTCTTGTAGGATTTAGTTTAATTGTCGCGCTAAGTGCATTCTCGTTTTATCGGGATGTCTAAGTTTTTCTAATTAACGCAACATCTAAGTTAAGTTCACGATATTTATCTTAATTATGCGAATGTGGACTATCGCGACAGTTAGTGCTGGCTCAAAAGTAAATGTTGAAGACCTCGCAATTAAAATTCTCAACCAATAGGTTGTTACAGTCATTATCGACCACCGATTGTTCTATAAATAATAAAGTTAAATTAACGACTTTTTCTACATGGCCAATGTGGCTTTAGTGTTTTTTAAACCAAGTTTTGAAAGTTTAAAAGTTTGCAAAACCGAATACTATCAAAAGGTATTCAGCTTTCTTCGTCATTGAAACGAAGTTGTTCGATTTTGGACCGATAAGTAGCCGACGACAAGATCAGCATCTTGGAACAACCTGTAGCTATTTAAGCTATCACTCTCGTTTGTGTCGTCTTGCCGAGCGAAATTATCGAAGCAACTATCTAGTGAGTACATTTTTGTATTAGATTTATTGTGTATGCGCTATATTTTTATAATTAAGGTGCGACGATTTAAAAGACATTTAAGTATGGCTAAATGTAATTGCCAGTTTAACGGATTTTCCGTAATTTTCTGTATTTGTAATTTTAAGTATTGGGGGATTTTATGTTGATCGATCACATTACAGTAATTTTCGTAGGCTCATGCCGTTTTATATTGTGATCATTAAAACTATTTTGACCAACCATTGTTTTTCTTGTGTTAAACATTTTTTTCAGCAGTTTTGTAAAGTTATTTTGGTAATTTCGCTAGCTAAGAAGCTAACACCAACGACCCATCTCCGACTGAGCGAGCAATTAAGTAAATTCACTTTTCTTTTTCGATTCAAATGTTACACGGGCTTATATACATAACACTTCTTAGGGAGCTGTTTAAGGGCCGTGTTGTTGACGCCGTCTGGACCTGGTGCTCGTTTTCTTTTTGTTCTCTGGATGGCTTTGACAATTTCGATTGGTGTAACTGGCTCGAGTGGGAGGGCCATGTCGTTGGTTTCATCGTCTAGGAAGTGTTTGACCGCCGCATCAACGTCCTCTACGTGCTCCAGATTCATATTGTCGGTGTTGGGACTGCATTGCTGTTTGAGGGCGTCCACGAATACTTCCGCCTTTTCATCGTCCGTGATGGCCATGCCGGCGTTTGTATGCAATGCCGGGATGGTGGTGTGGGTGTTGCGGAGTGCTTTTACCATCTGCCAAGCGGAGTTATCCTCACAGTTGAGGGATTCAAGCTTCGTGGTCCATGCGTCGCTGTGGTGGCGGGTGAGCTCATCGGAGAGGGCTGCTTTTAGTTGATTGGCCCTTTGCCTGGTCGGCCGGATTCCAGGTTCTTCTAGCGTACTTTTCGGCTCTCCGTTTCTCCTTGATTTTGGCTTTGAGGTGCGGCGGGAGGAGGTCTCGGCTATCCTTGACTGGTAATTCGTGGGAAGCGAAGTCGATCGATTGGGTGACCTTGGATTCGAAGGCCAAGGCGTAAGTTGTCGAGTTCTTCTTCGTCTTTTAGGATTGGGATGGGCCCGATGTTGGTGGCTAGGTGTTGTTTCAATGTTGGCCAGTTTGTAATTTTGACTTTTCTCGGTGTGTGGTAAGCAGAGGTGTCGCCAATGTGAAGAATCACCGGGAGGTGGTCCGACGAGAGGGCTTGCCTTACTTCGATGTGGTGGTTGATGGTGATGTTTTTCATGATAGCAATGTCGAGAACGTCAAAACTGGCGGGGCGTTGGGTGGCGATGTGGGTGGGTTCGGTTGGTCCCACTACTGTGACATCTAGGTCGTCCGCGAGGTTGCGGAGTGTGCGGCCGTATGAGTTGGTTTTCTGGGAGTTCCATGTAGGATGTTTTGCGTTTAAATCCCCAGCAATTATTTTTGGGGCCGGTCCTCGTAACAGCTTTTTGATGTCATTCGACGGAAATGCTTTAATGGGTGGTAGGTAGGCCGAGGTAAGCTCTAAATTGCCTAGATTGGCGATTGGTATGGTGATGGCGGTCGACTCTATGACGTCGGTGTCTTTGGTGGAGACGTGGTGCTGGATACCATGTTTCAGGAAAATGGCCGTGCCCCCCCTCTTGGGCAGCTTGTCGGTCGTCACGATATGCGGTGTACTTTGCTAGTTTGGCCTTTATTGCTGGTTTGAGGAAAGTTTCCTGTATTAAAAGAACGTCTAAATTAAGTTCGTGGGCAAAATTAAGTAGCTCTATTCTTATGGTAAGGGTAAGGCTGTTGGCGTTCCAAAAGAGTATCTTTAAGTTGTCCTTTATTTTCCTCGGTTGTGGATTCATAAATGGTTTGGTTAGACATGGGTAGTGGTGTGGGTTGTAATTAATTGGTGGTGGTTTGTTGGCAGCTGGTGATGTATTTTAGAAAGGCGGTTGGGTCCTCGACCATGCCAAGCAGGGCGTCGTAGGCGCGGGCATATTGGTTAATGGTGGTGTCGTCCATCTGAGTTTGTGTGGTAGTGGACATCTGCGGGAGGGTGAGGCTGGGTGGTTTGCTTACAGGAATTGCCATAAGTGGTGGTGGTGAGTGCGATCGGTCCGCGTAGGTGGTCGACTGTGTGGTCCTGTGGGGTGGGAATCTACCTTGAGGTGGCCGGTAGGTTTGGTATTGCTGGTGGTGGTAGTTATTAGTGCGTTTTAATTTAGGGTAGCTGGGGCACCCCTGATAGTTCGCCGTATGGTCATCTGTGCAGTTGGCACAGGTGGGGCTGGTTTCTCGACGCTTTGTGCATGTGATTGTGAGGTGCGAGCCCCCACATTTAACGCATTTTGGGCAAGAATGGCAATTTAGTTGACTATGCCCGAAGTGCTGGCATCTGTGGCACTGGTTTATGCGAGCCTTCTGGTGTGGTGATTCGATTCTGACCCCCCAAGTCAAAGATGGTTTGAATGTCGTATATTTTCCGATTTTCGGCGGTTTTTTTCCAGGGTTACCATCACGAGTGGGATGGGTTGGCTGCTGCGGCCGCTGTGCATCCTGGCGACCTGAATTGTTCGAAAACCTTGGAGTAGGAGGTCTTCTTGCACTGCTTGGGTGGTGTGTGCGATGTTTATGCCCCTAATTACCACCTTGAGGGGGCGATCTTCCTGCAGTTGGAAGGTGTAAAAACGTTGACCGCTTGGTTCGAGATCATTTTCGAATAATTTGATAATTTCGCGGTAGTCGGTACTGGTAGCGGGGATGATGCTGATGCCATCTTTGATGTTGGTGGCCTTGGTAAAATTCAGGCCCAGGTCCAGAATTCGTTGACGCAAATTGTCCCATTTGTCCGCTTCGCGCAGAATGATGGGCGGGATTTTTAATTTCGGTTGGGATGTGTTTAGGTGTTGTTTGCGAACGGCTTGGGTGTTTGTGGCTGAAGTGGGAAGGGCGAGTGGTGAATCCGGCTGTGTGGCATCGATGCCCGGTACGGTAGCGTCCATGTCGGCCGTCGTGGTTGAGTTTGCGGTGGGGGTTTCGTTAACTGCTTTTTTTCTTGATTGTAGGGGTGTTTGTTAAATCCTCTAGAGAGGAGGTGGGCGAAATTGGTCGTTTCTTATTATTGCTTGGTTCTGGTGTCTTCTTGCGAAGTTTCTTGATCTGTTTTTTGGTCAAGACGGGGGTGTAATTGTCGTCGGAGGGTCCAGCAGGGTCTTCCTGGCGACGCTTTTTGTTGGAGGAACTGGGTATGGCGGTGGCACTTGGGTTGGTGGTGTTGGGGGGGGGGGGGGTCCTCGATTTCAATGAGGATATCCTCGCGGGTGTTGGTTAGTGACTCAATTTTGTCGGTGAGTTCAGCTTGGGCGCGAGCGTAGTTCTTCTCCATCCTGTCGAGGAGCTCTTTTACTTCGCGGTCATGTTTTTCTTGCAACTGGTACATGAGGGAGTGGACCTCCACCAGCTTAGCTTCTAAATAGTGGCTGCGGTTGGTAAGTTGCTCGATCTTGGTTTCCATAATGAATTATTATGGTTGGAAAAAGCTAGTAGATATTGATAAATACTGTTTTGTTCAAAAAATCTTCTAAGTACTTGGCCTTGAAAAAAGAAAGGGGTGTGACTTGTGAGCGAGGTGGTTTTAAATTTGCGGGAGCACAATTTAAAACACAACTGCACTTCACGAAAACTGGCACTACTGAATAAGGCATGCAGATTACAGTACTGGCTTATCCGCTGATTACTGGCACCTTGAAAAACCACTCGAACAACAATAAATTTTCTACGGCTACAATTCGTAATTAAGCAGATTTTCAATCTTGTACGTCGAAATTTTATGTTAATTAATATTTTGAAAAATTAATTTTCCAGTATAATCCAAATTATCCAAACTTAAAATATTTTCATATAAATTTATCGTAACTTTTATTTTCCACGTCTACCACGTTCGTTTTCAAAAATCAAAAAGCCTCTTATCAGGGGCGAGCGCTCCGTTGATAAAACTCTCTACCGAGTGCGTCGTAATAATAAGTCATTCCTACATCCATGTAACGACATAAGTGACGTTACACTTTGTAGGTATTTAATGGATTGATTTTTCTTGTAGGATTCTGAGATAATAGCAGTGTCGTCGGCGAAAAGCGCCAGTGTTGTGTTTTGATGTTTTGGGATATCGCTTATGAATAGTGTGAAGTACACTTCCGCCTTTTCTTGGTCGGTGATGGCTAATCTGTTGGTGGTCGGTAGTGGTGGAATTGTGGTGTGAAAGCCTTTTAATGATTTCACCATTGACCAGGCGGAGTTGTCCTCGCAATTTAGAGACTCTAGTAAGGTGGCCCAGCAATCACTCTTGAACTTGACCAATTCTTTGCTGAGCTCCTTCTTTAGATTGGTTGCATGGCGTTTGTCCTCGGGATTCCAAGTACGTTTAGCGATCTTTTCGGCCCGTCACTTGGATTAGATCATTTTCTTCAACCGTGTGGGGAGCTGGTCTCGACTGTCCTTGACGGGTTTGGTATGTGTATTAGCTGCTTCGATGGAGGTGGTGATTTTTTGTTCGAATTCACCGACAAAGTTGTCTAGTTAACTTGTGGAATTGAAGATCGGGATGTTGCAAAGATGTGCTTGGAGGTGGCGTTGAAAAATCGGCCATGTGATTATATTTGTAAATTTGAGTGCTGCAGGTTTGTCTGCTGGGTGTTGTCACCCAGATGGATGATGACCGGGTGGTGGTCGGATGAAAGAGCATGGACAGTTTCGATGCTGTGCCAAAGAGTGATGTTCTTAAGTATTGCGATGTCCAGGACATCGTCGCTGTCAGGACCTTGAGAGGCAACGTGAGTGGGCATCGTCGGACCAATGACCGTGACATCTAACTCCTCGGCTAGGTAGTGGAGTTTTCGTCCTGCTTGGTTGGTTTTCTTGGAGTGCCAAGCAGAATTTTTGGCGTTGAAATCGCCGGCAATTAATTTTGGAGCGGGACCACGTAGTAGTTTTCTGACGTCTTCAGTAGGAAACGGCTTGTTTGGTGGGTTGTACACAGAAGAAATTTGAACATTGCCGAGAGTTGCAATAGGGATAGTTATTGTGGTTACTTCTAGTTGGTTGAAGTCACCCTTGGTCGAAACATGATGTTGTATACCACGCTTAATGTAAACCGCAGTGCCCCTACCGGCAGCTGCTAGGCGGTTGGTGCGGTAGGTGTCGTAGTTTGCGAGCTTGGCAGGTGTGGACGGTTTAAGATGGGTTTCGGATAGAAGCAAGATGTCCAAGTTGTATTCAAAGGCGAAATGTAGTAGTTCTATCCTTTTGGGGTAGGAGAAGCTGTGTGGGTTCCATTGAGCAATTTTAAGGTTGCTCTTGATGATACTTCTTGTGTGTGTAGACATTTATAAGATGTTGATTGGCGTGATTTGGATGTATGGATTTGATGTTGTAGTGTGGGTTGGTGTTGGCAGGTGGCTAGGTACTTCAGGAAGGCTGAGGGGTCGCCAACCGTGTTGATCAGGGTGTCGTAAGCCTTCGCGAACTGTGCTACAGTGTGCGGGTCCATGGCTTGGCATGGCTTGGTAGGCGTTTGTGGGTGTTTCACTGGACACTTTCACTGTGTGGGCGGGGCCTGGTTGTTCAGCTTGGCAGATTGCGTTGTGTGTTGATTTGAAATGTTGGCCAATGGGTGCTTGCATATGGGTGGGTGTGTCCAGTGGTGATCGGAGTTTTTTGAAACGTAGCTGAAATGTTTGATTAATTTTTGAATAATTACGTGATTGTTAATATTTTTTTGGGCCGGTCGACCGCCTTGAAATCTTCTGGGTTGTAGTTCCCAATTTCGTTTATTAGTTGGTTGTCGATGTCCGCACATTTGGTGTAGAAGCGGTCGGCCGCCTTGCGGTTGTGTTCCACCAGGAGGTCGAGTTGGGCGTCCGCGTGGAGGCGACGGTTTGTGACGAATCATGGGGCGTTTAGCGCCGTGCGGAGGCACTTATCTTGAATTATTTGTAGCGGGTTTTTGTAAGCTTAGGGTTTGAGTATGCCCAGGCAGGGGCAGCGTATGTTAGCATTGGCTGTATGATGCATTTATAGAGACGGAGTTTGACTTCTGGAGTGACCTTGATTTTTCTTGATTTTGATAATGACGAATCAGTTGTTTCAATTGTATATCACTACATTCATTTAAAGAACGTTTAGTTTTCCTTTCCATCGTCATCGTGGATAAAGGTTTAACGTATTTATGAAATACTACCATAGCCATCGCATGGGTTGTAGATTTTCCATCTAAAGTTTCTTCATTCTGATCAAAGTTATCTATGCTAGCATGAAAATAATGTTTACTTCGATGTTCCCCATCAGTTATAGATTGTAGGCCTTGAGGAATATAGATTGCAGTATTTTGACGTAGCAAGTTGCTAGCCATGGTAGTTAAAAAACATTGAATTTCCTCATATGAGCAACACAAACCCAACTTGAACAAAACGTCTATTATTTTTTTACTTTTTACTGCAAGATGAATATAAAGAGAAATAGTCAAAGCGATAGAAGTACGATGTTTGATCTTGTCGAAACTGTTTAAAATGCTAGTAGATATACCCATCGCTTTGATGTTATCTTTTTCCGGCATACCGACATTCTCGTAGGAAGTTTTATCAATTATCCATGTTATAAATGTATAAAGCTTTTGAGGAAGTTCACTTCGTAAGGTTTCAGTATTCATGGAATTAGCGCTCATATATTCAGAATTTAAAGAAAAATTTGAGGAATCGTTTATTACAATTTTTCTCTGAATTCCTGCAGCTTGATGAAGTATTTGGTCTTCGTCTAACATTGTTTTAACTTCAAAAAGTTATTCATCTTCCTCATTTTCATTTGAAGCTTGGTAATACATTTCATACTCCTTTGAACAAATAATTGTTGTTTTCCTTGGCCTGGGTATAAACGAAAGTTGTTGTTCAAATCTTTTCTTCAAAAATTTGTTCAAATTGGAAGACTCATGAATTTTTTAAATGAAATTGTGACATAATTTTATTCAATCTAGTAGTTAACAATTTAAGTGTGGTACTAACAGATTTGTTTTCGATAACGTTGGCATAAATATTTCATCACATAATACTTTTAAAGACTTTTGCATATCATCATCTTCGTTCAACTCATCAGCATGTTCCAGCAAAAACTTCTTTTTAGCACTGATAATATTTCTTTTACTAATGTAATGGATATAGCAATAATCTTTATGATATTTTGCATTTGCTGCAAACATATCGGGATAGAATTCCAATCGGTTTTGAATTGTGAAATCTTGCCTTTCTACACCAGCTTTCAATGCTTTTTCTCTTGTACTAGCACCCGTCCCTGTACAAACAGAAATTAGGCATTTATTTTGTTTTTTTAGCACTACTACATATCGTTGGCTAACAGGACAAACGCACTAAGTCAAAAATGATAGTTTTGAGTAAACTGAATTTTAAAGTTTGCATTCATTTTAAACTAATAGAAAACCATTATGCAGAACTTTAGCTATTTTAAAATGAAAAGAGATATATCAGAATAAATGTTAATCATTAAAAAGAATAATACAGTAAGCAATAGTAGTTTGAATAACAATAATTAATAAAAAAAAAAATGACTTGATGCTTTTATTTGAAAATTATTTTGTATTCTGGTATTGCATAAATACTTAATTCAAAAAGAATAAACTTTATTATATTAAATAATATCATAATTAATAAAAGGAACATGTTTTGTTCAAATATAAATTATTTTTAAAATAATAAAAAAAAAATTACAAAATTTAGAAATAAAGAGAATGAACAGTTTCTGTAATAACAAAATGAAATAAATAACTTATGCCTTGCTAAATGATTTTGAAGGTGTTCCCGAGGTATTGCTATTGGTTTAATAGAAATATAACTGAAGAAAAAGATTAGGAAAGACTATTCTGTTCCTTTTAATCAGAATCATTTACATCTGCTTCGGGCAGCATGTCATGAACATTAGAATCGCATGGTAAAGCCTTAATCCAAGTATGGAATATTTCCGGGATAATCAGCTTTCCACACATTATTTCAAGATCTTTTTGTTTTAGTTGGCTTATTTTTAAAGGTTCCGTGTACAATGCACGAATTTTAGTTTTTAAGTTCGTAGCTGATCGTCGACTTCCTTTCTTGGCTACAATGTTTATACTTACATACGAACTATTGTAATTATATTTATATTGAATGATATTAGGTTTTGCTTTTTCATATTTGAACCACTTTACTTTGAGCAAATTAACTTTGTCACCATATTCATCAACAGACTTGTTTTTAATTAAAAAACCTGATAATTGTTTTAAATCCAACATTTCATGAAATTTTAGTTCTTTCGTTTCATATGGTGGCTTGTCTTTATTTCTTCCTTTCTTAGACCGCGCCATTTTAAAAATGTTCATCCAATCGTTAACACAAAATACAGACATGTATTTGTGTTGTCGTTCAATGGCGCTATGCATTGAGTCTCCTTCCATTAAGGGATGACCGCTTTCCAAAAATTTTTGTTCTATAATTTCAAGATGTGTAGTTTTAACCAAATAAAGAAAAAGCGGATATGTGCTTATTACGGCTTTGACCGCCACATGTATCAGAAAAAAATGAAATCTCTTTTATTTCAACTGGTAAACTATCGATATATTGCACCAGGCAAGTCCTAACTTCAAAACTGCCTTTCCGTCCATTTACTTCCGTCCTGCAATAACAGAAAGCTCGATTTGGTGCAGCTGCTTCATAAACAGTTAAATTGTACATAGTTTCCGTCCATTTACTTCCGTCCTGCAATAACAGAAAGCTCGATTTGGTGCAGCTGCTTCATAAACAGTTAAATTGTACATAGTTAATTTCCGCAGATAATAAGTCAATGAATTTTCTGATGAAGGGATCTGTGACACACTCATTTCTTGCTCGTTCTTTATCAGCTGATTTTGCTTCTTGTGCTTCTTTATTCCTTCTTAAGTGATTCCTGTAATTTTCTTCCAAGTTAAGTTTGCTTTCTGAACTAGATGTTTGATAAGTCACACATGTGAGACATTGGTCTTTTTTAGGCTTAAAAAAAGATAAGTTGTATTCCTTGCAAAAAATCGTGCAGTGTGTCATAAGATTAACTGTTTCTCTACCTACTTGCGTTTCTTGAATATTATACAGATTGTACATTTTAGAAATTGTTAATTTACTGTCCAAATATTTTCTCGATGTTGATTTTCGGGTATAATGGCTTTCCATACATGGGAAACTCTCTATATACACAAATAAAATTTATTAATATAAGTATTACAAAAATTTGGGTACAATATCTAGAAACTATAAATTGTTTAATCAATTTTTGGAAGGGCAGTGCCATCGTCAAAGCCAAGCCATCTAGCAGCGGGTTTAAAACGATGCCGTGTGCCACGAATGCACATACTGGTGGCACGTATAATAGCTACACTTATTCTAGCTCTGAGCCAGCCCATTATAGTGCTAAGAGAACGATTCCACCTTTCGGATAAGGTTTCTCCCATGTGTTTTATGAAGGAGGACATTTGGGGTGCAAATACGCCATCTACCGATGTTACAACTGGTGTGAAGGTTGTATTTTGCACTTCGCAGGCAGTAGAGTACTTTCTCTGTTTTTCGTCTTCATGTGATCGTAGGACAGATATTACTGGACGTCAGAGGTAAGAAGGAGCATCGGTGTCAACAACACGTATATCAAATAATGCCTCCCTCTGAGCATCCCATACGCCACGGCAAGATAGGTCTGCACGTATTCCGCTGTCATTTTCGGAAACGATTGGTTCTTTTTTTACGTTGCCCCAGGCTTGTTGGCAAAGTTCACAAAAGAGATCTCTAATCTCATTATATCGCCTTGTGATTAGACCACCAGTTTTACAGCAGAGCGCATGATCTATATTGAACTGGCTGTTGCCGCAACCGTCACATGACTGTGGCATGGAATTTTGAATTCTATGGTAACGTATTGATAGCGCATCTCTGAATTCTAATGGGGATAGGTCAAAGTGATCTTTTTTTGTAGGAATAACCGAGAGCCAATTTGAGGACTTCATTTTCATTTTGGAAGCGATAGATCTTTCAATTGCTCTTTTTTTGTTAGCAGTAAATTTTTCTAGGGTAGTTTCTAAAAGTTTGTCTTCGAGGGCTTCTTTTTCTTTGCGACCTCATTTACGTGCATCTTTTAGATATGTATTATGGTCAGATAGTACAATCTGTTTTTTCTCTATTAAGGCTTTTGTGAGAATTGTGCAGCCTTTCTTTGAAATTTCATAGTTTAAGTTAGTGGCATTATGTGGGTCAGAAATTGCCAATCCACTTTTATTTACTGGTAGTGAGAATAGGTCTGCTTCTACAGCAGATATATTGCTACCAAAGAGCGTTGGCAGAAAGGTCGTACGTAATGCAAGTGTTAGTGGTTCAAAAAATTCATGGGAGTTTTTCAAAACTCGTAGTAAGAAAGACCATTGGAATTGAATTGCTTTTGTGAGGGCAGTGTAGGCAGCTTGAGGGGAGTCTTTGCATATTTGTGAAATTTTTTCTACTATTGAGACGAATTTATTAACACTATTTTTTATGAAGTCATCTTTTTCTTCACCAATGTAGCTTCCCAGAAAGCGAGATCCAGTAACAATGGTTATGTTAGTGCCCTTGAAAATATTGTGAGCTGTTTGTTTATCTGATTCGGATACGATAAGCAATGTTTTCTTGGCTTGCGGAAAGTATCCGAAGGATGGTCCTATACTGTTTATTTTATTCCACCAATTGCGTAGGGATTTGAAATCACCTTGGGCTGCTGAGTCATCTGCATACCAAGACTGAATAGTATTTTGTTCTTCATTCATTTTGTTTATAATTGGTAATGTTGCAAGGGCATAGAGCGGCATAGCTAATGGGTCTCCTTGGGTTACGCCTTCTTTGCTGTAAAGTCTAATTTCAGAATCACGAATAGCAAGTTCCGCGTGACCATTATAATATGTATTGTACAAAAAACGAGCACAATGTGGCCAATATAATCTGGCTTGCCATAAAGCTAGTTGTCTATTAACGGTATTGAATGCATTGTTTGCGTCAACAAGAAGCATTCCCCAGTTTGAATTAGGGTGACATTTACTATCATAAAGGTCATTCATTGCATGTATTGCACTTTCAATGCCGCAGCTGAGACCGCTGCAGAGTTGTGACTGACCACATGCTTCTGTTACTTCGGAACCGGTTGCTAGAATCATGCATTTTGATAATAATCTTCGCAAGCATTCGCCAATGCCAATGGGTCTTACACCTGGGCATTTGTCTAAGGCTGCAAGGCGGCTTGACATTAGAGCTTGTATTTGAGTCCATGGTATGAATTCATTATTGAGTTTCATTGTTAGTTGTGCTATAGAATTTCTAAGGTGTAGGCTTGCATCCCCAAATCTTAAGAGGAAATCCTTCCAATTTTCAGATGTGCTACCTGTAGGGCCTCCGCCTCCATGTAACTTTCTGGCAACTTGTTCAACATGGATGCTGGTTATGTCAACATCTAGCAGTGGCGGCAATTCCAAGAGTTCATTTGGAAGGATAAATAAATCAGGGTCAGGTAGTTTAGAGAGAGGGTGTTTATCTTTCAAGGCATCGCCAACAGTTTTTCCGGTAGCATCTATTTCATCATTTGTATTAAGTATTTTACTAGTGTCTTTCGTCTGCAGCCAGTTTACGGCATCGCGTATTTTGCCTCTTAAAATTAAGCGTGTAAAAGTTTGTGTTACATCATCATTCTGTTTTATTCGATTATAGGAATTACGAAGAGAGTTGTCTGATTTGATTGACTCGGTAATTACGATTTCATAGTGTTCTTCTGTCCATAACTTTAGGCGGCGATCAAGTAAGCGGCTAATGTTTTTAGCTTGTTTAACATTCTTGTCTCTTTGTAGCATTACTGCGATAACGATTAATACTCGTTCTGAAGGATATTGGGAATTAGTTAGAAGTTCTACTTCATCAGCAAGTGTATGAATGAATTTTCTGCTACTGGTACTAGAGGAAGGAAGATCGTAGAGCTTGCCACGGAGAGTACATATTTTATTCCATCGTGTTTGCCATGTACCAGTCTTTTGGCCAGTATCATTGAGAAACGGTGATCCAAAAGCTTCTTCCAATGGAGATGCTAGTGTTGGTTCTTGTGGTAATGGTGCTTGTGGTTGTGACGAGTAGTGCCTAGCCTAGCCTAGTTGTCCATGGCTGTTGAGTGCCGAGCCCAGTTTCTCGAAGAGAAAGTGGGCTCTCTACTCATATATCGGGCAGGTCCTAAAAAGGACCATGACTCTGGCGATTGGCGTGGAGGGGATGTCCCTCTCTCAGTGACGGCACTTGGCTCGTCTGTATAGGGGTAAGGCGGCGATACGGCCACGTTCCACCTTGGCACCGCGGCAAGCGCGCTCGACTGTCTTTATTTAAAAAAGAAAAATATATACACAGATAATAAATACATATTTACATACGAACAATACAACATCGATAACAATAATGAGTACAACATTTAAAGCGCGATACAACAATGAGAACTTAAGCAACAGTAAGACATCGATTTGTGCGTTGAGAAACGCACGTACAACATTGAAGGCAAGCACATTTATTTAGAACAGGAATGACGGTCGGAGAAGAGGCAGAGAAAAAATATCGAAAAGAAGAGTTGAAGTCGGGGGGGGGGCTCTAGTACTCCCTGGGTTGCAGGATGGCCCTGGGCCTCTTATACCTCAGAAAATCCTCGAGCTGGTAGTTACCCAGCTCTCGGATTATCGAGTTGTCCGAGGTGCCCAGGTTGTCGTAGAATTCAGCCGCTGAGGTGCGGATGAATTCCTCGACAGACTCCACACCGGAGTCCTCCTGCAACCTTGCGTTTGAGACGAACCATGGGGCCTTCATGGCTCGCCTAATCGCCAGGTTTTGAGTCGTTTGAAGAGGTTTGAGGTGTGTCGTATCTGCGTAGCCCCATACTGAAGAGGCATACGTCATGATAGGCCTGATGATCATTTTATAGATCATCAGGCGATTGTGAGAGGAAAGGGAACTGGATTGGGATAGGAGAGGATGTAGTGCAGTCATGGCGCCCCGTGCCTTGCTGTTTGCATACTTTGTATGGTGACCCCACCTGAGACCCTTGTCCAGGATCACCCCAAGATACTTGGAGGTGTCCGTCCAAGGGATCGCGGTGCCATACATGGTCAGTTGTTGCCTAGGAAGTCGCTCCATTTTCAGGATCGACTTCTTTCGGTGAGGATTTTGGGAAGGAGGCTCGTTTGTCCTCGAGAAGTAGGTTGCCGTACTTTTGGACGGGTTGACCCCAATCCTCCAGGTTCGGAACCACTTCTCGAGATCGTTAAGAGCCGTTTGTAGCCGGGCTACGATGGGAGGGGGACGGAAGGAACTGGTGAAGTAGGTCGTGTCGTCTGCGTAGAACGCCCTCTTTGTTTGGCGTTCGCGAGGAGAAGGAATATCGGAAATATAAATGTTGAAAAGGGAAGGAGCTAGGACGGAGCCTTGAGGGGTTCCCGCAGACATGATTCTTGGGGTGGAACGAGTACCTTCGATCTTGACCCTGAAAGGCCTTCCCTGGAGATAAGACGCAATGAGGTACACCAGGGCATGTGGTATACCCGCATTGAACATCTTATGTATAAGACCCTGGTGCCACACCTTGTCAAACGCTTTCGCGATGTCAAGGAAGAAGGCACCAGTGTCCTGCTTTTTGTTCCACCCCTCAGTGATGGTTTCCGTGAGGCGGAGAATCGGATGAATCGTAGAATGCCCGGGACGGAAGCCGAATTGCTCGTCAGGGATGATTCGAGATTCGGCTAGGGCAAGATTTAGACGGGCTTGGATGATTCTCTCTGCGAGTTTCGCTAGAGAGGGGAGAAGACTGATGGGACGATAGGAAGTAGGATTTCGTGGATTCTGATGAGGTTTCAGGATCATGACCACATCGGCCAACTTCCATGCTTTAGGAAAATGCCTGATGGCAAGCATGGCGTTGACGATGTGTGTTAGTGCCATGATCCCGTGTTTGGGCAATTCTTTAATTGCCCGATTAGAAATGCCGTCATGTCCCGGGGCTTTTGTGACCTTCAGTTTCCTGATTTGGCCCTTCATCTCTTCGTAGGAAGTCGACGAGATGGGAGAAAGAGAAGAGGGAGAATTTGAACAAGAGGAAAATGACTCGAAGGGGGGGGGGTTCTCCAGTTTAACCCTGATCAGGTTATCTATGTAATCGGAATGAATAGGATCGAAATTGGTGCAATTTGGGCTGAATTGACTGGCAAGGCTATCAGCGAATGCTTCGGCCTTGTCGAGGTCACTGAG
The DNA here is from genome assembly GCA_963170105.1 of Cantharis lateralis. NCBI lineage: Eukaryota > Metazoa > Arthropoda > Insecta > Coleoptera > Cantharidae > Cantharis > Cantharis lateralis. The sequence continues at coordinate 28,139,846 of OY720628.1, forward strand.
AGCTGCGCCTGAAGGGCTGTCTAACGGGGGGATTGCAGCTCTTTTATTGCGCAGGGCTTTGACCAGCTGCCAGGCTGAAGGGTACCTGAGGTTCAGGTTCTCCAGCTTGTTGCCCCAGCTGGCCTGCCTGTGGGATTTAATGGCTGACTTAACGCGTTTGTTTAGTGAGTTGTATAATCGCCGGTCTTCAGGGTGGCAAGTATATTGCGCCCTTTTGCGTGCCCGGTTTTTATCCCTGATCAGGTCCCTGATTTCTGGAGTGATTCGATCGCGGGGGTCGTGCTTTGTGGATACAGGAGAGGATGCTTTGCTGATGCCCTCTTGGATGGTTCCTTCCATTACTGCAAGGAACTTCTCCAGGGCGTCGGCATTAGGTAGGGGGGGGAGGGGGCCTAGGTTATTTGAAATGTAGGATTTGAAAAACGGCCAGGAAATCTTGAATTTAGGAGCAGGAGTGATGTTAGGAGGGACCTCGCCTAGTTGCAGCAGGACTGGATTGTGGTCCGAGTCCAGTGCATCCAGGGAGGTCAGGGTATGAAGGAGTTTTAGGTTCTTGAGGATAACTATGTCCAGAACATCGTGAAGATTATCCGGGGCATATTTACCCTCGCGAACCTGGGATTCTCTGTTGTGATTGTAACAGAAGTGGGTGTAGTCGACTGGGGCGTCGACTACGATGTTTAGGGCGTCGGCAATACTGTGTAGGTCGCGCCCGGCTCGGTTCATCTTCCTACTGTTCCAGGCCGGGTGCTTGGCGTTCAGGTCCCCCGCGACGACGATCTGAACGCCGTTTTGAGAAGTGAGGGCGTCTATTTCCTCAAAAATGATTTTTCCGGAGGGAGGATTGTAAACTGAAGATAGGATAAGGTCTCCAGTATTGCCTGTTTTTATCAGAATTGAGGTGGACTCGATGTGAGTAAGGATCGGAGGAGAAGGAAGTTCGTAATGGTGGATCCTGGACTTGACGATGATCGCGGTGCCACCTCCACGGCCGGATGTCCTGTCAGTCCGGTAAACTTTATAGTTTGGAAATTTGAAGGAGTGGCATGGTTTAAGGTTAGTCTCTTGGATAAGGATTACGTCCAGGTCGTACTCCCTGATAAACTCAAGGAGTTCGCCCTGGCGTTTGAGGAGGCCATTGGCATTCCAATAGGCAACTTGGAGTGAGTTAGGAAGAATAGTGTTAGGATTTGCTGCCATTAACGGAAGGATGTAGGAGGTTGGGAATTTGTAAGACGGGCGCGCTGTGGCTGCACCGAATTACTCGGAGGCAGCGAGGATTGGGCTAACAGAGCGTTAGCCGTTTGAAGGAGGGAGTTAGCAAGCTCCTTGATGTTGCTGGGATTGTTAGGATGGGATTTAGGTTTAGGAGCTGGGCGGAAGTTTCGACGGTGGTTAGGATAGGATAAGGTCGCGCGCGCGTGGTTATTCGCTTGGCGTCTCTTAGGGTAAAAGTTACACCCTTTGTAGCTTGCTGGGTGAGCGAGGTTGCAGTTCGAGCATCGTGCAACGTCGTCTTTCGACTTGTTGCAGTCCGCTGTCAAGTGCTCCCCCGCGCACTTAACGCACTTAATGAAAGAGCCACAGTTGCCTTGGGTGTGACCGAACCTTTGGCATCTGTGGCACTGTATGATATCTGATTTGGGGTGGGGTGCCTCCACTTTCACGTCAATGAGGAGGACCTTCGCAATGTTGAAGATCTCCCGTCCTTTGGGGGTTTTCTCCAGAGTGACGTGAAAGAGGGGCATCCTCCTGTTTGTCCCCTTATGCTTGAATTGGGTCACGACAAGAGCTGGGAGACCTGCTGCCTTCAGGTCCTCCAGTATCGCTTCCGGTGCGAACTCGACTGGGAGTCCTCTCAGGACCACCTTTATAGGTTTATCCTCGGGGAGGCTGTAAACGAAGTGCTTCAGCCCCAGCGAAACCATCAGTTTGGCAATTCCGCGGTAATCGTCCACGGAATTGGGGGAGATAGAGAGGCCCTCTGGTGTGTTTTTGCACTTGCTGAAGGACAAGCGCAGTCTGTCCATGTTGTGGACCAGGTGGTGCCACTTGTCCTTTTCAACAAGCACGATGGGGGGGATCCTGGCAGGAGTTGGGGCCGATGGGGCCGGTTTGACGGAAGAGGGTGCGGATGGGGGGGTGGTGATGGCTTCTGAGGGCCTCGTGGATGAAGTGGAAGCAATGGAAACAGTGGGGGGGGGGAGGGCGCTTGCCTTAGGGGCGATTGCCGTTTGTGAAGGGGGGGGGATTACCACGACATTTGCGTAAACGTGTGGGGGGGGGGTTGGAAGCTGCATTGGAATTGGGCTGTTGGGCCTTTTTTGCCTTTTTCCCCTTTTTCTTCTTGGGTTTAGGCTGTGATGGACAAGACACGGTTTGGCTCATAATGACGAGTAGTGGGTGTTGTGAGCGACACTTATATGACGATGTAAACCTTTCTTTTTAAACGGTTTTGAACAGGTCGGGCATAATACTATGTCTAAATTATTTGCTTGATTAGTCAGGTTTTTGCGTGTGATATCCATTCCAATAATAATAAATTAAGAAAAAATTAAGAATAAACTATTAAAGATGCATTTTATCAAGGTTTTCGACTTAGAAATTTAGTGACAAACTTCAAATTTATTTGTCAAACAATCCGTCACCAATGATGGGTAATTCAAATTTTCAAATTCAACCAAAAACACAAAAAGCTTTTAAAAGCTCACTTCGTATGTCTTATAATGGGCAATCACAATCCCACAAATTTATTAATAGTTCAAAGATTTAAAAATAGCACCAGAAACTACAAAAAATTGCGGAAACGAGGAGCACGTTTTTAAACACAAGCATATTAATTATAATTATTATAATTAATTATAACTCTCTATATATGACCTAACTTTGGCGGCAATTTCTGGTTTTGTTGTATTACCTGAAATTTTTCTTCCTCTTTTGTGTATACCTGAGAAATGACCTAAATTATCTTTCCTCAGAAATGCACTAAGTACTACACGATTAGAAAAAATATACGTTTTCAAGAAGAACTGTTGACACACTTGGAATTTTTCGGTATCTTTACTGAAGAAGTAACGCTTTGAAGTTTTTCTTTGTGGTGGATTTTCGGTTCTGAATCTCCGTGACGAAGATGTAGTACTTGAAATATTCAATAAAATAAAATCTTTCTTTCGCTTATAAGAATTTAATATCCAGTACTTTTTTCAAATGACTATTCTTTCATCTTCAGAAAACTTTGTGACACATTTGAATTTGCATTTTATACAATTTACTGGTTTAGGACATTTAGAGTGCGGTATTACACCTTTGTAGTTATTATACGGCTTACAATCATTTTTTAGAATTTTCTTTAATTGTCTTTTCCATTTATCTGGGTTAACTGTTTTCCATCTTGACTTTTTATCTTTTTTGGTTTCATATTATTATATTGTTGCGACTACCTCGCCTTACTTTCTTTCTCAAATGGGTCGTTTGTTCTCGAATATAAATGGTTACATTAAGTCAATAAAAAACCGTAGAAAATTTTAATATTTCATTTGCAACTTGGATGAATGAAACAATAAACAAGACTCACGCAAATACTTCGACCAGATTGACTCTTGAATCTTCTTAATTTGTTAACCTCACTACCGAACTTTTTATCTTCTACTTCTGCTTCAACCTTTGGAACTGTAACTGACTCCAAGGACACTCGTAACATGGACTTCTTCTTCTACACTCTGATCTATTCGACTGCTTGTCGACACTCCTCTTCCTCTTTCAAGAAAAATAACCACTCTCGGTTACCCCTGAATATTTAAATTATATTTTCTCTTTGATTCTTCCTGAACCAAATAACTCTCGATTACTTCTATAATCGAAATCAATTCTCTCTTCATAAGCTTTCACGAACGAACCTATCTGGATCGCTCCCCGAGTAAGACTTTCTTCATCATCGTTGTTATTCTTGGTCCTCTTGGTTTCCAAAAATCTCGTGTTCAATTTTCATTGGTTTCGCTCTTTTATTTTATTATAAAATAATCTTGATTAAATTTTTATTTATTTTCCGACTGTGCTGGCGTCAGTATTTGGTGAGTCATTTAACATGTAAAAACGAAATAAACAAATTTTAAAAACTAACAATAAAAATGAACTTCAACAATAAAACGCAACAATTAAATAATTATAAAAACTTAAATTAACGAAACAAAACACAACAGGAACAAATAGGAGAGCCTTGTTTTTATTGTCCCTCCAAGTTGCAATTACAGTTCTTTATCTCTAAAGTACGCAACCCATTTTCTTTGTGCCTGAAGGGTATCACAACAATATTGTCACACTCAAAAAATAATCTTACATTTTTATAAAAATATTTTATAATCATAAATCAAGAATGTAAACGCTTAAGTTAAATTGTTATAACGATTGCAAGGAAGTATAGAATTTCCATATTCGGTACATTCCATAAGGGCAGTGACCAGTGACATATCCGCTACCGGCACAAGGCGTGTCAATTTGATAAGAAGGTGATGACCCCAAACGATCGATTACGGAAAATGTCGATCAACGGGGTCGATCAAGATAAGAGTAGGGGTGTGGAAAGATTGATCAAAGTAATTGGAAAAATAATTAATCAGTCTCGCAAGAGTCTCGAAAGAGTCTCGCAAGAGTCTCGAAAGGAGTCTCGCGAGTGAACCACTTTGGAACACCACGCAGCAACCCTTAGCTCCCAAGATGGTCAATCTTTCCATCCCTATGATGATTGTAATTTTAGGGTAAGTGCTAATTTTTAAGTTTGTACAGTTTATCTTGTTTTATTTTAATATAGTTATTTTTATAAAGTCTATTGGTTTTTATTATGAGCTACACCACCAACTGAGCTACCCCCAAGTGTGGTTAAGGGTAAATTAACCCCCTCCACGCGACATGGTGGAGGCGTGCCGTTTTGTTCACGGGTGGTAAAAATCTTCGAATTTTTATCCTAATTAATTTTTCTTTTTTAATTTCAATTTTATTTAAAAATGCTCATAATGAAGACATGTGTATAGGGAAATGTGTTATACGAAACAACAACGTCGACAAGGTGTCAATTATAAAGTACGAGTCAATTTTAATTGCATTGTTTTAATTTATGAACGCACGATTAATTCATTTTAATAATTAATAATTTTATTTGATTGATGGAATCTTTACAGCTTTATTGTATCATAGACTTCACGCCTGTGAAACAATAAGGAATGTTTTGTTCCAAAAATTGGAAAATTTTACTTATTGCCCACAGTCTGAAATTGGGTATTTAACTAGCTAGGGAAGCTACTAGCTAGGTAAGTAAAATGCCAATAGAAATTTTGAACAAGTTTTATCAAAAATTAATTACGTAAATAATTTTTTATTCGTAAAATAAATACCGCATTTCAGTTAATAAGTAAATAATTATGAAGTATTCAACAAAGTATTGTAGTGTCGACATAAATGAAATGCGATCTATACACATTTTATAACGAAAGGATAGTTTTATAATTTATTAAATAGATTCATTTTAGGATACGGTTAAATTAATGGTAATAATCATATAGAAATATGAAAAATATTTATCGCTTAGGGTTGATTTATTGGATAGGTATAGGAAATTTTTAAGTTAAATAAATTAAAGGTAGTAAAGCTTATTTTTTAAAGGGCGCATAGGTTAAATTTAAATGTTATGATTAAAAATAGTGCTAAACGAAATAATTGGTATTAATGTCCGATTGAATAAATTAAGAAAAAATAATTTATTTTAAATAAATATTATGTTGCTATAAGATTATTGATGACAATGAAAAAACCATGCAACGGAAAACACTGGAGTTCAACCAAGTTCATATTAGAAAGGAAATGCATAGTAATTTTTGCAATAAATGCAACTTGTGCATTACGAAAATTTAATAGTTAAAAAATTATGATTTTTTTCCAAATATTAAAGTAACTAATCAAGTAATATAAATAGATCTAGTAAAATATGAAACAGCATGTTGAATTTTTTTTTTAAATATGTCTCGAAATAGTGCAAATCTCAGCAGTTTTATTTAATTTGAAAAATCTGTAGCCTCAAATCTAAATAGTTTCAGTAACAATGTAGTAATATTATTAAACTTTTTTTTTACAAATTTTCAAGTTGAATTTTGGAAAATGCAACAGAATTAAAATAATTATGAAATTTTAATGAAATATTTGCTTACACTTACGTTGTTATAAATAAACTTAATTATAAATTTGTTTTTATTAAAAAATAATTATAGTTGATAATGTTAAACCTTATTTTATTTTAAATATTAGAAATTTGTTAATTAAATCAGCGTCAAATGGATTGATCACCCAGTTTGTTGTTGAATTTAAAAATAAGTCAGTTTAAAATTGAAACATTTCTAAGTAAAACTAAGAATTTCAATCAGGATAATTTTTAAAGTCAAGTAAAAACACATTCAAATTAAAAAGCTGAATAGGAGCAGGTAAAATAACTTTAAAAAAGTTAACCAAGTAATTTTTTTAATTACAATGTAATAAGATAATTAGAATGAGAAAATATGCTAGATAAATGCAATGTTATGATAATGAAAATAGTTCTTCTGATTCATAAAATCAAAATTATTACTTGTCCATAATTACATACTTTAGATTGAATAAAATAAAAATTTGGAAAAATTGTAACATTTTTGGATAATAATGATATTTTGAAAAGTGGTATAATACGTCATGTGATTCCAAAAATAAAGTTGACTAATTTAATCACCGTTAAGCAATATACAAATATTTGTATAATATGTTTCTTTCATTATTATTATTTTTCTTTTTTTGCAAAGCTTATAAAAAAGTTAGGGTTTCAAACCAAAATGGAATTATTAAAATCTTTTAAAAATAAATATTAAATAATAAATATAACACCTTATAAGAATATTGGCGACATAAGCACTAGAATTAGATTGTATTTCATTTGCAGTGGCATATTGATAGAAATACAACATTATGTAGTACATGAGTAAGCTACAATAGTATGAATTTTAAATATTATCAAGAAAATAATATAAACAAGGGTTGATGATAAAACAGTATAAAATAAATAAATTCAGGGCATAGTTTTTAAGTAGGTTAAGATTTCTAACGTTTATCTGTTTAAAGATTAGTAAAGTTCAAATTATTTGGCTATTGGAAATGGACAATAAACTTTTTTTTGTGGAAAAATGACAGCAGACCTATAGGACCAAATAAGTATAGTAACCCCAAAGCGATATCAATGATGGCATTCAATATCAAGAATAAATTGGATGGTAACCGAATTTAAAATGGTTTGAAAAGTATATGGAACAAATACACATTAGATGGATTGATGGTAGCTCCTGATGTCGAACCTGGGAAGGACGCTTCCAATGACTGATGGCACACGCAACTATCAACTGTCAAATGGTGACTACGTTTTCCAAAATACATCAAAATGGGTAAAAATCGAAAAATGGAATGGAATGGTAATTATTATTGTAATAAAATGGTAGTACAAGTAAATACGTAATTATGGAATGGCATGGTAATAATGGCATGGCATGGAATGGTTATAACAAAAACAAAATTGGTTATTGGATAATCTAACCTTTAAGTTAAAAATGGTAAAATGGTACAGTAAGAAGTTATGGGTTAAACATAAAGTAAAAATGTTAATGGTATATTTGCGTAAAGTAACGCACGAGAAGAAATTAATTGGAAGAAGATTGTAAAAAAAAAATGGGTCCAAAAGTTAAAAAATGGGTCCAAGGTGAGCCATTTGTTAGTATGGTAAAATGAAATAATATGGATACAATAATATGGAGTAATATGGGTCAAAGAAGACTAATTAAAAGAAGAAAGAAATAAGTAGGTCCAATGTGAGCTACTTCAAGTCAGCAGGTGGGTCCGAGGTGAGCCACTCATGCTAATAATAAGAAGAAGAATAAGGAATAACTTAAAATAATAGGGTAATAATTTTAAGTATTATAAAATGTGCGTAACCTAAACCTTTACTGTAATTTACCAATTACCAAATAATGTTATAATTGTACCAATTACCAAATTGAAAGTCTTGCAGCATTAAAATGCAGTAGTAAAAATACGATTTAAAACGCGATGTAAAAACATAGGTTACTAATAGTAGGTTACAATAAAAATATAGGTCAATTTATGTAAATGCTGCGTAAGCTGAAAATAACAGGTTGAAATCATTGATAGGTTCATAATTCAAGTCCAAATTTATAAAATAAAATATAAAAAATGTCTAAAACAAATATCCCAAATGTTAGAATGAAAAAAGTTGAGTCATAAATATTGTATCCTAAATAAGGAAATAAGAGAACTAAATTTTCAAATTAGTTCAAAATTTTGTACTAATATATTATATATATATTTTTTTTTTAGTTAAGAAATAATTTAAACATTAATTTTGGTAATTTAAAGAAATTACAATACGTACCTCTAAATCACAATAATCTGTAAAATCGGAAACTTAAAAAGGGAATAAAAATACCCTACAAATTTAGGTATTGAAAGTTTTAAAGGGACAAAAAATAAAATAATCATAATTTATTGTTTATACAATAATGTTCAGTAAGTGTGTACTGAAAAATTAGGAATACATAATATCCAAAAATTATAAATTTCAACTAATACTGTAAGCACAATAAGGGCATTGAAGAAATTGTAGGTAACGGCGTAAACGCTTAAAAAAGTTACTACAAAATTCTATTTTGCACTATGCAAATAGGCAAACATTTGCAAACAACATAATAAGTATTTTTTGTTTAGCTACAGGATTTTAAGATTCAAATCAAGTACACACGAAGTTTTAAAGTCATTTTGAGAATTTTCAATACGAAATCAATTCGAAATTATGATTAAATTTTATTATACGCACTGTGATTTTGAGATACGAAAAAAAACCCAAAAATGTATAATATATAGATATATTAGAATTAATTATTATTACTTTCATTTAAATTAATGATTTAGTTGATTAAATTTTTTTTAATGATTTAATTGATTAATTTTAAATTTTAAAAAGTTGTTCTTTACAAAATACAATTATTGTATGTATAATTTTACAATTTAAAATTAGAATTTTGTTTTCAATATTTCAAAAAGACGCGAGAATTTTCTTTATTTCTCCAGGGTAGTATTTAATATAAATAATCATATCGACACGATCCTGATAAGGCACCCAACTTAAATTTTTTTTATCGAAGTATTTTTTTTCGTGTTATGCTCACTTTGCTCCAATTAGTCGAAACGACTTGGGTCAGCCGTTTTGTCGGTAGGGGGAGATGTCACACTCAAAAAATAATCTTACATTTTTATAAAAATATTTTATAATCATAAATCAAGAATGTAAACGCTTAAGTTAAATTGTAATAACGATTGCAAGGAAGTATAGAATTTCCATATTCGGTACATTCCATAAGGGCAGTGACCAGTGACATATCCGCTACCGGCACAAGGCGTGTCAATTTGATAAGAAGGTGATGACCCCAAACGATCGATTACGGAAAATGTCGATCAACGGGGTCGATCAAGATAAGAGTAGGGGTGTGGAAAGATTGATCAAAGTAATTGGAAAAATAATTAATCAGTCTCGCAAGAGTCTCGAAAGAGTCTCGCAAGAGTCTCGAAAGGAGTCTCGCGAGTGAACCACTTTGGAACACCACGCAGCAACCCTTAGCTCCCAAGATGGTCAATCTTTCCATCCCTATGATGATTGTAATTTTAGGGTAAGTGCTAATTTTTAAGTTTGTACAGTTTATCTTGTTTTATTTTAATATAGTTATTTTTATAAAGTCTATTGGTTTTTATTATGAGCTACACCACCAACTGAGCTACCCCCAAGTGTGGTTAAGGGTAAACCACCCCCTCCACGCGACAATATCATTATTACTTAGGGTTGGCTCGCAATTTTGATCTTCGTCACAGTTATCAATTTTATTTCTTAAATCCGACATGCAGGTGGTATTTTTAGCATCATTTATATTATTGCATATGTCTTGAGTAGTGTCTGAAATTAAACAAAGAGATGTACCTACTGTGTATTATGCTATAATTATTTGGTGTGCTTTAAAATATTCCGACTTACTTGATGTTATTGCTTCTTCAAATACATCTTGATTGAGGTTTGCAAATATGTTATCTTTTTGGCTATTCATTTTATCAGTAGTAACGATCACACCAAAGTAAACTTACTGGCAATAACTTATAAATCACTGATATACATTTATTTATCAATCGCATGTTTATTTCTGACATTGCTATATCTCAGAATATACATCAGTTATGACTTCCTGTGTTCTTGCAGCAGGAAGATCATTAAAATTTAGATCTATAATGAACAAAAAAAAAGTGAAATTTTGACTTAGTGCCTTTGTCCTGTAAGCCCACGATATAAAACATTGATTTGCAATTTGGAACTTAGACTGACTATCTCTTAAATTTCGGCTACATGCCTGTTTACTGTTGCTTGCTTTTAGATCTGTGTTGATATTAATTTTCATGCAATATTTTTTTCTACAGGAAATGTGGTACGTGTAATTTTGAGGATTCATTAGTAAATCATCCTTAATAAAATTTTGTCGTTGGAATACATTATCACGATGCAATTTACTAAATTTTAAAATAGTTTGGATGCCCACAAAAGTTGGTTTATTTACGGATGGTCCAAATTTGTCTTGATCGGGATTAACTAAAGTGTCGCATATCATGCATTTACGCATTTTGAAATTTTCTACAAATTATATTTATGTTTAAGTGAAGGGGTGACTGTGACCAGTGTATATTTACCTTAAAATTCAGATTATATTTTAATCACAGTAAAACCACAAAAGTAAAAACAATAATTAACAATTTTTAACAAGAATTATAAATATACGTACAGATTGTGCATTCACACTAGTTTAAAATCTTAACCGGACTAACACATAAAAAATAACAAAGTGTAATTCACCAAGTGTTATCAGTTTTATCTATTTATTGTATATTTTATGTAAAGCGATTGAACGTTACCGCGGATAGTATAATGGAAGGGGTATAAAAATGCATGCGAAATGCGCTATCGGTTTTTATCTTTTATTGTTCTCCTGCTTTTGTTTATTAAAATAAGTACATAGTGTAAACGTATGAAATATCTCCATAAAATTCTGCTTCTTGTCACGTGTAGGAATTTTCAAATTTGAATCTGATAAGGATGCCATTAAAGCAAAACTTGCCGTTTAATATAATATGTATTATATATTATGTTTTTTTTTGTACACACTCCATATAATAAGTTTACAACTGTTTGGTGTGTGTCTAAACCGTTAAATAAATAAATAAATGAAAACCCTGGCATCGGTGGCACTGGCTGACACGAGCCTTGCTGTGGGGCGACTCGATTTTGACATCAAAGATGGTTCGGTTGTTGGCGGTTTTTCGAAGGTCACCATGACCAATGGGATTGGTTGGCGGGTACGACCGTTGCGCATCCTGGCGACCTGGATGATGGAGAGGCCTTGGGAAGTAAGGTCGTTTGAGATGGTTTCTTCTGAGAGTTCGACGCCGACGCCTCTGATTACGCCCTTGAGTGGTTGATCTTCGGGAAGATCGAAAGTGTGGAAGCCTCCTAGGTCTGGGTTGAGTTCGGATTCCAGTATTTTGAAAATACCACGAAAGTCGGAGGTGGAGGCAGGGTGGACGCTGATGCCTTCATTAACATTGACGGCTTTAACAAAGTGGAGCCCTTGGTCCAGGATCTTCTTCTTGAGGTATTCCCGTTTTCCAGCCTGTTTGATTATGAAGGTGGGGGAGGGCGGCTTCTTTCCTTGCTGATAATTGGTGTGAACTGCGGTTGAGTGGTGGTCGGTTGGGTGGTGGGAGGAGTGGCCTCAGGTGCTTGTGCGTCATCCATGGAGACGGGGTCGGTTGGGTCCGGGTTCATTGCGGAGGAGGTGGATGGGGGAGAGCCCATGGCAATCTTCTTAACGGTGGAGTTAAGGTCTTCGTCCGATGTGGCTGGGGAAATCATTTTTATGGGACGTTTCTTGGATTGGCTGGGTGCGGGGGTTTGTTGAGGCTTGTTGAGTTTTTTCTGTTTCTTTTTGGTAGCTTTGGAAGCAACTATCTGGAAATGTTCATAGGAGGAAACCTCTGGGTTCTCTTGATGTCGCTTCTTGGTTACAGCGGTAGTTTTTTCTACAGCGGAAGGGTTTGGGGCGGCATTTACAAGATTAATGTCCACCATCTCGTTTTGCACGTCTTCTTGCTCCTTTGTCAAGTATTCAATTTGATTACTGATATCAGTTACCGAGGAATTGAATTGCTTGGTAGCTTCGGTGGTGAATTTTTGTATTTTGGCGTCGAGATCGGCATTGAGGTCATCTAGTTTTTTATGTAGGTTGTGGATGTCGGTGCGGAGGGCGATGGCTTTCAACTTGAGGATGGAAGTTCTTGGGGCCATTGTATTAAATTTATATTAAATAGGTACATTATTTTGAAGCATATTTGTAAATTTTAATTAAAAATATTTTTTCACAAAAATTCTGACAGGAAAATTGTGCAGCCTACAAAAAACAGCCAATATCTGAAATTAATCTATTGTATTCGTTTCTCCTCTTCTAGTAAATGTTTCATTCAGAACTTCTAAATCGTCTACAGAAGTCAGTGGTATTAATTCTTGAAAATATTGTTCAAATTATTTAATGATTGGTTTAATTATGTGTAATCTAATTCTAGTAACAATTTTATTACCCATTAAATTTGAGTTTTCTTTTAGGCCTTCTTTAACCTCGTTAATTAAACTCTACATCTAAAAGCTTTGATTTTAAGGCTTGTGCTTTGGCTATTAATAGTTCCTTAATTTATAAAATCACGTTAATTAATAATTATCACTAAAAAAAACATTGTCTTTTTCAAACAAAGACAAACATTTTCAGATCGGTTCTAAGACTAGGTCTGTTAGATTATTTATACCGAATCAGAATCAGAATCAACAACTCATATATTTGTTTAACTATATACATTAACACTTAAATACTAATTATTAATTAAAATACAGGTTAAATTTGATTTTATGTAAGCACCTATTTCCCAAGAAATTTATCGAACAAATATGATTTACAGTAATTTTGATATCGGCTTTATTACGAATGCTGCGTGGGAAAATGAGTAGAAAAACCCAGCGAATTGATGTTATGTCTTGATGTTTAAAGAAAATTTGGTGAAGAAGAGAAAAGGGAAAGAAAAGAATTTGTTGTTTGTTTGTGGGTGTAATGTAATTATTGTAGTTGAATGTTGTCGCGTCTTAGTATTTGTTTGCTATGTCTGCTAGTATCTGAATTTTTTGAAGAGTGTCTGTTACTCCTGTCAGTCGATGTTTTAGTTCTTTAATTATTGTGATCATATGGTCGATATTTATGATGTTATTTAAGTCGCGTATTTCTTGGAAAAGTTCGTTAAGATTGTTTGTATAGTTTGGTTTGTCTGATTTTGGTTTTCGTTAGTTGTACCTGTGAGGTTTTGTGCGTATGATTGTCTTTGGAGGTCAAAAGTTGTGTGTTGGGGGTATGATTTACGTAGTGGTGGAAAATTTTTGTGTTGTTTAGGTTTTGATTGAATGTATTGTAGGTCGTGTTTGGTTTTGTAATTCGCTGGGTGTCTCTACTCACCCTCTCCGCGTAGCTTAAATATGATGGGCATTTTGAATAACTGGCAGCGTGGGCACCACCGCAGTTGCAGCAGCGTACCTGGTCGTCTTTTGTTGTCCTTGGACATGCTTCGGTGTGGTGAATTTCAAGGCACTTCACGCACCTGGGATTGATGTTGCAGTTTGTGGAGCCATGGCCAAATTGCTGGCAGCGGTGACACTGAGTACGAATGTTTTTTTTACTGTACTCCTCCCAGCGGATGACGATTTGTCCAAGTAGTTTGATTCGCTTGATGTCTTGCGTTGAGGTTGATGGTGGAAAGTGAAGTAGAAATGAACCCGTCGTATCCCCATATTTATTTTGGAGTTGCTTGATGTTATGCACTTTTATATCGTGTTGACTGAGTAGGTGTTCCTCTATGTAAGTGGTGTCGATATAGGGTGGTCCTTTTAGTATTAATTTTATAAACCTTTCTTCCTTGGGGGTGAAGGTGTAGCCTTGTATTCCTCCGCCAAAGAGAGATTGTTTGGCTTTTTGGTAGTCGTTCATGTTGTCGGTGTAAATCCAGGTATTTCCTCGGATGTGTTGGATTCGTACTTTATTATTTATTTTTTCTTCAAGATTTTTTAAGAAAGTAGTGATGTTCCCAATCGTTGAGGTAATGATTATTGGTGGCGGTTTGACTGGAGTTACTGCAGGTGCATTTGTGGTGGCTTTTGAGCTGCTTGTGTCGGTATTGGGTTTGCTGGTTGTTTTTCTGGTGTCGCGTGTTTTTCTCGGTATTGGTTGTTCGGGTGCATCGGCTAAGATGCCAAATTTATTGTGAGTTGCGAGTGGGGTTACAATGATGTCCTCGGTTTCCATATTATGGTTTGAGATAACGTTTGTTTCGTTTACGCTTGTGGTAGGCACTGGTTCACTTGTTTTTAATGTTTGTGATTTATTAATTTCAGGAGCACTTGATTTTTCGTTTAATTTGGTCGCACTTTTTAACGGATAGGTACAGTGTCTATATTCGAATAGTAGTCCGACTTTTTCACTGCGCCTTTTATGTTTAAGGTCTTCAGGATGTAGTTCGCTCTCGTCAATCGGTATGATGCGGTATGGACTTTCCATTTTCGGCTTTTTCCCCGAATTTTCTGTTAAATTTCTAAGCCTCGCAGCAAAGACTTTATTTTGATTTTCAGTACCCTCATTTAGGTCAATGTTGGTACTAATTACGCTGTTCGTTAACGCACTGTGATATCGACCGCACTGGAACACGTTCGCCGGTCGAATGTTAGATTATTTATACCTACTGTATTATTAACATTTATAGGTGGAGGACTAACGATAACCTCGGGTATTCCAACAGAGTTGTGAAACTCAAGATCGTCTTGAGATAGTGTCAGCGTTTTATCACCTTCACTGCTGCTTTGTCTTTGTCACCGTAATATTCGAAATCAAACGGTTGATTGTCAAACCTTTTTCGATTTTCTAAGACTTTTTCATTTTGATCAGAGGAATCAGTTTAATGTTTAATACAACTACAGGACGAGTCCCAAATGTTGATTACAATTCATCAATAAAATACACAATTACAAAACAAACAAGAAACCTATGTGGTAATAAAAAAAAAAAAAAAACAAAGATTATTTGATACAAATCGGACGATTCAGTATTACTCATTTGTACTAAAATATACAATCAACACAAACTATCACACTATCTACCTTGATATCAATGCTCTCAAATGTTTGTGGTTGAAGTGAAAATCAAATGAATTATAAAATTGGTTAAACAGCGACATCATAGCACTAATGGTGGGTTTAATCCCGTCATTCTGTTTCTGTTTGCATGACCATTTAATTCGATGCATGTATAATTATTTAAAGTAATGAAGTTCCTTAATTCTTTAAGTTCTCCGCACAACCTCATAAAAAAAATATAGAATACCGCATCTTGTAGACTCGCTCTTCGGGTATAATTACTTTATTTAAAAATGCATCAATTACGAATCTTGTTTATGAATTACGAATCAAGGGATGACTTTACCGAATATATCCAGGTTGGGTGGTGGGCTTACCTTTTCTGTCGCCGCATTAAAACATCAAAGCAGCGCTTTTGTCTCCATTCACCTCGATTCGCCAGGTTATGCACCATTGTTGGAAGACATCGAGGGGTTCTTGGGTTTTTCCGGCCGCTATGGTAGGATTTATTGATGTGGAGATGTAGCTGGTGTCGTCGGCATACAAGAACAAGGAAACTCCATTGGTGGTTGGCCTGGGGATGTCGCTCACAAAGATGTTAAAGAGCGCTGGCGAAAGGATTGACCCTCGAAGGACCCCCGAAGTGATGGGTCTTATTGTTCACCTGCTGCCTTGTAGCTTGACTTGAAATTTCCTGTTGCTTAGGTAGGAGGCGATCAGCTGGACAAGTCTTGTTGGTACTTTTGCGCGTGACACCTTTAGGAGGAGTCCGTTGTGCCGCCACACCTTATCAAATGCCTTTGATACGTTAAGAAAAGCCGCGCAGCTGAACACTTTCTTGTTGAAGGCTATGGCGATGGTTTCGACCAGTCTAAGAATTTGCTGGGTTGTAGTGTGCCCTGGTTGGAATCCAAACTGTTCGTCCTGGATGACGTTGTTCTTTTCGACAATGATTTGGAGTCGGTGAAGAATGATTCGCTCCACAACCTTGGCAATGGTGGAGAGGAGGCTGATCGGGCGGTAGTTCTGTGAAATATTTTTTGGTTTACCTGCTTTGTGTAAAAAGATTACGTCGGCGAGTTTCCATCTGGATGGAAAATGGCCTAGTCTGATGGTGGCGTTGGCGATCGCTGAGATGGCCATGACTGCTTTCTTAGGAAGGGCCTTGAGAGCTGCGTTTGGGATGCCGTCCGGTCCTGGCGATCTCCTTTTCTTGATGCGTTTGATGGCAGTGATGATTTCCTCGGGCGTAACTGGTTTGAATGGGAGGGGGTCGTCATCGTTAGTTGCTGCTAGTAGCGTTTGAACTTCAGCATCTACTTCTTGGCAGTGTTTGGTCTGCATTGTGCCTCCAGTGCATCAGCGAACGCTTCCGCCCTCTCTTGATCGGTGGTGGCAAGGCCTTGTTGGTGGATCAGTAGTGGTATCGAAATGTCGATGTTATGGAGGGCTCGTACCATTCTCCAGTCAGAGTTATCCTCGCAATTTAATCAGTCCAACTTTGCCGACCAAGTTTCGTTGTGATAGTTGGACAGCAGATTGAATACTTCAGCGTTGAGTTGGTTGACTCGTCTTCTATCATCAGGGTTCCAAGTACAGCGGGCCAGCTTCTCCGCTTTCCTCTTCTCCCTGATGAGATCTTCTAGGTTTGTGACGTAGTTGTCGAGTTCTTGCGGGTTGTAGAGGATTGGAATGTGCCCTAGGTACATATCCAGGTGATCTTCTCAACTTCTCGGGTGACTAGGAGCTAATTAACCCTACCGAGAGTTTGCATCATTGCAAAAAAAGGCTCCGTCTTTTACTTTTATAGGGGCTCTGTACAAGAGACCTAACAGCAGCTAGAGTAATAATATCAGTGTAAGGTAACCTGAGGGAAATAGGTGGTGGCATCTAGGTTTGTGACGTAGTTGTCGAGTTCTTGCGGGTTGTGGAGGATTGGAATGTGCCCCAGGTGCATATCCAGGTGATCTTCTCAACTTCTCGGGTGACTAGGAACGAATTAACCCTACCGAGAGTTTGCATCATTGCAAAAAAAAGGCTATGCCTTCTATCTTTATAGGGGCTCTGTACAAGAGACCTAATAGCAGCTAGAGTAATAATTTCAGTGTAAGGTAACCTGAGGAAAATAGGTGGTGGCATCTAGGTTTGTGACGTTGTTGTCGAGTTCTTGCGGGTTGTGGAAGATTGGAATGTGCCCCAGGTGATCTTCTCAACTTCTCGGGTGACTAGGAACGAATTAAACCTACCGAGAGTTTGCATCATTGCAAAAAAAAGGCTATGCCTTCTATCTTTGTAGGGGCTCCGTACAAGAGGCCTAACAGCAGCTAGAGTAATAATTTCATTGTAAAGTAACCTGAGGGAAATAGGTGGTGGCATCGGCCGGCCTACTTTCTATATGACCAATCAGAACCCCCCCCCCCCCAATGGAGATTGAGGGTCTTATAATGGACTGCGGAAGCAAGAGTACATAACTGGTGATCTGTTGCGACTCCAATGCTCATCACATTTTATGTGGAGCTCGGGTACGTAAAGCAGAGGTGCGTTCTTAGGAAGTACTCGACTTAACGCTATGTACCCAGTACTTGGGTCAAGTACTATTTTTAATTATTTATATACTATATTTTATATTACTATTTTCCGGTGCCGGTTTGTTGTTTGGCGTGACATCGCGGAGCTATTTTAAGCCACGGCTTGGGACATTTGGACTTCCGTGGTATTAACCGCTCGTTTGTGTTTCATTTAGTGCCGTTTGACCCATGTTGAAAATTGGGTAAAATTTTATTGTCCCATGGTTGGCCTTTTGGCTTTCCTCTTTAGGAGGGGTTAGCCCTATGGACTCTTCGGAATCCATGGAACAGTTATTATCATTTGCCGCATCGAGGGGGGCTAAACCCGCATGTAATTCTGATTCGTCTACGCTTATGGTGGGCTGCCATAGTAATTCCTCGATTTCAGGTGAGCCACTGGTGGGCTGCCACGGTAACGAGATAACGTTATCGACATGATTGTCCGGTAACTTATCAGTGGCCGCGGCGTTTGAATAATAAATGTATGCTGATAACGTTTCCGGTTCAACAAAGTTATTTATGTCAGTTTCGCTATCATTAATGGTGATAATGTTGTAATTTAAAACAGTTTCACACGACTCATTATTGATTTTTGGGTGTGGTCGACTTCCATTTGAACGGAATTATAGCCGACCGACACCTGTTGTGGTTTGTTTATGGATATGAAGGCACTAATGACCGACCTACCTTTTATTAGTACATCCTCCAATTATTCTGGGGTTGACTCCGCTGACTGCGACGCGGAACTGGTGCAATTAGGGGTGACAATGTCAAGTCCTTGGTCACGAAGATTGATATATACATCATGTATATATATCATCAATACATCATGGTGGCCTTAGTGGCCACCATGCGGTAGTGGGTCATGTTCCCTTCCTCGGACCATCCCCTAATGTCCACGTCGTTAGACAGCGTTGCCAGGCTGGGTGTTTGGTGGATTTGAGATTCCACGTCAGTGTATTTGATGTCCCTAAAATTCGGGACGAAGGAAGGCGCTATTTGTGTCATACGGAGTACCTGCCATGTTCCTGCCTATGGTTGGGAGTACGAATTGTAGATTCGATAGCTCAACCGACCAAAACACAAGAAGCCTCAGGCACTTTCACTGACTCTAACACAGAATACTTGCAAAATTCTCTCAATTTACGATCATACGCCAAATCATGGGGTTTGCTTAAAATCCTACTTGTAAGATGTGTGGGGGGAGGACGTAATGCCCCACCTCATCTAGTGTGAATGCCCGGCCTTGGCTGGGAGTGGGCTACGTTACCTTGGTTTTCCCTACCCTGCAACTGAGGATATAGTACAAGCACCTTACAACCGCTTATTCTACTTTGTGGAAGAGACTCGGTTGTTGGTGTTAAGCTTGGAACGTAGGGCATCATAACTTTGAGCTTCAGTGCAGTGGGTGTCTTATAAACCACTACCTGTTAGTTAATAATAATAATAATGTCTGGTTGATAAAATTTCAAATTTAATTTTTAATAATTAAATGCTTATAATGTGTTCAACAAACACAACCCATAGGGTTTTTTCTCTTAAATAAAAGCCAAACTGAGTTTCTCTATAAAGAAAAGAGGTTTTTTATTATTAACATGCACAACATTACATATTATAATCTTACCTATAAAGAAAAGAGAAACGACATTTAAAGCAATTATTTACAACATTTTAAAAATTAATACAACTCACAATCACACATACAAACTTAAAACAATCTCCCCGTTATCACAGCCGTTCATGTCTTCCCTTAAAGAACAGCCGGCTTTACATGCTTTTAACTATTGACGCCGAAATGTTCCATCTCCATATAAGAATGCTTTGTTTTATCTTTCTTAGTTTCAGTACCGGTAATTAACAACTCTCTCTCGGAGAGGAGGTGATGTAAAGAATAAATTAAGTTTAGTCAATCAAAAATTTGAAAATTTATTTATTTTGAATTTTTTATTTCTTAATTACTTATCCAGATAAGTTGGTTGCGTTGCCTATAAATAAATAAACAAATTTTGGTGTATAATACATTATAATACATTAATTTCTGAATATTCATTATCCATTTGAAAACTGACTTTAGTGAAACTGTCTTCAGTCGAGTTTTCTGCCAGGGTAAACTTAAGATGATAAAATTTGCATTGCGAGAAGAAGCGTCTTCGTTATTCAGGTGAGCTTATTTCGATCCGATACCTTTCCGTCTTCGTCTACGTTATTCTGGACGAAGTTCTCCGAATCCCCATCTCGTTAAAGTTTTCGTTATTTAAGACTTTGCGAGGATCCTAAAAACTGACAAAATTAAGCTCCCGATATACTTACCTGTCTTTCTTTCAGAAGCTGGTATTGATAATAGGTTCACTACTGGTTGCAGGCATCCGAGACGGAGCAACTACCTTTTAAAAGTTGCATCCCTGCAGGTATACCAGAGCGAACGAACGAAAAACAATAGCTGGTAGTAAAATGGTGCCAGTTGACAGATTACCTTCCCGAAGCAATCCCGAATAAATCCTCCCTAAAATCCAGAAGCCGAACCACTGAAAACCCGCCGGGAAATAATCCATTCTTTTCGGTGTACTTTTGTGATTCAGAATAGGTAGTGTTTAGCATGATACAATAAATTAAAGATATGATACTAAAGGTTTCCAATTTGGTATGGTTGTGCGCATTGCGTCATTGGAGAGTAATTCCCTGTAATTCCAGTGGTGCGACTACAAAACTGGGGTCTTTATTTCTAACATACAATCAACTTTTGGCTGCCAATATTCTTAGACTCAAACGAGGTGCTTTATTTGTCACCAAATTTGTAATCAATTATTGAATTACTTGAATAGCAATACTTAAGTCCATTAGTTTTTACTTATTAGAATAAAAGATTTTAACATTAAAATACACAAGTTGGGATAATTACATACTACTATGAAAAATAACTTATTCTAGTTTAAAATTCTTGTTCATAGTAAACTTAAAAATAAAACACGGATGTTGCCGATGGCTCCCTTAAGTCATGGGTTCGTAATGCCGTTACTAGTTTATTTTAGTACGAAATACAAAATATTGTGATGTTTTTTAACGTGAACGTGTGTGGCTATATGCGCAGGACACATCAACGAATACACTTAGCAAAGTTAAGATGGTGTACTAAATAGGAAGGTTGCAAGAATATTTAATGTTTAAATGAAAGTAATGACGATTTGTAGTGAATCAAATTATATTTATGATCAAAAACAGGTAAATATACAAATTTATAAAACAATTTAGGACATAACATGAAAGTGTGTTACATAATATGTTAAATGTGTATAATTTTTGTAGGTTATACAATAATATTTGTGTGATGGAAACAGATCTGTATACTATTTGGCCAAATAAAATAAAATTTACCTTGCAAGGGTTTGATACAAACCGGCGACATAAACTTCGAAGGTACGATGTACAAAATTCATCCAATAAATATTCCCTGATCGTCGTAAGTAACAGTTCATTAATCTTCTTATATTTAAAAAAAAATTTATTTTTGTTAACCGTAACGTTTAATTTCACCTTCACTATGTATTTCTTACACGAGTCACTTTGATTTAAATTTGTTGAAAAAGTTTTAATATTTTAATTTTAGGTTCTAATCAATCAATCAATCAATCAATCAACAACTCATATATTTGTTTAACTATATACATTAACACTTAAATACTAATTATTAATTAAATACAGGTTAAATTTGATTTTATGTAAGCACCTATTTCACAAGAAATTTATCGAACAAATATGATTTACAGTAATTTTGATATCGGCTTTATTATGAATGCTGCGTGGGAAAATGAGTAGAAAAACCCAGCGAATTGATGTTATGTCTTGATGTTTAAAGAAAATTTGGTGAAGAAGAGAAAAGGGAAAGAAAAGAATTTGTTGTTTGTTTGTGGGTGTAATGTAATTATTGTAGTTGAATGTTGTCGCGTCTTAGTATTTGTTTGCTATGTCTGCTAGTATCTGAATTTTTTGAAGAGTGTCTGTTACTCCTGTCAGTCGATGTTTTAGTTCTTTAATTATTGTGATCATATGGTCGATATTTATGATGTTGTTTAAGTCGCGTATTTCTTGGAAAAGTTCGTTAAGATTGTTTGTAGTTTGGTTTGTCTGATTTTGGTTTTCGTTAGTTGTACCTGTGAGGTTTTGTGCGTATGATTGTCTTTGGAGATCAAAAGTTGTGTGTTGGGGGTATGATTTGCGTAGTGGTGGAAAATTTTGTGTGTTGTTTAGGTTTTGATTAAATGTATTGTAGGTCGTGTTTGGTTTTGTAATTCGCTGGGTATTTCTACTCACCCTCTCCGCGTAGCTTAAATATGATGGGCATTTTGAATAACTGGCAGCGTGGGCACCACCGCAGTTGCAGCAGCGTACCTGGTTGTCTTTTGTTGTCCTTGGACATGCTTCGGTGTGGTGAATTTCAAGGCACTTCACGCACCTGGGATTGATGTTGCAGTTTGTGGAGCCATGGCCAAATTGCTGGCAGCGGTGACACTGAGTACGAATGTTTTTTTTACTGTACTCCTCCCAGCGGATGACGATTTGTCCAAGTAGTTTGATTCGCTTGATGTCTTGCGTTGAGGTTGATGGTGGAAAGTGAAGTAGAAATGAACCCGTCGTATCCCCGTATTTATTTTGGAGTTGCTTGATGTTATGCACTTTTATATCGTGTTGACTGAGTAGGTGTTCCTCTATGTAAGTGGTGTCGATATAGGGTGGTCCTTTTAGTATTAATTTTATAAACCTTTCTTCCTTGGGGGTGAAGGTGTAGCCTTGTATTCCTCCGCCAAAGAGAGATTGTTTGGCTTTTTGGTAGTCGTTCATGTTGTCGGTGTAAATCCAGGTATTTCCTCGGATGTGCTGGATTCGTACTTTGTTATTTATTTTTTCTTCGAGATTTTTTAAGAAAGTGGTGATGTTCCCAATCGTTGAGGTAATGATTATTGGTGGCGGTTTGACTGGAGTTACTGCAGGTGCATTTGTGGTGGCTTTTGAGCTACTTGTGTCGGTATTGGGTTTGCTGGTTGTTTTTCTGGTGTCGCGTGTTTTTCTCGGTATTGGTTGTTCGGGTGCATCGGCTAAGATGCCAAATTTATTGTGAGTTGCGAGTGGGGTTACAATGATGTCCTCGGTTTCCATATTATGGTTTGGGATAACGTTTGTTTCGTTTGCGCTTGTGGTAGGCACTGGTTCACTTGTTTTTAATGTTTGTGATTTATTAATTTCAGGAGCACTTGATTTTTCATTTAATTTGGTCGCACTTTTTAACGGGTAGGTACAGTGTCTATATTCGAATAGTAGTCCGACTTTTTCACTGCGCCTTTTATGTTTAAGGTCTTCAGGATGTAGTTCGCTCTCGTCAATCGGTATGATGCGGTATGGACTTTCCATTTTCGGCTTTTTCCCCGAATTTTCTGTTAAATTTCTAAGCCTCGCAGCAAAGACTTTATTTTGATTTTCAGTACCCTCATTTAGGTCAATGTTGGTACTAATTACGCTGTTCGTTAACGCACTGTGATATCGACCGCACTGGAACACGTTCGCCGGTCGACTCAATATCAACTGTGTCGTTTAGGTTCTAACATTCCGAGAGAGACTTATAAATTGTTTCGGAAACACTTCCAGAGCCGGTTTTGGTTAAAAAAAAAAAAAAAAAAAAAAAAAAAAAGTTAGGATAAGACTGGCACGTCTTTCTTGGTCAACCACTAAAACAATCCTCTCAACATTACGATTTAAACTCTTTATTTTATGAAGTATTACAATTAATTGCAGCAAGCTGCTCTTAAGATTACGTTATATTGGGATTTATTCCGCGCCTATCTTACGATTTAGCGGAAGGTATGCATTTACATTGGGATATATTTACAAAGATATGTTATTAGCCGGGAAAAACCGAGTAGCAAAAACCCAGCGCCGTGAACACTAATCTAAACTACTAACTAAATTAAAATACTAATTACTAATTAAAATAAATTACCTATAGCTAGATTAAAAAGAAGAGAGAAGAAAAGCAGAAAAGGGGGAAGAAATGAATTAGGTGAAAGTTTGAAGTTTAAAGAAGGATGTCGTGCAGCAATTTGTATTTTTTCCTGAAGGGCATGGTTGAATTTGTCAGTCTGGCTAGATGAGCTGTAGTCGGGTTTTGTTGAGTCGTTTCGGTGGATCGGGGGGCTCCCGTTATGATGCGAAGTGCCTTATTCTGAACTCTTTGAATGAGTTTGACGTTGGTAAGAGAGGCACTGCTCCAAACGGGGGCGGCGTAAAGTAATATGGGTCTAATCATGGAGGTGTAAAGTAAAAGTCGCAGTTTTATGTCGAGTTTGTTTTTGTAGGTCATCATCGGGTGGAGTGCGTGGAGTATTTTGTTGGCTTTTATTACTGTCAGTTGTATGTGTGTTTTGTAGGTCAGTTTTTCGTCCAAGGTGAGTCCGAGGTATTTGACTGTAGTAGTTTTGTCGATGTCAATGTTGTCAAGTGTGAGTTTTTCCGTTAGTTTGTCGTTTTTTCGGGTGAAAGTTGTGAGGGTTGTTTTCGTTTCGTTTAGTTTGAGTGTCCATGTAAAGTAATAATCGGTCAGTAAGTCGGCATGTCTTTGTAAGTATTTGATGGATTGATTTTTTTTGAAGGATTGAGAAATGATGGCAGTGTCGTCGGCAAATAATGAAATGTTTGTGTCGGGATGTCTTGGTAGGTCATTAATGTAGTAGATGAATAACGTCGGTGCGAGGACGGAGCCTGGGGGACTCCGGCCGGTATGTGGTGTGTATTTGAATGACTGTTGTTTATTTTGACTAAAAAGTATCTGTCTTGTAGGAAGCTTTGTATGATTTTAATGAGATGTGGTGGGTAATTGTTTATGTGTAGTTTGTGTAGTAATCCGTCATGCCAGATTGTGTCGAAAGCTTTCTCCATGTCGAAGGTCATGACGGATGTAGTTTTGTTTAGATTGAAGTTTGTTGAAATTCTGTTTGTGAGCATGGCGAGTTGTGAGGTGGTACTGTGATTTGCCCGGAACCCAAATTGTTCCGGGATAATTGTGTCGTGTTCAAGGTCGTGCAATTTGAGCCTGTGTTGAATGAGTTTTTCTAATATTTTTGAAAGTGTTGGTAATAAACTGATTGGGCGGTAGCTGGTCGGAAGGTTTGCGGGTTTGCCTGGCTTTTGAATTGGAATGACGGTGGCGGTTTTCCATGAAGTGGGAAAGTATTGATTTTTAAGGCAGGCGTTTAAAATGTAATATATCTGAAGGATTGACTTTCTGGGGAATTTTTTGATGAGTGAAGCTCTTAAATTGTCTCTTCCGGCAGCTTTGTTACGGAGTTTCCGTATCAGAAATTTTATTTCAGAAGGCGTAGTGAGGTGTTCTGGTGGCGTAGGGTTTATAGAATTTTTAATATTGCTAATTGATTTGTTTACTAGTTCTTCTGTGGTTTTGTCTGAGGCGTAATTTGTTATGGAGTGATGTTGTAAAAATGCTTCGGCTATTGCATTCGCCTTGTCGATGTTTGTATTTATGTGTCCTGCTTGTGTAATTAGTGTTGAAAATTGAGGTTTAGTTTTGTTTTTAAGTGCTTTTGCGATTCGCCATGCTTTATTCATATTTTGAGGTGTGATGTCTGAGAGTGTTTTTGTCCAATTGCTGTTTTTTATTTTTGATATGTCGTCGTTTATGGATTTTGTCAATTGGTTTATTTGTATTTTCAATGTTGGGTAGTGTAGTTTTTGATGTAATTTTCTGACTTTGTTTTTCCTTTTTATTTTCTGTAGAATTTCTGTTGGTAGTTCGAGTTTAAAAGGTGTTTTTGTTTTTAATTTTGTGTTGCTGTTGTAGATTTTAGTTACGTTGTCGGTTAATTTTGCGATTTCGTCGTCAATGTCTTTGTTGGTGGTTATATTTGTGTTTAGCGTTAAATTATGAAGTTGTATGGTAAAGTTTGTCCAGTTTGTTATGGTTTTTGGTAGGGGGGGGGGGTAAATCGGTAATTTTATTGTTTTGATTTTAATGAGTACTGGTAAATGGTCTGAACTTAGTTTGTTGAGTGAGGTGACTGTCGTTTGTAGGTGTTTTGTCAGTGCGAAGTCGATTGTCGATGGTTTGTGGGTGGTATGATGTGGGTAGTGAGTAAAGTCGTTTTTTGGGTAGGCTATTTTTATGTTTTTATTTATTAGGTAGTTGTAGAGTTGTTGTCCGTTACGGTTTGTCGAGTTATTGTTCCAGTCGGGGTGTGTTGAGTTGAAGTCTCCGGCAATTATTACTTTGTCGGAGATGTTAAGTAATTCGTCAAGTTTGTTTGGGTCATGTTTGATGCTGGGTGGTAGGTAATAGTTTATAATTGTCAGGTCGTTGAAATTTATAATTTGGGAGTTGGCATTTGTGCTGGTGTTGTCAATTGTCTGTGGGTCCAGTATGTTTTTGTAGTAGGTAAGTAGTCCGCCTTGGGTAGTTTGTGGTTTATTGATTGCTGTATAGTTCGGTAATTTCGTCGGGGCGCGTTTGTTCAGTTTAGTCTCTTGTATCAGTATTATGTCGGGGTCCAATTTGTTTGTCAGTGCGTGTAGTTCGTTAAATTTTGGTGTCAGTCCGTCGGCGTTCCAGGTTATGATTTTAAGTTTGTCAGTTGTTGTCTTAAACATCGTATTTTGCTGCAATGTTGGCTAGGATTTGAATTTTTTGAAAGGTGTCAGTGACCCCCGCCAAGTTTGTTTTTATTTCACGAACTATTTGTATCATTTGATTGATGTTTACAGTTTCATTTAGTTCTCTTAATTCTTTAAAAAAGGTTTGGATGTCACCTGAGCTTGCTTGGGGGGGGTCACTTCCACGGGTCAAATTTTGGGCGTATGTCACGTTTTGTACAGTCGGGGGTGCAAAATGTCTTGGTTGTTGATTTGGGGTCGGTAGAAGAGGAAAATTAGATAGGTTGCTATGGTAATTGAACTTTGGAGTTGATGGATTGTTTTGGTACGGGCGCTGGGCATTTGTACTCACCCTTTCCCAGTAAGCATGGTAAGATGGGCAACTGGTATAATTGGCAGGATGCGCTTCTCCACAGTTGCAGCAGCGTACATCGTCGTCGGTCCTATTCTTTCTTGGGCAGTCTTTGGTAAGGTGATTCTCCAAACATTTGACACATCTGGGCTGCATGTAACAGTTGGAGGAGCCGTGGCCAAAGTTTTGGCAACGGTGGCATTGGTTTCTTGTGTTTCGACGGATGTATTCTTCAAATTTCACCATTACATGGCCCAAGCTACGAATTTTTCTGATATCGGTGACGGTGGTTTCGGGACTGAATGTTACGAGGAATGAGCCGGTGGTATCCCCAAACTTATTTCGTAATTTAGTTACTGTAACTGGTACTATGTTATATTCACTTGCAATTTGTGATTTTACGTCGTCTTCCTCGGCATATGGGGATCCTCGCATTACCAACTTGGTAGTTTTGTCCTGCTTAAGTTGATAGCTATAACCGCGAGTGGTGTCGTCGGCGAATATTAATTTTTTCACGGCCCTGTGATCTTCGATTGTCTCGGTAAAGACCCATGTTTGATTTCTGACATATTTTAGGAGGATTTTATTTTTGATTACCGGTGTGAGTTTATCCATGAATGTTTTTGCTTGACCGATCGGGGTTGTTAGTATTATTGTATTTCTTCCTTATCTGGGATCTTTGCACCGTTTGCCAGCCGTCGCTGGAGTTTGCTTGGTAAGATCATTTTCATTTATCATTTAAAACTCTTTATTATCTGACTTTGTATTACATAGTATTGCAACTTAATAGTTGCTCTAAAATTAAATAGCTGGAAAGGAAAAGTTAAACCTTGCGCCTATCTCTCGATTTAGCAGGGTGGTGTGCATGTTACATTGGAATTTTTATTTACAAATTATGAATTTTCACCGGGAAAAAGTGAGTGCCAAAACCCAGTGTCCTTGGTTACTAAAGCTAACTAAACTAACTACTTAAAACTAGGTTAACAACTACATACTAAATAATAATTAAAAGGAAGCAAAGCAGAATAGAAAAGGGGGAAGAAATGAATTCGGTAGTAATAATGTCGTTTATAATAGTACGTCGTGCAGTAATTTGTGTCTTTTCCTGAAGGGAATTGTCGAGTTCGTCAGTGTGGCTATGTGGGAGGTCGTCGGATTTTGTTGTACAGTGTCAGTAAAGAATTTAGTTGCTGTTTCGTCGGTAGTCCAGCTAGTTCGTGTAGGTCGTAAATTTCAGTGTTGCGGGGGGCCCCTGTTATAATGCGGAGTGCTTTGTTTTGGATGATTTGTATTTTTTTAATGTTAGTCGTTGAGGCATTACTCCAAACAGGGGCGGCGTATAGTAGTATTGGTCGGATTGTCGAGGTGTAGAGTAATCGTCTGAGTTTAAAGTCAAGTTTGTTTTTGTAAGAAAGCAGGGGAAAAAGTAAGTGTAGCGCAATGTTGGCTTTTGTTGCGGTATTTTGTAGGTGTGTCTTGTAATTTAGTTTTTCGTCAAGTGTAAGTCCGAGGTATTTTACTGTTGGTGTTTTGTCAATGTCAATGTTATTTAGGGTGAGTTTTTCTGTAAGTCGGTCTTTTTTGTGAGTAAAAGTGGTCAGGGTTGTCTTCGTTTCGTTTAGTTTCCAGGTGAAGAAGTATTCGTTCAGTATGGTCGCGTGTCGTTGTATGTATTTGATGGCTTGGTTTTTCTTGAATGATTCAGATATGATGGCGGTATCGTCGGCGAATAATGAGATGGTCGTGTCGGGATGTTTTGGTAAGTCATTAATGTAATATGTGAAAAGTGTTGGTGCAAGGACGGAGCCTTGGGGGACTCCGGCCGGGATGTGATGTGTTTTTGAATAGGTGTTATTTGATTTAACTGAAAAGTGTCGGTTATGTAAAAAGCTTGAAATGATTTTAATTAGGTATGGTGGGTAATTATTGATGTGTAACTTGTGTAGTAGTCCGTCATGCCAGATGGTATCGAAGGCTTTCTCCATATCCAAGGTCATGACGGCTGTTGTTTTATTTTTGTTATAATTTATTGTAATTTTGTTCGTGAGCATGGCGAGCTGTGAGGTGGTACTGTGTTTAGCCCGAAAACCAAATTGTTCCGGGATGATGGTGTTGAATTCCAGGTCATGCAATTTTAGCCTGTGTTGTATGATTTTCTCGAGAATTTTTGATAAAATGGGTAATAAACTGATTGGTCGGTAGCTGGCCGGAAGGTTTGCGGGTTTGCCTGGCTTTTTGATTGGGACGACTGTGGCTATTTTCCATGAAGTGGGGAAGTATTGATTTTTAAGGCAGGCATTTAAAATGTAGTAAATCTGAAGGATTAATTTTCTAGGGAATTTTTTGATGAGTGAAGCTCTTAATTTGTCTTTTCCGGCTGCTTTGTTTCGGAGTTTTT
The DNA here is from genome assembly GCA_963170105.1 of Cantharis lateralis. NCBI lineage: Eukaryota > Metazoa > Arthropoda > Insecta > Coleoptera > Cantharidae > Cantharis > Cantharis lateralis. The sequence continues at coordinate 28,169,140 of OY720628.1, forward strand.
TGATTATAAGTTTAATTTCTGAAGGCGTAGTGAGGTGTTCGGGTGGTGTAACAAGTGTGGAATTATTATTTTCTAAAATTGAATTTTTGACTAAAGTTTCTGTGTTTAAATCTGAATTATAATTTGTGATGACGTGATGTGAAAAGAATGTTTCGGCAATTGCATTCGCTTTATCCGTGTTAGTGATTTTGGGTCCGTTTGTGGTATTTAATGTTGGAAAAATTTTTGTATTTTGTTTGTTTTTGAGTGCTTTTGCGACTCGCCATACTTTTTGTGTGTTTTGTGGTGTAATGTTTGCAAGTGTGTTGGTCCAGTTTTTGTTTTTGATTGTTGTTATGTCATTGTTTATGTCTTTTGTCAGTTTGTTTATTTGTGTTTTTAGGGTAGCGTAGTGAAGCTGTTGATATAATTTTCTTAATTTGTTCTTGTTTTTGATTTTTTGTAGGGTCTCGGGTGGTAAAGTAAGTTTGAATGGGGTGATTGGTTTTGTTTTTGTGTTATGGTTGTAAATGTTTGTAACTTTGTCGGTCATGTTTTTAATTGCTGCGTCGATTTCAGGGTTTGTAATTATGTAGGGGTTTATGGCTAAGTTATGTAATTGTAGGGTAAATTTTGTCCAGTTAGTGATCGTTCTCGGTTGGGGGGGGGGGGGTTATTGGTATTTTTATGGAAAGTATGTCGATTTGTATTGGTAAATGGTCGGAATTTCATTTGCTGAGGGCTGTAACGTTTGTTTGTAATTGTTTTGTAATGGCGAAGTCTATGGTTGTTGGTTTTTTTGTTGGGCAGTAAGGGTAGTGTGTGTAATCGTTATTGGGGTAGTCGAGTTTCAAGTCAGCATTTTTTTGTAAGTATCTATTTAATTGTTCACCGTAATGGTTTGATGTGGTGTTGTTCCAATTTGGGTGAACGGAGTTTAAGTCACCAGCTAAAATTACTTTGTCGGATAAATTAAATAGTTCGTTAAGTTTGTCCTCGTCGTGTTTGTTTTTTGGTGGTAAGTAATAGTTTATGATTGTCAGGTCGTCGAATTGCAGTATTTGTGTGTCGGCTATGGTACAGGGTAGGTCAATCGTGTGGGGGTCAAGCGTGTTTTTGTAGTAAGTCAGTAGTCCTCCTGAGGTTGTCCGTGGTTTGTTGAGTGGTGTGTAGTTTGGTAGTTTTTTGGGGGGTCGTTTGTTAAGTTTGGTCTCTTGTATCAGTATTATGTCGTGGTCAAGTTTGTCCGTCAGTACTTGTAATTCATTAAAGTGAGGCGTCAGTCCGTTGGAATTCCATGATATGATTTTAATGTCAGTTTTAGTGGTATTAGACATCGTACTTGGCCGCGATGTTTGCTAGAATCTGTATTTTTTGGAAGGTGTCGGAGACCCCCGACAAGCTAGTTTTAATTTCACGTATTATTTGTACTAATTGGTTTATGTTAACGGTTTCGTTTAATTCTCGTATTTCTTTAAATAGTATTTGGATGTCATTTGGGTTGCTAGCTTGGGGAGGGTCTCCGCCTTGGATTAAGTTGCTGGCGTACGATTGTCTTTGTGAAGTAGGGGGAGCAAAAGGTCTAGGTGGTTGAGTCGGGGTAGGTAACAATGGGAAATTTTGATAAGTGAATTGATGGATGTTTTGTGATGGATATTTGGCATGGTTTTGAATAGGACGCTGGGTGTTAGCACTTACCTTTTCCCTGTAAGCGTGGTAGGACGGGCAGCTGTTGAAGTTGGCCGGGTGGGCCTCTCCGCAATTACAGCATCGGACTTCGTTATCATTTCTATTCTTCCTGGGGCAGTCCTGGGTTAGGTGAGATGAAAGGCATTTTACGCATCGTGGTTGCATGAAACAGTTTGAGGAGCCATGGCCAAAGCTTTGGCTTTGGGTCCTGGTATTTCTTCGTACGTACTCTTCAAATTTAACAATGATTTGTCCAAGGCTTCTTATTTTCCTTATTTCATTGGTTGTTGTGGTTGGACTGAAGGTAATAAGGAAAGATACGGTTAGGTCGCCGTACTTGTTTTTCAATTTTGTGACAGTAACTGGTGTGATGTTGTATTCAGTTATGATTTCCTGCTTGACCTCGTCTTCACTGGAGTATGGCGATCCTTTCATCACAAGCTTTGTGGTTTTGTCCTGACGGAGCTGGTAGCTGTAGCCCCTGGTCGTGTTGTCGGCAAAAATTAAATTTTTGACGGCACGGTGATCATCAACGGTCTCAGTATAAACCCATGTTTGGTTTCTTATGTATTTTAATAGAATTTTACCCTTAATTGCAGGTTTGAGTTTGTCTAGGAAGGTTTTCGTTTGTCCAAATGGGGTGGTGAGCACTATTGGGGGTGGTTTTTCACTTTTAGTTTCGGCGGTTGGTGGACGAGGTGTTACTCGAGGGTTTTGTGTCCTTTGCACTGTGTGCCAACCCGCATTATCAATTTGCGTTGGTTGGTCATGTTTTGATATGACTTCGGGGGCATTTAAAAGGAGGCCAAAACTATTGTATATAGGAACGTTGGGTTGATGTTCAACTTCCATGGTGTCACTATTTTCACTAATTTGTTTTTTATTATTAATGGGGTTACTAACCGGATTTTCGTCGTCGCTATATCCGCTGCTGGAATTTTTTCTTTTTTTGTTTATGCGGTTGTTACCGCTGGTTTTATTTGCCAGATTATTCAATCTGGCTTGGAATAATTGATCGACGTTTTCGGTTCCTTCATTTTGTGGAATTATTCTTATAATCTATAAATTTTTTTGAAGCTTGATTTGTAATTTTTGAATTTCGGGTTAATTCAATGCTTGAAATGTTTTTAGCTGTCGCTAGGTCGGTGACAATACATCCGCCAATCAGAGTGGCAGTGGGCGGAGCCTACGTGCACAACTGCAAAGACACTTGAAGTTTTGATGGTGGGCGGAGCCTAGAAGCACAACTCGCCAATTAGATTTGAGAATGATTCGTGGAATTCGCACAGTAGCACAAGATAAACACGTCTGATCTTTATCAAGATCAAGATGATACTGATTATGCTGCTTGGTAAGATGGGCGTCTTGAGGCTATTTCTGGGGCATTTAATAGTAACCCGAAGCTGTTGTAAGTGGGCACGTTGGCGGCGTGCTCAACGATACCCTCCATCATAATTTCCTTGCACGGAATTAGGTCGGATTTTTTAAAAGTTTTTGGGGGTCGGTCGATGTTTTAAGAGCTCGAATTTCGCCGAAATTTTTGCACTGGGTGGTAGGTAATGGTCTATATAGTAGATATAAATAATAAAATTTGCGGATGGTCCAGTAGTTTTTCAAAAATTAACGAAAATCCTGGATCCGAGATTGCCGTGTTTGTGCATGTCAAAACGGCTCGGAGCGCTCGAAGCGAGGCGGAGCCGAGCGAGAGTTGGCGTAAAATTCTCTCCAATAAGCCTAGTTCCAGAAGGTAAAACATTATCTTCTAAAATTTGTTTGTACCGTTCTATCTTTAATATTCCTTCAATTTTCACCAAATCGCCTACCGTATTACCACCGAAACAACCCCACAGCATAACAGACCCTCCTGCATGTTTAACTGAAGCCACCATTAATTGGTCCCTTTAGGCTTTCACCAGGTTTTCTTCGAGCGCAGCGTAGCTCATTGAAATTCGGAGCATGTTGATGCCGCGCCGTAGGCAAGATCTCCTTCGTCTGGTGTTCGGTGGATTCACATTGTGCCAAGAAGGCTGTACAAAACGATCGCGTGCCCTTTTAAGGGGGTACGCGTGACTGAAAGAATAGGTAGCAGTAAAACGAAGAATCAATTGGTTGTGATTTTGATAAAATGACAAGGTTTTCTTCGAATGAACGTATTCTCTTTATTACCGAAAACCTCGAATTTGGACTCGTCGCTGCAGAGAACGTTTCTCCATTGATCAATGGTCCAATTCAGTCGGTAGTAATGTTCACATTTTTTAAAATTTAAAATTTTTTAAAATGAGTAAAAAAAAACGTTAAACTGACCAAAACTCTTTAAATGAATAAAATTAAGAACTAAATTATTAAAAACTAAGTATTTTTAATAAAAAAAAAACATTTTCATTATTTTAATTATTAAAATTTTGTTTATTTGAGGTTGGCAGTGATTACGATTGCCTTCCTCTTTTTCTCTTGTCGGGGGGTATCCACTTTAACATCTTTTTTGGCCATCTTTCTTCGAGCACTAAAAAAACTAAAAACATCCCCCGTAGGGCACGGGCCTCGAATAAATGACGAAATTCGAAGGCTGGGATTCTAGATTAACCAATGTCAGGGGCAGGGAAAACCTACCCTCCGCTCGCCCTTCGGGCGGCTCCGGGCGGTTTTCTCAACCCCTGTGTGAATTGTTACAAACGCCGTTTTGCAAATGCACTCGAAAATGCAGTAACTAGAACGATGTTATCACTCCAACGGCATGGACTTGACTGAACACGCTCTATCCCCACCTAATCTTTATCTTTATCCTGAATGTCTAGTGGAGCATGTAGCGCCGGAGGCGCTTTAATCTCCGTCATCTGACGATTGAAAAAGTAGCGTTGGAAAATTTAATATATAGATAACTAACGTGCAGTCCTTCTGGATGTGCGTTTTTGCGCACAATTGGTTGTTGAAATTCAGGTGTATGTAGTAATAGCTGAGGTATTTTTCGTTGGAATGTCGTTATCTTTCAGCCGAACCGCATGATTGTTTTGAAAGAGCCTAGTAACTAGGTCAGTTTCGAACGCAGTGCAGCTGCGGTCGATCGATACCGGATTCCAACTAAATTCCTTCCGGTGGCCCTGGAGTTTATTTCGCGGCGCAGACTAGGTCGACGACCGATCTTTCCGGGTGTTTCAATAGAGTGGTAATTTGTGATTACCACTTAATTTGTACTCGGTAGCTCAGGTTTTCGATCTATTTTGCACTCTGACGAAATGTGTGTTTTTATTCTTGGCGTTGCTGGCAAGATGGTATAAAATAGCTCGATGTGTGCAAGTAACTTCGCAGCCGAGTTTGACCGATTTACGATTTGGTAGAAATAGTGTTTAGTTATTTTTATCGCATCTGCTCGGGGCAACTCGAGGCTGCTTGTATTTGCATTCATTAAGTTATTTTATTGTTATTAGAAGTGGCGATTTCGCTTACAGTAGAGAAGAGAGGGGGGGGGGAGATTTTCTGAGATCAGGCGGCCCCATCTCAATCGGGCGAGCCGGCACTGGTTTTCGTTTCGCTACCGTAAGTAGGTCAACTACAACACAACACCAACTCACCCAGAAATCGATGTGAAAACCTGACCTCTTTTATCTCGGAAATTCGCAGCTGCATCGCAGGTGCACATTTTCTATGGCCGAGTTAATCCGGTGTTACAATTTAATAATAATGTTATTATTAAATCTGTACTGGATAGCTCGAGGCCACTTAGGAATGTGCACCTGTTGTAGTTTGTTGAACTTGAGGATTCCGTTGATTTAGCAGAGAGTCGTTAGAAATGGTTTGTTTATTTCCGGGTTGGCAGGTGTTTCGCAGGTGCATCGCAGGTGCATTTTATCTTGGGTGTTCGGAGTTATTTTATTTTATTTTATTTTATGAATAAAGGAAAAGGTCGTTTTGGCCGTTAACGGACTTTTGTTGTCGTTTGCAGGTGCGGTGCAGGTGCATCACAGGTGCGCCTTGCAGGTGGCCGAGTTAATCAAGTGTTACAATTTAATAATAAAATAAATTTATTATTTAATCTGTACAAGATAGCTCAAGTCGCTTGGAATGTGCACCTGTTGCAGTTGCAGTTCGTTGATCTTTGTCGAAAGATAAGTGAGCGAAATTGTTTACGTGATGAGTTGGCTAATAATAATATTCCGTAAATTGTCGCATTGGTTGTTATTAATTAGATTGGATTGAAATCTTGATGTTATCTGATATTTGATGAATCAAACCGTGGTTTTGTTTATTGGTGTTGTATTAAATATTAATATAATTATAATCGTTGGCCGTTAACGGTTTACGTGCTGTTTGAGTTTATGCAGCTGCGTCGCAGGTGCACCTTGCAGGTGGCCGAGCTAATCAGGTGTTCAATTTAATAATAAAATTATTTATTATTTAATCTGTACGAGGTAGCTCAGGTCTCCTGGAATGTGCACCTGCCGCATTTCGTTGAACTTGAACTTGAAATAAAATCGATATTTTAAAGTGAAAGTGAAAATCGAAAGTGAAATTTTTAAAAATTGTCGTAGTTTGCTGTTTTTCGAAGATTCGGTGGAAGGTTTTATGCCGGCAATTTTTCTAATTGCGTCGTAGCGATGAGAAGTGTGAAAAATTGCGATGTCGATGTTTAAGTCGATGTTTAACTTCAACCTGGTTGCCCAAAAAATGGTTCAAACAGGGCCGGGGATTGGTAAGGATATGTGATGGGGGGGGGGGGATTTGGTAGGGGAGGGTTTGTGATCCTGGTCGTCCTTGGCTGTAAAAGTTTCTAAAAAATCTGGTTTTTGTTAGTGACTTACTACTTTGGCGATGTTGTTATCCACTTCGGTCTTCTGTGTCGCCAGAAGTCCTCCGGATTGTACTGTCCTAACTGGGTGACTAGAGGGTTCCCCACGTCCACGCAGCGGTCGTACATTTTCACAGCAGACTCCTGGATGACTTCTTTCAAGGTTGGCAGCTTGGTGTCGTTGTGAAGTTGGCGATTTGACATGTACCATCTGGCGTTAAGGGATCTGCGGAGACAATTATTTTGAATGACTTGCAAGCGTTTCATCTGATACTCGCTTGCGAATGCCCACGCCGGGGATGCGTAGATGATGTTCGGGCGGACGATGGTCTTGTATAGCCGCAGCTTGAGCTCCGGCTTCAACTTGCTCCTTCTGCCTACCAGCGGGTGAAGTGCTGCCAGCAGTCCGTTGGTGCGGTTTCGGATCTTGGTGATGTGCTTCTCCCAAGTGAGGTGGGGGTCCAGGGTTACCCCCAGGTAATTTACGGTGTTGTTCCAGGGAATGATGGTGCCAAACATGTCTAGGTCCGGGAGGCGCGGTCGACGTTTTGTAAACATGATCGCCGCACTTTTGTCCGAGTTTACCTCGATACGCCAGGTGCGGTACCACGTTTCCAACTCGTCGAGGGCGTCTTGGGTTTTCTTAGCTGCGAAAAATGGGTTAGTCGATGTGGAGAGGATGGTGGTGTCATCGGCATAAAGGTAAAGGGAAGTGCCATGGGATTGTGGCCTAGGGATGTCACTTACGAAAATATTGAACAGGGTGGGTGACAGGATCGAGCCTTGGGGGACGCCGGCTAGGATCGGTCTTGACGTCGATCTTGTTCCTTGCAGCAGGACCTGGAAAGCGCGGTTTCGTAGGTACGAGGCCGTTAGATGGACCAGGCCTGGTGGGATTTTTGCCTGGAACATTTTAAAAAGTAAGCCATTATGCCATACCTTGTCAAAAGCCTTTGACATATCTAGGAAGACGCCGCTCGTTGACTCCTTCTTGTTGAAACCTAATGTAATCTGTTCGACTAACCTGGTGACCTGGTGAGTGGTGGAATGTCCTTGGCGGAAACCGAACTGCTCGTCCTGGATAATCTCGTTGTCGTCGACTGACTTGTTTATTCTGTCCAGAATAACCCGTTCCGTGATCTTCCCTATGGTGGATAGTAGGCTGATCGGTCTGTAACTTTGGGGTAAATCCTTGGGTTTTCCGGGCTTATGCAAGACGACCACGTCGGCCAGCTTCCATCTGTCCGGAAAATGCCGCAGTCTTAACACCGAATTCACGATACCTGTGATAGCGACAAGCGCTTTGGTGGGCATCTCCTTGAGGGCGGCGTTGCTGATGTTGTCGGGTCCCGGGGCTTTCTTCCTCTTGGTCCTTTTGATGGCTTCTCGGACTTCTTGGAGGGTGGCTGGTGCTATGGGATTTGGATCGGGGGTGGCTAGCATATTACTTACTGCTTCGTTTACATCTTCGATGTGTCCGAGGTCTATGTTGCTGGTTACTGGGCTGCACTGTACTTCCAGGTTGTCGGCGAAAACTTCGGCTTTTTCTACGTCCGTGGTGACTGGCCCTTGGGTACCTTGGATTTCCGGGATGGTGTTGGGTATGCACTTTAGAGATCTTACCATGGTCCAAATCGAGTTGTCTTCACTGTTTAGTGAATCCAGCTTTTTCTCCCACGAGTCGGTGTTGTGGGCCAGCAGTCGCTTCGAGAGTTGGTACTTCAGTTGGACTGCTCGGCGGTGGTCCTCCGGGTTCCATGTCTGGCGTGCTCTTTTCTCGGCTTTTCTTTTCTCCCTGATTAAACACTTTAGTTCGGGGGGAAGGAGGTCTCGGGTGTCGGGAATTTGGGCAGTATTTGATGCATATTTAATTGAGTCGTTTACCTTGTTTTCGAATTTTACAACGTATTGCTCCAGCTCCGTGGCGTTTCCGATGGTGGGGATTTGACTGAGGTTTTCCAGTAGATGGTCATGGAAAGCCGGCCAAGCTATTTTGGTGGAAGTCCTGGGTGCGGCTCCTTGGGCGCAGTTACCTAGCTGTAATAATACGGGAAAATGGTCGGATGTTAGGGCTTCACTTACCTCGAGGTGGTGTACCAGGTTGACGTGCTTTAGGATGGCGATGTCGAGCACGTCATCGGTATTTGTTCCGAAGACTCCTTTCCTGGTTACTTCGGGGGGGGCATCGACTGCGACGCCAAGGTGGGATGCCATTTTTCTCAGGGCGTTGCCCTTTGAGTTGGTTTTTCTGGAGTGCCATGATGGATGTTTGGCGTTGAGGTCTCCAGCTATGATTTTGGGTCGGGTGCCTCTGAGGAGTTTCTTGAGGTCCTCCTCCGGGAGGGCGTCTGTTGGTCGGCTGTATACTGCTGAAAGCTGCAAAATACCTAGGTTTTTAACTGGGATACTCACCGTGGTGGCTTCGAGCTCCTGGAGGACGTTGGTGGTGACCTCTTGGTGTTGAATATTCCGCTTGACGTAGATTGCGGTGCCACCTCCCGCAGCGGTTAGTCGGTCCGTCCTGTAGACCGCGTAGTTCGGCAACTTGGCGTTTGTGCTGGGCTTGAAATGCGTCTCGTTCACCATGATTACGTCGAGGTCGCGCTCCTGGGCGAAGTGGAGGAGTTCCGACTTCTTCCAGGAAGCTAGGCCTTGGGCGTTCCAAAAGGCCATCCTGAGGTGATCTACGGTTCTTCTTGGGTTTCGTGACATTTATTTGATGTTTGTTGGCACGTCTAGGGAATAAAAGTTTTTATTATTTTGTTTACTTACCCTTGGGAGGTTAGGTAGTTCGTGATGGTGTTGGCTGTGAGTCCGTTTTGTGACATAATTAGTCTGATTTCCTCCAGCGGGGAGGTGGGCCTCGATGACGTTTGGGTAGTGGTTGGTGGTGGAGCTGGTGGTAGGATTTGGGTTTCCATCAGCGGCCTGATGGGGGCAGACGCCCTGTCTGCAAAAGTTGCCTGGGATGACGCTCGGTGAGGTTGAAATCTCGACGTCAAGGGGGTCGAGCGGAGGTGCGGGAAGGGTGTTGTTCTTTTCAACTTCGGGTAGTGGGTGCACCCCTTGTAGCTAGCGGGGTGATCTCCGCCGCAGTTGGCGCAGGTGGCCTTGGTTTCCTTGGACTTGATGCAGGTGGCGGTCAAATGCGCTCCTGCACATTTGACGCACCTCGGTGACGAGCGGCAGTTTCGTTGTGAATGGCCAAAACTCTGGCAGCGGTGGCATTGGCCGATAGTTGCTTTCCTATATGGGGATTCCACCCTGATATCGAGTCCTACAATTTTAAGAAGATTAAAAATTTCCTTATTTTTTGGGATTTTTTCCAGGGTGACCAGCAGGAGGGGGATGGGCTGGCGGTCCCTCCCTCGGTACATCCTGGATACCTGTATTGGGTGGAATCCTTGGCTTACGAGGTCCTCCTCGACGTCTTTCGTTTCCACCCTTGTGTTCACACCCCTGATCACGACTTTCAGGGGTTTGTCGGTAGGCAGCTGGAAGGCGAAAAATCCGCCTTTGGTGGGGTCGAGCTTGTCTTCCATGAGCCGGAACATCTGCCTGTAGTCCGACTCGGTGGCGGGTGTGATGGCGATGCCCTCTCTGCAATTTCGCGCCTTCGTGTAGTTGATTCCTTCCTCTTCGAACATCTTCTGGAGGGGGATCCACATCGCTACATCCCTCAGGGTGAGTGGGGAGATCTTCGGTCCCCTGGGTAGCTGGGCGGCTTGGGGGAGTTCGTCTAGGTCGTCGGGTTGTTCTGCTGGGGCGGGCGTCGCTGGCAGCGGTTGGATTCCTGCCTCTGCGAGGATTGCCTCCAGCTCGTCTTCTGATGGGGTGGACGTGGTGATCTTCGGGGTCTTCGCCGCCTGGTTGATGTCCTCCTCCGAGGATGCCGGTGAGATGGTGTCAATTGTTCTCTTCTTGATATTTTTGGTGCTGGAAGCAGTTGGGGGGAGGTTAGCGTTTGGACTTACCTCGGTCGTGGCCTTTTTCGCGTTTTTCCTCGTCCGCTTCTTGTTCTTCTTGGAGGTAACCTCCTTGAAACCATCTTCTTCGATGTCCGGGATAGAAGCGGGGGAGTCTTGGCGCCTTTTCCTGGACCGTGTTTCTGTTGTTTTCGGCGTCGTGCACCCGGGTGGTGTTGGTGGAGGGATGAGCTGGTTCCTCAGTATGCCCAACTCCGTGTCGAGCTCGCTGATGTGGGCCGTTTTCTCGTCGAACTCCTCGTTATATTGTAGGATGATTTTTTGGTGGGATTCCACATAGGTTGTGAGTACTTGTTGCCTCGCCTTGTACTCGTCCAGGACCTTCTGGACAGCATCGATCTTCTCGATGATCTCCGAGAGATTCATTTCCATGCCTTTTAACAAATAAAACTCGTTAAATCGGTTTAAATTAAAATTCCACGAAAATCGATTTTCGGGGCGAAGTAGTGTTGGTCAAATAAAATGAATTAAATGAAATTTGTAGTTTTCGGCAATTTTATTTTTGTTTCGGTGAGCGAGACACTGTTCCTAATTCGTAACAATTAATTTTTCAATTAATTATTGCCGAATATAGAGTACTAAGCGGCTACGAGCTTCCAAAAACAAAATTAAATTGGTACAAAAAACTTGTCGAATTTGCAGCTAAATGCGCAGCGCAGAAACACTACCACACACTGTCACGGTCACTGAACTCACTTTATCCCCACCTAGCAAGCAAAGCGTAATTGACATGCGGAGCATGTTGGTGCCGCAGGCACCATTATCTCCTTCATCTCGTGTTGGATGGATGACATTGCGGCTAGGAGCCGTATTAAAATTTGCTAGAACCTCATGGGGTTGGTAGCGCAGCACGAAGTACTTGGTTGAAGAAAAATGTTTTTTAAGGAAAAGACGCACAGAGTGTTTTTGTCGCATTTTTATCGTGTGAGTGGCGTAGCACAGTAAAACAAGAATTGGTCGCGGTTTCGCGGGCACTGTCGCGGTGTTTGGATAAAGTTTTAACACTACCCGGGTGGGTGAGTCACTTAATGTTTGTTGTGGCGGGGTTTGGGCGAAGAAGAAATTTTCATAATGTCTGGGGTGGCCGCTGTGGTTTATGTACACTTAATTTAGAAATTAAAACTATCGTGATTTATTGTTCGCACTAAAGAGTGTTTTTGACGTCGCGAGGGGATGCACTGAGTGTTTTTGTCGCGGGAGGGATTGCACTGTAGTAGTGTTCGGGAAGGAGAAAAACTTATCACTTGGGTTTACAAATCGCGTAAAAATCACTTTCGATTTTAAGATTTTACTTTCATTTTCACTTTCACTGGCACTTTCACTTCCATTGGTGAGGAGAGGGCGGAGCCTATGTGCGCGTTTTGTCGGTTGAGTTGACCAATGAAGAGCGTTCGTATCGGGGGAGTGGCCTATGTGCACAACTTGAACTTAGAAAAATTTTTCAATTTTTCTGAAGTCCGATGGAAAAGGTGCGATTTCTAGCCGATCTTCATGATGTTCCTTGGTCTGTCTGCTAGCACGAAATCATCGAGGTTGTAGTTGCCGATGGCCTGAATAAGCGGGTTGTCGATGTCCGGGCAACGGGTGTAGAAATTTTCGGCAATTTTCTTGTTGAATTCCACGATGAGATCGAGCTTTGCATCGTTGTGTAGTTGTCGATTGGAGACAAACCAAGGAGCGTTGAATGCGAGTCGTAGGCACTTGTTTTGGACGATTTGTAGTGGTGTAATAAGTTTTGCATTTGAGTATGCCCAAGCTGGGGCAGCGTACGTCAAGACCGGTCGGATGACCGTTTTATATAGGAGCAGTTTGAGCGCCGGGTTGACTTTGCTCCTCCGGCAAAGTAATGGTGAAAGCGCAGTCATGAGTGCGTTGGCTTGTGTTCGGAGGTTTCTGACGTGGAGTGTCCAGCTGAGGCGGGCGTCCAGGGTGATGCCTAGATACTTTACATGATTTGACCAAGGGATAACTTCGCCGAAAAGGTCAAGGTCCCGAGGTTTCTTCCCCTTTGAATCGCGTCGTTTGAACATTACCGCAGCACTTTTTTCACCATTTACAGCGACTCGCCAGGTGTAGAACCAGTCCTGAAGTTCGTCCAGGGCGTCTTGGGCTAGCCGGGTGGCACGTAGTGGGCAAATGGAGGTGGCTGTGATGGTGGTATCATCCGCGTATAGGTAAAGCGATGCACCAGCTGCTGACGGTCGTGGCAGGTCGCTGACAAATACATTGTACAGGAGGGGCGAGATGATGGAGCCCTGTGGTACCCCGGCCGTGATGTGATGTCGTGTAGACCTGGTCCCCTGTAGCTTTGCTTGTATTTGCCGGTTTGATAGGTACGATGCTATGACTTTAACAAGTCTGGGTGGTACGTTGTGTTTGAGGAGTTTGAAGACGAGTCCATTGTGCCAAACCCGGTCGAACGCCTTTGAAACATCGATGAAAGCAGCACAGCAGAATTCACGTTTGTTCATCGCTAGGGTGATGTTTTCTACAAGGCGGACGACTTGTTGGGTGGTGGAGTGCCCCGGCCGGAAACCAAATTGCTCGGGTTGGATCGCATCGTTTTCTTCCAGCGCCGTAGCGAGGCGGGTGTGGATTGTTCTTTCAATGATTTTTGCCGTCGTGGACAGCAAACTAATCGGCCTATAACTGGTTGGGTTACAAGTTGGCTTACCCGGCTTGTGTATGAAGACCACGTCGGCAATTTTCCATCGTGTTGGAAAGTGGCCCAACCTTAGTACGGCGTTGGCGATGGCGGCAATGGCTGCAATGGCTTTCGTTGGTAGTTGTTTGAGGGCGGCATTGGGGATGCCGTCCGGTCCGGGTGCTCGTTTTCGCTTGGTACGTTTGATTGCATCTCTTATTTCGGTAGGTGACACCGGGGTGAGGGCAGGTGAGCTGATGACCACATCGTTGTTAAGAAGTGCTGCAACTTCGGCGTCGACAAATTCAACGTGCTCGAGGTCAACGTTGGTGGTATTCGGGCTGCACTGTTCTTCGAGGGCCTCCGCGAAGAGTTCCGCCTTTTCCTGGTCGGTGATGGCCGTGGTGTTGTTGGCCGTGAGCGTTGGAATGGTCATTCTGGTGTTCTTCAGGGCTTTAACCATTTGCCAGGCGGAATTGTCTTCGCAGTTCAGTGATTCAAGTTTGTTCGTCCAGGATTGGCTGCGATATTCGACCAGTTCTTTAGCGAGTTCGGCTTTGAGGCGGTTTGCAATACGTTTATCGTTTGGGCACCATGTACGTCGAGCAAGTTTTTCGGCCTTACGTTTGAGTCGTATTTTGTTTTTAAGGTGAGGTGGCAGCAGGTCTCGGGTGTCCGGGATGGTAATTTCGTGTGACGCGAAGTTTATTGATTGGACGACTTGGTTCTCAAAGTTTTCGACGTATTTTTCAAGTTCATCGGGGTCTTCGATGTACGGGATTTTCCTCAGGTGAAGAGCGAGGTGGTCTTGGAAAATAGGCCACGCAGTGATTTTCGCCGTTTTGATTTCGGTTGGATCGTGTCGGTCGCCAATTTGCAGGATCACCGGCAGGTGATCCGATGTTAGGGCATGGTGCACTTGGATCGCGTAGTTTAGCGGAATGTTTTTCAGAATTGCGACGTCGAGGACATCGTCGCTTGCAGGGCCAAGGGTGGCGTGGTGTGTGGGCTCGGTCGGGGCAACGACCGCTACGTCAAGTTCATCAGCTAGGATGCGAAGTTTACGGCCTGCAGCGTTTGGGTTACGGGAGTGCCACGTCGGATGCTTGGCATTGAGGTCTCCCGCAATAATTTTCGGAGCTGGACCCCGGAGAAGTTTTTTAATGTCATCATTTGGTAGCGACTTGTTGGGCGGATGGTAAACCGCGGAAACTTGTATGTTGCCAATGCCTGCTACCGGGATGGTAACAGTGGTAGCCTCAAGGTTGTTTAAATCGTGTCGGGTGGAGTTGCTGTGTTGGATACTGCGTCTAACGAATATAGCGGTGCCCCCACCGGCCGCGGCTAAGCGGTCGGTGCGGTAGGAGTCGTAGTTCGCTAGTTTCGCAGTAATTGATGGCTTGAGGTAAGTTTCCGATACCAGGATGACGTCGATGTCATTTTCATGGGCGAAATGGAGCAGCTCAATTCTTTTGACGTGCGTAAGGCTATTTGCATTCCAAAATGCAATTTTTAGGTTTGAAGGAGGCTTCCTGGGTTGCAGATTCATTTGGAATGAATTTCTTGGCATGAAGTTGAGATGAAGGCCTGTTTATTGGGTTGGTTGGGGTTGGCAGCTGGCGACATAATTTAGGAAGGCTTTGGGATCGCCGACCATGCTGAGCAGGGCATCGTACGCCCGGGCGAAGTCCGTTACGGTGCCTTGGTCCATCGAGGCAACGGCGGGCTGTGATTGGCTGCAGTGGGCGAGGCCTGGTGGTCTCGGCAGCGGATTGGCCAAAAGTGGTGGTGGTGTCGAGCGGTCAGCGTAACTATGTTGGGGTGAGGTACGGTGTGGCGGAAAGCGGCTCTGCGGTGGTCGGTAGGTGCGGATCGGCCTGTGATCGAAAGTGCGTTTCAACTTCGGGAAGCTGGGGCAGCCCTGGTAATTTGCCGTGTGGTCGCCACGGCAGTTGGCGCAGGTGGGTTTTTCGTCCCTCGGTTTGATGCAGGTGGCGGTGAGGTGGGTGGCGGCACATTTTACACATTTCGGGGTGGATCGACAATTTCTTTGACTGTGGCCAAAGTGCTGGCATCGGTGGCACTGGCTGATACGTGCCTTGCGATGCGGGGATTCAACCTTGACTTCGAGTCCGAAAACGGTGCGGAGGTCGTAGATGGCTCGATTTGCGGGGGACTTCACCATTGTAACCATCACCAGCGGGATGGGTTGGCGGTTGCGTCCGCTGTACATGCGTGCGACCGTCGTGGTAGGGAAACCTTGAGCCATTAGGTCATCTTTTACGGCATCGGGTGGGTGGGCGACATTGATTCCTCGGATGACGACCTTGAGGGGTCGATCCTCGGGGAGTTGAAATGAGTAGAAGCCACCTTTGGTAGGATCGAGGTCCTGTTCGAATAAGTTTCTAATAGCCCTGAAATCAGAAGAGGATGCAGGTGTTATGCTGATACCGTCAACAACGTTAACGGCTTTGGTGAAGTGGAGGCCCAAATCCAAAATGCGATTTCTGAGATTGTCCCATTGAGCGGCATCGCGAAGGATAATTGGTGGAATTTTCGCTCGTTCGGGGCGCCCGGAAGGTTGCGAGGCTTGCGTTGAGGTGCTCGGTTGGGTGGCTGGCATCGGGGTCGGGGTGATGTCGTCAAGAACGGTCTCAGGTGGAGGGATGGCCTCGGTACCGGGGACGGTAGTTTCCATCTCGGGTTGGGACTGTGGGAGCTCGGTTGTGTCGGTCTCAGTGGCCTTCTTCTTGGGAACGGACTCGGAGGCGAGATTTTCCGTCGAGGTGGCGGGTGAGATGGGCCGTTTTTTAGCATTTGTTGAGGCGGAGACGGTTTGTTGCTTCCTGAGCTTTTTCTTTTGCGTTTTAGTAAGCGCAGGTTGAAAAGATTCATCGGAGGAGCAGGACGGGTCTTCTTGACGACGTTTTTTACCAGAAGTAGCATCAGGGGTGGGGTTTTCTTTGAGATCATCCAGCTCGTTGAGGACATCCTCGCGGGAGTTGGTGATGACCTCAATCTGGTTGGTTAGATCGGTTTTGGCGCTGATAAGAGAAGAGTGCATTTTTGCCATAAAATCTTTAAGGTCCCGCTCGTATTTTTCGTCTAGTGCGAAAATTCGGGCATGGATTT
This sequence comes from Cantharis lateralis, assembly GCA_963170105.1. Taxonomy (NCBI): domain Eukaryota; kingdom Metazoa; phylum Arthropoda; class Insecta; order Coleoptera; family Cantharidae; genus Cantharis; species Cantharis lateralis. The sequence continues at coordinate 28,185,353 of OY720628.1, forward strand.
CGGTCATTTGGTGTTGCAATTCTTCGCTGCGGCGGGTAAGCGTATCGATTCTGGCAGAAGAAGACATGGTAGATAGAAGATGAGAAGTAGAAGGTGAGTAGTAGAATGAAGTGAAGAGAAGTATTGAAAAATACTGGTTGGTAATAATAAGACTCGTTTAAAAACTTAAAGAGCGGAGCGAACGTACGTACTGGTAGGATACCGGGTGACGACTGACTGACTGTTATCCCCACCTACCATACCATAGCGAAGTGGCATGCGGAGCATGTCGGTGCCGCAGGCACCGTTATCTCCTTCATCATGATGTTAGATTAATTGACGGTGCAGCAAGAAGCTGATTTAATTCAAAAAGCAAGCGCGCAGTACGAAAGAAAAGTTTAGGGAGTTGATGCGAAAGTTTGTAGAGTTCGATGTTGATGTTGTAATGGTTTATCGATCGGGTAGTTGCACATTGTTTTATAATGAGAGACGCACTTATTGTTTGTATTGTTTGTGGCACAGTCGCGGGTGTATCCCCACCTAGCGTAGCGTAGCTTCAGTGGTTATGGAGCATGTTTGGCGCCGGAGGCGCCATTAATCTCCTTCATCTGATGTGTGAATTGCCGAACATTGTGCCAGATGGCTAAAAAATATACGCTTGCACACCTCCCGAGGGGGTGTGCGTGACTGAGTGTGATTGAAGGTAGTTCAAAAGGTAGCTGTTGACGTGTGTGGGATCGCATTGTTTATGGCTTGGCATCGTGTTTGTTGCACTAAAAAATTGTCGCGGCGCGGAAAAAGTGTCTTATCACTGTAGATGGCAAAGATGGGTTAATGGCCGTTTGGTTGTCGCACTTTTGCACTATTGTCTTGGTGGATTGGGGAAGGGTTTGAGTTAATAGTTCGGGTGGAAAGTCACTGACGAAGAAGGCGAGTTTTTGTAGTCTGGGTGTTTCACTAAAGTGTTTGTAGCACAGCGCGGGCACTAGAAAGTTTGGCACTGGGAAAAAGTAATCGCGTAGGGACAGCGTCTGAGTTCGCGGGGATTCACTTTCACTTTCGCAGGGGTTCACTTTCTAACACTTTCACTGGCGAAGTTGTGATGGTAGGCGGAGCCTACGTGAGCAACTTGATGGTTGCGTTGGCCAATGGGTTGTGTCCGATGGTGGGGCGTGGCCTGTGTGAACATTTGCATCGGAGGAGCGAAAGTTGCAGCGGCTGGGCGAACGGCTAAGGGGAAAAATGTGCTTCGGCATTACCGGCATCACGAAGTCCTCCGTGTTGTAACGTCCCAATGAATTGATGAGCGGATTTTCTACGTCAGCACATCTGATGTAAAAATTGGCGGCCGTCTTGCGGTTGAACTCCGTGATGGGGTCTAGGTTTGCATCTTTATGTAATCTTCGATTTGTCACATACCAAGGGGCTGAAAAGGCTTGCCGGAGACACTTGTTTTGTATTACTTGTAGCGGATTGATTAGCTTCTGGTTGGTGTAGGCCCAGGCAGGGGCAGCGTAGGTGATAGCAGGTCGGATGATCTGCTTATAGAGCAGTAGCTTCAGCTGCGGGGTGGCTTTGCTTCTCCTGTTGAGCAGCGGCGACAGGGCGGCAGTGATGGCGATGGCATTGGTGCGAGTTTTGGCGATGTGTTGCTTCCAAGATAGCTTCTTGTCGATCGTGACTCCAAGGTATTTTACGGAGTCCACCCAGGGGATGACTTCTCCGGCTAGATCGAGGTCTGGAGGGCGGGGAAGATGTTTCATGCCGCTTCTTTTGAATAGTATGGCGGAGCTTTTTTCTCCGTTGACTGCCACTCGCCATTGGAAACACCAGTCCTGCAGCTCGTCGAGGGCTTGCTGTAGTTTGCGCGCTGCCTGGGCGGGTCGAATTGAGCTGGACATCAGGGTGGTGTCGTCAGCATAGAAGTAACAAGTTGAGCCGGGTGCGGTTGGTCTTGGCATGTCCCCTACAGAGATGTTGTAGAGGGTGGGCGATATTATCGATCCTTGGGGCACCCCGGCGGTGATGGTGCGGGCGGTGGATCGGGTGCCGAGCAGCTTGACTTGGATTTTCCTGTTGTCGAGATAAGAGGCGATGATTTTTACCAGTCGAGTAGGAAGGTTTGCCTGTAACAACTTGTAAATTAGCCCATTGTGCCAGACCTTGTCGAAAGCTTTTGAAACGTCAAGAAAGGCGGCGACGCAGGTTTCTTTCTTGTTAAGCGATGTGGTGATACTTTCGACAAGTCTGACAACTTGCTGGGTGGTTGAGTGGCCGGGTCGGAAGCCAAACTGCTCGGGTGGGATGAGGTTGCTATCTTGTATTGCATCTTTGAGGCGGGCGTGTACGACTTGCTCCACGATCTTCGCGACGGTGGAGAGAAGGCTGATGGGCCGGTAGCTGGATGTCATGTCCTTAGGTTTGCCAGGCTTGTGAATAAGTATGACATCAGCGAGCTTCCATCGTGAGGGAAAATGACCAGTTCTTAGGATTGCATTTGTAATGGCTGTGATGGCTAAGACCGCTTTCTTTGGCAACATTTTGAGTGCGGCATTTGGGATGCCGTCCGGACCTGGAGCGCGTTTTCTTTTCGTCTTATGGATGGCGACAGCAATTTCCTCGGGGGTCGTGGGGGCCAATGGTGGGGCGGAGTTGACGGTAGGTTCGTCCAGGCGTGAGGAGACCTCGGTGTCGACGAGTTCGACATGGCCAAGATCGATATTATGGACGATTGGGCTGCACTGCGATTGAAGGTTCGCTGCAAAGGCTTCCGCTTTTTCCTGGTCGGTTGAGGCGAGTCCACCATTTGATTGTAGCGGTGGGATGGCGATTGTAGTTTGTTTGAGAGCTTTGACCATTGACCACGCTGAGTTGTCCTGGCAGTTGAGGGATTGCAGCAGGGTGGACCAGGATTCGCTCTTGTAATTCATGAGTGCCTTGGATAGCTCTTTCTTAAGGCGGGTAGCGTGTGCGATGTCGGCTGGGCTCCAGGTTCTGCGTGCAATTTTTTCGGCTTTTCGTTTGTTTTGGATCAACTTCTTGAGTCGGGGTGGTAGTTGATCGCGGCTGTCTTTGGTCGGCATTGTGTGGGATGCTGAGGCTATGGCAGTTGTGACCTGTTGCTCGAAGGTGGCAACATACGATTCGATGTCAGCGGCTGAGTGTAGAAGTGGTATCGGACCAAAATCTGCGTTGAGCTGGTGTTTGAAAAGTTCCCAGTTTGTGACCGAGATGTTTTTTGGCTGGGTTCGGATCGAGGTGTCGCCAAGGTGCAGAATCACCGGGTAGTGGTCGGAGGAGAGGTCCTTGACCATTTCCACGGTGTGCAGTAGGGTGATATTTTTCATAATCGCGATGTCCAGAACATCATCGCTGGCGGGGCCTTGGGTTGCTCTGTGGGTTGGCTCCGTGGGGGCGACTACGGCGACATCAAGTTCATCCGCGAGGTGACGCAGATGGCGGCCGGCTACGTTTGTTCGTCTCGAATTCCAGGTGGGATGTTTGGCATTTAAATCGCCTGCGATTATTTTGGGGCCTGGACCCCTGAGGAGCATCTTTAGGTCGTCTGTGGGTAGTGGTTTGTTCGGCGGATTGTAGGCAGCGGTGATTTGAACGTTACCCTGGTTTGTGATGGGAATCGTGATCGTCGTGGCTTCAATGGTGGTGAGGTTCGGCTTGGTGGTGACATTGTATTGTAGATTGTGCCTAACGTAAATTGCAGTTCCCCCACCGACAGCCGCTAGACGGTCGGTGCGGTGTAGATTATAGTTGGCAATTTTCGCTGATGTGGATGGTTTGAGGCACGATTCCGAAATCAGGATAACGTCCAAGTCATGGTTGTGGGCGAAGTTTAGCAACTCTATTCGCTTTGCGAAATTTAGGCTGTTGGCATTCCAGAATGCAACTTTTAAGTTGCATTTTATTTGTCTTGGTTGTAGAGACATTGTAGAGAGTGATTGGCATGATGGTGATTAGATGCTTACGCCTGGGGTTGGTTTTGAGGGCGGCAAGTGGCGATGTAGTTGAGAAATGCGGCGGGGTCGCCGACCATGGATAGCAGGGAGTCGTAGGCCCTCGCGAAGACCGCTGTGGTGTTTGCGTCCATCGAAAGCTGGGTGGGCGTGGCTTGATTTGATTGGCTCGGAGGGTTGGCGAATCCGGGTGGCGGACGAAGCGGGTGAGCCATCAGTTGCGGTAGCGGACTGGAACGGGTGGCGTATGAGGTACCCTGTGATGTACGATGCGGCTGGAAACGGGGTTGCGGTGGACGGTAGAATCTGAAGGGCCTGTAGTCCGTTGTATGCTTAAACTTGGGAAAACTTGGGCAGCCTTGGTAATTGGCGGTGTGTTCACCGCCACAGTTGACGCAGGTTGGCTTGTCCTCACGGGGTTTGGTGCATGAAGCCGTGAGGTGGGATGCGGCGCACTTCACGCATTTCGGGCAGGAACGGCAGTTGCGTTGGCTGTGCCCGAAATGCTGGCAGCGATGGCATTGACTAATGCGTGCCTTCCGGTGGGGAGATTCCACCTTGATGTTGAGGTCAAAGATTGCTTGGAGGTCGTAAATGCCTCTGTTAGTTTGATTTTTCTCCATGGTGACCATTAGGAGTGGAATGGGCTGCCGACTGCGCCCGCTGTGCATGCGGGCTACCGTGATGGTGGAGTAGCCTAATCGCAGGAGTTCGGCCTTTATGGTGTCGGTGGCGTATTCAGTGCTGACTCCGCGGAGGACGACTTTGAGTGGTCTGTCTTCAGGAAGTTCATATGTATGAAAGCCGAGGCCATTTGGATCGAGGTCGGCTTCGAATAATCGAATGATTCCTCTGTAGTCGGCAATGGTGGTCGAGGAGATGCTTATTCCATTTACGACATTCGCAGCTTTGGAGAAATTAAGTCCGAGGTCGAGGATTCGGCCACGGAGGTTATCCCATTTGGAAGCGTCTCTGAGGATGATCGGAGGTATTCTGGAGCGCTCGGTGCGGCCGGTGGTCGGGGCTGCTTGGGTTGGTGGAGCGACCTGGGTGGGTTGTGTGATGAGTACATCGTCATCGGGTTGGGTGGTCAGCGGGGCAGCAAGAGGTGTTGATTGCGGGGTCGTGACGTCGGTGCCTGGGACGGTGGCGTCCATATCGGCGATTATCGAGGTGGAGTCGTCTTGGGTTGATTCGACGGCTTTCTTTTTGGATTGCGTACCAGCCAGATTCTCGAGGGAAGATGCGGGGGAGATTTGCCGTTTTTTGTTGTTGATCGGCTCGGCGGAGCGTTTTCGCATCTTTTTCTTTTGGGTTTTAGTTAAGGCCGGGGTGAAGACTTCATCCGAGGAGCCGTCTGGGTCGTCTTGGCGACGTTTGGCAGAGGTACTCGGGGTGTGGGTTGGTGCTGTCGGTTGTGAGGTAGTGGTGAGGTCTTCGATTTCATTATCGAGGTCCTCGTTTGTGTTGCTGAGAGCTTCGAGTTCAAAGACGAGGTTGTTGATTTTCTTATCGAACGCTCTTTGACTTTTGGCTTGTTCGGCTTTCATGTCTGCCAACGCCTTGTGGATGGAGGACATGGTGGCGTGGTTTTTGTCGCGCCTTTCTTGAAGGTTGGCGATTTGGGCGGCTGGGGTAGAGACTGAAGTTGACATGATTGAGGTTGAAAGATGACAAGTAGAATGAAGACGGTGAAAAATGATGACGTAAAGGCTGGTGATGAGTGGAGTGATGTGAAGAAAGTAACAGTGTAGTATTAGTATTAAAAAATACTGATTGTAGTAATAAACGAGTTTAAACTGAAAATGCCGGAGCGAAAAAAGAACGTACGTACTGCTTAACAAGCGGGTGACGACTGACTGTCCCCACCTAAATTTGCATTGCCACGACATAGGAAGAGCACACGTGCCGGCAACAGAATGACTTTTTCAAGCTAACATGAAGGTAAACTTGTAAAATTTACATCAAAAAGTCGATTTTCAAAATTAAATTGTGAAGTAACCGTTGGGCCGATTTTATTTATCCTCACCTCATAAGAAAGCAAAAATTTTGCTCTTTTAGAATATTTAATGCATTTCTATCGTACTTTTGAAGGGAGAGCTCTTAAAAGATCGACAGTAACCAGTTTTTGTATTATCAGCAGAATCGCTGTCACTTGCACTTAGTACGGGCGGATTTTTTCGTTTCTTTGACGATTTTGGGAGTTCCGTAGTGTCGGATAAATTTTTTAGTCGGGCTTGGAAAGCGGGATCAATAAATTCAATTGCAAAATTCGTTGGCAAAATATTTGCATCTTGGGATGTATGTATTTGGAATTACGTTCTTGAGATTTATTTTGGCGTAATTTGATTCCAAAATATTTCGAGTTATTTGGACCAATGGTAGGTCGATGGGCGGAGCGGAGCGTAGCGTGAAATGTTAAACAGGGCAATTGGCGCCGCAGGCGCCTTGGTCCCTTTCTTCTGGTGTTTGTTTAACTGGCATTGTGCCAAGAAGGCTATTAAATTACGCTTTTGTTGTCTGTGAGTTTTGTTAAAAGTTGTTGTCGATCAGTTACGATGCCGTAAGGTTGCACTTTAGTTTTTATCTGGGCGCGTTTCGGTCGTCACTGTCACTGCCGCGGCGTATTGTTTGTTTGAAGCGTCTGTGCACTGGGGGGGGAAGAACTGGGGTAGTGTCTGTCTCACTGTGTGGTGGTGGTGGGGGGGGGAACTTATAGCGTCTGAGCACTGGGGGTAATTGTGTCTTTTCACTGAGCACTGGGGGGGGGGTGGCCGGTTGCAGGTGTGTGGCGGTGTCTGGAAGCTTCGGTGTGCAGGTTGTGTTTGTCCTGTTCTTGAATATGCTTCGAGGACGGTCGTGTGCGAAGTCTTCTGGGTCGTAGTTACCTAGCTGGTTTATAAGAGGGTTTTCCGCATCTTGGCATTTGGTGTAAAACTTTTCGGCAGCTGTTGTTATTGTTTTGTCAATTGAAGCAAGCTTGGTATCTGCATGTAACTGCCTATTTGTGACAAACCATGGTGCATTTAAGGCTTTTCTGAGACAGTTGTTTTGGATCATTTGGAGGCTGTTGAAGTTTTTGAGCTTCGAGTAAGCCCACGCCGGGGCTGCGTAGGTGAGTACGGGCCTGATGACAGTTTTGTAGAGCACGAATGAGTGCGCGTGTCGTGCGTTGGTCGTCGCATTTCTAGGTCGATCCGTGTGTTATCTGTTGATATTTATCTTCTTATCCCTTTCTGGGTTTTGCGGTGCTGTATTCAGCTGAGTCGATTCTGCCGTATTCTTGATATGTACTCGTCCAGCTCCGGTGTAAGCACACATTCCTCAATGTATTCACTCAGCACCCCAATTGCTGCTTAGATCACAAAGCGGCGATTTAGGGCCTGATCCTGAAAGGAAAGAGGAGAAAAAATCTGAAACAGAAGAAAAATCGGATTAGTTGCTGAAAGGGAAGCTTAGAATTAATAGTTGTTGGCCGTCTTGAAATGTTTGACGACTTCATCGATCGTGGCCTCGTCCAGTCCGTTTCTTGTTAACGAAGCTAAAATAAAAGCAAGGGCTTTCGGGGTGACCTTGGCCTTGTCCGTGTCCTCTTGGGTGAGGGGGGGGTCGCTTCGGGTGTCTGGTTCTGGGGTGGCCCTGTGTTCCGCGGAGAGGGGGGTCCTGACCTCTGGGCGTATGTTTCCTTCGTGGATGTCCTGTGGGGCCTAAATTTGGGGTAAAAATCGTTAGTGTTTCGGTAGTTTGTCTGTGACAGTCGGCTTGGTATCCTCTTGATTTTGGGGTAGCTCCTGCACCCCTGGTAACTGGCCGGGTGATCTCCTCCGCAATTCACACATTGGGGGGGGGGGTCTTCTCTCGGCTTTCTACATTCCGCCGTGATGTGTGAGCCCGTGCATTTGACGCACCTGGCTGCTGCCCTGCAACATCTTTGGGCGTGGCCGAACGAGTGGCATCTGTGGCACTGCCCGATCCTGTTCTTCGTGTGTGGGGTCTCCACACGAATCGAGATTTGGACTGCTTCTCTTAGGTCGAAGATCGCCCTATGTGCCTCCGTTCTGGGGAGGGTGACTAAGATGAGGGGGAGGGGCTTTCGGTCCCTTCCTCTGTGCATCCTGGCCGCGGATGTGATCTCGAACCCTTGCGCTTTTAGGTCTTCCGTGACGTAATCCATGGGTATCTCTTTCGGGATACCCCTTATCACAGCTTTGAGCGGTTTGTCATCCACAGCTGATGGAAGTAGAAGCCGCCTTCTTCTGGATTCAGGGCTTCCTCCAGGAATCTCAACATGTTTCTGTGGTCCTCAGCGCTGGTCGGGGTAATCGCTAGTCCGCCAAATACTTAACATACATGGAAAGGGTGAGTAGCCGAACTCAGCGCCAAACAATGCCTTCAGCAATAAATCAGCCTTCAGCACCGCAACAAACTTTTTCATATCAGCCTTCAGCATCCAATTTCAACAATCAACAACGAACCCAAAACTTCACAAACTTCCCCCCCCCCCCTACCTAAACAGACGCAACCAATAAGACATTGCTCACCACCGACAACACAAAGACAGACCTATGTACGCTCAAAACCTGACACAAACCCCAGCACTTAACGAACAGACTGACACAACAAACAGCCCCAGCGACCTGACTACTTTATTCAAGGAGATCAACGAGCTCAAAAACACTATCAACATTCCCCAAATGATCATGATCGTTAGGGAGATCAAAGCCAGACTCGCTGGGGTGACCGACATCTTCGAAATTATACAAATTTTAGCCGACATTGCAACCAAATTTAATGTTTAAATTAACAATTAAAAAAAACAATTACTGACAAATTAAAAATCATTACATGGAACTCGAACGGACTCAGGACAAAAACTAACGAATTACAGATACTAATTGAACAAAATGACCCAGACATTGTACTTATACAGGAAACAAGACTTAACAAACTTAACCCGACAAAAATACCCAATTACAAATACATAAACAAACCACGGACGCAATACGGTCGACACATTCGCATAGTGAATGCGAGCCAGTACAGTCGACCTTCATGCCAGTGTTGTTTTTACGAAACGACCTTGTGTAATAGCTAGACCTTAATTACAAATTATTACTTTTCAGATAAAACTTATGATAGAGGCGTCTAACAAACGCAAGAAGTTCACCTCCGCCGATGAGGACTCGGCCTTTATAACCACGCTGAACAACATAGCAGCAACATCAAACATACCACCACGCCCGGCCATGAGCGAGGGCAGTAGCTCATCCCTTCCGATTACAGAAATCAGCGCCAGTCTTAACGAAATGGAAGTGACCGAGGTCACCGAAAAAATTACATCGCCGTTGCCACTCCACAATAAATATGGGCTCCTCGATATTACGGACCCTAATGAGTATTATACCGTAACCTCAAGAAGACAACGAGCACAAAACCGACCAACAATCGAAAAACCTATCGTAGCCAGCGTATCGACGGCTACGAAAAATACCAGGACTGCCAAACCCCCTGCAATAATACTGTCACATACAAAAATATAATAAAAAATTAAAGTCACTCTACATATTGCAAATCTATGGAATTTACAAAGCTAGACGCTGATTTTGAAAATAGTTTGCAATATGTAGAAACTTAAGATTTCACATTCTGTCGACTAAATGGTCTTCACGGAAATTGAAAAAGACAAAATGATATCTAATGCAAGTTCAATTGTTGAACGGCATTAGATATCATGAAACTATGCAGACGGTGGAGGGGAAGTTGGAAAGAAATAATTAACGACAGATTAAGAATGGAAAAAAAGAAGGAGTCTCGCGAGTGCCTCGATACTGGAAAAACTTCCTAAAATGAAGTGGTCGTTTCCAATTCCCTTCACCGTCTGGGCATTGCTATTGGCAATAAGGTAAGCCCCATGCCTGGGGATGATTTTTATGTTTTGTAATTCATATATACCTGCGGGTAAATAAATTGATATTTTGATTCATCCCAAGTCTATTATTTACAAACAAAATTAATGCGACATTTGGTGGAGGTGCCGTTGGCTTTTTAGCATTAATCATCGTATTATGCTATTTTTTAATTCAATTTGCTTTTAATACAATAAATCTTAAATAAATAAATTTTAATTTTAATTATTAAGACATCGTAAAATTTTGAATAATATCATTTAATTTCAAGACAATGTAAATTATTACATATTTTGTTTTTTTTTATGAAAATTTTGGGAATACGACTAGATAAAAAGTTATAATTATTTTAAATTATTAAGGTATTTTTAATTATCCTCTTTTTGACAATAAACTGGGACGTTAATTCATTTTATTACATACCAGGCGTTAAACTAGGACAAGTGTTAATGCGCCGATTAACACCTCTTAAAATGAATTTAGCGTTTACTATAACTTGTCTTTCTTTTTGGGTATTAGGACTTTTTAAAAAATAATATCGTTCTTGAGTCCGAGAACGAACCAAAAAGAAATTTCAGGCGTACGGTTTGTCAAAAAAGAGAAAGGTAAGGTAATCGATATTTTAAAATAACTAATTAATTATTTAAATTTTAAGGGTTTATTAGGTATTATGTGTATTTTTTTTATAGGGTAACGCTTAGGGTCATTTACTTCTATGTTATTTTACAATTTAAATCTATTTTAATATGCTAACGCAACAAGTCTATATAATAGGAGTAATAATTTTTTTTGTATTAGTTGCATTACGTTTTAAGTTAAAATTAATCATTCTTCAAAATTAAATCATAAACTTGATAAACTTATTAAATTTCATTATTATAGTTAAGGATCGTTTTTTTTTTTTAAGAAAATAGTTTAATGTCTGGGCCATCTCAAGGTACCAGATCAAAAAATAAAATATTTGTTAATATCGCGTCAACAAATGAAACGCGACCTTTAGAATTAGAAACGTCACTAGAAGTAGACGAAACTATTATTACACAAGACGATACGTTAGAAGAACGCGATATCGGAACGAATAATTTAAATAATTTTAATCCTCAATTTCGAAGTACGGAACAGTTTACAGCCGACGCGAGTTTAGGTAATGTAAGCTCATTTGAACCTTCCAGTTGCGATAATCCTTTCAATCGCAGCCAAAAAATATTAAGAAGCCCCAGTAACACACCCGATATAAATAATTCATTACCCAAAATACCTTTATTTTCGAGTAACGTAAATATTGAACAATTATCCCCTGAAAGCAAAGAAAATACAATAATCACCGCGAGTAAAGTTGTAAAATTATCAGACATAGCGGAGACGGACGATACTGTTACATATAAACAAGCTGAAATATTAACCGGAGCATTTAATCTTTTATTACCTTTGAGTTCGAATACAAATAATATGGCAATTTTAATGGCAAATTTAAATTGTACTATTGAAGCAGCTAACGCCGCTGAAAAAACGCCCAGATTGCCAAAATTTTTAAATCCCGATATTTACAACCCAGCAAACGGTAACGCGTTAAAATTTATAAATGATTACGAGCGAACGTCCCTCGAATGTACCTGAACCTTGCCGTGGTGGGGGGGCTTGCGTGTTTTGAGGAAGCGGTGGGCGTGTACCTGCTAGGATGCGGGCCAGGGACGTAAAACTCTCTCGTGCCCGGTCTGCTTTGGCAGGCTGGCTCGGGTCGGGGCTTAAAAACCTTTGTGCTTGGGCATCTCAGCTTGTCAATGAAACGGGATGACGGCCACTGTGGAGAAACCAGACGAATACAGGTACCTGCGTGTTTGCCGTGCGTGGTGACCCGTACGGTGGGATGAAGGGGTCCTGGTGGCTGAGCTCGCTCGGGGGCGGTTGTAGTTCCCCTGGGCCTGGCAACACTCCACTTTGGCCTGGATTTCCACTCAAACGGGAGGTCAGGACTAGTCCACCCTGATCAATCGGCTTTGCTTTTCCGTGAAAGGATCAGCTGGACGAGTGTTTAGGAAAGGAAGAGGTGCGCAAGCACTTCACCTTTCCGGATGCTATATCTCTCGAGCAGCCCTGGCGTCGACTTGTCGACGTCCCCAACGTTGCGGACTCTATGACGGGTGGGGACTCTGGGAGATGAAAACAAATCTTACCCGATATGGATCCAGATTTAAAACCAAAACAAACAGCTGAGTCTACAGCAAAAATCGAGACGGGTGCGTCTACTGAAGACACCCCGTCTACAATACCGGCAACTGTGCAAGCAGACCAACGCCCTAAAAAGCGTGTCTGTGGAGCAGAAGCCAAACGACGTAGGAGGGCTCGTCTAGCGGAGCTGGCGAAAGCCGGAAACGCAGAACGCCCTCCTGCAACCAGCACTGCCCACGAGCAGGCGAGGCTTTCTAAGCCGCCGGCTGAAGGCGGTGCAGGACCAAAACCAGCGGCTACGAGTGCTGCAAAAAAGCGGTTGCGGTCGGGAGACTCGCAGCCTTCGCCTCTGGGAAACCGGAGGAAGAGGGTGAGTCGACCGGCAAAGCAGCCGTCAAAACCATCCAACTTGGCGGGATCTGTCGCCTACGGGGAGGTTGCCTCAAAGCACCTTCGTGTGGCTGTGATAGACCGCTCAAACCCCTTGGGCAAGCTCACCGAGCCCCAGGTGAAGTTGGTGGAAGACAGGCTTACCATCGCCTTAGATGATTTCATCAAAGCGAGACAAGATAAGTCAAGGCAGGCACCCACTTTTGGGAGCTTCTATCATGCGGGGCAGATCTTACGGATCACCTGTAACGATCAGGGCTCCCTTGAGTGGCTAAAAGCTACAGTGGTGACTCTCACAGGAATGTGGGAGGGCGCTAAGCTGGATGTTGTCCAGGTGGACAATCTGCCAAGGCTGTCGAAGGCGACCCTTTGGATTCCCGGGGAACCGGAACCCACTGAGGATGTCATAGAACGCCTGGCGGCCCAGAACACCTGGGTCAAAATTAAAGACTGGTGCGTCTTCTTCGACACCGTTAAGGAGGAACCGAAAGGTAAACTCCTTATCTTCGGTGTTGGCCAGAAGGATAGCGCAGCCATCAAGCTACGGAAAGAGAGGCTGAACTACAAGTTCACCTCTCTAAAAATTAAGATGCAGAAATTTGAAGATCCTGCATCTGATAATACTCCGCTAGTCGCTGCAGCCACCCCAATGGACACGGGCGAAATCCCGAGCAAGGCGGGCGGAAGTAATCAGTGAGCTCATCAAGGCAAGCTAAATGGCGGTCTTGCAGGAGCTCAACTTTCTCCAAGTTAACCTTCAGCACTGTCGAGGGGCTGTTGCAACCCTTTGCCGCCACCTCGACCGCTGTAAGGATACAATTGCTCTCATCCAAGAGCCGTGGTTAGTAAAATCTACAGTAAAAGGTTTTACAAAATTACATGGTACCATTTTTACAGGTAACACAAACAAAACTAGGACGTGTGTATACATACCTAGCAACATTCAGGCCAACCTTCTACCGCAGCTTAGCGACGGCGATCTTACGGCTGTTCGGATTGGCTGTGACTTTGGTAATGGTCAAACAAATGTCATTATGGCATCAATTTACCTTCCAATAGACTCGCAGGAACTACCACCTCCCCGGAGGATGGTAGAACTTGTGGAATATTGTGAGCAACGAAAAGAACACCTCATAATTGGCTGTGACTCCAACTCCCACCATCTTGCATGGGGAAGCGCGGATTGCAACAAACGAGGTAAGTCTCTATTAGAGTATTTAATTAGTACGAACGTAGAAATACTTAACCGCGGGAATGACCCTACTTTTTATGTGTCACCCCAACGCAACTCGGTAATAGATATCACCCTTGCGTCGTTAAGCATCTCGAATGACATATATGACTGGCATGTGTCCAAAGAACTGACAATGTCGGATCATAGGTGGATTTGCTTCAAACTTGAAGTTAAAAAAGTGAAACCCAGACAATACAGGAATCCGAGAAGAACGGACAGGATGGCCTTTTTAGACCACCTCTCCTCTTCCCTGGATGCCGACATGTCGGGGGAAGCCTTTGCAAAAGAACACTTAACAACCACTGAAGAGATAGAATTGCATGTCAACGCACTGCAAAACTCCTTCACAAAAGCTTATGAGCTGTCCTGCCCACTTCGGACGGCTGGATTGCGGGGTCGTGCAACACCTTGGTGGTGCAAAGAGCTCGACCAGCTGAGGAAGGTGACCAGAAAGCTCTACAACAAGGCGCAAAACTCTAAAAGTGACACTGACTGGACAGCATTCAAGATGCGACAGTCGGAGTACAAGAGAATGATACGTCAAAAACAACGTGAATCATGGAGAGTCTTCTGTAGTGGGGTTGAATCAACTACCGCTGCAGCACGACTAAAAAAGATCTTGTCAAAAGATCCACACCGGCAGCCAGGCAGCCTACGACGAGAGGACGGCTCTTACACAGAGACCCTCACCGAGGCAGCTGAAATTCTGCTAAAAACACACTTTCCCGATAGTAAACCTGTCTCGGACTTCGACTGGACCGCATTGACGAGCCAGCCATCGACCGAAGCAGATTGGGAGACTGCAAGACAAGTCGTAAAGGCGGACAAAATAACATGGGCAATTAAATCCTTCTGTCCCTTCAAATCGCCTGGGCCAGACGGAGTATTTCCAGCCCTACTACAGTGGGGCCTGGATCTAGTGCTCGGTCACCTGGTGCGGGTGTTCAGGGCGTGCATTGCGCACGGCTACATACCGGAGGAATGGCGGAGGGCAAAAGTTGTTTTTATTCCCAAGCCAGGTAGAAGTGACTACTCCCTTGCTAAATCATTCAGGCCAATCAGTCTCACATCGTTTTTCCTGAAGACGCTGGAGAGACTATGCGACAGAGAGATTCGCGATACGGTTCTGATCCACAGACCGTTACATCCGAATCAACACGCGTACATCCCAGGGAGATCGACCGAATCGGCGCTCCACAAGGTAGTGGAGCGCATAGAGAGGTCGATGGATTATCAAGAATCCACCCTGGGCGTGTTCATTGATATCGAAGGGGCTTTTGATAAAGCTACCTTTGAAAGCATTAGTGTAGCATTACAACTTCATGGGGTACCCGTAACCATTGCGAAATGGATTCGTTTCGCATTGATGTGGAGAACCGTGGAGATAAGTATTAGTGACACAAAAATTAAAGGAGTTGTTACAAAAGGCTGTCCTCAGGGGGGAGTACTCTCCCCACTGCTGTGGAACATGGTGGTAGACGGCCTTCTCATACTCCTGAACGATATGGGATACTATACCATAGGTTACGCAGATGACATTGTCATACTGCTCACGGGGAAATACGAGGAAGTCCTATGCACTCTAATGCAAGACGCCCTCAGAGCTTTAGGAACATGGTGCGAAGAACACTCTCTCTCGGTAAATCCGGCAAAGACAGAGCTCGTTCTATTTACCAGAAAAAGAAAGCTGCCGGCCATGGTTATGCCCAGCTTAACAGGTACTCCCCTAAAACTAGCCGAC
Source organism: Cantharis lateralis (assembly GCA_963170105.1). Lineage (NCBI taxonomy): Eukaryota > Metazoa > Arthropoda > Insecta > Coleoptera > Cantharidae > Cantharis > Cantharis lateralis. Next base: position 28,200,743 of record OY720628.1, read on the forward strand.
GAAGTCAAGTATCTGGGAATAATACTTGACAAAAAGCTGAACTGGGGGAAACATTTACAAATGAAACTTGAAAAAGCAAGGCTGGCTTTCTGGCAGTGTCGGGGAGCAATGGGACGATCGTGGGGCTTGTCCCCGAAGATCACCCTCTGGCTCTATACCGCGGTTGTCAGACCCATGCTATGCTATGGTGCCCTTGTATGGTGGCCCAGAACCAGACAGGTAACAACAGCGTCTTCCTTACACCAGATTCAGAGAGCAGTCTGTCTGGCTGTAACTGGAGTAATGCGAACAACACCGACCGCAGCTCTGGAGACTCTCCTCTGCCTCCCACCACTTGATCTTCATGTGCAGGAGATGGCGGTTAGGGGTGCTCTTAGGCTGCGCAGTTGGAAGATATGGAACAACAGGCGAGGAACTACGGCACATATGCAGATAATAGAGGAAAGTTCCAAGAGAATACCTCTTCTGCATTTTGAACCCGATAGAATTCACCCTATATATACATTTAACAGGAAGTATAACGTTCTGTTAAATACAAACGGAGCATCTGACTATGACATACGTCTATATTCGGATGGCTCCAAAAACAATGTTGGATCGGGCGCAGGAATATATTCTGCAGAACTTGACCTAAACATAAGCGTAACGCTGGGCACATATGCGTCCGTATTTCAAGCGGAACTTATAGGCATACTGCACTGTGCAAAAATAGTTCAGGATAGATGCATCCTAGGCAAAAACATTCAGATTCTCTCAGACAGCAGGGCAGCGCTTGTGGCACTTCGAGGCTACAAGATCACCTCTGGTCTGGTGCTTGATTGCGTCCAGACACTGAATAAAATAGCTGACCGAAATGCCCTTTCCCTCTGTTGGATTAAGGGACATCAAGGTGACGAGGGCAACATAAGGGCTGATGAGCTGGCGAGAAGCGGCTCCAATCGTCTTCCCTGCGGCCCGGAGCCGATGATCACGCCTTCCGTCAAAGCTCTAGATGCACTTCTCAAACAACATACCTTAAGACTGCACACTTGCAGGTGGGTACAAGGAACTGCATGCAACCAGGCAAGAGCTGCAATAAGTGCGCCTTCCTGGAAACATGCGAGATACTATCTGAACCTATCCAGAGTCAATCTGCGGACAGTTGCAGGGATACTCACTGGACATGGCAGACTAAACAAACATCTCCACACGATGGGGTACGCAGATGACCCTATATGTCGTGGATGCAATGAAGAGGAGGAAACAGCCGAGCATATACTCTGTTACTGTCCGGCGCTTACTTCTACAAGAGGATCCGTGTTAGGGGACTTCTGGCCTAACATGGCCAGAATCAGTGACACCCCACCTGCCAGAGTCTTGGAGTTCATCCTACAGGTGGGATGGCTTGGAGAGTAGCAGGATTGGGGTGAAGCTGAAACCGGAGGTAGTACAATGGGCCCGATTTAGTGGCCTAAGTGCATGCGAGTTCATCTTGCCCTCCACCACAAATCCAGAATCCAGAATCCAGAACGTCTATCTTAAATGGATGGGACCTAATACACATGATAAATTATTTCGGACTTTTTTTAACGGGGGCGGCTCATTTATGGTATTCTAAATTTAAGGAGAATCCTACTAATAGTACAAAAACTTGGAGCGAAATAAAAAATGAATTTACAACAAAATTCGCTGGTGAGTCATCTTTGAGATTAGCGAAGATCAAGTTGTACAACCGGAAACAACAACCTTCTGAAAGTATAAAAAATTATTTTTACGACCTCACCATCCTAGCCGAAGAGTATAACCCCGCTATGAAGGATGATGATTTTATTGATCACTTCGAAAACGGCCTAAATCAAAAATTTTTGCAAATGTATTGTACACTAAGACAGTCAAACATGAAAATTAATCAGTTAGAAGATATTGTTCATAAATTAAGTAATTGGGAAGAAAGATCTCAAAGTAATGAATTGCCTCAACTAATGACATTGTTAAACATGAATAATAACAATCAACCTACAACCGAGAATACAAATAATATTTTCAGCCGATTTCGGAATCGACAATTTACAGGAAATCCTAGCAGTAAACCTGCTACTAACAGGCCCTATTGTAATTACTGTAGTAAATCGGGTCACTATACAAACGCCTGTTGGTATAACTCAAATAATATGAATAATCGCCCACAACGCAACTTTACCGGAAATAGTGATTTTAGACCTGTTAATCAATCACATGCGAGTTATCGTAATACGAATGTAGGTAGTCAAACATTTAGCAGAACTTTTATCCCACGAGGGGGAAAAACCCAAAATCCCACATACCCTAATAGGAATATGATAAATGATAATAAAAATTATTTTAGAAGTTACAATTACAGAGGAAGAGGTCGCGGTGGAAACAATTACAACCAAAATTCCTTCCGTAAATCAAATAATTTCCCAAACGGCGGTGGACAACGCCAAAAGTAGCCCGTGTCGTTGTCCAAAATTATCAACTTTTACAAGCAAAAACCGTTTCAAATATATTAACAATACCAGGGCTCATCAATAATAATAAAGCAGATATAGTTATTGACACCGGGTCAAGTAAAAATATTATTTCAAAACATTTTGTAAAATTTATATATAAAGGCAACTCACACCAGGTTTTAAGAACTGCTGGTGGTCATTGCGTACCAGTTACCGGTATAAGTGACATCAAAATCGAAATTAACGGAAAAATTTTATACATTTCAGCATTAGTTGTGGATAATTTACCTAAAGCTTTATTATTAGGCAATGATTTTTTAAGAGAGAATAAAGCTGTAATCGATTATGGCAATAATACAATTAAATTTCAAAACAAACCTGTCCCTATTTCTGAAAATTTTAATCAACAACCCGAAAGTCAATCAAATTATTATATAAATGCTGATACAGTTAATTTAGTCTCCAAGAAAATGCAAAACTCAAATTGCAAGTTAACAAACTTACCTGAACAAATAAATAATATTGATGAAAACAAAATATTATTTCAAGAATTATGCCAAAATGTCAGTACCATAGAAGAAAAACCAGTAAAAGTAACTTTAACTCAAGACTACCGTTTACAGCCCAACACGAATACTAGAATTTCACTGCAGTCAAGTAATACAGTTGAATTTAGTCATTTTAGAGAAAATTGTAAATTTTTAACAAAAAATAAATTAGCCTTTACCTCATACCTGCAAAATATCTCAGATAATTTATTTACGGTCGGAATTATTTCAAAATCAACGTTACCTATACAATTATTTTCGGGAACCACACTAGGATTTCTAGAAAATACACGTGAAACCGACAACTTCTTGATTTCATCTTACGATGATGAACAGGAGACTAAGTTTAAACAAAAATCAATAGTGACCCTTGAAGATCATAAGCTCAATAATGACTTGTCCGAATCTCAAAAATTACAATTACAAAACTTATTAATGGAATTTAAAGATATTTTTGCAAAAGAACCAAGTCAAATGGGGTTTACAAATTTAGTGAAACATAAAATTGACGTTCAAGGAGCGGCACCTATAAAATCTAAGCCTTATCGTGTATCTCTAGCCGAACGTCAAATTATTGACGACCAGATCAACGAAATGCTTGAATCCGGCGTAATCCGACGTAGTCAAAGTCCGTGGGCTTCACCCATTGTTTTAGTCGACAAGAAAGACAAAACCAAGCGATTTTGTTGTGATTATCGCAAAATCAATAATGTCACTAAAAAATCCAGTTATCCGTTGACTAATATAGATGATATTTTAACCTATCTGAATGGGTCCAAATATTTCACATCTTTAGATTTGTTTAGTGGCTATTGGCAGATCGGCTTAGAAGAAGATTCGAAAGAATACACCGCTTTTGTAGCCCCAGGCTATGGCCTTTATGAGTTCAATGTTCTAAGTTTCGGATTATGTAACGCCCCTGCCACTTTTCAAAATCTAACAGATTTCATTTTTGAGGGTATGAAGTGGCACGAAGTGATGGTATATCTGGATGACATCCTTGTTTTTTCAGATACATTTGAAGAACATTTGATTAGACTTCGAAAAGTTTTTGAGAGATTAAGAGAAGCAGGATTAACGTTAAAACCAAATAAATGTTTTTACGCAAAAAACGAAATCAAAGTTTTAGGTCATGTTATTAACCAGGAAGGCATAGCTCCGGACGAAGAAAAATTAAACGCTATTAAAAATTTTAAAACCCCCGTTAATATCAAAACAACTCAGAGTTTTTTAGGCTTAGCAAATTATTATCGTAAATTTATTCAAAATTTTTCCATTATTGCCAGACCGCTATACGAATCAACAAAAAAGACTACCGGGTTTGTATGGAATAAAGCTCAAGAAGTAGCATTTCAAGAACTAAAAAATAAATTGACGAGCGCGCCATTACTAAAACATTTTGACCCTAATCTCGGATGCGAATTAAGAACGGACGCCAGTTTTAAAGGTTTGGGTGCAATACTGCTTCAAGCAGACACCGATAAAAATATGCATCCCGTGGCTTATGCAAGCCGTTCCCTGACAAAGGCAGAGAGAAATTACTCAATTTCTGAATTAGAGGCTTTAGCCGTTGTCTGGAGTCTCCAATATTTTAGACACCTAATATATGGTAAACCGGTACAAATAATTTCGGATCATCACGCTCTTTGCTTCCTAAAATCCGCGAAAGACTTAAGTGGGAGATTAGCTCGCTGGAATTTAAAACTTGCGGAATTCGACCACACGATCCAATACAAAAATGGAAAGGCACATCAAGACGCTGATTGCCTATCCAGAAACCCAGCAACTATAGGTAAACAAGAAGACGAAGACGAGGCAAATGATATCCCGACATTTATCCTAGAATGTGAAGAGTTAAAAAATTTACAGGTACGTGATAGGGAGCTTTGTGAAATAATTCAGGCAATCGAAAACCCCCAAAATCCGAATATCAGTATAGGACTTAGAAGGAGAGCAAAAAATTTTAGAATTATCGATGGTGTTTTATATAAGACAAACGCTAACGCCAGCGGTAATGAAAATTTAACGGTAATTCCAAAAAATTTAATAAATGAAATATTAACTTCTCATCACAGCGAGCCATTATCGGGTCATCTAGGTATCAACAAAACGTTAAGTAAAATTAAAAGTAGGTATTACTGGGAAGGACTTCAGCGAGATGTCGAAAAATTTGTTAAAGGGTGTCCTGCGTGCCAAGCACGAAAAGGAAGGACTAATGTTAAACCTGCAGGATTTTTACAACCAATTTCTATTGGTTTACCATTTGAAAAAATCGGTATTGACTTATTAGGGCCATTTCGAAAAAGTAAAAATGGTAAAACTATGATAATCGTGGCCACAGATTACGCAACCCGTTGGGTCGAAGCGAAAGCCCTAACGAACGGGAGAACCCGCCATGTAGCACGGTTTTTATTGGAGAATATAATTTGTAGGCATGGGTCTCCAAAAGTTCTACTTAGTGATCGAGGTAAAGTTTTCATGTCACAAGTAATAACGGAACTAGTACAGTTGATGGGAGGAAGCAATAAACACACCACAGCGTATCACCCTAATTGCAATGGTTTAACAGAACGTTTTAACGGCACCGTTGTGGATATGATATCGCATTACACTAATGAAGATCAGAAAAATTGGGACGAGTATTTACCCCATGTTACCTTCGCGTATAACACTTCGATACAAGCATCGACGAAATTTTCACCCTTTATGTTGGTATATGGTCGAGAACCTATACTACCCACTGAAGCCAGTTTGGCTACTCCAGTGCAAGACCTATCTACCGAGCAACTACGGGAAAGAATTTTAAATGTAAGAAGTCTTGCGGTACAAAACATACAATCTCGACAAAATAAGGATAAAGTAAATTATGACGACAAACGTAGGCACCTAGAGTTCGAACCCGGAGATAAAGTAAAAATTTTCATACCCGTTAGAAAAATAGGGCGTAGTGAAAAACTACTGCTAAAGTGGTTCGGCCCCTATGTCATTAATAAACGCGTAGGTGAAGTAGACTATGAAGTCAGGAAAGGTATCTCACCAAAAGCAAAAACAGACATTGTACACGTTAGTAGAATTCTCCCGTACCATGATGAGTGGATCCCGCCTATATGTGATTAAGAAAATCACAAAAAATAGTTGTATCTACACTTTAACTCAAAAACTACGTTTTAAATTGTTCTATTACGTTATATTTTTCCCATAATTCCCATGCGATTAAGTACTACTTAATTGGAAAAGTGAGTAATACAATTTTGGAATTCCAAACTCTTGTGCGATCAGTTGGTTTTTTGGTGATCTCGGATCCTCTAGACCCCGCTCTCGTGATTTGGATTCTATTTACTTAAAAAAGCTCATTTTTTTTCTATTAGGTACAATAATTAGTTTCACGAATTTTTACTATAATTTAACGTGATAGTAATAGTTATTTTTTTGTGTACGAATAAAATAATTAATTAATCGGTAAAAATTAAGTTAGTCCTTGCAAACAATTCTTATTTTGTTTTAGTCAGTAAATTAAACAATTATTATACATAGTTAGCTCGACGAGTAATAACTTATTAATTTATTGTAATAATAATTCATAATAAAGTTAGGATATTATAGGAGTATATTTAAGAAATAATTATTATTTTTTTTTTATGGATATATAGTAATAAATATGAATGATGTCTTATAATTTAGAATATCGAAGAAGAAGGGCATATTTTTTTGTTTTGTTTTATGTTAATATTTTTAAATTGTTTTGTTCAAAGATTTTTCATTATGCGAAATAAAACAATGAATAGCAACCACCTATTGGCATGAAGGAAAAAGCGTACCCATACTATGTGAAGAAATTCGATGTCGTAAATGAAAAGGAAGAAGCAAATACCTATACCACGTTTCAAATATTGGCAATGGTCAAGCTAGTTGGTCGAGTAACGGCATCCAAAAGAGAAGAATGGAATCAAAATAAGTATTCAAACAACAAGCACCAGGCTAACAATAATTAGTTTAATGGTAACCAAAATGAAAATAGTTCAAGAATAAATTGAAGAAGATGCATGTAATCAACATCAAATTACTCCTGATGGTATAAAATGGAAATGGTACACCACATTTGGATAGGTCGACAAGGGCTCTGGATGTTAATCATGGGAATGCGCACCCCAATGGCTGACTTCAAGCAACACCATCAACCATCAATTTGTTATTGTACGTTTTCAAAACCAATGGTTGGAAACTATGTATTTAAAGTTAATAATTTGGTTATCTATATGGTATGGTATGGTATGGTAATATCATTTGAGAAGAAGAAGTCGAAGAAAATTTATCGTTACAAGAAAGTCACAAGCTCAAAGTAATAAATTGGTGAATTCAAAAAAAAATTATATATGAAGACATGGTGTCATCAAAACGCAAAATAATAATTGGGCATCGCAAATAATAGCACTAGAAGAAGAAAAGAAGACATGGACATCGTTATTTAAAGTAAATCGTTAGTAGTCAATAAAAGAATATTAAAGTGCATCGTCAGAAAAAGTATAAGAAGAATATGGTTTCAAAAAGTATAAGTGCATAGTTAACGGGTTATGGAAGATGAATTAATAGAAGAAAGTGATGGGGTAGGTCTGATGTGATCTACTTTAGGTACAAAGAAGAAGAATAAGTGCTAATTTAAAAATGTGCAAGTGAAAAAAAAAGCAGAGTAAATTAAAATGAAGTGAAATAAATAAAAAGTACTACTAATAAGTAAATGATTCAATAAACAAAAAATGAATTTATATGCAACAAAAAGGGATCCCAGAAATTATAAGTGATGTGGCGAGAATTCATGTAAAAAGTCTGTGTTGCAATTCCGGAATTATAAAATCTTATCACCACTTTTTATATGAATTTGTCCAAGCATTAATTTTTATCCAATAATTTATTGAAAAAATGTTGCAAGATAAATATATGTAATGAAAATGTTTAAAATATATGGTTGATCTTGGTAGGTAATGTGGCGAGAATTCACGTGAAACGTTGAAGTGACTGAGCACAATTATTAATTTAATATCACTTTCGCGTGAATTAATCAAAACATTAAAAATGCTGAATGTCTTCTACTTCCAACGTTAATAATAAAAGCGATGAATTAAAAAGTAACAAAATATCAAATGGAAAATGAGCCATGTAACGAAATAAATTGTGTTGAAAGGGTATAGGATTGAAAAAATGCTTAAAATAAAATATATAGTAAAAAATAATTAGACAGTGAAATCATTAATTGAGTTCAAAATTTTTTATACTCTCATTATTTACTAATAAGTGATAGAAACTACACTGCGCGTCTCTAAATTACAATAACTTATTATAATAACGGGAACTCAAATAGACCTATTCACCACTCAATGTATTAAAAATTAAGAAAAAAAAAAAAAAATATATATAATTATATATTTTATAAAAGCAATAATGGACAAAAATTTTAAATAAGAAATGAACTTAAGCAATGAATCGAACGTAATAAATCCAAAGAAAATTACCAAAATTAGATGCTGCAAATAAAATTTAAGCAGTGAATAATATATAGATCACGACGTAAACGTTTAAAAAGGTGTCTATATTATGATCCATTTTGTTTGATAACAATAATAAGTAGATACAAAATTTGTGCAACCGATAATTAATATATCGATACAGAATTATTAAAGTTCACAACAAACTTAAAATCTTTTCTCTTTAATTTTATTTTAATTTTTAATACAAGTGAATTCGAAAATATTATTACATTTTTATTGTTGCAAGATGTAATTTACAGATGCGATGTGAGCCTCATTATGCAAATACTGTATTAAAAAATAATTAATGTTAATATTGGTTAATATACATGCGAGTGGTACGTAGCAGTTATATAATTTTAAGGATTGAATTTTTTTTTATATATGGGAATATTTTACAGTTCTTATTTTTAATAGTATTAGATCAATATTTATAATAACAGAATGTATTTTAAGATATAGTAGCTTCTCTCTATTTTAATATTAAATAAATTATTATTATTAAGGTAATTAAAAAACCGGGATAAATGGTGTACTAAAAGTTATGTAAATAAATAAAACACTGTTCAAGTGAGAAACAATCAATCAAGTTTAAAACTTAAAGGAAAAAATTAGTGAGATATAGTACGGACAAATGGAAATGTGATAGTTGGCAAAACATAAATACGAAATTTAAAATTTTGAAATATTATTTTAGTCACATATTAATTATAATTATAATTGTTAGATACATAAAGCTATTTTTTTTATATATAAGAATTGGAGCATGACAATGCAGGTACTTATTCAATTTTCGTGAAGTTCCATAAGGTCGACATTTACTTTTTCTAATCTTTAAATATTTTTTCTAGAAACCCTCGACTGGGGACAGTCGTCTTCTTGACAGGGGGGGTAATGTCACATACAAAAATATAATAAAAAATTAAAGTCACTCTACATATTGCAAATCTATGGAATAGCCAGACGCTGAGTTTGAAAATAGTTTGCAATATGTAGAAACTTAAGATTTCACATCCTGTCGACTAAATGGTCTTCACGGAAATTGAAAAAGACAAAATGATATCTAATGCAAGTTCAATTGTTGAACGGCATTAGATATCATGAAACTATGCAGACGGTGGAGGGGAAGTTGGAAAGAAATAATTAACGACAGATCAAGAATGGAAAAAAAGAGGCAGTCTCGCGAGTGCCTCGATACTGGAAAAACTTCCTAAAATGAAGGGGTCGTTTCCAATTCCTCTCACCGTCTGGGCATTGCTATTGGCAATAAGGTAAGCCCCATGCCTGGGGATGATTTTTATGTTTTGTAATTCATATATACCTGCGGGTAAATAAATTGATATTTTGATTTATCCCAAGTCTATTATTTACAAACAAAATTAATGCGACAATAAATTATAGGATTATTAACTTGTGAAAATATATATTTAAAACTCAAAAACTAAACAAGTTAAACAAACGATTGAAATTCTTAAGATCTCTAATATGATGACAATAAATATATGTCAAGATATCGCCATTTGAATCGCCAAAATGAATCTTTGTTATTTATCAAAGCTTTTTTTTTATAAAAAAGGCAATTTTATTTGATTTTAAAATTTTAACTTTTTTTTTAAGGAATATTATTTTGTTAAGAAACCAAAAAGATCGGGAAGATTCTATAATAGATATACCGATCTGAATCCAGTTCGTTCAAAAGGTCCGGATTGTTTACTGGGTTCATAAGGGAAAAATAGAAAAACCGTGCCATAAGTATGATATTACATTTTATAATAAATAGGTATCATATTATTTATCTTATACTTTGTTCACATATTCAGCTGAAGAATCTCGAACCCAAGATATGAGCGATATTGATAATAATCCAACAAACGAAATCGAGGAGAAGGAATGGCTCAAAACAAGGTGTTCTCCGTGGGACGCTGTTGAGCTTAAATGGAAACAGAGTTTTAATTTAAGACGAAAGGATGTAAAAACTTCTGTTTCCATTAACCAACTTTTCCAAGAATGGCAATTATTCTTGCACAGCAGTGGTAGTCGTCTGGTAAGTAGATATTGCATCCGACTTTATAAAAGCGGATCTATTTCGTTTAGGACTTAAGCTATGCGTTTAATTATTTCTTTCAGATTGATATAGATTTCGAACTCATATTTTCTGGAAAATCAATTTTTTTTTTTGACAAATGGAATTCAATAGAATCGAAGTTACTTGAAGCATTGAAAAAATATAAAAAAATTCCAGGTGCAAATGACATCTTAGAAAGTTTATCGAAGAATTCTGGTTATAGCAACTAAATCTTATCAAACAATAATTCATAATTTACTTATTCAAATGATTGTTTATATGATTAATAAACCTATTAAAAATATTATTTGTGTTGATTTTCTACAACTGCAATGTAAAAACCATTTTTATTAAATTATCTTCCCGGCGATAGAGGAAAATTTTTTGTGGTTAGTAACACGTAATATATTTTTTTTATTGTTGATCTTTAAGGTCCATGTGTTTGTTTTCATTATTAGTTATGTTTTATATTTTATAATATATTTAACTATGGTTGATGGTTTATATTATTATATGTATTATTGTAAGGTACTATTTTATAATATTATTATATACATTTATTAGTTATGTATTAGTATTTAAAAAAATAAACATTTCTTGAAATTTGAAATATATGTTTTATTAATTTAAAATATTTAGTAGAAATACCTTGTAATTAATCCGTATAAAAAGAGAAAAAGTAACTCTGAAATTATGATTAACTTGTGAAAATATATATTTAAAACGCAAAAACTAAACAAGTTAAACAAACGATTGAAATTCTTAAGATCTCTAATATGATGACAATAAATATACAGTTACTCACAAAAGAACTCGGGCACCTCATAAAATTACAAGAATTTCCGTGTAATTCAATTATTTATAAATAAAACAGCAATGTTACTTTACTATTTGATAAAGTAGTCCTTAAGGTCACTAAAATACAAAAAAAATGAAAGAAATATAATTCTAACTAAAGGTAATATTAAAATTACTGAAAGCACTCTGAAAATTATAGTTACAAAAGAAGTCGGGCACTGCATTTTATAATGTTTTATTAAAGGGTTACATGATGTAATACTATTGTAATTTGATAAGAAGCTGTTCTTGCACTTTTCTGCAGTCATAATTATTATTATTTTTATCAGTTTGTGTCGTGATTCTGCAATTGTAGGACCATGGAGCGAAAAAATTGTAAAAATACGAGTTTCAATGTAAGGCAACTTGTGATTTTTCATAATGCTAATGGAAAATCACAACGTGAAATTGGGAAATTACTAAATATGAGTAAAAGTACCGTGGCTGACATAATTAAACGTTTTAAAGTGGAAGATCGAATCGATTTTATAGACAAAACTGGCCGTCCACGTAAACTCAACTGTCGAGATGAAACGGTTATTCTCAGAAAAGTTAAAAAAAATCCCCGAATTAGTGCCCCAAAATTGCAAACGGAAGTGCTAAACGAACTAGGAAAAAATGTAAATCCTCAAACTATTCGCCGAGTTTTGAAAAGAAATGACTATAACGGCCGAGTAGCTAGAAAAAAACCGTATATTAGTGAAGTGAACAGAATAAAACGTATTAAGTACGCCGAATCCTTTAAAAACAAAGATGAATCGTGGTGGAACGATGTAATATTTGCCGATGAAAGCAAATTTAATATTTTTGGTTCCGATGGTCGAACGCTGGTGTGGCGTAAACCTGGTACAGAACTCGATTCAAAAAATTTACGTGGAACGGTTAAGCATGGTGGCGGAAATGTGCTAGTTTGGGGGTGTATTTCTACAACAGGATTAGGAAATTTGGTAGTTATAGACGGAATAATGGACAAATATAAATATTTAAAACTTTTGCAAAACAATTTACTTCAAAGTGCTACTCAAATGGGCATTGCAGACACTTTTAAATATTATGAAGACAATGATCCAAAACATAAATCGCATATAGTTCAATTATATCTGCTATATAAATGCCCCAAAGTTTTGCATCCTCCCCCTCAATCCCCTGATCTCAATCCCATAGAAAATCTATGGGATGAATTAGATCGTAGAATAAGAACCACCCCTATAACTACCAAAGAAATGTTAATTAGGAGATTACAAGAGGAATGGGCCGTTATTGAAAAAGACTATTTAAAAAAAATTATTTCTAACATGCCCAAACGTTTGAGTGATGTTTTGAAACGTAAGGGGCATCCCACAAAATATTAAATTTTGTTACAATTTTCAAATGAACGGTATATATTGCAAACTGCCCGAGTACTTTTGTAACTATTGTTTCCTGTGATGATTAATAAAATCATTATTTTAGATATATAGATGAACATTAAAAAAAAAATTTTTTGATGTAACAGTGACCTAGGGGACTACTTTATCAAATGGTAAGTTGATACAGTTGTTTTCTTTTTGAGCAATTGAATTACAAGGAAGTTATTCTAATTTTATGAGGTGCCCGAGTTCTTTTGTGAGTAACTGTATGTCAAGATATCGCCATTTGAATCGCCAAAATGAATTAAACTTATTCAACTATTAACTTCAACACTTTGTGGGGAATTTTGGACTTAAGTGGAATAATAAAACAATTTTATTGATCAACGTTTCGAGGTCTTTATTTCCTCTTCTTCAGGATCTAAAACAAAAGTCCCGTACAACACGTAACAACAAGTCCCGTAAAACCACGGCTTTAGTAGAACACCATACCGAACAAAAACATGATTTTGATTTCGATAACGTTAGGATTTTGGATTTCGAAACTTCGAAACTAAAAAGAAATATCAGTGAAATGTATTTCATAAAAACCAATAATTGTGTTAACTATAGGGAAGATGCGATGAAGTTAAGCAAGATCTATAGTGGAGTTCTGGAACCGGGGTGATCGTTGAATGGATGAATGGGTAGTTCGATGTTTATTATCAATAGGGATGAATGTTGTGGGAGATTATTATTATGATTTATTACTGTTATAATTAAGGTGAAAGTATTTATGTGTGTTGAGTAGATTGCGTGGTTTGTAGATATGTAGTGTGATTGTGGCATGTGTGTGGATTATAATATATTTGAAATTTTACGTTTTGACGAATTTTAGAATTGTGTAATTTTTGCGAAATTTTTGTAATTTGATTGGTAATTAGTGATTTCCTATTAATGTATGTCAATGTTATACATCATATAAGACTGCCTTATTGGTAAGTTGACCCAAAGAAGCTACTTGCTTTGTTGTACGGGACTTTTGTTTTAGATCCTGAAGAAGAGGAAATAAAGACCTCGAAACGTTGATCAATAAAATTGTTTTATTATTCCACTTAAGTCCAAAATTCCCCACAAAGTGTTGAAGTTAATATAAATGTTATGGACGCGATTGATGAACTTATTCAACTATACTTTATTTTTCACATATTATGATTAAATGTTTATAAAGTATTTCTTTATATAATTAGAGTTTATGAATATTACACTGATAAAAATCATGTTTTTTTTCCCAAATACGTCGCGTATTTGGCCAATTCGAATTTGAGTCAACTAAATTTCAATTGATTCGATAACACTGTATTTGAAATTACTTCATTTGATAATTTGAGTAGAAGGCGTAACAATATTCAATTTATAACAGAAATACTTCTGTCAAAAACGATGTGTTTGAAGGAATGAAATGTAAAATTTATTTAGACAAATAAGAGATGGAGCTAAATACCGCCTTGCACACACCCGAAGTGAATATGAACTTGAAAAAAACTGCAAAGTTGCAAAGATTATTTATTCAATGGTAGTTAAAAATAAAAATAACCAACGATTAGATATGTACTGACGTCATTGGAAAAGCGTTACCTCTCACTAGTCAACTTAACACGAGTGGATAACAAAAGAGCAAACAAATGCCAAATTCGATAACAACACGCATTCGCACAGTGGACGTGCTGGCGAATAGACGTGCTTTCCGAGTGATTTCTGTTTTTAGGAAACAGATTCATTACCCACAGATCTAATAACACATTATCATTTCAGAAATATCGAACAAGAGGAAAAAATTCACCCTGCTGAACGAGGAGTCAGCATTTATATCCAGATTGAATTCGATAGCAGAAAAATCAAATATTCTGCCCCGCCCAACCATGAGCGGGGAAAACTCACCACCTCCAGCGAACCTCATACCGACACCAACTAGCATGGAAACCAACGACGTAACAATTACATCACCCCTACCGCTACACAACAAGTTTGGACTACTTAACATAACGGACCCGGATGGTTTCTACACGAAACCCACCCGTCAACAAAAAAATCAAGTCAGGGCAACCCTACCTAAAGTAGCCAATGTATCGGCGGCTACAAACTCCAGCTCCACCACCAACACCCGATCCTACAAGCCACCACCAATAATCCTCGCAAAAAAAGTCGTCCTAATCCAGCCTTTTCTTTCAGAGTGTAAGAAGGTCACTAAAGAAGCGGTACTTTTCCAAACCGTACGAAATCAAACATGGGTCTATACCAAGACATTAGAAGATTTCAAGAACCTCAAGACTCACATTTTCACTACTATGGGCGAAGCGGGTTACACATACACTCCTGCCGAAGAACGTTACGTTAAAATTGTCCTCAAAGCCTCCGCAGGATATTTAACTACAGAAGACATCACCGCTGAACTTACCTCTGAGTCCTTAATCCCATCCTCCGTAATCAACCTAAAATCAAAATACGGTGACCTAACTGGATCCTTTCTTTTGCAGTTTCCAGCGGGATCAAACCTTCATGCACTCAGAAACATCCGCTCCATCGGACCTTGCATGGTTCGATGGCAAGAATATGCCAAACGAACTGTCCGAACCCAGTGCCACCGATGTCAACAGTATGGACACGGATCTACCAACTGTCATCTACCACCGAGGTGCGTCAAGTGCACCTCATACCATCTCACAACCGAATGTCCGAGAACCACCCGGGATGAAGACGTCAGATGCTGCAACTGCGGGGGAAACCACGCAGCAAATTACAGCGAATGCAAAACATATCTCGATTACGAGAGCAAGGTAAGTGCAGGAACACAGCGCCTAGCCACGCGAAACATTCAGTCCGCACCTTCAAGCCACCACTTTAACACCCGAGATTTTCCGACGCTCCCTACTTCAAAAACTAACATTCAACACTTTACACCAGTTACAAGCTCTCAAACCTACGCCCAACATCTAGCTCCGCCCACACCTAGAACGCAACAATCACCACAAACAAGTAACCCCAACGACATCAAAACACTATTTCAAGAACTCAAAGAATTAAATGAAACCTTCAACATAGCACAACTCATTAACATGGTTAGGGAAATTAAATTCCGCCTCACGGGAGTCACAGACACCTTCACCAAACTCCAAATCCTCCAAGAGATAGCAGCCAAATACGATGAATAGGTACACCATTTCAAAACAAATAAAAATCATCTCTTGGAACGCCAACGGCTTACAACACAAATTCAACGAACTACATGCACTAACAACAAAAACCAATCCCGACATTATCCTTATCCAAGAAACCAAACTAAATAAACATAACCCACCCAAACTACCCCTCTACACCCCAATCAACCAACCCAAAACCACACAAGGAGGTCTCGTGACATACGTTAAAAATTCATTAAACGCGAGCACCGAGCCTACAAACACAACGCATTCAGAAACACTTGCAATAAGAATCAATGAAATTACAATAATAAATTACTACAATTCACCACGTAACATAATTGACACCAACGAGCTCGACCAGCTATTGCAACTCAACACTAAAGTACTCATAGCGGGTGACTTTAACGCACACCATCCTACATGGAACAATCCTACTACAAACCAAAACGGTACGGTGCTTAACAACTATGTTAGCGCCAATTGTGCCACACTCAACCACCCCACAAACGACCACACTCACTACCCATACAACAACCTACAAAATCCGTCAACAATTGACCTTGCACTATCAGTCAATGTTAACGTAACAGACATCGCAACACTAAACAAATTAAGCTCAGATCACTTGCCAATTTTAATCGAAATAGGTAATCTTCAATTACCCAATTTCCCACCTAGACCACTACGCACTACAAATTGGAAACAATTTGGACTCGACACTCTCAACATCCCACTAAACACAAAAATACAAACTAACAGCGAAATAGACAGCGCTATAACCACATTCACCCAACACCTCACAGATACCTACAAGAAAAACACCAAAGAAACTCCTCTCACACTCAAGCTAAAACTTCCTACCGATCTACTCCTAAAAATAAAAAACAAAAACAAACTAAGACAAATTTTTCAAAAGCACCGCTTTCAGTCACTCAAACTACAAATAAACCGACTTACAAATGACATAAACAAAGAAATTAATAAAATCAAAACGAACAACTGGAACAAAACCCTTACTGACATAACCCCTCAAAACTCCCAAAAACTTTGGACTATTGCCAAAGCATTAAAAAAGAAAAAATCCAATACCAGAATCCCGCCTCTACAAACAGCACAAGGACCGACGTACGATGACCAAAACAAAGCCACTGCAATAGCCTCCACTTACCTTGCCAACCACTCCCTCACCCTCCAACTTTCCAACCCACAAGCCAATAGCATGGTCGAACAAACCTTAGACAAATTCAAATCAGAAAATCACCCAACACCAAACAACGAATTAATCACACCACTTGAAATTAAAGCACACATCAAAACCTTCAAAAACAGAGCCCCAGGACAAGATAACATCACTGCACAAATACTTAAAACACTACCCAAAAAACCACTACTACAAATTTACTACATATTAAACCAGTGCATTAAAAACCAATACTTCCCCACTTCATGGAAAAATGCAATAGTCATTCCCATCCCTAAACCAAATAAGCCTAGAAATCTCCCATCTAGCTATCGCCCCATCAGCCTCCTCCCTACACTTTCCAAAATTTTAGAAAAAATCATATTAAAACGCCTTCAGCAACACGAATTCGAACACGAGAACATCATACCCGAACAGTTTGGCTTCAGAGCAAACCACAGCTGCACACTTCAACTCGCACGACTTGCTGACATTATAACCAAAAATTACAACATCAACAAATCCACATCGGTCGTCACGCTGGACATTGAAAAGGCATTTGACACCATCTGGCACGACGGCCTAATCCACAAACTCATCACACAAAAACACCCACCATACCTAATTAAAATCATCATCAGCTTCCTTAAAAACCGTACATTCCAAGTTAAAGTCAACAACGCCCTATCCAACCCCCTCCTACTACCGGCAGGTGTCCCGCAAGGTTCCGTCCTGTCTCCCACACTCTTCACATTCTTTATTAACGATTTACCAAAACATCCAAACACCACACTGGCACTCTTTGCCGATGACACTGCAATCATTTCTGAGTCATTTAAGAAAAATAAATCAATACAATACCTACAACGGCACATAGACATCCTTCAAGAATACTACCACAAGTGGAAAATTCAAATCAACCCCACTAAAACAACATTAACAATTTTCTCACACAAACGAGACAACATCACAAACACCCTCAAAATAAACAACCAAGACATACAAATTACCAACACAGTCAAATACTTAGGAGTAACACTCGACCAAAAACTCACTTTCCACGACCACTGTAAAAACTCACAAAAAGCAAACATCGCCTATCATGCACTCTACCCACTATTACACTACAAAAACCACCTACAAACAAAAATTAAACTCCAACTTTACACTGCAATGATACGGCCAATTCTGCTCTACGCCTCACCAGTGTGGTGCAGCACAGCCAAAACCAACACCGACATATTACAAAAAATTCAAAACAAATGCCTCAGGCTGATCACTCATTCACCCTTTCGAACACCCATCTACGAACTACACGACCTCACAAACACAGAAAGACTCAACACAATAATACACAGTGAAGCCTTCAAATTTTACACAAAAACCACCGCAAATAATAACACCACTAAAAACATCGCCAAACTAACACGCTCAAACGCTCCTTTCAAAATCAAACACAAATTAATACACAACATATTAATTAGGTAAATCACAACACTCAAATCATACTAAACGACTAACTCAATAAACAACATTCAAAATTTAACAAACACATTCAGACAATAAACTCACACAAAAACAACCCCAAACTCAAAATTGTAACTTAAATTCAAACAAACAGATCACGGCGCTGGGTTTTTGTACTCGCTTTTTTCCCGGACATAAATCATATTTTGTAATATTTTCAAATGTATTAAAATCATAGTTATCTGTTAAATTGTAGAAGCAATAGGCACTGATATGTATTATTTCACTACCGATCATTTTTACCTGTAAATATAGCTGTAAACCTTTATATAATATACGAGATGTTGAATTGAATTGAATTGAAATTATTTCTGAGTTGGAGCTGCGAGACTGCACGATGCGGTGTTCTCTTCAAATTTTTGTCGTTGTAACGGGCTTATCTCGGTATAGAAATAAAACGTCACTTGGGCGTTGACCTTTCGGCCCGTGCTCAAAATTCTCACAACTTGGGGGGTGCCCGTTCTCAGGAAAATTATTATTTGTTATGCTGCCACCTCCGTTGAACGAACTAACCCACCCTTGATTATTATGAGACGTTATGGTAGCGTGTGAATGCCTTTCGGTCTTCCTCTGCGGCGCTGGGTCCCCGGCTTAATTTTGAGGATTGAAACCTCGATTACGGGTATAGACGAAATGCACAAACTCGATCAAAAAATAACTAAACTTAATATTCCTCCTTTTTGAAGGAAATAAAATATCGGAGCTAGATGTAGTACTTTAAATTGATTTAAATGTAATATTTCATTAATTTTAAACAACATACAATATCCCTAATATTATGGTGGCCCTTCTTTGCAATAAGTATACTAATAATTACTTTGTATAATACAGAGTGATATATAATACAAAACAGTGTTAATTTTAAGCGATTTGGATTGCCACCTGGTGGTCCTAAGTTTTTGAGTAATATCGATTTTTGTTTTATTAATTACCAATCAATTTTGACAATCATATGGGTAGTAATTTTTAAATTAGTTACATAAATGGATTTAAATTATTAATTGTAAACTATCATTAAGGCGCCTCTATTCCTATTCTGTAAAATATTGTTGGTGAAACTCGCGAAGTTCAAGAAAAGATAGACGGATATAAAAGTTATTGAGGGTGTATTGTACAATTATACTGACGTGTACTACAAGAAATTTCTTGTGGATAGAGAATTGTTACTTATATCAACTATGTTTATAAACATATCAAGATATCAGTTTCTATTTATGTGTACAATCTTGGATTGTACCTGTGTACTCGGAAGCTGTTGGAGCTTTTATGATTTGTTACAACATTAAAAGAATTTTAATATAAAATAAAAAATTTCGATACAATTTGGGGGATCTTACTTTAAGCTGTTGATTCTTATTTTTCTGTTCGGATAGCAATTTTTTGTACTTTATACTTTCTTAAACAAGCACGAATTTTCATTTTCCGAACTGTTTTTTGCAATTCTGGATGAGCCGAAGCGCGTTGGATAAAATCGCAACCATGCGTTTTAGCATTTCTTAAATATACCTTAATTCGTGAATAAACAAATAAGGAATAAACAGGCCCGGATTGGAAGAATTTTTCGGCCCAGGCTCCAACCATGAACCGGCCCCCATTTTCACCCCCAATTTAAAGATCTAAGTAGCTAAGTAGGTAATGAAAATATTTTAACATATACAGACATACATCGTCCAAAAAGTTTGATTGCCATTGACGCAGAAATGCCGAAACTATTTCATTTCATTTTTGGCATTTATTACACAAGATGTATAAATGGATCATTTAAAATTTCGAAGTAATAATTGCGGGGTGGGGCTACGCCACTGTTATGAACTGTAATAATATAAACTATAACATTTTATAAATTATGTAGGATATAAAGTTTTTAGTAACTCGACTTACTAGGTTCATTAATCCATTTAAAATTTTTTTTAATATAATAAGTAATTCATTGCCTTCCAAGCTTTCAATTACGCTCATTCCTCAATTATTATAAGGAAACTTTAATTATTTAAAGCAATGGATAGTACAATACAAAACCTATGTGAAAGAAGCTCTTCTCCACAACCATCGACTTCTACTTTATATTGACCAACATTAGAGGAAAAATATGAAAAGAAAAAGCAACAATGCGAGGTAATGGGAAGGCGCATTGTTGATTTGAGTGCATTTTTTCAAAATATTATAAACTTTCCTCGTTTAGAAATTTTTTCGTGCCGTAATAATAACTTGCAAATAATAAGTGAGCAGCGATTAGGTCTTCATTCAAAATTAATTATACAATGTAATATGTGCCAAGTTAAAAAGCAGGTCGATTCCGATAGTTCTATTTACATCTAGTTTAGATATCAACAATGCAGCAGTACTTGGAACAATTTCAACTGGAGGAGGTTATAGTCAATTACAAGAATTTCTTGCAAATTGTGATATTCCGTGCATTGGCTCTAATTTATTTAGTACCTGCCAAAAAGCATCGTTTAATTGGTTAGGTTAAAAGGATAGGTATATGGCGCTAGTAGCTCTCGGCGAATCGTGCCACGGCGAATCGTGCTTGCCGGCGAATCGTGCCGCGGCGAATCGTTACCGGCGAATCGTGCGCGGCGAATCGTGCGCGGCGAGTTGTACCCAACCCCTTCCCGGTAGTCCTCGCAAGTTCCCTGATCTTGGATCGACGCATGGTTCCTGAATAAGCAGTACGTCGATCTTATTGAGAAGGGCCCAGTCAACCATCGCCGAAACGACAGGGCTGGACCGTTGACAATTTATTTGGGCGGCTTTAAGGGTCATTACGAGTCCGGTTTACATACTCCGGACACTGCCTAGACAGCGCCGAATGGGCCCCCGACAACCCGTTACCTCTGCACACCAGACAGTCCGGTTTCCCGGTACAGTCCTTCTCGATGTGTCCCTCCACACCACATTTCCGGCATCTAGTCGGACTATCCTTATCCTTGCACTGCTTGGATCGGTGGCCGAATCTATAACACCGGAAACAGCGTGAGGCGTCATCGATCTTCCTGCATTTGAAAGATCGAAGGCCTACGTACACTGCTCCGCCGATTTGTTCTGCGAGCGCGCCCCGCACGCCGAGAATAACGTTGGAGGTGGGCTTAGGTCTACGCACCGGGAGTGTGACGAGACGGTCAAAATCCTTCCGGATTGTGCCGCCTCGCAGCCTCTTATAGATCCCATCAAGGATCGAGCCGTTCTGAACCTCGACCGGGACGTCAAAGATACAAAACTTTTGTATTGGATCTTTCGGTCTCTCGGCATCGAAGCCCATCTGGTTCTTCGCCAGGTGGTCTCTTAGAGACTTGCCTTCTGCTGCGGTTGGAAGCCGCACCATTAGGCCCTTCTTAGTGGTAATAACCGACTTGACACGGATGTCAAGATCGGTGTTCACAAGCTGCTCCAACGAGGTCCGACAGTCCCCAACGGTCATATCGCCCGTAGGCTTGATATAGACCATGGTCTCCCGTGCCTTTGCGCTGGGGCCAAGCTTCCCACTTGCTGCCCCTCTCCTTGGGGTCTTCTTTGGTACCTTATCTCTACGCACTTTCTGGCTTCACTTAGCTACTCGCGGCGGGAAGGAAGGAAGTCATTTTCTCTAAGGAAGCACGAAGTGCAACGTTTTCCATTAGGAGTCGTAGCATAAGGTCCTCGGCCTCCATCATCTTTCCACAGACGAAAGCGGCTTCGGACTTCGTTATTCTACGCTCCTTGGCGTTGACAAACTCCGTAAACTCCCTGGAAATGACACGCAATTCCCTCAGCTCGACTGCCTGTAATGGCATTGTCTGGCTGTCGCGGTCTAATTTTAGAGGAGGAATTGACCTTACGCTCGCTTCCCCATCATCAGTGGGCCCCCGTTTATTGCCTCCCTGCAGGACGACATTTTCGAGGATCCTCACCTTCTTGGCGGTGTGACCCACATCTACATCGCTGTCGACAATGGTCTTGCGACGCACGTCTTCAGCCGTGCCTGTTGCGCCGCTCTTAGCCTTGCGAGTAGCGTCTGACCTAACGATCCTCACCTTTAGGTCTTTCGCGTTGGCTCTGGCCTGCGCAACAGCACTCGGTGCCTCCGCCACCCTGTCGAGCGATCCGACTGCAGGAATCGTATTACTCCCATCCTGTTCTGCTCCAGCTGTTCTTGAGCCTTCTGTGGTTGGTCTCACGCTATCCTCTACGTGGACTTCTTCCGTGAGGATGCACGCCGTTTATGACCGGCAATTACTATGATTGATATGATGTTTTTTATTTTATTTTAAATTTTTTAATTACTATGATGTTACAACTGTTTTAACGAAACAGCTTGCTACCTACAGGTCAATTAACTTTTTATCAATCCAGAAACAACTAACAAGAGGAAGAAACTCACGCTGCTGAATGAGGAGTCAGCATTTATCTCCAGACTAAATTCAATTGCTGCTATTTCAAACATTGCGCCCCGCCCTACCATGAGCGGGGAAGATTCACCGCCAACTTTGAACAACACACCAGCACCTATTAGTATGGATACAAACGAGCCTACCATAACCTCACCCCTGCCGCTCCACAACAAGTTCGGCCTCCTGAACATCACCGACCCGGACGGCTTCTACACGAAGCCAACTCGACAGCAGAAATTCCAAGCCAGGGCTGCCCAAGGTTCCAAAGTAGCCAACGTATCGGCGGCTACTAATTCCAATTCCAACACCAATTCCCGCTCCTACAAACCTCCACCCATCATTTTAGCTAAAAAAATTATACAGATTCAACCTTTTCTTACACAATGCAAAAAAGTCACCAAGGAACCAGTACTATTTCAAACCGTTCGAAGCCAAACATAGATTTATACCAAGACACTCGAGGATTTCAAAAACCTCAAGGCCCACACATCTTCAACACGATGGGCGAGGCAGGCTACACCTATACTCCAGCCGAGGAACGATACCTCAAAATAGTACTAAAAGCTTCAGCAGGATACTTAACGACCGACGATATTACCAATGAACTCACAACCGAATCCTTAATCCCATCCACAGTCATAAACCTAAAATCAAAATATGGAGACTTAACTGGTTCTTTCTTGTTACAGTTTCCAGCCGGGACCAACTTGCACGCGCTCCGCAATATTCGCTCCATCGGATCTTGTATGGTTCGGTGGCAGGAATATGCTAAACGTAACGTCAGGACGCAATACCACAGATGCCAACAGTATGGTCATGGATCGACCAACTGCCATCTCCCACCAAGGTGCGTCAAGTGCACCTCTTACCACCTCACCGCCGAGTGCCCCAGAACAACCTGAGATGAAGATGTCAAATGCTGCAACTGCGGGGGAAATCATGCAGCCAACTACAGCGAATGCGCAACATACTTAGCATACGAGAGCAAGGTTAGTTCAAATACACAGCGCCTTGCTACGCGAAACATTCAACCCGCGATCTCAAGCCCCCACTTTGATACTCGTAATTTTCCGACGCTCCCTACTCCAAAAACGAACTACCACCACTTCACACCAGTAACTAGCTCGCAAACCTACGCGCATTAAGCGGCACAGCGCTTAATAATTACATAAATAACAACTGTGCTATACTCAGTCATCCCACAAATGACCACACACACTACCCATACAACAATTTACTCAGGCCGTCAACGATTGACCTAGCACTATCAGTCAACATTAACGTGCAAGACATCACCACACTTAATAAATTAAATTCAGATCACTTTCCAGTACAAATTGAAATTGGTAATCTTCAATTACCAACTTTCCCACCTAGAACTTTCAAAACAACAAATTGGAAACAATTTGGACACGATACAGTTGACCTCCCCCTAAACACAAAAATCCTAACAAACGATGACATCGACAATGCAATAATCAATCACCTTTACCGAAAAACTTACAACCACTTACAACAAAAATACCAAACAAACCCCACTTACACTAAAATTAAAACTACCTCCTGACTTACAACAAAAAATACGAAACAAAAACAAACTACGTAAAATCTACCAAACCCACCGCTTCGTTTCCCTAAAACAACAAATCAACAGACTGACCAATGACATAAACGAACAAATTAGCAAAATCAAAACTGACACACGGAGAGAAATAGGTAATCACTAGTTATGAATAACATATTAATAAATTACACATTTAATAAAATTTATAAAATATGAATTATATTATGAAGTTATGCGTAATACTCATATAATATTCCTAAGATTGCAGTTTGCATGCGTTACGTATATTCATGCGTTATGAATATGATTTATAAATGTAATAAAGTTATGAATTGTTTTCATAAATGTTACAAGTTATCACTTAGTTATAATGTTGTTGATTAATACTCATGAAATAACAAAAGCACGTTCGAATCCCGAACACAACTATATTTTTTTTTAAATTTATAGTAGGAGTATTATATCTTTAAATTCATTTGTATTATTTACGTGTAAAATTGATCAAATATAATTATGTCAATAATCAGTAATTTAATAATTATTTTTAATTAATACTACATTATATATTTTCTTGTTTATTTATTCTTATACAGGGTGGGGGAGGGTCTTAAAAGTAAGTTCGTAACTTTGTTTTTAAATAACTGTTTTTTAAAACAAAACAATTTTGTGGTGTTGGTGGAAAACCGTAATTAAAAATTACCATTTTCAAAAATGCAATATTTATTATATATAGTTAAAATATTGGTACAATATTCATTGCCAATATAGCACCAATATGTAGTTTACTTACTAAAATGTGCATAAATTAGTAATTATTGTACTTTTATATTAAGTCGAGGGGTGATTTGCAGAAGAAATTTGGTGTACAAAACTGAGGAAAGTTTGAGAATATAATGAAAAAAATGGGGGAAGTCGGGACATTAAAGAAATATAAGAAAAATCAATGCAAAAGAGGAAATCTAATTTACAAAAAATATGGGTTGCGAATTAATTTTCGTATTCCGCCGAATTAGTTATCATTAGTTATGATTAATATTCATAAAATTTTTACTGAAATATGCTTAGAGCAATATTTATTCTTTAAAATCACATACTATGAATAAAGAATCTTAAGTTATTAATATCTAATCATAAGTTATGAACAACCAATTTTATATTATGAACGTATTATGATAAAGTGCTAAACGTCTTACGAGCAGTTAGTTAAGTGCATGTGCATATATCAACTTGTATCATCAGCCGCGATATCAACTGGTGAACAGGTAAGAAAATTATAATATTATCATATACCTACTTCTGTTTTTCGAATCAGAATTTTTGTGTGTTAATTAGTATAGTATAACACATTCATACACAAATTTGAAATTCTTGCACAAGCTAGGATATACATATAATAATCTTCTTTATTCCCAACTAAGATGATTGGGAATAATAGAAACAAAGCCGTAATTGCGTTTCTCTATAAATCGAAAGCTTTATTTACAAAATTTTATATAATATTTACAAATTAAACAATTTTACCTATAAATCGAAAGAAACAACATTTAAAGCTTCTATTTCATATTTTGTTATTTTACGCAAGCTGTCAATGGTTTCCGTCGATAACGCACTAGATTTTATAATTAAGAAAGGTGACGACACGAATACATTGAGTGCCGTGATTTTCTTTACATACATATTGAGTGATATGCATAAATAAAATGGAAATAATGTCGGAGATGCAATGAGTTCAAGTGTTTCTGGCACATCAACATCAACGGCATCATTTTCTTCGTCCACAATTTCGAATATATTGCGATGTTCAAATGCGTAAAAAAGTGTTTCGTAGTAGAAGAAAACTTAATCAGTTACCTTTTGAACACCCATCCCTTTTTGTAAGCTTGCGATTCCTTTAATTTATTTTTACGTTGAAAAATAAAGCAAGTTATTTAAATCAAAATGTAATTTAATCGGTAATTAAACAAGATTTCAAAATTTTACAGAATTACACAGCTCGGCTAAGTTGCAATTTATAAAGTAGTTTAATTCTGATGTTTTTAATCTTATGCCGCATGACATCGGCTCACCAAATAAATCAAATTCATCGGATTGAAACTTTAATCTTATTTATTTGAGTAATTCTTTCAACTTTCTAGATCAAGTTCCAATTTTGATGGCATAAAAATACAAATTTTAAAATAATCAATTTTATCGTGGTTTCACTAAACGTAAAATTAATCGTTTTTGCGCTTTAAAATGTTCTCACCCTATTCGTTTTGAAGTTTTCTTCAGTTCACTGTTGCTTGTTCATTTTCATTTCTTGGTTTATTGTAGTACGTCTTATCATTTCACCTGCTGTGGTGAATAAATTTTGTATTCTTCTTCTTCTTCTTTCAGTATAAATTTTAATTTGCACAAAGCACTCTTACTCTGAGTTTGTAATTTCAGGTAAGTAAATTAATTGAATTTTTCAATTATAATTAAATTTTTAATTTTATTTATATTTGTGACTCTGCGCTTTTAATTTCGAACTTCTCGAAACGACGGCCTTGCCCAGAATGAGTTACCTTTTTTAAAATTCTCTCCCTCCTTCATTTTTGTTAGTTAGCAAATTTTCAATGTTTGAACTTGTAGTGGTGGAATTTGCAGATTCGGCGCATTATTATTTTAAACACTTTGAATTCACTTTTTTTAAAAATATTTACAAAGATTGATAGAATACCGATCGATTTCCTCGATAAATTTGGCGTTTGTCTTTTCATTTCAAGATCTTGGACCAAAAACATCTTTCTTATTTTAAATGCTAAAATTTAATTCAAACTTTCTCAGCTGTGCTTTTCTTTTATAATATCAAAAATGTGAAACCGAACTATTTATCATCATAGAAATTTATTAAAGAAGAATCTCAAGTTCTTATAACAAAATTTTAAATTTTAAAAAGGTTTAAACTTAATCCCTGTTTTTAAAACAATTATTTATAATTAAAAGATCTGAGTTTAAATGAAACATGACAATACATATTATGTAATGACAGAATATTTAAGTGTTTTGAAAATTCTGATTATAATATTTTGTTTTAGAATATTGATACACTTTTAGACACTGATATTGGAAGGAAATTAAAAAATGTGTACAAAGAAAATAAAAAGTTTAAAATGCCGGAAAAGGAAGCACTAGTAAAAAGTAATAAATTATAGGATTATTAACTTGTGAAAATATATATTTAAAACTCAAAAACTAAACAAGTTAAACAAACGATTGAAATTCTTAAGATCTCTAATATGATGACAATAAATACATACATAATGTCATGAATTTTTGTTTAATTTATTAAAAGTATTATGTTGAGTTAATTATTGTAATACTCTATTCAGAAATCAGTCTGAAATTAAAATTCTGAATGATATCAAATTTGTTGTTTTATTTTAAAATTCTTCATTGATCTCACGTGAAGATCGTCATCTAAGTTTAGTTAAAACCGGAAACAAAGAAAAGTCAAATTGTGTTTTTTTTTTTATTTTAAAAAAAAACAATTAAACTTTCCAAAAGTTCTGTCAATAAACATGCTAATTGCAAGGTATAAAAGATGTTCGTGGTCCAGAGTATCCTCGAATGAGAGGATAAAATGTTGAATACCAGTTTGCCTGTGGTAATCATGTTAGGGTTCATAAATAAATGTGTAAATAAAATGTGTACCTACAAGTGAAAACTTTCTCACCATGAAATTTGAATATCGGAATAAGCAATCAGAAAACGGCGCAGGACAACAAGATTAGAAAAATATAAGGCATTCTAGGAGACGCTTGGAATAGTATAGACATGATTATTGGCCCTAGAATGGAAAAGTTAATTAAATCTTGAGATATTAAAACAATGTTATAAAGATCAGGATACTTACCTGATAGTCAAGTGGAAGTGCTTTATATTTTAGCAAAATTTGTTCAAAATTAATGGTAATCGACAAAGATGGAAATTGATCAATTGAATGGAAACAAAATGGAAGATTATGAATACACATGGAAAATGCGCAACTGAAGCACATCAACGATCCAGCAGCTATAAATAATCAATTTGGAACACTGGTATAGTTGTAACATGAGAAAAATTATATCCAACGAAGAAAGGAATACGGGGTGAGATAAAACTTTATGAGATTGTGACTAAATTGACAATTTTAAAATTTTGATTTTTTATGTAAAAATTTAATGCCACCATCTGATTTTCACGCTTCAGTGGTTGAAAATTACTCAGTAAATATAAGGTGAAGATCAGATAGGTTGAAAGGTAATCTTCAACATTAAACCAATTGAAGGTGAGGACCAAAAACATTTAATCTATAATCAAAATAAAACTGGAAACGTTGAATCGTAGAGTTTATACTCAATTTAATAAATTATCTTTGTGTTGACTAAAAATTTGTTTTTTCATGAATCTAAGTAACTTGATAGATAAGAGTCCATGCTCACAAAATGAATGCTCTCTAGATTCAATAATCATTTAGATTAAAAAGTCAATCGACAGGCATTACAATATATGTCAAGATATCGCCATTTGAATCGCCAAAATGAATCTTTGTTATTTATCAAAGCTTTTTTTTTTATAAAAAAAAGGCAATTTCATTTGATTTTAAAATTTTAACTTTTTTTTTAAGGAATATTATTTTGTTAAGAAACCAAAAAGATCGGGAAGATTCTATAATAGATACCGATCTGAATCCAGTTCGTTCAAAAGGTCCGGATTGTTTACTGGGTTCATAAGGGAAAAATAGAAAAACCGTGCCATAAGTATGATATTACTTTTTATAATAAATAGGCATCATATTATTTATCTTATACTTTGTTCACATATTCAGCTGAAGAATCTCGAACCCAAGATATGAGCGATATTGATAATAATCCAACAAACGAAATCTAGGAGAAGGAATGGCTCAAAACAAGGTGTTCTCCGTGGGACGCTGTTGAGCTTAAATGGAAGCAGAGTTTTAATTTAAGACGAAAGGATGTAAAAACTTCTGTTTCCATTAACCAACTTTTCCAAGAATGGCAATTATTCTTGCACAGCAGTGGTAGTCGTCTGGTAAGTAGATATTGCATCCGACTTTATAAAAGCGGATCTATTTCGTTTAGGACCTAAGCTATGCGTTTAATTATTTCTTTCAGATTGATATAGATTTCGAACTCATATTTCCTGGAAAATCAATTTTTTTTTTTGATAAATGGAATTCAATAGAATCGAAGTTACTTGAAGATTTGAAAAAATATAAAAAAATTCCAGCTACAAATGACATCTTAGAAAGTTTATCGAAGAATTATGGTTATAGCAACTAAATCTTATCAAACAATAATTCATAATTTACTTATTCAAATGATTGTTTATATGATTAATAAACCTATTAAAAATATTATTTGTGTTGATTTTCTACAACTGCAATGTAAAAACCATTTTTATTAAATTATCTTCCCGGCGATAGAGGAAAATTTTTTGTGGTTAGTAACACGTAATATATTTTTTTTATTGTTGATCTTTAAGGTCCATGTGTTTGTTTTCATTATTAGTTATGTTTTATATTTAATATGTTTTATATATTCAACTATGGTTGATGGTTTATATTATTATATGTATTATTGTAAGGTACTATTTTATATTATTATATACATTTATTAGTTATGTATTAGTATTTAAAAAAATAAACATTTCTTGAAATTTGAAATATATGTTTTATTAATTTAAAATATTTAGTAGAAATACCTTGTAATTAATCCGTATAAAAAGAGAAAAAGTAACTCTGAAATTATGATTAACTTGTGAAAATATATATTTAAAACGCAAAAACTAAACAAGTTAAACAAACGATTGAAATTCTTAAGATCTCTAATATGATGACAATAAATAGGACGGGTTTCTGCAGAAAGGAACCAACCCACAAAATCAAAAAAATGGGTTTTTTTAACCATTTTATTCTAAATATTCTAAAGTATTTCGCAGAAAAGAACCAAGCCACATCTCAAATAAATACTGGTAAAAATATATGAATGAACCAACCAACATTTGTCAATAATGAATATACTATATTGCAGAATAGAACCAAGTGGGTTGGTTCCATTCTGCAAATTATAATTGGTACTTTTTCAAGTACGGTAATTTTGGTTTATCATAAAATACATTTTACACTATTTACACTACAGGTTACACAATCATATGATAATGTAAACTGCACTTTACCACGTGACATTTTGTGATTGATTTAAATTACAAATTAGTGACAAGTTGTGTTATTTTTTGTGCTTGTAATTTTTTATTATTTACTTTAAATATGGCAAATATTCGAGGGAAGCTTATGGTTTCTTTAGCAATGGAAGCAATGAAGGAAAATGATCAAGACCCTAATAGTTGTATCCAAGTAAGTTATAATTTTTTTACACATGTGTGGTGTATTGGTTAAGTTTGTATTGGTGTAATTTTTTATTAGGACCAAAATAGACCAGTAAGTCCAGAACCAGAAGCCAATGATCAGGATTTTAGTTTGATTTTCGATGGGTATGATTCTGATAAGGATCCGGAATATGTGCCTTCTATGGAAATACAAAACAATGACTTAGAATCTAAAGGATTAGAAAACGACCTTTTAAATAACCAGCAGGAAGATCAAACGGCTAGCTTCAAAGAAGAGTCAAACGTAAGACCGAAAAAGGGAAGAAAGAGGAAATATCTTAATATGACAAGAGAAGGAAACAAGAAAGCCAGAAACAGTAATAAAATCCATTCCAATTATAAAGGACAAACTGTAAATGAGAAGAAATTTAACGAGTCTTTTGAATGTTCCTGTAGCATGAAGTGTTGTACAAAGTTGACAAAAGAAGAGAGAGAGCAAGAATTTAAGAGATATTGGGAATTGGGAAACTATGATGCTCAAACAAATTTAATAGGAGCTTTAGTGCAGCAAAAAAAGAAAAGTAGATCTTACGGCCAAGGACAGAAATCCAGGCAATTTTCACGTCAATATTGTCTTAAAAATGTTATAGTTTGCCGTGAAACTTTTATAAATACGATAGGTATATCAACAAAGAGAGTTGACACTGCACTGAAGAAACTAAATTCTTCAACGTTAACAGATAAACGCGGAAAAGAGCAGGGAGGAAAAAATAAGTTGGAAGAAATAAGAAAACAGCAGATAATAGACCATATCAACAAAATTCCAAAATATAAGAGTCATTACCGTCGAGAACAAAGTTCTGATGCTCTGTATTTGCCACCAGAAATGACTCTGACCTTAATGTACAATGCATATAAAGAAGAAGTTGAAAACCCTGCTAGCTTTATGATTTACAGACGTTTGTTTTTATCTGAATTTAATTTAAGATTTAAGGCCCTTAAAAAAGACACCTGCAATGCTTGTGATACATTTCATGCAAGGAACCAAAATGCTCAGAATGATGCAGAAAGAGCAAACATACAGGAAGAACATGATAAACATATTAAGATGTGGCAAGGAGCTAGGAATAAAATGAATGAAGATCTTAAAGCAGCAAAAGAAAACGAGTGGTTGGAATGCTTGACCTTTGATCTTGAAAAAACATTACCATTACCGAGGCTTCCAACCGGAATTTTGTTTTACAAGAGACAGATTTGGCTTTACAACTTAGGAGTACATTCTGGATCAAATAATAAAGGTTACTTTTATATCTGGCTGGAAAATGAAGCAGGTCGTGGAGCACAAGAAATTGGTTCATGTTTGATGAAGCATATCAATGAAAACCTTTCTGCTAATGTTACTAAGCTAATTTTGTGGTCGGACTCATGTGGTGGGCAAAACCGAAACATTAAAATGACCCTCATGATGAAAGCTCTACTCCAATCTCATGTTTCTTTGAAAAAGATTTATATTCGATTTTTAGTATCAGGCCATAGCTTTCTCCCTAACGATTCCGATTTTTCTGATGTCGAGTGTGCCTTAAAACATCAACAGAGATTATATCTTCCCGATGATTACATTAACCCTTCTGTTAGCGAGGAGGTCCGTGGGGACCTTTTCAATTTTCAATTACTGACAAATTTTTCTGTGTGATGGTTAGAAACTTGAAACCGACATGTATTCCAAGGAAAAAGTGTGCTGAAGCGATTAAAACTAATTTCGAAGCGATTCGAGCAATAGTTTACATTTTATTTATATTTAATTAAGTTTATTGCTGGGATTAGTGACAAGGTCCCCTGTATTATTATTCGAAGAAGTCACTCTTGAGTTTTGTTGAATTACTTGCAACTTTTTCATCGAGTGCGTAATTTGACTAGCGTATAGTGTTTCGGTATAAATAAAACCATAAAATAGTGAATACAGTGAATAGTGAACAATGGCAGAGGCAAATTGTGAAGATGCGGACGTGGTAGTTCGTCGCAATACACACGTTATCACAAATGACTGTGGAGGAGAGACGTCTTGTGAATGAAAGATTTGCAAATTATATGAATGAGGAAAACAGTGATGATGATGATCAATATGACGTCGATGGTAAGGATAACGATGACCTAACATATCAGCCAGACCTTGATTTTGATGTGTCGGATATCGAAATAGAATCAAATGTGGAAATCAATGATGAATCAGATGTAGATGATGAAGATGCATTAGAAGCTACTGCTGCCATTACAGAAACTAATACCGCTTATTATACTTCCAAAAATTGATCTAAATGGTACAAAGACCAACCACCAAATACCCGCATTCGTGCTCATAACGTCGTCAACTACACAAGAAGGAAAGTAGGACCATCGAATGTCACACATCATCCTTACACTATATTCCGATCACTGATCACAGAAGATATGGCGTACATATCATACGCGAAACAAATAGAAAAGCCACGGATGTAACCAACTGCATGGAATTCTGCTAATCCTTCAAAGAAAAAGGAATGGGAGGCATTCACTCTGAAAGAGTTCGATTTGTGCTGAACATTCTGCATTGCTGCATCGCTGTAATACCTGCACACTTGCCTTAAATGAGCCCGAAAATGAAGCACAATAACAAATTATTATGAATTGTTTATATTTTTAAATATTTTTAATATTAAATAAAACCTAATTTATCAAGAAATTTGTTCGTTTACCTTTTCACAACTTTATACAACCTAAAACTGACAAAAAAATTTATCAAAACCCACCCGCATGATAATAATACCATGCAATTCGTTGAAGGTCCATAGGGACCTTGTCGCTTTTTTAAAGACATCGGCACTGTCACTAATCGGAGGGTTAATATTATGAAAACTTGTCGCAAGAAAAATAAATTTGAGGTTTTACGAATGACTGCTACAGAATTTTATAGCACTTCAGAACTTGAACGACGAATCATTAATAGAAAATGCGACGCAAATAAAGAAAAAATAAGCTGGCTACAAACACGCGAGATACTTCTTGACAAAGAAAAACCTTTTTCAATTTTCATGAAGAAAAATTTTCAAGATGATGCATATGCCGAAATTGATATAAAAACGAAACAAATCGGTCGACCAGCATTCTTCAAAGATGCATTAGTTCCAATGTGGTCTAATGGTAAAAAAATTTCTTTGCCAAAGCTCCAAGACATTAAATCGGTTATGCATTTAATTCCTAATGATTGCAAATCCTTCTATACAAATCTTCGTGGTGATGACGCTTTAGAAGATGACATAGACGGTTTTAACGGAATACCAGATTTTGAACTTGAATAAACTTGAATAAGTGTATTGTTTCTAGGTTAATTATTTAAATAAATAAGTACGTTTATCAATCACAAACATCTCATGTTATTTAATAATTTATACATTAACAATAATCAATAAATTATTTTTTCTTATGTTGTATCAGAATTTTTTTTTCCGAAATGTATTTAGTTGATTTTGCAGAAAGGGACCAACCCACAAAATCATTTTTTACAAAGTTACTCGAAATTCTGCTGTCATAAAAATTTGGAAACCTGGTCCACATCTACATAGTTTTTAAAATTTCATAACTTTTGTATCACCGAAATCAACGGTTAATTTTAAATTAAGCTTAGACTTTAACTATCAATTACTCAAAACTAAAATATTGGGGTTGGTTCCTTTCTGCAAAAACCCGTCCGTCAAGATATCGCCATTTGAATCGCCAAAATGAATTAAACTTATTAAACTATACTTTATTTTTCACATATTATGATTAAATGTTTATAAAGTATTTCTTTATATAATTAGAGTTTATGAATATTAATCATAAATATATGATTATTATGTATATTGCGGTGTTCATTCAGGAGCTTTCCTATTCTGAAAAGCGTAAGGGGGTTATGCGATAACATTAAAAAAAAAAAAAGATTAAAGAAATTTCAATAAAAAAAAAATATTCAATTAAAATTAATGCAAAAAAAATTTATATACCGGGAAAACAAAAATGAAAAAAAAAATCACCGGAGAAACAAAATTTAATAGAAAAGTGAGTTGTGCTGGATCCTTAAAGGAGAATAGACGTGTGTTCCACGCATAACACCTCATATTTAATTGGCGCGCCAACGTGTAGGGTTAAAAAACGAAACTTCGATCGTTCGAACCCACGACCGAAAAATTAAACAAATCTTGGTAAAGCTTTAAAATAGCAAAGTTAAAAAAAATTTTTAATTTGAAATTTATAATTATTGTTGTCAAACTGAAGTTTGAATTAGCTTTACCATGGAAATGAGAAGCGGTAAAATAAGTATGCATGAGGTTACTCCGGAAATAGAAATTGTGACAATATCCAAGAAAATAAATATCAAAAGAATGAAAAGCTGGATGTTATAAATAAAAAAATAGACGATATACTGCGCCGCCCACTATCACCGAACCTGACCAAAGTTCAGTGATAATGGACACCACAACCCCCGAACCGATTCCTACCACCAGCACGGCTTCGACGGATATCACGCCCTCCCCACCCCCCTCAGGGAAAGGGAAAGGCTAGCGCACCGGCAAGACTCCCTACCCCGCTTTGTTGACTCCGCCCATTTCCCAAATCGCACCAGTGGTCCTGGTAGATAAGGGAAAATGGCCGGAGTTCTCAAAAACACTCGACCATCATAAAGTAAACTTTACTAAGGTTAAAGACACCAGGGAGGGTTTAGTAATAACTCCAGCCACTGCCGCAGACTACAGGGAGCTTGCCACCCTTTTAAAAAACAAAGGGCACAACCACTTCGTTTACAAACCCCCATGTGAGAAACCACTCAAAGTGGTATTGCGTGGTCTCCCCAAGGAATTTAGGCCCAAAGATATTGCCGAGGACCTCCTTAACGAAGGCTTCCCAGTCACCTCGGTGGTCCAAATGACCCAGGGGCCAGTGCGAACTCCGCTTCCACTGTTTCTCCTCACATTCAAAATGTGCCCAAAGTCTAAGGAAATCTACCGAGTTAAACAAGTGCTTCAAGTGGACGCCCACTTTGAAGTCCCCCACACCGCCAAAGGACCGCTCCAATGCCATAGATGCCAACGTTTTGGGCATGGCCAAACGAATTGCGCAACGCAACTCCGCTGCCTGAGGTGTGGTCTAGAACATAGGGCCACTGACTGCCCCAAACCTAAAAGTACACCCGCAATTTGTGCAAATTGCAAAGGGCCTCACCCAGCAAATTTTAAAGGGTGCCCCAGCTTCCCAATTGCGAACAGGGTCCACCCCCCCTAAAAACGGTCCCCCTCACCCGGGAGTACACACTACAGCGCCTTTACCGACAGCGGCACAACCCCAAACTAGGGGGCCGCGAACGAATGCCAACTCGAATACGCAAACACACCCCACAGCGGCGGCTCGGTCACCCCCCCCTCCCCCTGAGGTGGACAGGGTGGCCGAAGCAAACGCTTTGATCATGAAAGCATTGGCACTACTAGGCCAATGCCAACCTAACACAACCCCCACATCCGTTAGCGACCGCAAACGAAAACCTAAAAATAAAAATAAAAAGAAGAGGGCCGCCCCCCTCAGTGATTCATTAATGTCAAATGCTGCGTCCAACTAAGCTTAGACCTACAGCAATGAGGATCGTTTACTGGAACGCAAACGGGTTACGTCGTAAGCGCAACCTCCTTGAGGACTTCGCTCACGAGCATGACCTCGACGCGATTCTCGTAAACGAGACTCATGTAAAACCAGCAATAAGATCGGCCTTCAGCTGACCAATTATTGCCTATACAGGACCGACAGAGAGATAGGTCGATGCGGGGGTACCGCCATCTACATTAAGTCCTGTATAGAACACCAAGAGCAGCCACTGAAAAAGCTGCAGGGGATAGAGGCAACCACTGTTAGTATCCACACGGCTAATAACGGTTGGTTGTTTCTTTCTTCGGTGTATAAGGCTCCCAACTTGCACTTGCAGGAAGGGGATGTCAAAGCACTGCTGGAAGGGGACGGTGTTCAGGTCATCTTAGCTGGTGACCTAAACGCAAAACATCCGGCCTGGAACAGCCGTAAGGCAAACCAGTCCGGCCAGATCCTTCTAGCTTTGTCAGACAAGCACAACTTCGTGGTAGACGCTCCCACCGAGTACACCCACTTTCAGTTTGGCCCACACCAACCTGAAAATCGTGATCACAACACGAGGTATTCGGGGGACTTCTGCTACGACGTGCTAGACGTCATCGTTGTGAGAAATCTTCAATTTCTTCACAAGGGGAAGTCGAGCAAGTAACAAACTGTAGGTCTAAGTTTAAAACCTGCTGGCCGGACTTCAAGCGCCACTTTACGCAAACCCTGGAGCATCCCCCTGTCCTTCAGACAGGCGAGGAACTCGACAGGTATGTCCTTACCTTCGAGGACATCATTGCGAAAGCGGTAGCAGCCTCCACCTTTGAAGTTCCGGCAAATGATTTTCGCTTTCGAGTATCACCAACCATCAAGGAGCTAATCCGAAAGAAAAACCGGGCTAGGCATCGTGCACAGGGCACAGGTAGCCCGGATGATCGGCAGGAGTACAGCTTCTTGAAACAGCAGGTTAGAACCGCCATCAGCGATGCGAAGAGCGCCAACTGGGCACGCAAGCTGGAGGAGCTTTCCTTCAGAAACCCCTCAGCTTGGGGGTTGGTAAAAGCCCTTCGCTCAAAACGCAAGCAAATACCCCCCCTAGATGGGCCAAACGGACCTGCACTCAGCTCCCTGGACAAAGCTGAGGCACTAGCCGACAGCCTAGAGGCACAACGTAAGCCAAACATTGATGTCTCCATTCCTGACCACACCGATTTCATAAACGCGGAGGTCAAGGAATGGCTACGGAGGGGTAAACTACGCAAAGACATTAATGAATCAACTATTGACCCCATGTTCGGAATCGAGCTGCGCACGCAGCGCTATGAAAAGAAGTTAGTTAGCACCAGCCACTCGTATGGCACGTATCCAAGCATTAAACGTTCTACAATAAACGGTAAAACAAAACAAGTGTCTTTTATTTTGGTGCCGCTTGAGAAGTAATTATTCAACATGGTCCTTCGAAATGGATATTAATGAAGAAATCATCAAGTTCATTTATTACAAATGGTAATAATTCAATTATTTTATACCAAGCCACGTGGAGGAATTCAACATAGTTCCGGCGTAGGAATACAACCAAGCAACGCGGAGGAATTTAACATTGGTCCGGCGTAGGAATATAATGGTACATGAAGTCAAAACCAGCAAGGAAAGTCGACCGTATTGCGAATTAACAAGTGAGCTGGTATCCTTTTTTATCCTTTATGTTCCTATATTTTCTAAAACTATTTTTATATTTAAACGTTAAACAAATTGCAATATTTATCTACCAAGTAAACTTTAAACAAATTGCAATATTGATGCATTATAATTTAAACTATAAACAAATTGAAACATTATTAAATTATCTTTAAACGTTAACAATGTCAGCCGAACTTAAAAATTTAAGGCGGGAGAGAGGGGTAGTTTAAAATCACAATTAACATTATTTGAAAAATTTCTGAATACTAATAATGTAGAGGAAGTTGACAAAAAGATATTTCATAGTAATTTAGCGTTAAGGTTAGAAAAAATTGAAACAATTTTTGATTCATTTAATAAGATACAAAGTCAAATAGAAAGCATTGAAGAAGCTCAGGGTAAACACACCGAAGTTGATAATAGAGAAACATTTCAAAATGTTTATTTTAAATTAGTTGGTCAAGCAAAAGTTATATTAACAAATGAAATTGCCGCTCAACCGGTCTCTCATAATCCAAGAAATGTTATTAAGTTGCCTACAATTTCTTTAGACAAATTTGATGATTGTTTTACTAAATGGCGTGGTTTTAATGATGCATTCAAGTCAATGGTTGATCAAAACATAAATTTAAGTAACGTTCAAAAACTATCCTATTTAAAAGCGTCATTAAGTGGTGAACCAAAGGCATTAATTGACCCCCCGGAGACAATTAACGAAAACTATACAATTGCATGGGAATTATTAACTAAACGATATGAAAATAAAAGACGAATTGTAAACAATCACGTTCAGAATATTTTAAACATTCCCAATATTACACGCGAGTCACACAATGCTCTAAGGGATTTAATTAATGTAGCAAGTAACAATATTCAATGCCTAAAGGCTTTAGGCCAACCTACTCATGATTGGGACGCGTTGGTTGTTCCAATAATTTTAACTAAATTAGACAATTTAACTGCTAAGGATTGGGAAACTAAACTGGCCAATTCAAATGATAATCAAAGTATACCAACTCTGGTGGATTTTCTTGAATTTTTGAACAACAAACAAACCATGCTAGAAAATATTTCAAACAGAAAAATAAACGATTTAAACTTAAATAAACCCTCGTACGGAAACAAATTAGTAAAGTCATTTGCGATAACTAACATCAGCACTTCCTGTCTTAATTGTAACGGTGATCATAGCATTCAAAATTGTGAATCATTTTTGAAATTAGACGCCTTAGAAAGGAGTAATAAAATTAAAGAATTTAAAATATGTTTAAATTGCTTAAGGAAAGGTCATTTTGTTCGCATTGTGAATGCGAAGCAGTTCAGTCGACCTTTTATGCCTGCGTTGTTTTTACGAAACGACCAGAATAACTGCTAGACCTTAATAATTAAATTTACTTTTTCAGATAGTTTATGCTAGAAGCGTCTAACAAGCGCAAAAAGTTCACACCTGCCGATGAGGATTCGGCATTTATATCCAGGCTGAATAGTATCGCAGCTACGTCTAACATCCCACCACGCCCGACCATGAGCGAAGGCAACACTCCATCCCACCCGATAGCTGAACTCAGTGCTGGTATTAACGATATGGAAGTGACTGAGGTCACAGAAAAAATCACGTCGCCGTTGCCACTTCATAACAAGTACGGACTCCTGGACATCACGGACCCCAACGAGTATTATACCGTTACAACTAGAAGGCAACGAGCACAAAATCGACCACCAACGGACAAACCAACTGTAGCCAACGTATCAGCGGCTACAAAAAACATCAGGACAGCCAAACCCCCACCTATAATTCTTGCTAAAAAACTTTTAATTATAGCACCCTTCCATCAAGAATGCAAAAAGGTCACGAAATCTCCAATTCTATTTCAAACGGTCCGGAATCAAACCTGGATTTACACCCAAACAATTGAAGATTTTCACAACCTAAAATCCCACATTTTCAACACCATGGGTGAATTCGGATTCACCTATACAACCCCCAGCCGAACGTCTACAAAAAATGGTCCTGAAGGGAAGTGCAGGATACCTCACCGAAGATGATATCAAACAGGAATTGGCAGAAATCAGTATCGTACCCACCTCTATAGTTAACATGAAAAACAAATACGGTGATCTAACTGGCTCATTTCTTTTACAGTTCGCAGCAGAAGTCAACTTAATCAAGCTTAAACAAATCCGCTCCATCGGCCCCTGCATGATCAGGTGGCAAGAGTATTCAAAACGAACAATCAGGACCCAATGTCATCGGTGCCAGCAGTACGGGCACGGATCCACAAACTGCCACTTGCCACCGAGGTGCGTCAAGTGCACGGAGTACCACATCACCACCGCCTGCCCCAGGAACACAAGAGACGACGCAGTACGCTGTTGCAACTGCGGAGGGAATCATGCAGCAAATCATCGAGAATGCCCAACCTACCTCGAGTACGAAAACAAGGTAGGTGTAAATATCCAGCGCCAAGCCACACGCACAACGTTCAACACACTCAATTCACCCCGATTTGAAACACGAGACTTCCCGACACTCCCCACTCCCAAACATAACATTCAAGCATTTACTCCCGTCACCAACAATCAAACATATGCTCAACACCTTACACAAAATACCCAGAACACTCAACAATCACAACAACAAACATATCAATCAAACCCCAATGACATAAAGACACTTTTCCAGGAACTAAAAGAACTTAACGACACATTCAACATAGCACAATTAATTCAAATGGTCCGAGAAATAAAAACCAGATTAACCGGTGTCACGGACACATTCACTAAATTACAAATTTTGCAAGAAATTGCCGCCAAGTATGATTAAACACACCATACAAAGCACACTTAAAATCATATCTTGGAACGCTAACAGCATAAACAACAAATTTAACGAATTACACGCACTCACCACGGAATTAAATCCTGACATTATCCTCATCCAAGAATCCCACCTCAATAAACGCCACCCACCCAAATTACCATTATACACAGCTATTAATAAACCCAGAACACAAAGAGGAGGACTCGTAACATACGTCAAAAATACACTCAGTGCGAGTACCGTGCCCACAAATACAACATTCATAGACACCCTAGCAATACAAATTCATGACCTGGTAATAGTAAACCTTTATTACCCCCCCCATAACCCATTCGACACCAGCGAGCTCGACCTACTATTACAACTAAACACAAACATAATAATTGCGGGAGATTACAATGCAAAACACCCAAATTGGAATAACTTAAACTCAAACACAAGAGGAATAGCTCTTAATAACTACATCAATGACAACAACGCCATACTCAGCTACCCAACAAACGAACACACACGCCACCCATACACCAACTTACACGTCCCTTCAACAATTGATTTTGCAATTACAGAAAACATTTTAGTACACCAAATTACTACACTAAACAAACTAAACTCAGACCACCTACCAATCCTAATTGAGTTAGTAAACCTTCAGTTACCTTTCACCCCCCCCCCCCCAAACCTTACAACACGACAGACTGGAAACAATTCGGAGTTGACACGCTTAACATACAAATAAATTCCAACATACGCACAAATGACGAAATCGACTCTGCAATAGTCACACTAACTAAACAACTTATGGACACTTTCAATAAAAACACCAAACAAACCCCACTAAACTTAAAACTAAAACTCCCACCTGAACTGCTCCTTAAAATCAAAAACAAAAACAAACTACGACGACTTTTCCAAATACACCGCTACGAATCACTAAAAGTACAAATAAACAAACTAACGAACGACATCAACAAATCCATCTCCAACATAAAAACTGACAACTGGGACAAAACCCTCTCCAGCATCACACCCCAAAATACCAACAAACTTTGGCGCATAGCCAAAGCCATCAAAAAACAAGACCCAAATCCTACAATCCCAATCCTACAAACACCCAACGGACCCGCAACCACAGACCTTGACAAAGCCAAACGAAATAGCCACAACTTACTTTGACAACTACTCCCTCACACTACAATCTTCAAACCCACAAACCATTAGTATGGTCGAGCAAACACTAACTCACTTCAAAAACTCAAATCATGAAACACCCAATGAAGACTTAACTACACCACTTGAAATTAAATCACACATCCGAAAACTAAAAAACAAAGCACCAGGTTATGACGACATTTCAGCAGCAATCCTA
Organism: Cantharis lateralis; assembly: GCA_963170105.1. Taxonomy (NCBI): domain Eukaryota; kingdom Metazoa; phylum Arthropoda; class Insecta; order Coleoptera; family Cantharidae; genus Cantharis; species Cantharis lateralis. Next base: position 28,243,189 of record OY720628.1, read on the forward strand.
AAACACTTACCTAAGAAATTAATAGTCCAAATATACTACATCCTAAACCAATGCATGAAAAATCAATACTTCCCAACGGCGTGGAAAACCGCAATTGTTATCCCCATACGAAAACCCGGTAAACCCAGCACCCTTCCGTCCAGTTACCGGCCAATCAGCCTCTTACCCACATTATCCAAAATCCTAGAAAGATTAATTTTAAAACGCCTTCAGCAACACGAATTCGAACATGAAAACATCATACCCGAACAGTTTGGCTTCAGGGCAAACCACAGCTGCACACTTCAACTAGCACGACTAACTGACATAATCACCAAAAATTTCAACTTAAACAAAACCACATCGGTCGTCACGCTGGACATGGAAAAGGCATTCGACACCATCTGGCATGACGGCTTAATATACAAACTCATTACACAAAAACAACCACCACACCTAATTAAAATCATTGCCAGTTTCATTCACGAAAGAACCTACAAAGTCAAAATCAAAAACTCCTTATCCGATCCCAGAAACCTACCTGCAGGGGTGCCGCAAGGTTCCGTCCTCTCCCCCACCCTCTTCACACTATTCATAAATGATATTCCAAAACATCCAAACACAACACTGGCGCTTTTCGCCGACGACACTGCCATCATTTCCAAATCCTTCAAGAAAAACCTATCTATCAAATACCTACAAAGACACTTAGACACCCTTCAGGAATATTACATCAAATGGAAACTACAATATTAAACGCTACAAAAACCACACTAACCATCTTCACCCACAGAAGAGACAAAGTCACAAACACACTTACAATAAACAATACAAACATACAAAATTCAAACACAGTTAAATACTTAGGGGTAACATTAGACCACACACTTACTTTTCGAAATCACTGCATGAACGCAGCCTCCAAGGCAAACAACGCTTACAAATCACTCTACCCACTCCTAACTCACAAAAGCAAATTACAACCTAAGATCAAAATGCACCTTTACAAATCCATGATACTACCTGTACTATTATACGCCTCACCGGTCTGGAGCAACACAGCTACCACAAACTCAAATTACTTACAAAGAATTCAAAACAAATGCTTCAGACTCATTACACATTCAAAAAGACAAACCCCTATTTATTTACTACACGACCTCACCGACCAACCTAGATTAAAAACAATAATACACGAAAACGCCTTCAACTTTTACACTAAAACCACCACAAAAAATCAAACCACTGCAAACATAGCACGGCTCACACGCAGAAACGCACCCTATAAACTCAAACATAAATTAATTCACGACATTTTAATCTAAAAATTACCTAACTAACACCAAACATCACCCAAATTTCAAAACACAAATGGCACAACTCAGACTACCACATTCAATATACACTTACGCAAAACCAAAATAATAACATCAAAATTTCTAAAATAAATACATTCATACAAACAATTCACGGCGCTGGGTTTTTACACCTGATTTTTCCCAGATTATAGGTCATCTTTGTAAATTAAATTCACATGTATTATATCATAATTATCTGTTAAATTGTAGAAGCAATAGGCACTGATATGTTATTTCATTACTCAAATATGTTTTATTGTAAATATAGATGTAAGCTTTTTATATAATATATGGGTTGTTGATTCTGAAATGATGATGATTCATTTTGTTCCACAATGCAAATCGCCATCGGTTTGTAAGGTGTGTCGAAGAAAGCATCATACGTTAATACATTTAGACTTCAAGCAAAGCGTACAGTCAATGCCAGTTACAATTACACCAGCTGACAAGATCAGCAATTCTTCCTCTCGTGAAGAAAGTATCGTCATGAGCTGCATGTCGAATTCACAAGTTTTATTGAGCACCGCTCTAATAAAAGTGTACGATGCTGATGGTCATGAACATTTCGCTCGAGCTTTACTTGACTCGGCGTCACATTCAAATTTCATGACAGATAGGTTATGTAACTTACTAAAATTAACACGAGAGCCTACAAATATTGACGTCGTAGGTATAAATCAAGCTGTTACTACCCTCAATCATAAAGTTACCGTGACACTGAAATCTAACATTTGCAACTACACGAATTCTTTAAGTTGTTTAGTCTTGCCGATCATATCAAACTCGCTGCCAGGTAGAGCAGTGGACTTGAGTTTATTAAAAATTCCACCTAATCTTAAACTAGCTGACCCAACTTTTTACAAACCTAATTCAATTGATCTTTTATTGGGTGCAGGAATATTTTGGGAACTACTCAGCATTGGGCAAATCCAAGAATCTGGTAAACCCACTTTACAAAAAACAAAACTTGGTTGGATAGTTTCAGGAGAATTGATTCAAGAAAAAAGAATTACTGCATTATGTTTACGATTTATTCAAAACTGTCGTGTGCCTAAGTCTGAAAAATTAAAAAATAATTTGTCTCAATGTGAATTAGAAAATGCATTTCTTAAATTATTGAAGTTTTCACAATCAGAATCTTTTCATTCTGAATTAAATCAATTTAGTCAAACAAAGTCATTAAGTTCAAATAAAAATAAACTATCTTCCTTAAACCCATTTTTGGACGAGTTTGGAATCATAAGAGTAGGAGGACGGTTAAAATATTCAGATTATGATTTTAATAAAAAACATCCTATCCTACTTTCAAGTAAACATTACTTAACAAAATTAATATTTTCACATGAGCATAAGTTGCTTCTACATGCTCCGGCGGGGTTATTACTCAATTCTATAAGAGAACGTTTTTGGCCAGTACATGGGAGAAATTTAGCAAGACAAATTGTTAAACAATGTGTCACGTGCTTCCGATTCACTGCAAAACCAGTAAATCCCATTATGGGACAACTTCCGAAGGAACGAGTGACAATAATGCCACCATTTTTTCATACCGGTATAGACTATGCTGGACCGTTCTCAGTCAAAGACAGAAAGAGTCGGGGATGTAAAATAACAAAATGTTATATTAGTTTATTTATTTGTTTTTCCACCAAGGCAATCCATTTAGAGTTGGTAAGCGATTTAACAACGAATTCATTTTTAACAGCGTTACGCAGATTTATTGCAAGAAGAGGGAAACCTCAGGTCATTTATAGTGACAACGGTACTAATTTTGTTGGAGCAACCAACGAGCTCAAGCAACTTGGCGAATTTTTATTATGCAATCAAGACCTTATATCACGTGAGGCATCTAATCATTGTTTGTCATGGCAATTTATACCACCGCATTCGCCTCATTTCGGTGGATTGTGGGAGGCAGGTGTCAAAACTGTTAAATATCATTTTAAACGCATTTTTCGGAATACATTGTTAACTTTTGAAGAATTTAGCACTGTATTAACACAAATCGAGTCAATTATAAATTCACGACCACTTACTCCTTTATCCTCGGATCCAAATGATATGTCCCCCCTTACACCAGCTCATTTTCTAATAGGGAGACCATTTACCACTATTGCTGATCCAAATCTATTGGATGTACCACTCAATAGATTGAATCGATTCCAGTATTTACAACAGCTAAACCAACATTTTTGGACTCGTTGGTCAAAAGAATACGTCTCTGAATTACAGCAGCTCACTAAATGGAGACAAGTACAACCAGAACTCCAGAATGAAACTCTGGTGTTAATTAAAGAAGACAATCAGCCGCCAGCAAATTGGTTATTAGGGAGAATCGTGCAACGTCATCCAGGAACAGACAACGTTACTCGAGTTGTTTCAATTCGATTACCTAATGGCTCAACAATTAAACGACCAGTTCACAAGATTTGTGCGCTTCCACTGGACAACAAATCAAACTGAATTGTGTTAGTGTTTTTTTTATTTTTTTTGTTCTTGTTACCAATTTTTAGTTACAAGTGTTCTTTTTTAATTTGTTTTGAATTTCAAATTTCATTTTATTTTTTTTTATGTAATCATTATGTATATTATGTAAACATAAGTTATACTTATTTACTTTACTGTATGTTTTTGGGTTTTTTAAACCTCAATTGAGGTTTCAAGGTGCCCGGCATGTTCGGAATTGAGCTGCGCACGCATCGCAATGAAAAGAAGTTAGTTAGCACCAGCCACTCGTATGGCACGTATCCAAGCATTAAACGTTCTACAATAATAAAATATTTTTTTACGTATACGTAAAAAATACGTTTTTAAATTTAAAATTTTTTTACTAAGTTCCCGGTACCCAAGTACGGCCGTCCCAAACCTCCGTTTCGGCGGATATGGGTACGCGACCGACTGGTTCTTCAAGCGAACTTCACAGAAACGATCCTAATCCCGGCCGACCCAACTAGCCTGAACAGGCGACGTGGGGTTACGCGCCGAGACGGGATCACCTTAGCAAAGGTCAACGGTAGTCGGCCAATACTGATAAACTCTATAGAGTACACAGGGTACGATCCCTCAAAAAACGCCTACATCGAAAAACAATTAAGACGGGAGGTATGCTTTATAGTGGTACTCCAATTATTAAAAGAATGATACTGATACTACTGATACTATGAAAGGGGAAGCCGAAGTGTGGTTCGCCATGATCGAGGGTAGAATAAATGGTTTAGATGACTTTAAAATTTTATTTCTAAAAAAATATTGGGGTGAAATCGAACAGGGCAAAGTACGAGAAGAAATTAACTTTGGTTCAATCGGTTCAAGCGTGAAAGTTATCACCAACATGGCGGAAATAATATGGAACGAGTATCCCAAGATTGGAGACAATTGAGGCGAAGGAAAAGAGAAAGAGAAGAAAATATTGGGGGTTTCAACAATGTTGAAAATCGATTAACGGGCAATGATAATTAACGTTGCCGTACGAAGGGCCGTACTTGATTAATAAGGTGATCAATGAAAATGTCTATGAACTGAGGTATGTTGATAACCCAGGGATTAGAGGAAAATTTCACATCAACCTTATGTACCCCTTCGTAGAAGAAGAGGTGTAAAAGTTTAATTTAATTAGGGGGGTTGTAAATGTGCGTTAAACTAGGTTAAGTTTGGGAAAGAAAATCGTCGACCCGCAATTATACTGTCGTACATCACAAAATCAAAAAAAAATTAGTTAAGAACGCTATCTTATATATTTTTTTCTGCTCTATCGATCTACGTTATCAGAATATCTCGATTTGGTATTGTTTCGGAGATATTGGGTATGAAGTTTGCCGTATGCGCCACAAAATATGGTAGCTTTACTATTATATTACCGCAAACGCCAATAATTTGGATATACAACAAAAATCACTGCAAAATTGTATAAGAAAACTATCCACAATTATATTGACGTATGTGTAGTCAGTCAAGTTAAAATAATTAAATATCAGCAAGATGATTTCTTTACAATCGCTTTTAAGACGTCAGCAGCCCATATGGATTTTAAGGTTTCATCTTTAATGAAAAATGCAAGAAAAGGGATTCTTTCAACACCAAAAAATATTTTTGAGGTAAATTTAAAAATATTAAATGGAAAAAAAATTCCTGCAGAAAAAAAACTAATATTAAGAGTCTATACAGTTTTATACCTAAAATTGATGTAGAATATTTTAACAGTTTATTAAAGTAATAACATCCTCACCTCATAAGAAAGCTAAAATTGTGCTCTTTTAGAATATTTAATGCATTTCTATCGTACTTTTGAAGGGAGAGCTCTTAAAAGATCGACAGTAACCGTGTTTTTTTATAATCGCGCCGGCTAAGCCATCCCTACAAAGGAAAACAAATTTGATAAAAACAAAACAAAACGTTCAATTATTAGAGTAAAAAGTTGCGGAGAAATGGTTAATGCAAAGTTTTTTAAGAGCAGTGCGATGAAAAGTTAAAGTGGAAGAATGACATGAATTTGTTAATACAAGAAAAGGAATATTTGTTGAACAATGATTGAGGGGAATTTATTAAATAAAGGTGGTAGAACCACGAAATGTGGAAGTTAAAGAAGAGGAATTTAAGGTGGCATCGGACCCAAGGGTGATGCGAAGAAGTAAAGAAAGTGTGGCACAGCCTAAAGAAGCTGACACGGTGGAAATGTCCGCGAAATAAAGGGGAACAATAATAATCTGCAAAGTCAGACGATATATGGGAAAGGGTAGCAACGAAGGGGGTCAAATGACCAAAATAAAGGTTAACTACCAACAAAAGAGGTTAGCATATTAGGACGCCGAAAATAGCGGCATAATAATAGAAGGGGAAAATTAAGTTGTGCTGGATCATTAAAGGAGAATAGACGTGTGTTCCACGTATAGCACAAATTGGATTTTTCGTTTCCCAATAAGAGGAAAGACGTGTGTGTTAATTTTTGGTTCCGTAAAGGAGAATAGACGTGTGTTCCACGCATAACACCTTAATATATAATGAAATTGCTTCGTTACTGGATATGAATTATAATCATATAGGTGTGACTTATAAATCACAAGTTATGATAATCAGTGATCATGAGTATTATTCATAAAGATATGAGTATTACGCATATATAATGAAACTGTTTAATTCATATGTTATGAATTATAATCATCGTAGATGCTATTATGACTATTCATAAATTATACCGATGGTTTATAAATTTATGAATAGCTAGTAGTAGTTGGATTTTATGCATAAATTGCGCATAAGTTATGCGTCTTACGAATTATATATGAAAACATTTCTCTCCGTGCAAATGGAGCAAAACCCTCTCCAACATAACCCCTCAAGACCGCAAAAAACTCTGGACTATATCCAAAGCCCTTAAAAATAAAAAATCCGATTCCACTATCCCACAATTACAAACACCTCAAGGACCGCAAAACACCGACCAGGACAAAGCCAACGCAATAGCCTCCACCTACTTGACAAACCACTCCCTCACTTGACATTTATCAAACCCGCAAACCAATAGCATGGTCGAACAAACATTACACAATTTTAACCTAGCAAATCACCCTACACCTAGCGACGACCTAATTACCTCAAACCGAGCACCGCAGCAGCCATGGTGAACTATCAGCTCTACCGCACCGACCGCCAGGGCGGGAGAGGGGGGGCACTGCCATATACGTTAAAAGACAACTACAACATCACGAAATAACTACAAAACAGCTGGTCCAACTGGAAGCTACCACCATCTGTATACCGGTCTCCAACCTGGGGAATGTCCAAATTTCAGCGGTATACAATCCACCAAAGTCACCACTACCCGAGGAAGATATCAAAAAGCTGCTCCGTGGTTCGGCCCCAAAGATAATAGCCGGGGACCTGAATGCAAAGCACCCGACCTGGCACTCCAGGACAGCCAACCCTGCAGGCCGCAAATTACGAATTCTAGCTGACCACCTCGACATCACGGTGGATGCACCTACCGAGTCTACCCACAAAGCGACCCAAGGGCCAGCTAGCGACGATGTTCTTGACTTGGCAATTTTCAAGGACATCACCATTCCATACCACCTGGAAACAATGAACGCCCTCACTTCCGACCACCTTCCCGGTCTTGCTTCACCTGGGGGACACGGCAAGTCGTACCACACCGAGAAAGAAAATCCGAACCACCTGGCCGGTGTTCCAAGAACACCTCGCAAACCACCTGGGTAACATTCCAGTTATCCATGACGTCCAAGACTTGGAAAACTTTGTCGAAACCGTGGAAATCAAGATTAAACAATCAATAAATTTTGCATCCCACGAAGTTGAAGCGCCCGACTACAGGGATAAACTCCCACATCACCTAAAAGCTTTAATTAAAGAAAAAAGGAAAGCAGAGAAGATGGCCAGAAGAACTTTGAACCCAGCCGACCGTACAAAAGCCAACCAGCTCAAAGCCGAGGTCTCCAAGCAGTTAGTCGACCACAACAGCGAAGCGTGGGCCGCCAAGATGGAATCCCTCAACTGCGAGGACAACTCCGCCTGGCCGATGGTCAATGCTTTAAACAACACCAGGAAAAACATTCCAGCCCTACAAGGTCAAGACGCACTGGCAATTACCGACGTCGAAAAGGCTGAGGTCTTCGCGGATTCCCTCGAAGATCAATGCAGCCCTGTCACCACGAACATGGACCTATCCCATGTAGAAGAAGTTGACGCTGCAGTTGCTATCGCACTCGCAGAAGACCAACTTGCCACTCAACCACCACTGGAACCAGTCACCACCAGTGAAATCCTCAAAGCCATACAACGTACGAAGAAAAAGAAGGCACCAGGACCTGATGGCATCTCCAACGCCGCCCTGAAGTGCCTACCAATGAAGGTCATCACCGCCATCACCACCATAGCCAATGCCGCCATCCGTTTGGGCCATTTCCCCACCAAGTGGAAAACGGCAGAGGTGGTGCTGATCCACAAGCCTGGAAAACCCCAAGACGTCGCACAAAAATACAGGCCCATCAGCCTCCTTTCCACGATGGCCAAGGTCGTGGAACGAACCATACTGGACCGACTTACCAAAGCAATTGACGACAATAACATCATACAAAATGAACAATTTGGTTTCCGTCAAGGACACTCCACCGTCCAACAAATAACCCGTCTAGTGGAACATCTAACACTCAGTTTCAATAAGAACGAATACAGCTGTGCAGCCTTTCTGGACGTCTCCAAAGCGTTCGACAAAGTGTGGCACAACGGACTACTGTTCAAGATGCTACAAGGAGGCGTTCCACCAAGGATTGTACAGCTGCTAGCATCATACCTTCATGACAGGCGATTCCAAGTTAAACTAAATGACACCAGATCGACGGAGAGACCCATCACGGCGGGTGTCCCACAGGGGTCGTTGCTGTTACCGACCCTGTTCAACCTATTTGTGAGCGATATCCCACGACCAACCGCACCTGGCACCTCTCTGTATCTTTATGCAGATGATACAACAATCGTCTCCACATCAATTAATCGAAAGGCCGCCGCCCGAAAAACACAAGAAGCCCTCGATGCATTGCAACAATGGTACTTCACCTGGCGCATCGAGGTGAACGGCGAAAAAAGCTCAGCTGTCATGTTCAAGAGGCGCGAAAACAATTCGTCAGCACCGGGTAACAACCCTCCAGCCCTAGACATCTATGGCAAAGCCATCCCATGGACTAACCATGCCAAGTACCTGGGAGTCACTCTTGACTCCCGTTTAACCTGGAGGATGCACATCGCCCAAACCAGCAACAAAGCCAAGGGCATAGTGGCCAAACTTAGGCCGCTCATCAATAGGAAATCAAAAGTTACACCGGGGCTAAAACTACTATTATACAAGACCATTATCAGACCCACCATCACGTATGCCGCACCCGCTTGGGCCTACTCCAACACGGCCAAGCTGAAATCTCTACAAGTTATTCAAAATAAATGTCTCCGGAGAGCCATGAATGCTCCTTGGTACATCACAAACCGCCAGCTCCATGCCGACACCATTTCTAACCACAATCGGAAAGCCGCGGAAAACCTCTACACTCCCTGCTTGGATGTCGACAATCCTCTCATTAACAACCTCGGAAACTACAACCACGAGGACTTCTGGCAATATGAAAGACCAAGGAGAATTTTTAACGCAAACGAGTAAGTTTTTCCATTTAAAATAACTCATCATCAACATCAAAGACGGCATACTACTCGAAGTTAGACCCCGGTGTGAAGGCCACACCTCCAGACGAAACCGAGCAACCCATTGGTCAACGCAACTACCATATTTCAACTAGCTCCACCCTCAACGACCAATCAAGACGCGCACATCGTAAGTGAACAGTGACGGTAATTAAACAACGCTCGCGACAGTGCCCGACCCGAACATTATAGTGATAAACTTTTTCCATCATCGTGACCGTCGAGTGCGAGGAAATCTTCGTAGTCAATTACACGAAGTTGGACACTTCTGTAACAACATTGAAATACAGTCCACTTCTACGATCCTCAGACTCGGAAGAAGCCAATACAATATTGGGCCAGCGAAACGGATGAGATTGCAAACAATATATACATTCAGTGAAACATTAGTGGTCGATATTGTAAAAGCAGATTTAAAGTTGGAAGCAACAAGCTGTTTTCCTTTTGAAAATTTACTTGGTTCTTTATTGAAATTATTAAGGACACCGAATAAACCATTGCAACAAAAGATAAATAGAATTTATGAACGATCAAATGTTAATTTTAGTTGTACTCCTATTATACTTATAAATGAATTTTGCATTGAAAAAATTAAATTAGACCAAAAAAATTGGTTTGTTACAACACAAGATGGTGAGGTTGCCAAAGTGATCAAAATTCAATAGTTATTAATATTTAATTTGGTGAAAATCAAAAAGTGAAAATCAAAGTTATTTCTTACGAAAACTAGTAGAAGAAAATTAATCTGCAGCCTACGTCCAACGTTCAGAAGCTAGAAACATAATGAAATATGAAGAATCCGAACCAAGTCATTTACCATCAAAAAATGCACTACTGGTAATGAAACATAAAGCATTCAAAATACATCGCATACATGAAGATTCAATTCAAGCACTGTCGTTGTTAAAAGGTTTGGCACCATATAATAACATAATTCGTAATATAGGCTATGACAGATTTTTTGTTCATTTATTGGCCTTCCACTGAAATTAATTCATATAGTTTATATGCCAAACATAACAAAGAAACAATAATTAGTATAGTTTTACAATTAAAGGGGTAATATAATATTGAAAACACAATTTCTGCACAAAGAGTTTATTCTGTATTTTACATATAAAGGTAACTTTTAAAAGAGGTCTTTATGTGTCGGATGCCGTAGCTGGTCTGGTCTTATTTTTATGTCGCCCCTAATTTTAATTATCCATGAACTTAGGGAAATACGTCATCAGGGCGACTAACTATTCTTAAGGTGTCGACTATGGTTAAATGGTTCCTAACACTCGGGCATCCTGACAGCAAAACGTCCTCGTTTTTTTTTTAATTGTTTCCAATATGCTGGTATCTGTAATAAGATAAAAGTGGTGCAGTTATTAAGTTTTTGAGAAGTTATTATTTAACCCTTTAAAGGTTTTATTTATTTTTTTAAAAACCATTGTACAGGTTTTTATTTTTAAAGCGAAGCTTTTTAACGCACGGCACCTAAAATCTAAAAAAGCGAACGGGACGAAAAAGCAAACGGAAGTGACGTCAGCGACGACCTAATTGGCTGATTCATGACCTTCGGGGGTCGTGGAAATTTGAAATTTGGGCAGGGGACGTGGTCGAGGGCACATATAACCAGAAAAATCGAAAAAGTTGGAAAAGTTAGCCCCCGCCGGCGATGATCGGGTTTAAGCGACTTTTACAAATCCGCTCACATCTCCCTTATTTTTCAACTTTTTTCAATTTTTTTTTGGTATTTGGAATCCTCGCGAGAAGGACAATCTTTTTGTCGCTGGATTTTTTTTTTAATTTTTCGGTTTTAACCTATATTTTTTTACCCAAACTTTTTAAAACTTTTTTTCCCTGCAGCTCCCTTAATAAGCGTCGGATCTCCATTTGGAAAAAAACAATACGAAGAAAAAGATGAATCCAATGGAAAAAGTATCTTTCATTTTTTCCCTAAAATCAATACTTTGCCCGCGATGATCGTATATAAATTCTGGAATTTGCAACTTAATTTACGGGTAGATAATTTACTTGTTAGTATGTATTTAAGGTTGTTAAGAAGAGAGGTGGGGATAAGCTGTGGTGGGGACTCGGCCCTATGCTAAATAAATACATAAGATAATGTATTCACTGCCATCGACACACACAGACACGAGTTCCGTTCCAGCACTGACCAAGAGAGCACGTATTTTTGAATACGACTCCTTTTTCTTTTGCCAGGTTTACATTTTGCACTGCTTCACCAGCCTTAAGCGGTAAGTTAGTTAGTTTCAGTTATTATTGCGATTTATAAAACAACACGACTACCACGGAAAACGATATTACAATTCCGCCAAATGTGGCGCTTGAATTTGCCAACGCAAAGTTCCATAACCGAGTGTGTTTGCGGGCACACAGCCAAAGCCCTGACCGCAAAAAATTAAAAGTGTTCCCTAGTGAAAGTACTAAAAACATTAAAATCATGTCAAATAATAACGCCCCCCCCCCCAGTGACAGAGACACTTATTACACAACCCTTAAAAATGTGCCAAGTGATACCCAAACAACTACACCAGTCAATAATAATAACATGGAAGTGGAGTCGACCGTACTACCGAACGTACCCACGTACAACAGTTTTGGAGTACTCACAAACGCGCCAGAAAGGCCCACGAACCCGAACTACAATTCCCAGCCATGGACGACAGTCCAACGCACACCAGTGCACAAAGCTGCCCCCAAGACCACCAAGCCCAAGACGCCCAAGCCGCCACCAATTATACTCACCACCCCGGTCGGACAAGTCCATGCCTTCGTCGCAAAACTCAATCCATTAATCAAAGGCAAGCTGCTAGTTCAGTATGTGCGAGGTCAAACCTGGGTATACACCGAAACACCTGAGGATCATAGGGCCATCAAAAACACAATCTTCGCCGATAAAGCTGTCCAGGGGTACAGCTATCAATTAAAAGAAGACAAACAACTTAAACTTATCATGAAGGGCTCCCCATATATGGAAGAAGCCGAGGTCACCACAACGATGTTCGCTGAACATCAAATCACGCCAACCGCAGTCACCAAGCTGAAAAACAAATTCGGCGACTTAACAGGTTCTTTTCTAGTAGCATTCCCACCATCGGTGCAAATCCAAGACGTCCGAAGCATCAGATCACTAGGGCAAGTAATGGTCCACTTTGAAGAATACTCCAGGAGGAACACGCGCACACAATGCTACCGCTGCCAGAGCTTCGGCCACGGGTCGTCGAACTGCCACATGAAGCCAAGGTGCATCAAATGCTTGGATAATCATCTCACAGCCGACTGTCCTAGGAAAGTCAAGGATGAAGGGGTCAGGTGCTGCAACTGCGGTGAGCCACATCCCGCAAACTTCAGCGCCTGCCCCAAATACTAATAACATATCTGGAAAGGGTGAGTAGCCGAACTCAGCGCCAAACAATGATTTCAGCAACGAATCAGCTTTCAGCACCGCAACAAACTTTCTCACATCAGCTTTCAGCACCCAATTTCAATAACCAACAACGCACTCAAGACTTCACAAACTTCCCCCCCCCTACCTAAACAGACGCAACCAATAAGACATTTCTCACCACCGACAACACAAAGACAGACCTACGCTCAAAACTTGACACAAACCCCAGCACTTAACGAACAAACTGACGCAACAAACAGCCCCAGCGACCTGACTACTTTATTCAAAGAGATCAATGAACTCAAAAATACCATCAACATTCCCCAAATGATCATGATCATTAGGGAGATCAAAGCCAGACTCGCTGGGGTGACTGACACCTTCGAAATCATACAAATTTTAGCTGACATTGCAACCAAATTTAATGTTTAAACAAACGACTGACAAATTAAAAATCATAACTTGGAACTCGAACGGACTCAGGACAAAAACTAACGAATTACAGACACTAATCGAACAAAATGACCCGGACATTGTACTTATACAGGAGACAAGACTTAACAAACTTAACCCGACGAAAATACCCAACTACAAATACATAAACCAACCACGGACCCAACACGGAGGACTACTGACCTACCATCACAATACAATCGACCTAACACCACTTGACATACCCACTACCAACGCTGACACGCAAATTTTACAAACAGGTGACCTGACTATTATAAATTATTACCTCCCCCCCCGACAAAGGCACGACACCAACAAACTTGACCAATTACAACAGCTGACAAACAAAACCATTATCGCAGGTGACATGAATTCCAAACATGTCACCTGGAATAATAACAGCAACAACACAAACGGCACCGACCTATACGACTACATTCAACAATCTGACGCTCTAATTTCATACCCAACTAATGACTACACGAGATACGACCCCAACCAAAATAACAATCCCTCAACAATAGACCTGACAATAACACAAAACTTAAACGTACGCAGTATCATGACCATCAATGCCCTCAGCTCAGACCACAGACCCGTACAAATTTTAATTACCTCGTTAAAAATACCATTTTACCCCCCAAGACCCTGCAAAACAACAAACTGGACAAACCTGACCCAACAACTACGAGACATTAAAATCAACCCCAACATTAACACACCAACAGAAATCGACGACGCAATAAACGCACTAACTAACAAAATCACTAGACTATACGAAGACAATACAACCAAGACCCCCCCCCCAAACATAAACTTAAACTGACTCCAGACATATTACTAAAAATCAAAAACAAAAACGCACTCCGAAAAATTTATCAACGACATAACTACCCGACTTTAAAAATACAAATCAACAAACTGACCAGCGACATTAACAAAGCAATAAACAAAATCAAAAATGACAACTGGACAAAAACACTTGGCGACATTACTACAAAAGACATGAAAACATTATGGCGAATTACAAAAGCACTGAAAAACAAAAACACAACCACCACAATACCGACATTACACACAAGTCATGGCTTAAAAACTGCAAGTGCGGACAAAGCAAACGCAATAGCACAAACATACCTCACACACCATAATTTAACAAATCACCCCACCGACATTTACACCGAAAACATGGTCAATCACACCACAACAAACTTCAAACTATCCTCTCACCCAACCCCCCCTGCAGAACTCACCTCTCCTGCCGAAATCAAATCCACAATCCGTTCACTGAAAAATAAAGCTGCCGGAAACGACAGCATAGGAGCTTCACTCATCAAAAAATTTCACAAAAAAGTCATCGTCCAAATATATTATATCCTAAATTCCTGTCTAAAAAACCAATACTTCCCATCCGCTTGGAAAACCGCCGTTGTCATCCCCATCCCAAAACCCCGCAAACCCAAAACAAACCCCGCTAGTTACCGCCCTATCAGCCTCCTACCCACACTTTCAAAAGTCCTAGAAAAACTTATCCTTTACCGACTCCAAAAACACTACAACACACACAACACCTACATCCCTGAACAATTTGGGTTCAGGGCAAAACACAGTACCGTACTGCAGTTAGCCATGCTTGTACACAAAATCACAACAAATTACAACTTAAACAAATCCACGACGATCATGACACTTGACCTAGAAAAAGCCTTTGACACCATATGGCACGACGAACTCATACATAAACTAATAACGAACAACACCCCCCCTCATCTCATCAAAATCATCTCAAATTACCTAACGGACAGAACCTTTCTTGTAAAAATACAAAACTCCTTCTCAAATCCTCTTCCTATTCCCGCAGGAGTCCCACAAGGCTCCATCCTAGCCCCAACGCTCTTCACCATTTACATAAACGATATCCCTAAACATGAAAAGACGGACATCTCACTTTACGCTGACGACACAGCAATAATAGCCGAATCATTCAACAAGAACAAGACAATCACTTACCTACAAAAACATGCAGACATACTACAAACATACTTTACAACATGGAAACTCAAATTAAACGAAGACAAAACTACCCTCACAACTTTCTCCCACAAACGTGACCTAATGACGACCCCCCTAACAATCAACAACACAAACATCACAGTTACAAACGACGTCAAATATCTCGGACTCACTCTTGACCAACGACTAACTTACAAGACGCACCTACAGAACACCGCCAAAAAAGGTTCGAAAATGATGCACGCACTGTACCCATTACTGACGTACAAAAACAATCTTGACCCCAAACTACGACTCTTACTTTACAAAACTATGATTCGACCGACATTACTTTACGCCTCCCCAATCTGGAGTAACGCAGCCTAAACAAACGTTAGACCAATACAAGTCATCCAAAATAAGGCTCTGCGTATGATAACAGGTGCTCCCAGATTCACAGAAACATACCCCCTACATGAACTTGCCAACATCGACACACTGACCAACGTGACTTACCATACAGCCTACAACTTCTTTACCAAAACAGTTCTACTAAACCCGACGACCAAACACATAGCGACACTCAGACCAGCAACAATGCCCTACCGACTAAAACACAAGACGTTACATCAAATTTTATTTTAAAAATCAAACTTATCATCTTTCTAAATTAAACACCCCCCCCCCTTATCCCTCTCCCTCCTCTTTTACTTTTCTTTACTTTATTTCTACCCCCCCCCCTCTTTATCATCTTTAATTTATTTTATTTTACTCTTACTCAATCCCCCCCCCCTTTACTATATTTTTATAATGTTACGTTTTTAAATTTTATCTCACAATACATGGCGCTGGGTTTTGCACTCATTTTTCCCAGATATAGATCAAAATAAAACGAAGTTAACATGCCAACCTACAGTCATAGAACAGGCCGATAAATCTGCAGATAGGAGCGGCCATGAAGACCCATGCGGTTTATTTTATTATTAATGTGATAAATTAATATGAAATGTAAATAGTTACATTTATGTTATGTCACTGCCATCATATCAGTATCATCTTGATCTTGATAAAGATCAGACGTGTTTATCTTGTGCTACTGTGCGAATTCCACGAATCAAATCTCAAATCTAATTGGCGAGTTGTGCTCTTAGGCTCCGCCCACCATCAAAACTTCAAGTGTCTTTGTAGTTGTGCACGTAGGCTCCGCCCACTGCCACTCTGATTGGCGGATGTAGTGACACCGACCTAGCGACAGCTAAAAACATTTCAAGCATTGAATTAACCCGAAATTCAAAAATTACAAATCAAGTTTCAAGTCTTATAATTCCACAAAATGAAGGAACCGAAAACGTCGATCAATTATTCCAAGCCAGATTGAATAATCTGGCAAATAAAACCAGCGGTAACAACCGCACAAACAAAAAAAGAAAAAATTCCAGCAGCGGACCTAGCGACGACGAAAATCCGGACGCCATCAAAGTTAGTAACCCCATTAATAATAAACAACAAATTAGTGAAAATAGTGACACCATGGAAGTTGAACACCAACCCAACGTTCCTATATACAATAGTTTTGGCCTCCTTTTAAATGCCCCCGAAGTCATACCAAAACGTGACCAACCAACGCAAATTGATAATGCGGGTTGGCACACAGTGCAAAGGACACAAAACCCTCAAGTAACCCCTCGTCCACCAACCACCGAAACTAAAAGTGAAAAACCACCCCCAATAGTGATTGCCACCCCAATTGGACAAACGAAAACCTTCCTAGACAAACTCAAACCTGCAATTAAGGGTAAAATTCTATTAAAATACATAAGAAACCAAACATGGGTTTACACTGATACCGTTGATGATCACCGTGCCGTCAAAAATCTAATTTTTGCCGACAACACGACCAGGGGCTACAGCTACCAGCTCCGTCAAGACAAAACCACAAAGCTAGTGATGAAAGGTTCACCATACTCCAGTGAAGACGAGGTCAAGCAGGAAATCATAGCGGAGTACAACATCACACCTGTCACTGTCACAAAATTAAAGAACAAGTACGGCGACCTAACGGGGTCGTTCCTTATTACCTTCAGTCCAACCACAACAATCAATGAAATAAGGAAAATAAGAAGCCTTGGACAAATCATTGTAAAATTTGAAGAGTACGTACGAAGAAATACCAGGACCCAATGCCACCGGTGCCAAAACTTTGGCCATGGCTCCTCAAACTGTTTCATGCAGCCACGATGCGTAAAATGCCTTTCATCCCACCTAACCCAGGACTGCCCCAGGAAGAATAGGAATGATGACGAAGTCCGATGCTGTAATTGCGGAGAGGCCCACCCGGCCAACTTCAACAGCTGCCCGTCCTACCACGCTTACAGGGAAAAGGTAAGTGCTAACACCCAGGGTCCTATTCAAAACCATGTCAAAAATCCGTCACAAAACATCCATCAATTCACTTATCAAAATTTCCCATTGTTACCTACCCCGACTCAACCACCCAGACCTTTTGCTCCCCCTACTTTACAAAGACAATCGTACGCCAGCAATTTAATCCAAGGCGGAGACCCCCCCCAAGCTAGCAGCCCAAACGACATCCAAACATTATTTAAAGAAATACGAGAATTAAACGAAACGGTAAACATAAACCAATTAGTACAAATAATACGTGAAATTAAATCTAGCTTGGCGGGGGTCTCCGACACCTTCCAAAAAATTCAGATTTTAGCAAACATCGCGGCCAAGTACGATGTCTAATACTACTAAAACAGACATTAAAATCATATCATGGAATTCCAACGGACTGACGCCTCACTTTAACGAACTACAAGTACTAACGGACAAACTTGACCCTGACATAATACTGATACAAGAGACCAAACTTAACAAACGACCCCCCAAAAAACTACCAAACTACACACCACTCAACAAACCACGGACAACCTCAGGAGGACTACTGACTTACTACAAAAACACGCTTGACCCCCACACGATTGACCTACCCTGTACCATAGCCGACACACAAATACTGCAATTCAACGACCTGACAATCATAAACTATTACTTACCACCAAAAAACAAACACGACGAGGACAAACTTGACGAATTGTTTAATTTATCCGACAAAGTAATTTTAGCTGGTGATTTAAACTCTGTTCACCCAAATTGGAACAACACCACGACAAACCATTACGGAGAACAATTAAATAGATACTTATAAAAAAATACGGACTTGAAACTCGACTACCCCAATAACGATTACACACACTACCCTTACTGTCCAACAAGAAAACCAACAACAATAGACTTCGCCATCACAAAACACTTACAAACAAACGTGACAGCCCTCAGCAAATTAAATTCCGACCACTTACCAATACAAATCGACATACTTTCCATAAAAATACCAATAACCCCCCCCCCCCCAACCGAGAACGATCACAAACTGGACAAAATTTACCCTACAATTACACAATTTAGCCCTAAACTCAAACATAATTACAAACCCTGAAATCGACGTAGCAATTAAAAACATCACCGACAAAGTTACAAACATATACAACCATAACACAAAAACAAAACCAATCACCCCATTCAAACTTACTTTACCACCCGAGACCCTACAAAAAATCAAAAACAAGAACAAATTAAGAAAATTATATCAACAGCTTCATTACGCTACCTTAAAAATACAAATAAACAAACTGACAAAAGACATAAACAAGGACATAACAACAATTAAAAACAATAACTGGACCAACACACTCGCAAACATTACACCACAAAACACACAAAAAGTATGGCGAGTCGCAAAAGCACTCAAAAACAAACAAAATACAAAAATTTTTCCAACATTAAATACCACAAACGGACCCAAAATCACAAACACGGATAAAGCGAATGCAATTGCCGAAACATTCTTTTCACATCACGTCATCACAAATTACAATTCAGATTCAAACACAGAAACTTTAGTTAAAAATTCAATTTCAGAAATTAATAATTCAACACTTGTCACACCACCCGAACACCTCACTACGCCTTCAGAAATTAAACTTATAATCAAAAAACTCCGAAACAAAGCAGCCGGAAGAGACAATTTAAGAGCTTCACTCATCAAAAAATTCCCTAGAAAATTAATCCTTCAGATTTACTACATTTTAAATGCCTGTCTTAAAAACCAATACTTCCCCACTTCATGGAAAATAGCCACAGTCGTCCCAATCAAAAAGCCAGGCAAACCAGCAAACCTTCCGGCCAGCTACCGACCAATCAGTTTATTACCCATTTTATCAAAAATTCTCGAGAAAATCATACAACACAGGCTAAAATTGCACGACCTGGAATTCAACACCATCATCCCGGAACAATTTGGTTTCCGGGCAAAACATAGTACCACCTCACAGCTCACCATGCTCACGAACAAAATTACAATAAACTATAATAAAAATAAAACAACAGCCGTCATGACCTTGGATATGGAGAAAGCCTTCGACACCATTTGGCATGACGGACTACTACACAAGTTACACATCAATAATTACCCACCATACCTAGTCAAAATTATTTCAAGCTTTTTACATAACCGACACTTTTCAGTAAAATTAAATAACATCTACTCAAAATCACATCACATCCCGGTCGGAGTCCCCCAAGGCTCCGTCCTTGCACCAACACTTTTCACTTACTACATTAATGACTTACCAAAACATCCCGACACGACCATCTCATTATTCGCCGACGATACCGCCATCATATCTGAATCATTTAAGAAAAACCAAGCCATCAAATACATACAACGACACGCGACCATACTGAACGAATACTTCTTCACCTGGAAACTAAAACTTAACGAAACGAAGACAACCCTGACCACTTTTACTCACAAAAAAGACCGACTTACAGAAAAACTCACCCTAAATAACATTGACATTGACAAAACACCAACAGTAAAATACCTCGGACTCATACTTGACGAAAAATTAACTTACAAGACACACCTACAAAATACCGCGACAAAAGCCAACAATGCGCTACACTTACTTTTTCCCCTACTTTCTTACAAAAACAAACTTGACTTTAAACTCAGACGATTACTCTACACCTCGACAATCCGACCAATACTACTATACGCCGCCCCTGTTTGGAGTAGTGCTTCAACGACTAACATTAAAAAAATAAAATCATCCAAAATAAAGCACTCCGCATTATAACAGGGGCCCCCCGCTACACTGAAATTTACGACCTACACGAACTAGCTGGACTACCGACTTTACAATATACCATTTTCAAAACAGCAACTAAATTCTTTACTGACACTGTACAACAAAATCCGACGACCTCCCACATAGCCACACTGACGAACTCGACAATTCCCTTCAGGAAAAGACACAAATTACTACACGACGTACTATTATAAAAGACATTATTTACTACCTTAATTCATTTCTTCCCCCTTTTCTATTCTGCTTTGCTTCTTTTTAATTATTATTTAGTATGTAGTTGTTAACCTAGTTTTAAGTAGTTAGTTTAGTTAGCTTTAGTAACCAAGGACGCTGGGTTTTGGCACTCACTTTTTCCCGGTGAAAATTCATAATTTGTAAATAAAAATTCCAATGTAACATGTACACCACCCTGCTAAATCGAGAGATAGGCGCAAGGTTAACTTTTCCTTTTCAGCTATTTAATTTTAGAGCAACCATTAAGTTGCAATATTATGTAATACAATTTCAGTTAATAAAGAGTTTTAAATAAAATAAATAAAAATAAAAATCACTGCCATCACACACATATCATATCATCAGTAAAATCTTGATCGTGATTAAGATCAGTTGTGTTTTATCTAGTGCTACTGTGCAAAATTCCGAGAAAAATCCTCAATTATTTGGCGAGTTGTGCTCCTAGGCTCCGCCCACCATCGAAATAACAAGTGTTAGTGTAATTGTGCACGTAGGCTCCGCCCACTGCCAATCTGATTGGCGGATGTGTTAATTCAGACCTAGCGACGGCTAACAATATTCCGAGAACAGAATTAACCCGAAATTCTGAAAAAACAAATCAAGATTTAAATCTACAAATTCCGCAAAATGAGGGAACAGAAATCGTTGACAAATCTTTCCAAGCCAGATTAAACAACCTGGCAATTAAAACCAGCGGCAACAACCGCACCAACAAAAAGAGGAAAAGTACAAACAACGAAAATAGCGACGACGAGAATCTGGTCAGTAACTCCATTATTACTAAAAAACAATTAAGTGATAACAGTGATAACATGGAAGTCGAACACCAAGCAAATACTATTCCTATTTATAACAGCTTCGGCCTACTTTTAAATGCCCCAGAAGTTTTACCAAAACGCGACCAACCATCCCAAATCGACAATGCGGGTTGGCAAACAGTACAAAGAATTCAAAATCCACGAATAAACCCTCGCCCACAAACTATTGAATTAAAAAGTGAAAAACCGCCACCAATTGTGCTCACCACCCCAATCGGTCAAACCAAAACTTTCTTAGACAAATTAAAGCCAGTTATTAAGGGTAAAATCCTACTTAAATACATTCGAAACCAAACGTGGGTTTATACCGACAACGTCGACGATCACCGTGCCGTCAAAAACTTAATCTTTGCGGACAACACGACCAGGGGCTACAGCTACCAGCTCCGGCAAGAAAAGACCACCAAACTTGTAATGAAGGGTTCGCCTTACTCCAGCGAGGACGAAGTAAAACAGGAAATAATCTCAGAATACAACATCACACCTGTCACCGTTACTAAACTAAAAAACAAGTATGGTGACTTAACCGGATCGTTCCTCATTACTTTCAATCCTACTACAACCTTAAACGAGATAAGAAAAATAAGAAGCTTGGGACAGATCATCGTCAAATTCGAGGAATATGTCCGAAGAAACACCAGGACCCAGTGCCACCGGTGCCAAAACTTTGGCCATGGCTCCTCCAACTGTTATATGGAACCACGGTGCGTCAAATGCCTGCAACACCACCTAACCCAGGACTGCCCCAGGAAAAACCGAACCGACGACGAAGTCCGATGTTGTAATTGTGGAGAGGCCCACCCAGCGAACTTCAGCAGCTGCCCGTCCTATCACGCCTATCGGGAAAAGGTAAGTGCTAACACCCAGCGTCCTACCCAAAATCATTATGCCAAAAATCCAACACAAAACATCCATCATTTCAATATTCAAAACTTCCCGCTCTTACCTACCCCGACCCAACCACCTAGACCTTTTGCTCCCCCGACCACACAAAGACAATCCTACGCAAATAATTTGATTCAAGGCGGAGACCCCCCCCAAGCTAGCAGCCCAAATGACATACAAACTTTGTTCAAAGAAATAAGAGATTTAAACGAAACGGTAAATATTAACCAACTAATCCAAATAATACGTGAAATTAAATCTAGCTTGGCGGGGGTCTCCGACACCTTCCAAAAAATACAGATATTAGCAAACATCGCTGCCAAATATGATGTTTAACACTACCAAAACTGACCTAAAAATCATATCTTGGAACTCCAACGGACTGACGCCTCACTTTAACGAATTACAAGTACTGACGGACAAACTTGACCCCGACATTATACTAATACAAGAGACCAGACTAAACAAACGACCCCCCAAAAAGCTACCAAACTACACGCCACTCAACAAACCACGGACAACCTCAGGAGGACTACTGACTTATTACAAAAACACGCTTGACCCCCACACAATTGACCTACCCTGTACAATAGCTGAGACACAAATACTTCAATTCGACGACCTGACAATCATCAACTACTACCTACCACCAAAAAACAAACACGACGAGGACAAACTTAACGAACTATTTAATTTATCCGGCAAAGTAATTTTAGCTGGTGATATGAACTCCATTCACCCAAACTGGAACAACACCACAACGAACCATTACGGAGAGCAATTAAATAGATACCTACAAAAAAATACAGACCTGAAACTCGACTACCCCACCAACGACTATACACACTACCCTTACTGCACAACAAAAAGACCAACAACCATTGACTTCGCCATTACTAAACAATTACAAACAAACGTGACAGCCCTCAGCAAATTAAATTCCGACCACTTACCTATACAAATTGACATAATCTCCATAAAAATACCAATAAACCCCCCCAACCGAAAACGATCACAAACTGGACAAAATTTACTCTACAACTACATAACTTAACCCTAAACCCCAACATAGTAATTACAATCCCTGACATCGATACAGCAATTAAAAACATGACCGACAAAGTGACTAACATCTACAACCAAAACACTAAAACTAAACCTATCACCCCATTCAAACTTACCTTACCACCTGAGACGTTACAAAAAATTAAAAACAAGAATAAATTAAGAAAAATATACCAACAGCTCCATTACGCTACCCTAAAAGCACAAATTAACAAACTGACAAAAGACATAAACAATGACATAACGACAATCAAAAACAAAAACTGGACCAACACACTTGAAAACATCACACCACAAAATACACAACAAGTATGGCGAGTCGCAAAAGCACTCAAAAACAAACAAAACACAAAAATTTTTCCAACATTAAACACCCCAAGCGGACCCAAAATCACTAACACGGATAAAGCGAATGCAATTGCCGAAACATTCTTCTCACACCATGTCATCACAAATTACAATTCAGATTCAAACACAGAAACTTTAGTTAAAAATTCAATTTCAGAAATTAATAATTCCACACTTACCACACCACACGAACACCTCACTACGCCTTCAGAAATTAAACTTATAATCAAAAAACTCCGAAACAAAGCAGCCGGAAGAGACAATTCAAGAGCTTCACTCATCAAAAAATTCCCTAGAAAATTAATCCTTCAGATCTACTACATTTTAAATGCCTGTCTTAAAAATCAATACTTCCCCACTTCATGGAAAACAGCCACAGTCGTCCCCATCAAAAAGCCAGGCAAACCCGCAAACCTTCCGGCCAGCTACCGTCCAATCAGTTTATTGCCCGTTTTATCAAAAATTCTCGAAAAAATCATTTTACACAGGCTAAAATTGCATGACCTGGAATTCAACACCATCATCCCGGAACAATTTGGCTTCCGGGCAAAACACAGTACCACCTCACAGCTCGCCATGCTCACGAACAAAATCACAATAAATTATAACAAAAACAAAACAACAGCCGTCATGACCCTGGATATGGAGAAAGCTTTTGACACCATTTGGCATGACGGACTACTACACAAATTACACACCAACAATTACCCATCATACTTAATTAAAATCATCCAAAGCTTTTTACACAACCGACACTTTTCAGTTAAATTAAACAACACATATTCAAAAACACATCACATCCCGGCCGGAGTCCCCCAAGGCTCCGTCCTCGCACCAACACTTTTCACATATTACATTAACGACTTACCAAAACACCCAGACACGACCATCTCATTATTCGCCGACGATACCGCCATCATATCACAATCATTTAAGAAAAATCAAGCAATAAAGTACATACAACGACATGCGACCATACTAAACGAATACTTTTTTACCTGGAAATTGAAACTCAACGAGACGAAGACAACACTGACCACTTTCACTCACAAAAAAGACCGACTTACAGAAAAACTCACGTTAAATAACATTGACATCGACAAAACGCAAACAGTAAAATACCTCGGACTAATACTCGACGAAAAATTAAACTACAAAACACACTTACAAACTACAGCGACAAAAGCAAACAATGCCCTGCACCTACTTTTTCCATTACTTTCCTACAAAAACAAACTTGACTTTAAACTCAGACGACTACTTTACACCTCAACAATACGACCAATTCTACTTTACGCCGCCCCTGTTTGGAGTAATGCTTCAGCGACAAACATTAAAAAAATTCAAATCATTCAAAACAAAGCACTTCGCATCATAACAGGGGCCCCCCGACACACCGAACTTTACGATCTACATGAACTAGCTGGACTACCGACATTAACCCTTAACTGCCACACTTCTTCAGAATAACATAACTGCCACACAGGGGCGTTTCAGACCCCACCGTTAAAGTATTGTTTTGGGAAGCGGCTATTGACTTTTACGACTTAAAAAAAATTATATAGTAATTCTTAAGAACACTTTTGGAGGACAGCACAAGTACATTAATGAAAAATTAATAGTTAGTTGTAAAAAAATTGTTAAATGTAAAAAAATGCAAAACATTACCATTTGCACAAAAAAAATCATAACTTCTAAATTTTTTTATATTAATAGCTGAAAATTGAAATGGATACTCGTGAAATATATATCTGTAAGGAAAAAAATCATTTGCTAAACAGCGTTGAAAATAAGGTATTTATTTTTAATGGGCTATTGTTAGAAATAAATTTTTCAAAATTGTACTGTTTATTTATAATGCTCAAGAGGATTTGATTAAAGCTCAACACAAGTTTTGGGAAATTGGGCAGTCCACAATTGGAGCACCCCTCCCTGGATTTCCTATCTTCTCTTTGGGTGCAATAGCCACATCTCTTTCTATAAGGTAAACGGATCTTTTGGTATCGTTCATTTTGTATATCAATCTTTAATATTGTAGCGATCCCAATTTTAATGTCTCTCCGCAGAGTATAAATTTCATATCTTTGAGTTATGTAGGGCGTTATTAGTTATTAATTAATAACTATAAATTTGCATTATAAATGCTTATAAACAAATTCAGGCCATTCCAATGTTTTACTTACGTTTTTTTCTTCACAACAAAACCAGAACACGGTCAAAAAAAAATTAAAAAAAAAATCAGGTAAATAATTATAACAGCCACACTGGGGTCTCTGACGGCACCACTCTACTTTACACTATTGCCAATACTTAACTAATGATTCCAAAATAATGATTTTGGGTGGAGAGGGGAGGGGCATCCTTAAACTAACAACAGATTGCTTCACAGGTACAAATTTCGTCCAGTAAAAGTGTTTAAATTGGACTTGATTACGGCTGGGGTCCAATGGACCCCACAGTGGCAGTTAAGGGTTATTAAAATACACCATTTTCAAAACTGCAACTAAATTCTTCACCGACACCGTACTACAAAATCCGACGACCTCCCACATTGCCACACTTACGAACTCGACAATTCCCTTCAGGAAAAGACATAAATTACTGCACGACATATTACTATAAATGACATTACTATTACCCATTTCACTTCTTCCCCCTTTCCTATCTCTGCTTCGCTTCATTTTAATTATTATTTAGTATTTAGTCGTTAACCTAGTTTTAGTTTAGTATAGTTAGCTTTAGTAACCAAGGACACTGGGTTTTGGCACTCACTTTTTCCCGGAGTAAAATCATAACTTGTAAATATTTAAAATTCTATGTAACATGCACACCACCCTGCAAAATCGAAAGATGGGCGCAGGGTATAACTTTTTCCTTTCCAGCATTTAGTTTAGGGCAACTACCAAGTTGCAATACAATGTAATATATTTCCAATCAATAAAGAGTTTTAATTGTAATTGTATTGCCATCACACACATTCGCATAGTGGACGTGCTATCGAACAGACGTGTTTTCATGTGACTTTTGTTTTTAGGAAACAAATTTTGCTTTTGAACAATTAATACCAGTCTTATTTTTCCAGATAAAATTCCAGAGACATCTCTTAAACGGAAAAAATTCAGCCTTTAGGAAGAAGAGTCAGCCTTCATTTCCAGGCTCAATAGCATTGCTGCTAACTCAAATATTCCTCCCCGCCCAACCATGAGCGGGGAAAACTCAACCGTTCCAACGATCGTTACGCCTCAACCTACCGACATGGATATTGCCGAACCTACTATTACGTCACCCCTTCCACTCCACAACAAATTCGGATTGCTCAACATCACGGACCCGGAAGGCTTCTACATGAAGCCAACGAGGCAACAAAAAAATCAGTTCAGGGAATCCCAAGGTCATCCTAAAGTAGCCAGTGTATCGGCGGCTACTCCCACCAACTCAAACACCCGTTCCTACAAACCCCCTCCTATCATCCTTGCCAAAAAAATCATACAGATCCAACCTTTTTTGCAGGAGTGCAAGAAAGTCACGAAGGAAGCCGTCCTCTTCCAGACGGTACGAAACCAGACGTGGGTCTATACAAAGACCCTTGATGACTTCAAAAACCTCAAGGCACGTATATTTACAACTATGGGTGAAGCTGGATACACCTACACGCCAGCCCAGGAGAGATATCTGAAAATCGTCCTAAAAGCATCTGCTGGATACCTCACTGCCGAAGAAATCACCTCCGAACTCGCTTCCGAATCCCTAACTCCTACTACCTGCATAAACCTTAAATCTAAATTTGGCGATTTAACAGGCTCTTTTCTCTTACAGTTTCCGGCCGGGACCAACTTAAATGCACTCAGAAACATTCGCTCCATCGGACCTTGCATGGTCCGGGGGCAAGAATACGCCAAACGCAACGTACGAACCCAATGCCACAGATGTCTGCAGTATGGTCATGGATCGACCAACTGCCATCTCCCTTCAAGGTGCGTCAAGTGCACCTCCTACCACCTCACCGCCGAATGCCCCAGGACAACCCGAGACGAGAACGTGAAATGCTGCAACTGCGGGGGAAACCACGCAGCCAATTATTCAGAATGTACCACGTATTTACATTTGCCTAAGATAAATTTACCAAAATATGATGGGCGTCTAGACGAATGGTTGTATTTTAAAGAGACGTTTGATTCGTTAATCAATAGTAATGATTCACTCGCGGAAATTCAAAAATTTCATTATTTGCGATCGGTTTTGAAAGGAGATGCGGCTGACGTTATCGAGTCACTAGAAATTACGAGCTGTAACTATACGATTGCATGGGAACTTTTGAATGAAAGATTTAGTAATAAAAAATTGTTGATATTAAGTCATGTTAAAGCTATATTTGAGCTACCTAACAATAATAACCGCGAATCTTGCAATCATTTAAGAGCAGTTCTAGATGGAACCACAAAACATTTGCGCGCTTTAAAAACGTTGAATCAACCTGTAGAACAATGGGATACCTTAATTGTGTACATGGTTTCTATTAAATTAGATAATAAGACGCGACGCGAATTAGAAAAGGAGTATTGCGACCAATTGCCAACTACTAAAAATTTATTCGATTTTTTAAAAGAAAAATGTAGGATGTTAGAAAATTTGGGTGCAAATAATACTAGTAGTTCGCACGGTAAAGCTAATATTAAAAAAAGCGTAAATAATTTTGTTGCCGCTACTGAGAATGTGTGTTCTCATTGCAATGGGAAACATTTCTTGACAAATTGCGAAGAGTTTGCCCAACTCTCTGTAGAAAAACGATTCGAAAAAATCAAAGATCTACATCTTTGTTTGAATTGTTTTAAGAAGTACCACAGATCTATGTTTTGCAAAGCACCCAGGTGCCAAATATGCAATAGAAAACATAATACCTTGCTGCATGATAACGAAAAAATCAGTGCTTATCAACCAGATGATCGCTCCAAGCATGCCGAAGGGAAAATTGGAGAATCTGCTAGCACAAAAATTGATAAATTAGAGAGTAAAGTAACTTTGAGCTCATTCAACGGTATGAGCCAAGTCTTATTGTCAACTGCAATTGTACGCGTAATTGATCGAATAGGTAAAGTACACGACGCCCGAGTACTTTTGGACTCAGGGTCCGAGTCGCATTTCATTACGCAAGAATTGGCAAACAAATTGAAATTGCCAACTACTGAAATTGATCTCAAAGTTACTGGTATAAATCAATTGGCAACTAATGTTTGATTTAAAGATACAGGCACATAGCTCTGAATTCTCAATGAATATTTCGTGTTTGGTGGTACCAAGCATAGGCGGAAATATTCCATCCGCACCGGTATACACCGAGGTATTGAAAATGCCAGATTTTGTTCAACTAGCTGACAAATCTTTCAATAAATCAGGGAAAATAGATATTTTGATAGGGTCAGAACGCTTCTGGCAATTAGTACGCCCTAGACAGCATTGCTTAGGGAAAAACAAGCCCTTATTACAAGAAACTAGTTTGGGTTGGATAGTGGCAGGAATAGTTTCGACTAAGAAAATTGAAAAAGAAAGTCACTGTGGTTTTGTTAGTAATCAAACTCTAGACAGTATTTTAACTAGATTCTGGGAACTAGAAAGTTGCCCAGACAAAAAAGTGCTTTCCCCGGAAGAGGAATTTTGCGAGAATCATTTCAAAGCTAGCACGACGCGATTACCTAGCGGGCGCTTCGTAGTTCGTTATCCCTTGAAATACTCGATTGATAAATTGGGAAATTCACGACAATTAGCCCTAAAAAGGTTTGGGCACATAGAAAATAAATTAAATCGCGACTTGGCTCTAAAAAAAGAATACAAGAAGTTTATTGAAGAATATGAGCAATTAGGCCATTTGACAAAATTAAAAAATGTGCATGATCAAGGAGCATATTACATGCCACACCATTGCGTGATCAAACAAGATAGCTTGACAACTCGAGTTAGGGTAGTTTTTGACCCTTCTGCAAAAACTACAAGCGGTTATTCGTTAAACGATATTCAGGTAACCGGTCCAGTTATTCAACAAGACTTATTTTCGATTCTCATACGATTTAGAAAACATAATTACGTTATAACCGCGGACATAACTAAAATGTATAGGCAAATTCTAATACACGAGGATCAAAGACCCCTTCAAAGAATTTTTTGGCGTAATGACGAATCTCAGAATATTAGTTGTTATGAATTGAATACCGTCACCTACGGTACTGCAGCCGCTTCGTTTATAGCAGTTAGATGTTTGTTAGAGTTGGCAAGAGAAAATTCGTTAACGAGGCCTGTATTCAGTTCAATAATTAAAAATGATTTTTACATGGATGATTTAATAACAGGAGGGGAATCGAAGGAGAAAATCAAAGAAATTTACCACGAAGTGACAGACATTTTAAAGGGTGTTTGTTTCACATTGAATAAGTGGAGCTCCAATGACCCTCAAGTGTTAGAAGAAATTCAATGCGCGAATAAACAAATAATTTTGAACATGGGCGAAGGGGGCGAGTCAAAGACTTTGGGATTGTCTTGGCATGCAAAAGAAGATGAATTTAAATACAGCATAATCATAAAGGAATCGATGACTGTAAACACAAAACGTATTGTTTTATCGGTAATCGCTCAGATATTTGACCCTCTAGGACTATTAGGCCCAGTCATTATCTCCGCAAAATTAATTCTGCAAAGATTGTGGCAATACAATTTATCGTGGGATGACCCTATTCCTATAGAATTAAATCGCAAATTTGCTAAATTCAAAAAACAACTTCCTATTTTAAACGACATAAAAGTTAAAAGACACGTGTTTTGTAAAGATCCGCTTAGAATGGAATTACACGGTTTCGCAGATGCATCCGAAATGGCATACGGGGCGGCGATTTACGCGCGTAGTGTTAATGAAGATGGGATTGCAAATTGTAGGTTGCTTTGCGCAAAAAGTCGGGTTGCTCCTTTAAAAACGTTAACTGTACCGCGTTTGGAATTATGCGCAGCATTCCTACTCGCGAATTTATTTGTGAAGGTAGAAAAGTCGTTAGAAATTGAATTTGATCAGCGGTTTTTCTGGTGCGACTCGAAAATCGTAATTGCTTGGATAAACACGGCTCCACATTTATTAAAAATGTTTGTAGCAAATCGGGTGTCGGAAATACAAACATTAACGCGGACTAGTGAATGGTGTTACGTTAACACCAAAGATAACCCCGCGGATTTATTGACCCGAGGTATAGAACCTGAGGAACTAGAGACAAACTTACTTTGGTGGCATGGTCCTCCGTGGCTCTCAAGCCCATACAACTTGTGGCCAATCGCAAACGAAATAAAATTAGAAGGTATAATTGAATTATCGGAATTCAAAGAAGAAGAGCGAAAGGTCAAAGTCATATTAATGACAAACTTAGAAACATGCGGAATATTTTATAAGTTCTCTTCATACAAGAAACTACAAAGAGTGTGGGCATACTGTATGAGATTTTGTAAAAATGCGAGTTTGAGTAAAGAAAAGCGACAAAGCGGTAGTTTAACCAGTCTTGAACTGTTAAATTCAACGACATCATTGATAAAAATTTTCCAACGAGAAACTTTTAAGGAAGATTTGCAAGATTTAAAAAATAAGAAACAAGTTCGTAAATCTAGCAAAACTTTGGCGTTGAACCCATTTTTATATGCAGAATCTGTTATTCGAGTTGGAGGCAGGTTGAAACATTCAATTTATGAATTTTATAAAAAACACCCCGCAATTTTGAATTCCAAACATCCCTTGTCTAAGTTATTGGTAAGAGCCGAGCATGTAAAATTATTACATGCCGGACCTCAGACAGTTTTGGCATCTTTGCGCGAACGCATATGGATAGTTGCTGCTCGTAATCTAGTTAGAAACGTTATTCGGGAATGCGTAAGTTGTTTCTGTTGGGTATTCATAAATACGTCATATACATAAGTTAACGACAACAACTAGGAACATTAAGACCAGTGTCAAATACACAATCATAGTGTTAGGATACTCATGTTATTAGTCGTAAATGAAAGTTATAAAAAATATAATGTTATTATTTTACTAATACACAACATGGTGTCAGGTGTTAAAAGTTATAAAAACGAAGCATACTGAAGTGAAAAAATTTCATAAATTCAAAAAGCTTACAAAAAGCGTGATAACCGAAGTGAAACAATTTCACTAATACAAAACTTACAAAAAGTGTGAGAACTCAAAATTAAAATAATTTTCAAAGTAGTTGTGAAAGACTTTCGGGATACTTAAAACAAGTGTGAAAGTACGCAAAAATGGAACACAATTTAAGAGCGCCGAAAAAATTGGTCTTAGAGAATGAAACAAACTGGGTTAAATTCAAACAGCAATTTGAAATATACATGAAAGCTAGCGGCTATAACGAAAAACAGGATGAAGTAAAAGTTGCTATATTTCTTAACGTAGCTGGCGAAGAAGCCCTAGATGTATTTCAAACGTTCAAATTGAGTGAAACGCAAAGAAAATCTTACAGTGAAGTACTAGCAGCGTTTGAAAATTATTGCATTCCAAGAAAGAATGTAATATTTGAAAGCTTCAAATTTTTTGGAAGGTCTCAAAAAGAAGGAGAAAAATTCGACCATTTCGTCACAGATTTGCGAATTCAAGCAAAATTGTGTGATTTTGGCGAACAAGAAGAAAGAATGATCCGCGACAGAATTGTTATGGGAATTAATGATTCGGGTCTACAGGAAAGGTTGCTACGAGTCCCAGACTTATCCCTAAATACAGCTATAAATCAGTGTCGTGCAGCGGAAGCTGGAAAAGAGCAGGTAAAAACGCTACAAGAAAAAATGGAAACAAGTAGTATCCATGGACTAAAATCGAGTTATGAAAAAAGAAGACCAAAGCAACATGCAGCGACATCAAAAGAAAAACAGAAAAACAAATGTCGAAAGTGTGGTGGTGAACACGGATATGGTATGTGTCCTGCATTTGGTAAGTCCTGTTTATTTTGTCACTCCAAACATCACTTTGCAAAAATGTGTGAGCAAAAAATCAAACGCAGAGGTTGTGCGACCAAACAATAAAAAAGTGCACCAAGTACAAAAAGAACAAGATGAAAGTGATGAAAGTGAATTTTATTTAGAAACAATAGGGGTAATTGATAACGAAAACATAAAAAATGTTCAAGTTACGAGGGTAGATTGAAAAGTTTTCGGAATTGGCAAGAGATGGCGCGCGTATTGCGAAATTGTTATGAGGGTTGACAAGGTGAACTTATTTTAGGAAAGCTGTCAAATTTTCAGACAAATAAATCGTACAGTTCTTGTTAACTAGGCAGTTTTGTGAAGCAAGTCGGGCACTTTTGCAAAAATGGATAAACACGAATTTCGTGCAGTCATCAAACATTTCTGGATGGATAGGAAAACGGCGAAGGAGATACGAGATATTTTGCAGAAAGTTCATGGCACCTCCACACCTTCATTTTCGACCATCAGTTTCTGGGTAAGCGAGTTCAAACGCGGCCGTACGAGCACCAAGGATGAACGTCCAAAAACGGCCACAAATGAGGAATGGTGGACAAAGTCCATGATGTCGTGTTAGCCGATCGTAGAGTGAAGTTGCGCGAAATAGTAGAGACCACGGGCATCTCATATGAACGTGTGCAAAATATCGTGTACGAACATTTGGGCATGAGGAAGCTGTCGGCGCGATGGGTGCCGCGTTTGCTGACTGTGGACAATAAGCGAAATCGTGAGACCACTTTGAAAAAGTGTTTGGCCCTTTTGAAGCGTAATCCAACGGATTTTTTTCGCCGATTCGGGACCGTGGACGAAACATGGATCCACCACTACACACCAGAGACCAAGCAGCAGTCCCCCTCCGTGTGTTTGCAACCTTGACGTGGTGAGGGGGCTAGCGTGTTTCCAATGAAACCGGAGGCATGTACTCCAGGGCGGGCGATGGGGATGACCTCCTCATCGGTCGGCGGGGGGTGGTCGGGGCCGGCCGGGAATTAAAACTCTTTGTGTCCGGTCCTTGCCATCTTCTTAATGGTTAAGATGGTTGTGGTGGAGGAAACCAGACCAATCGGCAAACACAAAGAACAAATCGTAAACCGCTTGTGGGCTGCAACGACTCTTCCTCAGACTACGTTTCTGGGGGGATAGTAGTGACAAGGGGCACGAGGGTCTTGGCTTAACCGCCCGGGCTACGTGGATGAGGCACCACTATAAAAATCTCCCCACTCCTACGGTACTGCGACGCCTAAGGGATGCAAAGCTGAGGGGTAGCTCAGTTGCTAGTCGCAGAAACCTCGGGGCCCGGCGCACCTCGTTGTATTTAGCCTTCTGTCGCATATGGGGCGCTGTGCGATGGCGACCATTTATTTCCCCAGTACTCGTGGGAACAATTATGGAACCGTTTACTGATAAAAACACGGAAGGGGGTTCCGAAAGGAAGGACCCATCCGGCAAAAAACTTTCTGGTGCTGCCAAGAGGAAATTAAAAAAACTCAAGGCAGAACAAGCTGGCGTTGAGGCAGGGACCCCTAGGGTACCTGCAGTCAATGCAAACGACGGTGGTGAGTCCTCGACCGGGGGCTTAAAACGCAACCGGTCGGAGTCCACCACACCGATAGAGGGACGACTGAGGAAAAAAGGCAGGGCAACCAAACCTGTCTTATCCTACAGTGCTGCCCTAACGGATATCCAGGTGGCAATTGTGCCGAAAGGATATCCTGAAACACAGTTCAGCGCTGAGCAGAACGACCTCATTAGAGGGATGATGCTTAATGCGCTGGATACCGTCAACTTAGGAGAACCTGCACCAAGGTTCTCCGAAGTTAAACCGAAGGGGGGGCTGATGGTTGCCTCCTGCGCTGATCAGGCCACTAAGGACTGGTTGACGCGGGTGGTTGCAGTAAGCGTACCCTGGGAAGGCGCAGAACTTGGCGTAATTGACGCCAAGGACATCCCTAAGCCCATAAGGGCTATGATGTGGATACCGGGACCCGTACAGGAACCGGTAAAAATTCTTAAAAGGCTGGCGGTCCAGAACTCAGGGCTCCATACGGAGAACTGGAGGGTCTTGGAACAAAAGCCTGACAAGAAGGGCCAGCAAATTATCATGCTGGTCGACAAGAGGTCCTGGAGTAAAATCCAGGAACTCCAATATAAACCCTACCTAAACTTGTCCAGGGTAACCGTCAAGGAACTGGGGAAGAAAAAGGAGGGCAACAAAACGGAGAAGACAAAGGTGGCCGAGGTCGAACCAAGTTCGACCAAAACACTTAGTCTTCATCCAGCAAACCCTCTCCTCCCCCCCACTGAGGACAGTGGGGAAGGAAGCACAATGGAGATGGAGAGGAAGGAGTGCGAAATGGGGGAGGATATGGAGTGTGACTCGGGGGAGGAAACCTCAACCGGGTCGCATGCTCCCACACCAACCCCACCTCCAGCGAGCAATGCTGGAGAGAAGACACCG
This sequence comes from Cantharis lateralis, assembly GCA_963170105.1. Lineage (NCBI taxonomy): Eukaryota > Metazoa > Arthropoda > Insecta > Coleoptera > Cantharidae > Cantharis > Cantharis lateralis. Next base: position 28,278,600 of record OY720628.1, read on the forward strand.
GAGGATGGGCTCTCCAACTAATGTGAGACCTTCATCCGGTGTGTACAGATAAATGTAATAAACTAGGCAAGCTACAAAGACTAGCATGTCTAGGAATCACGGGGGCACTAAGATCAACGCCTACCGCAGCCATGGAAGCTCTTCTGGGGCTGCAGCCACTGCACTTAGTCGTGGAGGCGGAGGCCCTACTAGCGGCCTACAGGCTGACAATTAATGGACTAGATATGGCAACCCCAACAAAGGGGCACCATACCATGATCTTTAACTCTATAAAGAGCAACAACATGCTTTGCATGCAATCGGACAGAACCAGCACTGTAAGGGACTTCCGAAAACCATTCAGTGTAGTAATACCTGAGAGGGGCAAGGAAAAAACCATGCAGGAGCTGGGTAACCGATACAATACCATCTGGTACACAGATGGATCTAAGACAAAGATAAGTACTGGAGCAGGTATAAGCGGGAGTAGAACAGGAGATGCCTTTGGCATCAACCTGGGATGCCACGCTACTGTATTCCAGGCAGAAGTAACTGCAATTTCGGCTTGCGTGCATGAAATGATGCGGAGGGACTACACAGATAGGCGAATCTGCATCATGACAGACAGTCAGGCAGCATTAAAGGCCTTGGAAGGAGTAGAAATACACTCCAAGGTTGTAAAACAATGCCTTGATGCACTGATAGAACTGGCAACCCGCAATAGCGTTACGCTCATGTGGGTGCCGGGACACCAGGGCATAAAGGGGAACGAAGAGGCGGACCGCCGGGCCAGAATGGCTGCAAATACAACCCTTATAGGTCCTGAACCTACTTGCGGGATCTCATACAAGACCGTAAGGGAAGGAATCAGGGAAACACTGAAGAGACAGCACCTTGCTCACTGGGAGGGCCTTCCTGGACTGAGGCAGTCGCGGATGTTCATAAGAGGCCCCTCAGGCGAAGCGAGGAGTAAGGCAATAATCCAGCTGAGTAGAAAACAGCTGAGAAGGATAGTAGGACTTTTTACAGGACACTGCTGTCTGAAAAGACACCTCAACTTAATGGGGATAGTTGAAGATCCTACTTGTAGGATGTGTGGTGAAGCAGATGAAACTCCTCACCACATCTTATGTAAATGCCCGGCACTGACGGGTGAAAGAACACGTCACCTCGGATTTCCAGACCTGGAAATCGAGGAGATAGTACAAGCACCCATCGGCCGTGTACTCGACTTTGTCGAGGAAACGCAGCTGATGGAGTAATGACAAGGAACGAGGGGCACAATAAGCTTAAGCTTCAGTGCAGTGGGCGAAACACCACAACCCGTTTTATAATAATAATAATAATAATAAGCAGCAGTCGAAACAGTGGACTTTTCCAAGCGAATCTGCTCCGAAGAAGGCAAAGACTGTCCCATCGGCCGGAAAGGTTATGGCTACCGTTTTTGGGATTCGCAAGGTGTGATCCACATCGACTTTTTGCAGACGGGAAGAACGATCACGGGGCAATACTACAGCGATTTATTAGATCAATTCGACGGCGTATTGAAGGCGAAACGGCCTCGTTTGCAGCGGAAAAAAGTGCTCTTCCACCACGACAACGCGCCGGTCCATTCATCCCGAATCGCCACGGCCAAATTGGCTGAATTGGGCTACAAAGTAGTGCCGCATCCCCCCTACTCTCCAAACCTGGCCCCGTGCGACTTCTTTTTGTTCCTAAACATGAAGACTTGGAGGAGGTCATCGCCGCTACGAACGCTTATTTTGCAGAGTTCCCGAAATTATATTTTTTTGAGGCCTTAAAAAAGTTGGAGCACCGTGTGCAAAAGTGTATCGCCCTACAAGGAGACTATATTGAAAAATAAAAATAAAAACCTGTTCAATTAAAGCGTTTTCTTGCCCATTCCGGAAACTTTTCAATCTACCCTCGTAGTTCGTTCAATAGCGTAGATGAGAAAAAATGGTTACAAACTGTAAAAATTTGTAATACTCAGGTAGAATTCAAATTAGACTCGGGAGCAGAAATTAATGTAATACCTATAAATGTTTATAATAATCTTAAGGATAGGGGTTACAATCTTGAGTTGAGACCAAGAAACGTTGTACTTACTTCGTATAGCGGCGATAAAATGAAGCCGGAAGGAGAAATAACTTGTGTTTGTAAAATACAAAATAAAGAATTAACGTGCAAATTCATGGTAATAAATTCCAACGCGACACCTTTATTAGGGTTGCAAGATTGCGTTAGGTTTGGGTTAATAAAAAGGGTAGATAAAATATCTATGGCAGACTCAAAAGAAGTATTCATAGCCCAAAATAACGAAATTTTCACGGGTTTAGGAAGAATAGGGAAATATAAAATTAAATTAAGGGAAAATGTGATTCCTATAGTCAATCCAATACGTAGAGTTGCAGAGAAATTAAAACTACCGTTAAAAAATACACTTGATTCGTTAGAAAGAAAAGAAATTATCATTAGAGTAACAGAACCTACAGAGTGGTGCCAAAATTTACTAATAGTCGAAAAACCGAATAAGTCGTTACGTCTATGTTTAGACCCAAAAAGATTAAACGAATATATCATACGTGAAAGGTATCCAATACCATCTCAAGAAGAGATTTGCAACGCTTTAGCAGGAAAAGAAATATTCACCGTGCTTGATTTTAAAGACGGGTTTTTCCAAGTCGAATTAGATTTAGAAAGTAGCTACATTTGTACTTTTGGAACACCTTTTGGTAGATACAGATTTAAACGTATGCCATTTGGAATTAGTTCCGCCCCCGAAATTTTTCAGGAACTAAATACCAGATTATTTGGAGACATACAAGGGGTGGAAATCTATTTCGATGATGTTATAATAGCAGGGGAAAACGAAAACAATCATGACGAAATTCTCAAAAATGTCATAGATAGGGCTAAAAAGTATGGTGTTAAGTTTAATAAATTAAAAGTACAATACAAAGTAAAGGAGGTCAAATATGTAGGTCGGATAATTTCAAAAGAGGGTATAAAACCAGATCCAAAGCATGTAGAAGCAATATTAGTCATAGAACCGCCTAAAAACGTAAAAGGGTTACAAAAGTTTTTAGGCATGACTAATTATTTAAGTAAATTTATTCCAAAATATTCTGAATTAACAGCGCCATTAAGGGGTCTTATTAAAAATGGTGTAGATTGGGTTTGGGGCCAAGCACAAACTGAGTCGTTCAAGAACTTAAAATTAAGTTTAACAAGCGCGCCTACGTTAAAAATAATAGATTCAAATGCGCAAATAGAAATACAAACAGATAGCTCAAATTTTGGAATGGGTGCGTGTCTCTTACAAGAAGGACAGCCAGTCTCATTTTATTCCAGAACATACACCGATAGTCAGGTACGCTGGGCACCTATAGAAAAAGAGTTGTTTGCAATTTGTGCTTCAGTAGAAAAATTTCATCAATTCATTTATGGACGAAAAGTGGTAATAAAAACTGACCACAAACCATTAATTTCGATCGTTAAAAAAGACATAAACAAAATAAGGGCCAGGCTACAAAGAATGGTATTAAAACTTCAAAAATATGATTTAATTATTGAATATTTGCCGGGTTCAAAAATGTTTTTAGCTGACTTCTTATCGCGTAACCTAATAAAAAATAATGCGAAAGATGACGAAATGCTTAGTGAAACAGTTCATGTTTTAAAAAAAGAATTGCCAGTTTCAAAATACAGACTTGAACAACTCAAGGTTGAAACCGCCAACGATAAAAACATGCAAACAGTAATTAAATGGTTTAAAAATGGTTGGCCAAACCAAAGAAATTGTAAAATTTTGTGTAATGCCGAATTAGCTAACTATTATAAAATAAAAGATAATTTAGATTTTAAAAATGATATACTATTTTACAACGATAAAATTGTAGTGCCTATAAGTTTGAGAAAAGAAATGTTAGAAATTATACATTCTTCGCATTTAGGCATGACGAAGTGTAAGAAACGAGCACGTTCTCTTTTATATTGGCATGGCATTACAAAGGACATAGAAAAACTAGTCAAGGCATGCAAAATTTGTGAAAAATTTAAGCCTAGTAATGTAAAGGAAAAAATTATAACACATGAAGTTCCAAATTTGCCTTTTCATAAAATAGGTTTAGATTTATTTTATTTTGAAGGGAAAGATTATTTAGTATTAGTTGATTATTTTTCTAAATGGTTAGATTTTACAAAATTGCCTAGTAAAGAAACCGATGAGGTCATTTCTGCATTAAAAAATATTTTTAGTATACACGGAATTCCAAGAACAATAGTTTCAGATACTCGTAATGTTCCTTTTAATAGTTTTAAAATGCATGAATTCGCGAAAAATTACGATTTTGATATTGTAACTTCAAGCCCTAGGTATCCTAAATCTAATGGGTTAGCCGAGAAAGCCGTTGGAATATCCAAAAATATTTTAAAAAAGTGCAAAAGTGACAAAACGGATGTTGCCATGGGTTTATTAAATTACAGAAGTACACCAGTATGCGGTACGAATTACAGTTCAGCGCAACTGCTAATGGCAAGAAATTTAAGAACAAATTTACCTTGTACTACTGAAAATTTAAAACCCAAGGTAGTACTAGAAGACGCTAAACGTCAATTTGTACACAGGCGGATTAAGTTTGAAGAACATTATAATAAAACTGCAAAAGAAAAAGCGGGTTTCAAAAAAGGGGATAATGTGTTAATACAAGATTTGCCAAAAAAGACGTGGTCGCCAGGGTTAGTAGTAAATAAACATGTAGCACCGCGATCTTATATTGTAGTAAATAAGGATGGCAAAACATTGCGACGAAATACATACATTCGCATTGTGAATGCGAAGCAGTTCAGTCGACCTTTATGCCTGCGTTGTTTTTACGAAACGACCAGTATAACAGCTAGACCTTAATAATTAAATTTACTTTTCAGATATTTTATGATAGAGGCGTCTAACAAGCGCAAAAAGTTCACCCCAGCCGATGAGGACTCGGCCTTTATATCCAGGCTGAACAGTATTGCAGCGACTTCTAACATCCCACCACGCCCGACCATGAGCGAAGGCAGCACTTCAACCCACCCGATAGCCGAAATCAGTGCTGGTATAAACGATATGGAAGTGACTGAGGTCACAGAAAAAATCACGTCGCCGTTGCCACTTCATAACAAGTACGGGCTCCTGGACATAACGGACCCCAACGAATATTATACAGTCACAACAAGAAGGCAACGAGCTCAAAATCGACCACCAACTGACAAACCTGCTGTAGCCAGTGTATCGACGGCTACAAAAAACATCAGGACCGCCAAACCCCCACCTATAATTCTTGCTAAAAAACTTCTAATTATAGCACCCTTCCATCAAGAATGCAAAAAGGTTACGAAATCTCCAATCCTATTTCAAACGGTCCGGAATCAAACCTGGATTTACACCCAGACGATTGAAGATTTCCATAACCTGAAGTCCCACATCTTCAATACCATGGGAGAATTCGGATTCACCTACACACCCGCAGCCGAACGCCTACAAAAGATGGTCCTGAAAGGAAGTGCAGGATACCTAACCGAAGATGACATCAAGCAGGAATTGGCCACAATCAGTATCGTACCCACCTCTATAATTAATATGAAAAACAAATACGGTGATCTAACTGGTTCCTTTCTTTTACAGTTCGCAGCAGAAGTCAACCTAATCAAGCTCAAACAAATCCGCTCCATCGGCCCCTGTATGATCAGGTGGCAAGAATACTCAAAACGAACAATTAGGACCCAATGTCATCGATGCCAGCAGTACGGGCACGGATCAACAAACTGCCACTTGCCACCGAGGTGCGTCAAGTGCACGGAGTACCACATCACCACCGCCTGCCCCAGGAATACAAGAGACGACGCAGTACGCTGTTGCAACTGCGGAGGGAATCATGCAGCAAATCATCGAGAACGATGATTCGAGAACGACGTTCAACACATTCAATTCACCCCGATTCGAAACACGAGACTTCCCGACACTCCCCACTCCCAAACATAACATTCAAACATTTACTCCCGTCACTAGCAATCAAACATATGCTCAACACCTCACACAAAATACCCAGAACACCCAACAAGCACAACAACAAACTCATCAATCAAACCCTAACGACATAAAGACATTATTTCAAGAATTAAAAGAACTCAACGACACATTCAACATAGCACAATTAATACAAATGGTCCGAGAAATAAAAGCCAGATTAACCGGTGTCATGGACACATTTACAAAACTACGAATTTTGCAAGAAATTGCCGCCAAGTATGATTAAACACACCATACAAAGCACACTTAAAATCATATCTTGGAACGCTCACAGCATAAACAACAAATTTAACGAATTACATGCACTCACCACGGAATTAAATCCCGACATCATCCTCATCCAAGAATCCCAACTCAATAAACGCCACCCACCCAAATTACCATTGTACACAGCTATTAATAAACCCAGAACACAAAGAGGAGGACTCGTAACATACGTCAAAAATACACTAAGTGCGAGTACCGTGCCCACAAATACAACATTCATACACCCTAGCAATACAAATTCATAACCTGGTAATAGTAAACCTTTATTACCCCCCCCCCATAACCCATTCGACACCAACGAGCTCGACCTACTATTACAACTAAACACAAACATAATAATTGCGGGTGATTACAACGCAAAACACCCAAATTGGAACAACATAAATTCAAACACAAGAGGAATAGCACTCAATAATTACATCAATGACAACAACGCCATTCTCAGCTACCCAACAAACGAATACACACGCCACCCATACACCAACTTACACGATCCTTCAACAATCGATTTTGCAATCACAGAAAACATTTTAGTACACCAAATTACTACACTAAACAAACTAAACTCAGACCACCTACCAATACTAATTGAGATAGGAAACCTTCAGTTACCTGTCACCCCCCCCCCCCCCAAACCTTACAACACGACAAACTGGAAACAATTCGGACTTGACACGCTTAACATACAAATAAATTCCAACATACGCACAAATGACGAAATTGACTCTGCAATAGTTACACTCACTAAACAACTTACGGACACTTACAATAAAAATACCAAACAAACCCCACTAAACTTAAAACTAAAACTCCCACCTGAACTGCTCCTTAAAATCAAAAACAAAAACAAACTACGACGACTTTTCCAAATTCACCGCTACGAATCACTAAAAGTACAAATAAACAAACTAACGAACGACATCAACAAAACCATCTCCAACATTAAATCTGACAACTGGGACAAAACCCTCTCCAGCATCACACCCCAAAATACCAATAAACTTTGGCGCATAGCCAAAGCCATCAAAAAACAAGACCCAAATCCTACAATCCCAATCCTACAAACACCCAACGGACCCGCAACCACAGACCTCGACAAAGCCAACGAGATAGCTACAACTTACTTTGACAACTACTCCCTCACACTACAATCTTCAAACCCACAAACCATTAGTATGGTCGAGCAAACACTAACTCACTTCAAAAATTCAAATCACGAAACACCCAATGAAGACTTAACCACACCACTTGAAATTAAATCACACATCCGAAAACTAAAAAACAAAGCACCAGGTTATGACAACATTTCAGCAGCAATCCTAAAACACTTACCTAAGAAATTAATAGTCCAAATATACTACATCCTAAACCAATGCATGAAAAACCAATACTTCCCAACGGCGTGGAAAACCGCAATTGTTATCCCCATACGAAAACCCGGTAAACCCAGCACCCTTCCGACCAGTTACCGGCCAATCAGCCTCTTACCCACATTATCCAAAATCCTAGAAAGATTAATTTTAAAACGCCTTCAGCAACACGAATTCGAACACGAAAACATCATACCCGAGCAGTTTGGCTTCAGGGCAAATCACAGCTGCACACTACAACTAGCACGACTAACTGACATAATCACCAAAAATTTCAACCTAAACAAAACCACATCGGTCGTCACGCTGGACATGGAAAAGGCATTCGACACCATCTGGCATGACGGCCTAATCTACAAACTTATTACACAAAAACAACCACCACACCTAATTAAAATCATCGCCAGTTTCATTTACGAAAGAACCTACAAAGTCAAAATCAAAAACTCCTTATCCGATCCCAGAAACCTACCTGCAGGGGTGCCGCAAGGTTCCGTCCTCTCCCCCACCCTCTTCACACTATTCATAAATGATATTCCAAAACATCAAAACACAACACTGGCGCTTTTCGCCGACGACACTGCCATCATTTCCGAATCTTACAAGAAAAACCAATCTATCAAATACCTACAAAGACACTTAGACACCCTTCAGGAATATTATATCAAATGGAAATTACAATTAAACGCTACAAAAACCACACTAACCATTTTCACCCACAGAAGAGATAAAGTCACAAACACACTTACAATAAACAACACAAACATACAAAACTCAAACACAGTTAAATACTTAGGGGTAACACTAGATCACACACTTACTTTTCGAAATCACTGCATGAACGCAGCCTCCAAGGCAAACAACGCTTACAAATCACTCTACCCACTCTTAACTCACAAAAGCAAATTACAACCTAAGATCAAAATGCACCTTTACAAAACCATGATACTACCTGTACTTTTATACGCCTCACCGGTCTGGAGCAACACAGCTACCACAAACTCAAATTACTTACAAAGAATTCAAAACAAATGCTTCAGACTCATTACACATTCAAAAAGACAAACCCCCATTTATTTACTACACGACCTCACCGACCAACCTAGATTAAAAACAATAATACACGAAAACGCCTTCAACTTTTACACTAAAACCACCACAAAAAATCAAACCACTGCAAATATAGCACGGCTCACACGCAAAAACGCACCCTATAAACTCAAATATAAATTAATTCACGACATTTTAATCTAAAAATTACCCAACTAACACCAAACATCACCTAAATTTCAAAACACAAATGGCACAACTCAGACTACCACATTCAATATACACTTACGCAAAACCAAAATAATAACATCAAAATTTCTAAAATACATTCATACAAACAATTCACGGCGCTGGGTTTTTACACCTGATTTTTCCCAGATTATAGGTCATCTTTGTAAATTAAATTCACATGTATTATATCATAATTATCTGTTAAATTGTAGAAGCAATAGGCACTGATATGTTATTTCATTACTCAAATTATGTTTTATTGTAAATATAGATGTAAGCTTTTTAAATAATATACGGGTTGTTGATTCTGATTAATTCTGCGACGAAATAGTCATCATTTAAGAACAACTCCAAATAAATCTATTATTCGAGAGGAGGCTGATGAAGATATCTTTTCTCATGATGAGGAAAACAATGAAAATATTACACAAATAACTCCAAACTTAAACCAGCCTGAGGTAAGTGTCAGAACTAGATCTACTAGGGAAAGACGCAAACCAAATTATTTAAAGGATTATGTATGTTAAATATAAGTTGTTCTTGTTTATATTAATTAAGTTTTTAATTAGTAAATAAGGGGGATGTTGGGTATTCATAAATACGTCATATACATAAGTTAACGACAACAACTAGGAACATTAAGGGCCGGTTTTACAATTGCCTCTTCAACTATTGGTTAACCTGACTATTAGTTAACGTCAACTAGTAGTTGTAGAGGTTGACCTGGGTTGACCGGTTTTACCAACCTTGTGAAACCGCTAGTCATGTTAACCAACAGATCATATTAACTACCTGCAAATAGTTCATATTACACAACTTGTTCGAGTGTATTGTGGTATTCTAACCTTACTCTGTCAACGGTGTTTGTTAAATTTTCTGTGATTAGCTATGAGTTCTGAAAAGAAAGCTGGTGTTAGAGAAAGGGGAAAGGTTTTTTCTATCCCCGAAGTGGAGTTTTTAATTACTTTGGTGGAAAAATACGCCCATGTGATTGAAAATAAAAAATCGGATTCTCAAACATGGAAACAAAAAGAAAGTTCGTGGAAAATGGTAATTATATAAATTATTTAAAACTTATAATACTTTGCATAGTAGAATATATAGTTATAATACGTTGACAATAATTTGTATTAAATTTATATCTCTAGCTAACACAAGATTTCAATGCTGCTGGACTTGGAGTGCAACGTACCCATATACAGTTAATGAATAAGTATAACATTTTAAAGCGAAATTCGAGGAAAGAATACGCAAATTTAAGAAACCAATCCAATATGACTGGTGGTGGTGAATATAAGCCGATTACAGTTAGCGACATTTCGATAAAGATTAATAATTTGTCCAGCTTGTCGATTTGTGGGGATGCTAACGACGCCGACTGCGACACGATAGAAAGTAAATAGATTAGAAGTAAATAGTAAATAGAATCTGATTAAAATAAATTTTTTTAAACTTCAGATGTTACGGTGGAGTCTTTATTGACTGCTATACCCTCTACGTCGACGTTGAATGGAACTGTTATTCATATAGATGAAGATTTAGTCGACGTAAGTGTAAAAAAATGTTAATTGACCACAAAGTTTATTGATTTAAATTATTTCTTTAAGGTAAATTCTAATGAAATCGGAGAAGTCCTGGAAACCGAACATAATTGGGCCACTTATTCACCGGCTCTATTAAAGACACCCAAGCATAAGGCTTTAGTAAGCAATAAAAGTATTTGTAATAATTATTTCTATTAATTACTTGTTTTTTATTATCCATATTTGTTACAGATTCAAAACCGATTACAAAAACAAAGGCGATAACGCAAGTTCTTAGTGATGAAAAGAAAGAATTAATTGATTTACAAAAACTTTATTTTAAAAATCTAAATGACAAATTGGAGGAGGAACATGAATGGAAAAAACAACAGGCTGCCGAAGAGTACGAATGGAAAAAACAACAGGCTGCCGAAGAGCATGCAATGAAAATAGACAAAATTGGAAATCTACGTTTCCACACTCCAAAGAGGCGCTCCACACATTGTCTTGTTCTTATTAATGATTCATTATAGTATTTCTTGTGGTAATACAGGATTGTTTAGGGGTGCTACAATGTAGCTCCTGCATTCGTACCCCGAATCACCAATTAATACGTTGTTTCCAAATTCTCCAGCCTCGAATCTGTGTCGTATTCTTGAAGCATTAAAAACAGTTTGGTCATGAGAAGAGCCTGCCCAACGAGTTACAATGTCGAAGATTTTTAAATCTGGACCACCAACAACTTGTACATTTTTGGAAAAATAATTTTTGCGGTTCCGATACACTTCTGCCGTTGGACCTCCTGGTGATTGCATCTTTATATGAGTGCAGTCTATTGCTCCGATTGTTCTAGGAAAACGATTCATCTCGAAGAACTTGCTTCGAATATTGGTTAGTTCTTCCTCTGTATGAGGCATTTTTATAAAACGCTTTCTTAGCGAAACAATTGCCAGACTAACTTTTTGCACAATTTGGCATGCTGTGGCTTTACTGATTCCAACAAAGTCTCCTGCTGTTATCAAAAACGATCCCGTTGCAAATAATCTTAACGTCAAAAGTAAGCGGTTTAACGGTGATACAGCGTGGTTTCTATTCGTAGAGCATTCAATTTTAGTTTTAATAAGATCGAGAATTAATAATACCGTGTCTTTTGTCAACCGAAAACGCATAAAAAATTGTTCTTCATTCCATAAATTAAAATGATCCACTCTTTCTCTTATTAATTTAGGTCTTCTATGTATAGGCACTACTTGAACTTCTTCATCGCTCGAAATAAAATCAAAATTTGAAAACATTGCAAAAAATTTAAATAATATAACCTATAACTATTGTTTCGGCAATATCGTGTGGGAGTCTTTATTTAAAAACACTAAAAACACTAACAAATCATTGGGAAAGTTATAAACTTTGACTCGTAACTAATGGTTAAAGGTGTGACTACCAAAAAATCTGCTAGTCAATTTAACTATTAGTTATGGCGTCATTTTACTTTGACTATAGATTGTAAAACGGCAAAGTGGTCGTCAACTATTAGTTAAGCGTTAACTACCACTCAACTAGAGGTGGTAAAACCGGCCCTTAGACCAGTGTCAAATACACAATCATAGTGTTAGGATACTCATGTTATTAGTCGTAAATAAAAGTTATAAAAAATATAATGTTATTATTTTACTAATACACAACAGTTTCAAAGCTAAAACCCGTACCAGTCGATTATATTATGGCAGATTTACCACAAGTACTAGTAACAGCAGCGCGACCATTTATAAATTGCGGTATCGATTTCGCTGGCCCATTTTTGCTAAAAGATAGAAAAGGGCGTAAATACAATACTGTGAAGGCTTATGTATGTTTATTTGTTTGTTTGTCATCACAAGCCATTCATTTGGAACTGGTCAGTGAGTTGACAACTGATGCATTTGTGGCAGCGCTGCACAGATTTGTTTCGCGACGCGGTCATTGTTTAAACATTTATAGCGATAACGGCACAAACTTTGTAGGTGCCAAAAGAGAAATTTACAAATTGCAAAACGCGATTAAAGATAGTTCCTTTTTCGAAGAGTTAAACTGGCACTTTATACCACCTCGTGCACCTCACTTTGGAGGTATTTGGGAAGCAGGGGTAAAAAGTTTTAAATTTCATTTTAATAGAATTATTAAAGATGTAAAATTAACATTCGAAGAGTTTGCTACAATTATAACGCAGGTTGAGGGGTGCTTAAATTCCCGCCCATTATATCCAATGAGTAACGATCCCAATGATCCTACTGCCTTAACTCCCGGACATTTTCTAATTGGACACCCAATCGTTGGTTTGTTGGAACCGCCACTGCAAGAAGCAAAAACTAACACTTTGAAGAGGTTTCAATTCTTGCAACAGATGAAACAACAATTTTGGTCCAGGTGGTCAAAAGAGTACATCTCGGAAATGCAGGTGCGAGCTAAATGGAAAGTGCAGCACCCAATTTTGTTAAAAACCGGTGTGTTAGTTTTGGTCAAAGAGGATAAATTTGCCACCGTTAAAATGGGAATTGTGTCGGGTCCAGGCTTTTCATCCTGGTAGTGATGGGGTCGTTAGGGCAATGACTTTAAAAACAAATTCTGGCGTGATTAAAAGACCAGTTGTGAAAGTGTGCATTTTGCCTCTGGAAGTTGTTTGATAATTGTGTTTAAAAACTGATTTTAATTGTTTAAGAAATTGTATTTTTGTTCTTAGTTTTATTCTTAGTTTTGTTCTTACAGTTTTATTCTTAGTTTTGGTCTTACAGATTTATTCTTAGTTTTATACTTATAACTTTGTGCTTAGTTTTTATTAATTGATTAAGATTAAATTTTTTTCTATTATTGTTGAAAGGGGATGCTTTCAAGAGGGGGGCCATGTTCCGGCCGTGCCATTTATAAGTAGGGGTGACTTATACCATAGGAACGAGGCATTCGGGGTGAAAGTGTCGAATTGATTGGACACAAAATTGTAAAACCCAATAGTTAAATGTTGTAGTGATTAAAATAAATTGTTAAAAAAATATACAGTCCATTTATTAAATTGTTTTATTGAGAAAACTCAACAAGAACTTTCCTTTATTGCCTACCCCGACTCAACCACCCAGACCTTTTGCTCCCCACACATTACAGAGACAATCTTACGCCAGCAACTTAATCCAAGGCGGAGACCCCCCCCCCCCAAGCCAGCAGCCCTAACGACATTCAAACGTTATTCAAAGAAATACGTGAGTTAAATGAAACAGTAAATATTAACCAATTAATACAAATAATTCGAGAAATCAAAACAAGCTTGGCGGGGGTCTCCGACACCTTCCAAAAAATCCAAACTCTTGCTAATATTGCGACTAAGTACGATGTAATACAACAAAAACTGACTTCAAAATCATAACCTGGAATTCCAACGGACTGACGCCTCATTTCAACGAATTACAAGTACTAACGGACAAACTTGACCCTGACATAATACTTATTCAAGAGACCAGACTGAACAAACGATCCCCGAAAAAACTACCCAACTATACCTCACTAAACAAACCACGGACAACATCAGGAGGACTACTGACGTACTACAAAAACATACTTGACCCCCACACGATCGACCCATATCATCAGTACAATCTTGATCTTGATAAAGATCAGACGTGTTTTATCTTGTGCTACTGTGCGAAATTCCGAGAAAACTCTCAATTATTTGGCGAGTTGTGCTTCTAGGCTCCGCCCACCATCAAAACATCAAGTGTCTGTGCAATTGTGCACGTAGGCTCCGCCCACTGCCACCCTGATTGGCGGATGTGTTGACTCCGACCTAGCGACAGCTAACAATATTCCAAGTATTGAATTAACCCAAAATTCTAAAAATACAAGTCAAGAATTAAATCTTATAATTCCGCAAAATGAAGGAACCGAAAACGTCGACCAATCTTTCCAAGCCAGATTGAATAATCTGGCAAATAAAACCAGCGGTAAAAACCGCACCAACAAAAAGAGAAAAAATACCAGCAACGAACATAGCGAAGACGAAAATCCGGTTAGTAACCCCATTATTAGTAAAAAACAATCTAGTGATAACAGTGAAACCATGGAAGTCGAACATCAAGCAAATAATAGTTTTGGCCTTCTTCTAAATGCCCCCGAAGTCTTACCAAAACGTGACCAACCATCGCAAATTGATAATGCGGGTTGGCACACAGTGCAAAGAATCCAAAATCCCCGGATAACCCCTCGTCCACAAACCACCGAAATAAAAAGCGAAAAAACACCACCAATAGTGCTCACCACCCCAATCGGTCAAACTAAAACATTCCTAGATAAATTAAAACCAGTAATTAAGGGTAAAATCCTACTTAAATATATACGAAATCAAACTTGGGTTTATACCGATAACGTTGACGATCACCGTGCCGTTAAAAACTTAATTTTTGCCGACAACACGACCAGGGGCTACAGCTACCAGCTCCGGCAAGAAAAAACTACCAAACTTGTGATGAAGTGAGGACGAAGTCAAACAGGAAATCATTTCGGAGTACAACATCACACCTGTCACCGTCACAAAACTAAAAAACAAGTATGGCGACCTAACCGGGTCGTTCCTCATCACCTTCAATCCAACTACAACTTTAAACGAAATAAGGAAAATAAGAAGCCTGGGACAGATCATCGTTAAATTCGAAGAATATGTAAGAAGAAACACCAGGACCCAGTGCCACCGGTGCCAAAACTTTGGCCATGGCTCCTCCAACTGTTTTATGCAACCACGATGCGTCAAATGCCTTCAACCCCACCTAACCCAGGACTGCCCCAGGAAAAATCGAAATGATGACGAAGTCCGATGCTGTAATTGCGGAGAGGCCCACCCGGCCAACTTCAGCAGCTGCCCGTCATATCACGCTTACAGGGAAAAGGTAAGTGCTAACACCCAGCGTCCTACTCAAAACCACGCCAAAAATCCATCACATAACATCCATCAATTCAATTATCAAAACTTCCCACTGTTACCTACCCCGACTCAACCACCCAGACCTTTTGCTCCCCCGACCACACAAAGACAATCGTACGCCAGCAATTTAATCCAAGGCGGAGACCCCCCCCAAGCTAGCAGCCCAAACGACATACAAACTTTGTTCAAAGAAATAAGAGAACTAAACGAAACGGTAAATATAAACCAACTAATTCAGATAATACGTGAAATTAAATCTAGCTTGGCGGGGGTCTCCGACACCTTCCAAAAAATACAGATTTTAGCTAACATCGCTGCCAAGTACGATGTTTAACACTACCAAAACAGACTTAAAAATCATATCTTGGAATTCCAACGGACTGACGCCTCACTTTAACGAATTACAAGTACTGACGGACAAAATTGACCCCGACATAATACTAATACAAGAGACCAGACTCAACAAACGACCCCCCAAAAAGCTACCAAACTACACACCACTCAACAAACCATGGACAACCTCAGGAGGACTACTGACTTATTACAAAAACACGCTTGACCCCCACACGATTGACCTACCCTGTACCATAGCCGACACACAAATACTGCAATTCGACGACCTGACAATCATCAACTACTACTTACCACCAAAAAACAAACACGACGAGGACAAACTTAACGAACTATTTAATTTATCCGGCAAAGTAATTTTAGCTGGTGACTTAAACTCCGTTCACCCAAATTGGAACAACACCACATCAAACCATTACGGAGAGCAATTAAATAGATACCTACAAAAAAATACTGACTTGAAACTCGACTACCCCACAAACGATTATACACACTACCCTTACTGCCCAACAAAAAGACCAACAACCATTGACTTCGCCATTACAAAACAATTACAAACTAACGTGACAGCCCTCAACAAATTAAATTCCGACCATTTACCAATACAAATCGACATACTTTCCATAAAAATACCTATAAACCCCCCCCCAACCGAGAACGATCACAAACTGGACAAAATTTACCCTACAACTACATAACTTAGCCCTAAACCCCAACATAATCACAAACCCTGAAATCGACGCAGCAATTAAAAACATGACCGACAAAGTCACAAACATTTACAACCAAAACACTAAAACAAAACCAATCACCCCATTCAAACTTACTTTACCACCCGAGACGCTACAAAAAATTAAAAACAAAAACAAATTAAGAAAATTATATCAACAGCTTCATTACGCTACCCTAAAAATACAAATTAACAAACTGACAAAAGACATAAACAATGACATAACAACAATCAAAAACAAAAACTGGACCAACACACTTGCAAACTTTACACCACAAAATACACAACAAGTATGGCGAGTCGCAAGAGCACTCAAAAACAAACAAAATACAAAAATTTTCCCAACATTAAACACCACAAACGGACCCAAAATCACCAACACGGATAAAGCGAATGCAATTGCCGAAACATTCTTTTCACACCACGTCATCACAAATTACAATTCAGATTCAAACACAGAAACTTTAGTTAAAAATTCAATTTCAGAATAATAAATTTTCAGTTAATAAAGAGTTTTAAATGTAAAAAAAAAAACACGATCGACCTACCTTGCACCATAGCCGACACACAAATACTACAATTTAACGACTTGACAATTATAAATTATTACTTACCGCCACATAACAAACACGACGAGGACAAACTTGACGAATTGTTAAAATTATCCGATAAAGTAATCATAGCTGGTGACTTTAATTCCACTCACCCAAATTGGAATAATACTACATCAAACCACTCCGGAGAACAATTAAACAGATACATGCTAAAAAATACTGACTTTAAAATCGACTACCCCAAAAACGACTACTCACATTACCCTTACTGCCCAACAAAAAAACCATCAACAATCGACTTCGCACTTACCAAACACTTACAAACTAACGTGACAGCACTCAGTAAACTAAATTCCGACCATTTACCAATACAAATTGACATTCTTTCGATAAAAATACCAATAACCCCCCCCCCTCAACCGAGAACGATTACAAACTGGACCAAATTTACCTTACAACTACACAAATTAACCCTAAACCCAAACATAACTACGAACTCAGAAACCGACGCAGCAATCAAAAACATTACCGACAAAGTTACGAACATTTACAACCAAAACACAAAAATAATACCAATCACCCCATTTAAACTTACGTTACCACCTGAAACTTTACAAAAAATCAAAAACAAGAATAAACTAAGAAAATTATACCAACAACTACACTACACTACCTTAAAAAAACAAATAAACAAACTAACCAAAGACATAAACAATGACATAGCAACAATCAAAAACAATAACTGGACCAACATACTGTTACGATTAACAATGTCCCAATTATAATTGGAATAAAACTAAAGTACTTGAGATGTTAAATAAAAAATAATTATGTGTTCTACGCCTATGAAACGATTCAAATAGTGCAACGGTTGCATTTGTGGCGGGAACGGTCAGCCTTGAACGCGAGCCGACCGGCATTCCGATTTGAGTTCTCGATGAGATAAGTTTCAAAAATTATCGAGCTTGTGGTGTGAGACTTAATAAGAAAAAAAAACATTTTTTTGTGAAGTTTGGTCGTCCAGCTGGCAGTCCACGCTTCAATTATAAAATAAAGTGAGTAAAAACACTATGTTCACTAATTTTAAATTGTGCGGGCGTGTTCCAAACCAACCAGCGATGGAATTATTATTGCTTTTCCATTAATACATACCGGACCAACCTCTATATGGAGTAATATCGATAAATAAAGTGACTCTGTTCATATCGATCTTTATTGTCGCTATTTATGGAATTATTATTAACTTTCGATTAATGCAGATCGGATTAATATCGATAAATCTAGTGACTCGGTTCATATCGATCTTTAATGTCGCTAGCCATGGAATGATTATTGACTTTGAATTAAGCATATCGGATTAATATCGATCAATATAGTGACCGGGTTATATCGACTCTTATCGCGATTTGTGGGATTGCTAAAAATTTCGGATTTCAAGTTATATGGACCTTCAAGATAAAGGAAAATTAGAATTAATTTGGTATCCGCTGTAGGTACATGTAGAGATAAGTAGCTTTAAGTTAATGCATGTTCATTGTCGACAATTTGCCGTAATTTTAAAGATTACCTTGTTTATGCCTTACGTAGTGCCGTAAAATTAATGTCGCCATTGTTTTGATTAATTATTTTTTTGTCATTAAATAATGTACATTCTTACCGATTATTTTTGTGTGTATCTAAGATTCTTGTAGACATTGTACAATTGAAGTGTGGACGGTAAGTAATAATTGGGGCCCACAATTCTCGAAGACATTGTGGGACCGGGAATTCCGTATCGACCGACCCTGGAGATTTGATGAAGCTAGCCGTAAAAGTTTTGTTCTCGCAAATTATCGTGGTCATCGTATCAACACTTGCAAACATTACACCACAAAACACACAAAAAGTATGGCGAGTCGCAAAAGCACTCAAAAATAAACAAAATACCAAAAATTTTCCAACACTAAATACTACAAATGGACCAAAAATCACAAACACGGATAAAGCGAATGCAATTGCCGAAACATTCTTTTCACATCACGTCATTACAGATTATAATTCAGATCACAACACAGAAACTTTAGTCAAAAATTCAATTTTAGAAATTAAAAATTCCACACACGTTACACCACCCGAACACCTCACTACGCCTTCAGAAATTCAATTTATTATCAAAAAACTCCGAAACAAAGCCGCCGGAAGAGACAATTTAGAAGCTTCTCTCATAAAAAAATTCCCTAGAAAACTAATCCTTCAGATTTACTACATTTTAAATGCCTGCCTTAAAAACCAATACTTCCCCACTTCATGGAAAATAGCTACAGTAGTCCCAATTAAAAAGCCAGGCAAACCCGCAAACCTTCCGGCCAGCTACCGACCAATCAGCCTACTACCCATTCTATCAAAAATACTTGAAAAAATCATACAACACAGGCTAAAATTGCACGACCTAGAATTCAACACCATCATCCCGGAACAATTTGGGTTCCGGGCAAAACACAGTACCACCTCACAGCTCGCCATGCTCACGAACAAAATTACAATAAACTATAATAAAAATAAAACAACAGCCGTCATGACCTTGGATATGGAGAAAGCCTTTGATACCATTTGGCATGACGGACTACTACACAAGCTACACATTAACAAATACCCACCATACATGGTCAAAATCATCTCCAGCTTTCTACACCACCGACACTTTTTAGTAAAATTAAACAACACCTACTCAAAATCATATCACATCCCGGCCGGAGTCCCCCAAGGTTCCGTCCTCGCACCAACACTCTTCACATACTACATAAACGACTTACCTAAACATCCCGACACGACCATCTCACTATTCGCCGACGATACCGCCATAATATCAGAATCTTTAAAAAAAATCAAGCCATTAAATACATACAACGACACGCAACCATACTGAAAGACTACTTTTTTACGTGAAAATTAAAACTTAACGAAACAAAGACAACCCTGACCACTTTTACGCACAAAAAAGACCGACTTACCGAAAAACTCACCTTAAACAACATCGACATCGACAAAACACCGACTGTTAAATACCTCGGACTCACACTTGACGAAAAATTAAATTACAAGACGCACCTACAAATTACTGCGACCAAAGCCAACAAAGCACTACACATACTTTTTCCCCTAATTTCATACAAAAACAAGCTCGACATAAAACTTAGACGACTAATCTACACATCGACCATCAGACCAATCTTATTATACGCCGCCCCTGTATGGAGCAGTGCTTCAACTACGAACATCAAAAAAATACAAACTATTCAAAATAAAGCACTCCGTATTATAACAGGGGCCCCCCGCAACACAGAAACTTATGACTTACATGAACTAGCTGGACTACCGACTTTACAATACATTATTTTCAAAACAGCAACAAAATTTTTCACCGAAACTGTACAGCAAAACCCGACGACCTCCCACATAGCCATACTGACGAACTCGACAATGCCCTTCAGGAAAAAACACAAATTACTACATGACTTACTACTATAAACACCACCATTACCGTAATTCATTTTATTCCCCCTTTTTCTCTCTGCTTTGCTTTTCTTTATTATATTTTATTTAGTATGTAGTTGTTTTTAACCTAGTTTTAAGTAGTTTAGTTTAGTTAGCTTTAATTAACTCAAGGACGCTGGGTTTTTGATACTCACTCTTTCCCGGTAGAAATCATATCTTGTAAATATCAATTAAATGTAACATGCACACCACTATGCTAAATCGCAAATAGGCGCAGAGTAAATTTTCTTTCTAGCAATTAATTTTAGAGCAACTTCGTTGCAATATTATGTAATATACTTTCACATTAATAAAGAGTTTAAATCGTAAAATCGTAATCACTGCCAACTTCAAAGCGACACATACACAGGACACACATTCGCATTGTGAATGCGAGTCAGTACAGTCGACTTTTACCCCCCCGATAAAAACACATAGTGAAAACCCGCGACGTCAAAAACACTCAATAGTGCGTACATACATTTCGATAGTTTCTAGTTTTTAGTTATTTTAGTTATCATTAGTGCATATTTAACCACCTCGGCCACCTCAGACAATACAAACAATTTTTCTTCGCCCCAATTCCGCCACAACAAACACTTTAGTGCGTCATTCACCCCGAGCTGTGAAAAACTTTACCTCAACACCGCGACAGTGCCCGCGAACCCGCGACCGACTTTACAGTGCAACGCCACCCACACGATAAGAAACGCGACATTATTTCAAATAACGCCCATATAAACACTTTGTGCCTAAATTTCATCATGCTACCTAACTTACACTTTTTCAACCGAGTACTTCGTACTGCGCTACCAACCCCATGAGGTTTTAGCAACTTTTAACACGGCTCCGAGCCGCAATGTCATTTTTCAATCACCAGATGAAGGAGATAATGGTGCCTGCGGCACCAACATGCTCCGCATGTCAATTATGCTTTGCTTTGTTTGAGTCGACTTTTATGCCAGTGTTGTTTTTACGAAACGACCTTGTGTAATAGCCAGACCTTAATTACAAATTATTATTTTTCAGATAAATTTATGATAGAGGCGTCCAACAAACGCAAAAAGTTCACCTCCGCCGATGAGGACTCGGCCTTTATAACCACGTTGAACAATATAGCAGCAACATCCAATATCCCACCACGCCCGGCCATGAGCGAGGGCAGTAACTCATCCCATCCGATCGCAGAAATCAGCGCTAGTCTCAACGAAATGGAAGTGACCGAGGTCACCGAAAAAATCACATCACCGTTGCCACTCCACAATAAATATGGGCTCCACGATATAACGGACCCTAATGAATATTACATCGTAACTACAAGAAGACAACGTGCTCAAAACCGACCAGCAACCGAAAAACCTATCGTAGCCAGCGTATCGACGGCTACAAAAAACACCAGGACTGCCAAACCCCCACCAATAATACTCGTTAAAAAATTATTAATTATTGCTCCCTTTCATTTAGAGTGTAAAAAGGTTACGAAGTCTCCAATCCTTTTTCAAACGGTCCGGAATCAAACCTGGATTTACACCCAGACGATTGAAGACTTCCACAACTTGAAGGCGCATATCTTCAACACCATGGGAGAATTTGGATATACATACTGTGGTGATTTTTCGTTGGGTTGCCCCGGCATGTTAGATCGCGGTCATATAAATTTGTTTAAGTCTGCAAATTAGTAAGTTTTATTTAAAGGAATGTTTAATATTGGCTAAATTTATTACTTATAACACTACTTAACACGTTATTGTATTTTTATAAAAACTTTAAAATCAGTGAATTCATTTGTGTCGTGCTTCAAAGTGAAAATCTAAAACAAAAGACAATCAAGAATATGTGCAACATCCTGTACATTTTGATAATACTTACAAAATTATGAATTTTTGAAAAGTTGGCGGCCTCTCTCTAGCGATATCCGAGCGGATAGCAGACCACATTTTTGAGTTGTGCAATTAATTTGCGCTGTTTAATATAAAATTTGATTTATAACTGAGTGAAAATCAGTTAGATGCTCCAAAGTGCGTTTTCTATAGTGTACAGTAGTGAATTTGATAAATTTTAGAAAGATATAGCTAAAACAGAGCAATTTGTAATATCAGAGATAATAATTTTTATCAAGGTCGAAAAGGGACACCACGCCATTTTTGATTTATTTCCAATACGAGGAAATTAATAATTTGTTTTCTTACCTTCGATCAGAGTTACGCCAATTCAAACAGATACTCATTGGAATTGGATGCAACAGATTTTCTTGAAAATTATCAACAAGACGGAAGCCGTCAAGAAGCACTTCAAGGTATTTAAGAAAATTAGTACATGCAAACATCAAATTTATTATAAAAGCTTTATTTCATTTTTTGACAAAATTGTAGAAATTTTGCTTTTCACATTTACACAGTGGTCCATGATCGTAAAATTTAGAGACAATATTAAAATTTTAGTAAATAAAATTTTACAATCAGTGGCCTTACACACAAAAACACTAAAGCCAAAAAGCGAACATTGTCGCTACTTTATTCCTATAAATAAAACTTTTTCTCCCGAGTTCAAAAAGGTATTATTATTTACTATAAAAACAAACGGGGTTTCCCAAAGGAATCCACTCCTGAAGTCTCTGATCCACCGAGTTTATCTGACTAGCCGAGGTAATATTTAAGCTGGTGAAGGACAGTAAGTCGTGTTTTATACGAAATCCCACTACAATACACACCCGCAGCCGAGCGCCTACAAAAGATGGTCTTAAAAGGAAGCGCCGGCTACCTTACCGAAGAGAGTTCCGTTCCAGCACTGACCTAGAGAGCACGTATTTTTGAATACGTCTCCTTTTTCTTTTGCCAGGTTTACATTCTTTTGCACTGCTTCACCAGCCTTAAGCGGTAAGTTAGTAAGTTTCAGTTATTTTTCGATTTATAAATCAGCACGACCACCACGGAAAACGACATTACAATTCCGCCAAATGTGGCGCTTGAATTCGTCAACGCTAAATTCCACAACAGAGTGTGTTTGCGGGCACACAGTCAAAGCCCAGACCGCAAAAAACTAAAAGTGTTCCTCAGTGAAAGTTCTAAAAACAGTAAAATCATGTCAATTAATAATGCCCCCCCCAGTGACACTCATAATAATTCAACCCCTAAAAATGTGCAAAGTGTAACCCAAACAACTGCAATCAATAACAATAACATGGAAGTGGAGACAACCGTATTACCAAATGTACCTACGTACAACAGTTTTGGGGTACTTACAAACGCACCAGAGAGGCCCACAAACCCGAATTACAACGCCCAGCCATGGACGACAGTCCAACGCACACCAGTGCACAAAGCTGCCCCCAAGACCACCAAGCCCAAGACGCCCAAGCCGCCACCAATTATACTCACCACCCCGGTCGGACAGGTCCATGCCTTTGTTGCAAAACTCAACCCTTTAATCAAAGGCAAGCTGTTAGTACAATACGTGCGCGGACAAACATGGGTTTACACCGAAACACCGGAGGACCATAGGGCCATCAAAAGCACAATCTTTGCCGATAAAGCTGTCCAGGGGTACAGCTACCAATTAAAGGAGGATAAACAACTAAAACTCATCATGAAGGGCTCCCCATACATGGAGGAGGCAGAGGTCACCACAACGATGTTCGCGGAGCATCAAATCACGCCAACCGCAGTCACCAAGATGAAAAATAAATTCGGCGATTTAACAGGTTCTTTCCTGGTGGCATTCCCACCTTCGGTACAAATCCAAGACGTCCGCAGCATCAGATCATTAGGGCAAGTAATGGTCCACTTTGAAGAATATTCAAGGAGGAACACGCGCACACAATGCTATCGCTGCCAGAGCTTCGGCCACGGGTCGTCGAACTGCCACATGAAGCCAAGATGTATCAAATGCTTGGACAATCATCTCACAGCCGACTGCCCGAGGAAGGTCAAGGATGAGGGGGTCAGGTGCTGCAACTGCGGTGAGCCACATCCCGCAAACTTCAGCGCCTGCCCCAAATACCTAACATACAGTGGCTCCCATAAGTAGGTTAATTTTTAAGAAAATTTTAAAATTATAATATATAATTTTTTAGTAACGGAAAACTAACGATTTTTGTTTGGTTTATAGAAGTTATGACTGTATGTAAGCCGTTACAACTGAAATCAGCAGTTTTGCTTATCACTAAAAAAAATAATAGGACTGCAATCTTGTAACTGCAGTTTTACATGTTACAAAAGTAGGTTAACTTTATCATTACTGCGTAATGTTTTCTTCAGTGCACAACTGAATTTGAAAATTTAGTTACAAAGTGAATCGGTGTACTTCTTAGATAAAATTTTTGTTGTTGAATTTAAAAAAAAGTTTTATGGAAGTGAATTTTTGCTATTACATTCATTTTACTGTATTTTAATACATTTAATTCGGAATATTTCAATAATAAGGACAAAAATGGGAAAATTTCAATATTTAACCACAGAAGAGCGTAAACTAGTGTTAAAAATGTATGGATCTGGCAACACGATTAAAAAAATTGCAGAACTTTTCGGTAAATCCACCACTTCAATTTTCAAAGTGATAAAAGCATTTAAATATGAAGGTAGAGTAATGCCTGTTAAGAGAACAGGACGGCCAAGAATCACCACAAAAAGAGAAGATATTAAAATACAGACATTATCTTCTGTTAGTCCTACCACATCTGTGCCAAAAATTAAAGCTAAACTCCAAAATATATGGAAAAATGTTCCATCAACCCAAACTATAAGGCGTCGTCTTTATGAATCAAATAAACACGGTCGGATTGCACGCAAAGTACCTTACTTAAGTAAAGTAAATATTAAGAAAAGGTTGAAGTTTTATATGGATCATGTTTTAAAACCTATAAATTATTGGAATAAGATATTATGGACAGATGAATCGATGATTCGACTTAAATACAGTCATGGCAGAGTGTATGTTTGGAGAAACCAAAGCGAAGTTTACTCTTTTAAGTGTATTAAACCTACATTAAAATCTTTGGAAAAAGGACTTATGGTGTGGGGGTGCATGTGTACAACCGGTGTAGGAAAAATTGTCATTTTACAGGGAAGAGTTAATGCCACAGTTTATTTAAATCTGTTAAAAGACGTAATCATACCTGAAGGCAAAAGGTTAATTGGTAACGATTTTATATTACAACAAGATAATGCACCTATTCATCGTGCTAAAATTGTCACCAATTATTTAAAAGAACATGCTATTAATGTTATCGAGTGGCCACCACAAAGCCCGGACCTCTCACCCATCGAAAATCTCTGGGCTTTATTGAAACTCCGAATTTCACAGAGGTCTCCGAGGAATTTAACCGAACTTCGAAATATGATCGAAGAAATTTGGTATGAAATAAGTTCATCAGAGTGTAGATCATATGTAGAAACATTACCATCACGATTGGCAACCCTATCTATCAGAAAAGGTGGCCATTGTGGCTATTAATTTCTTAAATTTCTAATATTAACCTACTTTTGGAACATTAGTTTTAGTTAAGTTTTTATTTTATTTTTTTTTATAAGTTTTAAGATTAAAAATTAAAAATTTTTTTCTTTGAAATACGTGTGAAATTAAATGTTTTAACAATAATAATTTTTATTTTTACTTTAAATGCAAAAATAAGTTTGAATGGTGCATTTGTATCTAATATAACTAAAAATTAACCTACTTATGGGAGCCACTGTATCTGGAAAGGGTGAGTAGCCGAACTCAGCGCCAAACAATGCCATCATCAACAAGTCAGCCCTCAGCACCGCAACAAATTTTCTCACATCAGCCTTCAGCACCAAATTTCAACTTCAATAACCAACAACGCACTCAAGACTTCACAAACTTCCCCCCCCCCCTACCTAAACAGACGCAACCAATTAGACATTTCTCACCACCGACAATACAAAGACAGACCTACGCTCAAAACTTGACTCAAACCCCAGTACTTAACGAACAAACTGACACAACAAACAGCCCCAGCGATCTGACTACCTTATTCAAATAGATGAATGAACTTAAAAATACCATCAACATTCCCCAAATGATCATGATCATTAGGGAGATCAAAGCCAGACTCGCTGGGGTGACTGACACCTTCGAAATCATACAAATATTAGCTGACATTGCAACCAAATTTAATGTATAAACAAACGACTGACAAATTAAAAATCATAATTTGGAACTCGAACGGACTCAGGACAAAAACTAACGAATTACAGACACTAATCGAACAAAACGACCCGGACATTGTACTTATACAGGAGACAAGACTTAATAAACTTAACCCGACGAAAATACCCAACTACAAATACATAAACCAACCACGGACCCAACACGGAGGACTTCTGACCTACCATCACAACACAATCGACTTAACGCCACTTGACATACCCACTACCAACGCTGACACGCAAATTTTACAAACAGGTGACCTGACTATCATAAATTATTACCTCCCCCCCCCCGACAAAGACATGACACCAACAAACTTGACCAATTACTACAGCTGACAAACAAAATCATTATTGCAGGTGACATGAATTCCAAACATGTCACCTGGAATAATAATAGTAACAACACAAACGGCACCGACCTATACGACTACATCCAACAATCTGACGCTCTAATTTCATACCCAACTAATGACTACACGAGATACGACCCCAACCAAAATAACAATCCCTCAACAATAGACCTGACAATAACACAAAACTTAAACGTACGCAGTATCATGACCATCAATGCCCTCAGCTCAGACCACAGACCCGTACAAATTTTAATTACCTCGTTAAAAATACCATTTTACCCCCCAAGACCCCGCAAAACAACGAACTGGACAAACCTGACCCAACAACTACGAGACATTAAAATCAACCCCAATATTAACACACCTACAGAAATCGACGACGCAATAAACACACTAACTAACGAAATCACTAGACTATACGAAAACAATACAACCAAGACCCCCCCCCCCCCAAACATAAACTTAAACTGACTCCAGACATATTACATAAAATCAAAAACAAAAACGCACTCCGAAAAATTTATCAACGACACAACTACCCGACCTTAAAAATACAAATCAACAAACTGACCAGCGACATCAATAAAGCAATAAATAAAATCAAAAATGACAACTGGACAAAAACACTTGGCAACATTACTACAAAAGACATGAAAACATTATGGCGAATTACAAAAGCATTGAAAAACAAAAACACAACCACCACAATACCGACATTACACACAAGTCATGGCTTAAAAACTGCAAGTGCGGACAAAGCAAACGCAATTGCACAAACATACCTCACACATCATAATTTAACAAATCACCCCACCGACATTTACACCGAAAACATGGTCAATCACACCACAACAAACTTCAAACTATCCTCTCATCCAACCCCACCTGAAGAACTCACCTCTCCTGCCGAAATCAAATCCACAATCCGTTCACTTAAAAATAAAGCTGCCGGAAACGACAGCATAGGAGCTTCACTCATCAAAAAATTTCCCAAAAAAGTCATCGTCCAAATATATTATATCCTAAATTCCTGTCTAAAAAACCAATACTTCCCATCCGCTTGGAAAACCGCCGTTGTCATCCCCATCCCAAAACCCGACAAACCCAAAACAAACCCCGCTAGTTACCGCCCTATCAGCCTCCTACCCACACTATCAAAAGTCCTAGAAAAACTCATCCTTTACCGTCTCCAAAAACACTACAACACACACAACACCTACATCCCTGAACAATTTGGGTTCAGGGCAAAACACAGTACCGTACTGCAGTTAGCCATGCTTGTACACAAAATCACAACAAACTACAACTTAAACAAATCCACGACGATCATGACACTTGACCTAGAAAAAGCCTTTGACACCATATGGCACGACGGACTCATACATAAACTTATAACGAACAACACCCCCCCTCATCTCATCAAAATCATCTCAAATTACCTAACGGACAGAACCTTTCTTGTAAAGATACAAAACTCCTTCTCAAATCCTCTTCCTATTCCCGCAGGAGTCCCACAAGGCTCAATCCTAGCCCCAACCCTCTTCACCATTTACATAAACGATATCCCCAAACATGAAAAAACGGACATCTCACTTTACGCTGACGACACAGCAATAATAGCCGAATCATTCAACAAGAACAAGACAATCACCTACCTACAAAAACATGCCGACATACTACAAACATACTTCACTACATGGAAACTCAAACTAAACGAAGACAAAACCACCCTCACAACTTTCTCCCACAAACGTGACCTAATGACGACCCCCCTAACAATCAACAACACAAACATTACAGTGACAAACAACGTCAAATATCTCGGACTCACTCTTGACCAACGACTAACTTACAAGACGCACTTACTTTATTACTTTACGCCTCCCCTATCTGGAGTAACGCAGCCAAAACAAACGTTAGACCAATACAAGTCATCCAAAATAAGGCTCTGCGTATGATTACAGGTGCTCCCAGATATACAGAAACATACCCCCTACATGAACTTGCCAACATCGACACACTGACCAACGTGACTTACCACACAGCCTACAATTTCTTTACCAAAACAGTTCTACTAAACCCGACGACCAAACACATAGCGACACTCAGACCAGCAACAATGCCCTACCGACTAAAACACAAGACGTTACATCAAATACTATTCTAAAAATCAAACTTATCAACTTTCTAAATTAAACACCCCCCCTTATCCCTCTCCCTCCCTTTTTACTTTTTTCTACTTTTATTTCTACCCCACCCCCTTTATCATCTTTAATTTATTTTATTTTACTTTACTCAAATCCCCCCCCCCCCCTTTTACTATATTTTTATATGTTACGTTTTTTAAATTTTATCTCACAATACATGGCGCTGGGTTTTGCACTCATTTTTCCCAGATATAGAACAAAACAAAACGAAGTCAACATGCCAACCTACAACCATAGAACTGACCGATAAATCTGTAGATAGGAGCGGCCATGAAGACCCATGCGGTTTATTTTTTATTAATGTGATAAATTAATATGAAATGTAAATAGTTACACAAAATAAAGAGTATTTTTATGTTATGTTATGTTCTTACCGAAGACGACATCAAACAAGAATTAGCCACAATTAGTATCATTCCCACCTCAATTATCAACATGAAAAATAAGTACGGTGATGTAACTGGTTCTTTTTTTACAGTTTTCAGCAGACGTCAACCTCATCAAAATAAATCGAAAAAAAAAGTATAAAACTAGAAATTTTGCAGTGATCCTAAGGGGCTATATTTCTCACTCAGCTACGTACGGATTATTAAAAATATTGTGTGATACACCAACTCTAAATTTATTACTAAAAGATGCACGGACGGTTA
Organism: Cantharis lateralis; assembly: GCA_963170105.1. Lineage (NCBI taxonomy): Eukaryota > Metazoa > Arthropoda > Insecta > Coleoptera > Cantharidae > Cantharis > Cantharis lateralis. The sequence continues at coordinate 28,308,560 of OY720628.1, forward strand.
TGCACACTCCTCGCCAAACAATAACAGGAGTTATATTGTCATATTGGTATTAAGAATTGTTTGAACCAATTACTTTATGGTATTGTAATAACCGAGGATACCAGTATAGATATTGCAATAAATATTGATGGTTTGCCATTAAGCAAAAGTTCAGGAAGTCAATTATATCCAATATTGTGCATTTTACTAAGTACTGAATAAAGTGGCTGTGTAACTGTTGCTGGCATTTATCACGGTAATGAAAAACCAGCAAGTTTTAATAATTTTTTGGAAGAATATGTTGATGAAGCAATTCTTTAAACTAAGTAAAGGAATTCAAATACAAAATTACACTTTGAACTTAAAAATAAAAATGTACCTTTTTGATGCAGTAGCAAAAGCTAGCGTATTATACATAAAAGGATACTCGGGCTATTTATCTTGCACAATATGTAATAAGAAGGTGATTATAGATAATCGTATATGTTTTCCGGAATTAGATTTTATTAAACGAACTGACAATGATTTCTTAATGCTAGCAAACCCAGATGATGATACTGGATATTCATATTTGGAAAAAATACCAGGCATCGGTTTAGTTACAGAAGTACCTCTCGATTACAGGCATCTAATATCCTTAGGTGTGGTAAAAAAACTTTTAGTATCTACATGGTGTTTCGGCTCTCCACCTCATAAATTTTCAAACACAGTAATTCCTAAAATGTCTGACTATTCTGAACATATTGCTAAATTTATACCCTGAGAATTTTCAAGAAAGTCTCGATCTCTTAAGGAATCTAAACGATGGAAGGCCACAGAATTTAGGATTTTCCTGTTGTACACTGGACCAATTATTATTCTTAAGGATAATATAGAAAATACAAAATATAACCATTTTTTATCTTTGCATGTAGCTATAAGAATAATGTTAAATGACGAACACTTACAAGAATTATTGGAATATGCAAATTCATTATTGCGACATTTTTTAGAATCATGCAACATTATTTACGAATAAAAATTTTTAACCCATAACGTCCATAATTTGTTACATTTAATTGAAGATAATATAGGTAAATTTGGAAATGTAAAGTTATTTAGTAATTTTTCAAATTACAAAGTACACTTTTTATTAACTAATATGCCCAAATATGGACTCAAAATAATGTGCGTTTATCAACGCGTCCACACGCGTTGGTTTACGGCATCAAAAAGCCTCTTTTAATATCTTAGAAATACCAAAATAAATTTTTCAAAAAATGACACAATTTACAAAATTAACAAAAATAATAAAAATCAATTTTTGTCACCACAAATATGTAGCCTATTGTCACAAATTGAATACAGAAGTTCTAATTGGAAGAAAGTACACTATTTTATCTGAATTTTACAGTATTCCGTGTTCTTCAACAATGTTAAAAGTATCTAAAATAAACAAGGAAAAGCCAACCAATACTTGGACTATTCATAAAATCAAACTGATTAGTGAAAAAGTTTTTACTAAATTTGTGATTGCTACCTCTATGGCAACAAAAGCTACATTTTCATCGGACATATCTGCGGCGGAAGAATGCCTACCTGAAAAACGTAAGCGACAGCGAACAAATTTCAGCCGCTCTTTAGAAGAAGATGTCAAGTATGGACAATTTACCTTCATTTCCAAAACTACCTCCGTGTCCATCAGCAGGCACATCAAAAAGTAAGTTTATGGTAATTATATTTTAATAAACATTGTTTAATTTCACAGAAAGTAATAACAGTCAATTATGTGCTATGGATGTGAGGTGTGGGTGGTGAAAGAGGCAATGAAAAAGAAACTCAGAGCGGTAGAAATGAACTCTCTAAGACACTACAGAGAATCCCTAACGAAGAAATTAGAAGGCAAATAGAAGCACTTGAAACCGTGGCAAAAAGAATTGAAAGGAGAGGGCCGAAATGGTTTGGGCATATGTTAAGAATGAACGATGACCTAAAAGATTGTTTAAATGGAACTCTGGCGGGAAGAAAAAACGAGGAAGACCACGAAAATCCTGGAATGAAGGGTTGAGGAAAGCAATGAGAAGCAGAAACCTTAACGAAGACGATGCACATAATAGAGAGACCTGGCGAAAGGGCACGGATACACAATTTCCAGCTGTAGGAAGATAAATTGTATAGTAGTTAGCATGCTTATTATTAGAAGTCCCGTCGTGTCCGCGAAGCGGGCAAGACGTGCCCACAGTGTGCTAGTGTTGTGCTGCGATTTAAAATTTCATCCTGTACCTGTACTCCAAGTGCAGAAAATGTCGGGCCAATAGGACCACTTCCCGAGTCGAGCCAAAGCAAGCTACGAGGGGTTGCGGAGATCGCCCAAAGAACGTCACACCTTGGTAGTTTGTCCATAAAACTACCGATATTCTATTACAACTTGCAATTAACTACAATATTATATATTTTTTACAAATTTCTATTATTTTACATATTACATAAACTAGCGATTAGCGAAACCAAAATTCGAAATTAAAATAAAAAGTTAAATTTTTATGGAACAATAAATCAATAAGTAGGAACTTTATCTATATTTTAGCTCATATCTGATGACTCTGACGAGGAAAGCGACCATACAGAAAACAATTATTACGATGACATATTGGCAAATCAAGAGGAATGTACATCACAAGAGAATATTGCATCACAAAATATAAATGCGGATAATTTACTTCCTACCACTTCCCAAAACAAGAATAGACATATATCAAATATTGAATGGAAAAAAATTAAAACCAAACTTGCTCTTCCTATTCCGCCTTGGAAAGGGAATTTGCCCAATGCACAGGAGATACATACACCAATAGAATATTTTCGAAATATTTTTGATAATGACTTATTTGATGTCATAATAGAACAAAGTAATTTGTACTCAGTTCAAAATAATCCAAACAAGCCACTGTCTTTGACTAAACCGGAATTAGAACAGTTCATGGGTATTTCTTGCTTTATGTCAATTTACAGATTGCCAAAACAAAGAATGTACTGGAGTCCAGTCACACGTATTCCTCAAATAGCCGATATAATGAGTGTGAATAGGTGGGAGACAATAAAAAAAAATATACATCTAAGTGACAATGCAAAGCAACCATCAAGGGACTCGAGAGACTACGACAAACTCTATAAAATAAGACCACTTGTAAAAAAACTCAATTTAGTGTTTGGAAAAATTCCAATGGGTGAGTTTTTGGCACTAGATGAACAAATAGTCCCCTTCAAAGGCAAAAGCAGCCTAAAACAGTATATCCAAAGAAACCTCGGAAATGGGGCTATAAATTATTTGTTCTAACCGAAGTTTGAGGCCTGGTGCATTCATTTGAAGTCTATACCGGACATGAAGAGCACACATTGTTACCTAATGTCGGGTCAGCTGGTTATGTTGTGCTAAGATTAGCTGAAGTGATTCCAAAACATCAAAACTATAAATTGTATTTTGATAACTGGTTCAATGGAATAAAACTTCAAGTTGAATTGGCCAAAAACGGTATACAATGCTTGGGTACCGTCAGATCCAACAGACTGACTGCTTGCCAATTTATTTCTGATAAAGATCTAAAGGCCAAAGGAAGAGGAGCATTCCAAGAGCAACGGACTAATGTTGATGGTGTCCAACTCACCGCGTTCAAGTGGTATGACAACAAAAGTGTTACGACTCTAAGTTCCTATGCTGGAGCATACCCATGTGTACCTAAAAGGCGATGGAATCGTATTTCCAAAAGTTACGTTGAAATTGAATGCCCATCAGTAATACAACTCTATAATAAAAGCATGGGTGGTGTAGATTTATTGGACTCACTGCTAGCTCTATATCGCATTCACATCAGATCCAGAAAATGGTACCATAGGCTTTTCTTTCACTTCATAGATATGTCCATAGTACAGTCTTGGTTATTGTATCGAAGAGATTGTGATTCTGTTGGGCAACCAACAAAAGAAAGAATGAGTTTGCTATCCTTCAAAGCTGAAGTGGCCCAAGTTTTATGTACACAAGGAAAAAGTACCATCAAGATGCGTGGCCGTCCATCAAGTGCCAGTCAAGTCGAAGTTGGATTTGAAGAAAATACCACGCGACACTGCCTATTCCGTGTAAAGACATACGGAAGGACCAAATAGGACACTGGCCAGTTTTTGAAGAAAAAAAAGGAAGATGTAAATTCCCCTCATGCAAAGGAACACCAAAAGTAATGTGCACAAAGTGTAAAACTTATCTATGTTTTACAACTTCTAGTAACTGTTTTTATAAGTTCCACAACAATTAGCTTGGAAGTATTATGTACTTGCACAATGTAGCCTAGGAGCAACGTTCCAAAAATAAACCAAAATAAGGAATATTAAGAAATATTTTTTAAATGTAGTACTTTATAATTCATGCAATATAGGGTTAATATTTTAATTTAAATTGCAATCGGGAAAGCACCGGTAACATTCGGTGCAATACAATTCGCTTTAGTGGGCCGGCAAATCGAAACAAGATGTCATCTAAAGGCGCGCTTTTTAAAATCAATCGAATATTTAAAACTAATTTTCCAATTAATATAATATTTAAAAATACTTTCTTTAAATTTTATTTATTATTTAAAAATATATTTAATATTTTTTTATTTAATTTATTAGTTCGTCAAATGAAAAAAATTTTGTTTATTTACACTCGGTAAATTTTTTTCGGTTCGTCAAATTGCTTTTCGAAACGATTATCGCGATTTCTTTGTAAAAATAATTATTTAACAGTAAAAATTATATCTACTTAATAATACAAGTAACATATTTACAAAATTTCCACGATTGCAGGTAAACATATTATTTTATCAAAATTGCAAAAGTTATTTCAAAATTAAGTTTTCGATTTTTACAATCGCAAAGAATCATTCATTCTTCCTTACGATAAAACAAGGACCCTTAGCCTTTTTAATTTTTATCAATGATCTGCCTTCATCAAATTATTTGCTGACGACTGTGTGGTGTATCGTGTTATACGTGACCTAATTGATTGCGATAGACTAATGCAAGATTTCGTAAAGCTTGAAAAATGGATACTAGACAACAAAATGGCTGTAAATAGTAATAAATGCAAAGTAATTACATTCGGTAATAGAAAAGTCAGCTTTAGTTATGATTTATTAGGTGCACCATTAGACTTAGTGGATAACTGCAATTACATTGGCGTTACTTGTTCGAATAGACTGTACTGGTCATCACATGTCCAACTAATAGTGTCAAAGGCACATGCAACGTTGAACTTCGTAATGAGGAATCTGGTGAAGGCTTCTCCTGAAGCAAGAGAAAGGGCTTACATGTGTCTGGTAAGACTAACCTTGGAATATTGTTCCTCTATTTGGAATCCCCACCAGGCCTATTTGAGTGATCAAATACAAATGGTCCAAAGAAGAGCCATAAGATGGGTGGAAAAAAGATTCGATATGAATTTCAGTCCAACCGAGGCAATGAAGAAAAGAGAGTGGAGTAAATTGTGCACACGACGGACTGTTGCAAGACTGTCAGTCATTTACAAAGCTTATACGGGAAGCCCTGCCTACGGCAGTTTGAAAGAAAAATTGGAAAAACCAACATATCTATCGAGGCATGACCATGTGCACAAGATTAAGCTACCGTTTTACAACAAGAATGTTGGGTTGGAGTCAGTCTTGGGCTCTGGTAATAAAATATGGAATGAATTGCCACCTACTATGTTTGATGAAAGACTGCCAAATTTGAAAATGTTCAAAAGTCTTATTTTTAATCAGCAGGTTACTAATAGCTACCATTGTTGAACCACTAGTTGTTTTACTTGTATGTATATATGTATGTACTTTGTGTTACTGCCACCAGGCATTTATGCCTAATTGTAGTTAATAAATAAATAAATAAATAAATCTATAATACTTTCGAAATATTGTGTGCATGATTATTTTTTACAAACAAAAATTTTCCATTATTTGAAATACCCAATGATATTTTTGTTTTTGAAATTTACTAATAATTGTTTTTTATACTTATAGATGGAAAACAAAGCAAAGTCGGCGCCACCGCTGGGGGGGGCACCTCAGAGATTTGAGGGAAAAAATCTCTGAAAAGACGGCTAGCCGTAGAGAAAGAGCGCCCGCAAGACGGCAGAGGTCACCAGCTAGACGGCAGAGGTCGCCTCCTAGCCGTCGTCGAAGGTCGCCCCCCCATAGCCATCGCGGAAGGTCGCCGCCGACTAATTATCGAGGAAGGCCGCCGCCGTCTAATCATCGAAGAAGGTCGCCGCCGCCTTATCGTCACCAACCACATTCACCCGTTAGACGGCAACGGAAACCGGCGGCGCAGAAAAAAAGAATACCAGAATTATAACTTATAAAAGTTATAATTAATTGTAGTCAATTTTTATTAATATTTTTAATAAAAAAATTTTAAAAATAGAAGAATTTTATTTAAAAAAAAAGTTTTAAATTTATTTAGACATCGCCTAAAACACCAATTAAAAATTCATTCAGAAAAATTAACGAAGAAACACAAATATAGTGTCCATAAAATTTACAATATTGAAATTAATTTCCTTAGTGTTTATATACTACTTCTTCATGCAGTTGATTTCATAAAGAATTATTTTAAAACATATCCTCAGCGACGTACCATTGTTCAAAAGAGAAATAAGTTAAAATACTAAATTGTTAGACCATCCAAACTCGAACGAATAATTTCGACTGGACAATCAACACTTGATCGTTCGATTATTAAACCATTTTTCGCTTAATTTTGAAATATTAATAATATTTATTTAAACGTACAGCTGTACATAAAGTTACAACGAATTTTGAAATGCAAACTTAATAAAGTACACAAAAGGTGAGATACGAAACAATAATTACTATATTTATAATTTATTTTCCCCCATGATTTATGTTATCCTCAAAAATTTTAAGAATTTACACAATTGCCGCATTGCAATGTAAACGTTGCGAAAAAATTAGATTTGACGTTTTATCAACTTTTTAAAATAAATTCTATATCCAGATAACTTCTTATGTTAGTTCTGCGATTTAACGATACGCGGCGACAACAGACGAAACAGTGTAGCCAACTTAAAGGTAAATCCGGTAAATTATAAATTTATCGAAAAAGTTAAACTATTAATGGAATTTTATTCAATTTATATTTATTTAATTGAAATTACAAAATCTATAATGTGAAAAAAAACTACATTTTCGAAATATCCTACATTTTACATAATGTCGACTGGAATAATTTAGTTTTATTTTTTGGGAACTTTTGAAACAATTTTTTAGGGGAAAAATGTTCGAACGTTGGCAAGACCGAGCCAAAATTTGCAGTTACAAATTTTTATTTGTAACTAAGTGACGTGTGTTGTGCTCAAGTGAATATATTTTATAATTTGTGTTTCGAAAATTATAGTTTTGTGTTTTAAGTGCTTTGCTAAAGGTATGTACATCATAGAGACGTATGTGTTACTTAAAAATAATACGATTTATGTAAATATTCATTCATTTTATTTGTCATGTTGGTGCGTCGTCGTACCACAATTTAAGTTATACTTTCTTTTTCGTTTTGGGCATAATCAAATTAATCGACAAAGCTATACAAATATGAGATAATGTAGAAATGATTAAAGATTTTGTAACAAATTTATTCACGCAGCACCTTAAAAAAAAGTTAAACCCTCATGAATTGTCAAAATGGCTGGTACTTTCTGAACATTCATGGCGTCGCGTCGTTGCGTCTTCGGACGTATTCCGTTCGACACCTTTTTAACGTTGTACGACAATAATTTTTTTCAGATTTACACTTATTATAAATCAATTTACACTAATAATACTATATTTACATTTGAAATATCAGTATTAATAATGTTATTCTCTATAAATTGCAATCGGTAAACTTCGGTAAAATTCACGTAAACTAAAGCAACGTCCAACCAAAGGCGCGCTTTTTGAAATCATTCCGGTTATTTATAAAATTTACAGTTTACACGAATTATGTACAAAGAAATTTATTAATTATAAATTGAAAATTTATTCTGTACAATCGTACAAAGCATTTTATAATATTAAACTGTTTAAGTTTGATTTCTAAAACTAAAACTGATACATTTTTTGAAAAATTAACTGATAGGTAAGCCATGATATTAAAATATTAAGATTATCCATTTGTGATTAACAAAAAATAATTAAAATACCTTTAACTATATACCTACTTATTGTTCATAATACTATAAATTGGCACGCATGACCATAAAATCAAAATATTATTATTTGCCAAAATTTTAATTTTTCACTAAAAATCTTTTCAAAGTTTTTATGCTTTTTTCGTTCAATCACTTTTTGAAATGTATTCAATCGAGATTAATTCATTTATTCCATTTGTAAATTTAAAATGACTAAATTATCTGTTTGTAAAAGCAAAAGATTAACCTTGAGAAAATTTCGACATACCACAATTTATTTATTTATTACTTTCCAGGAGATCTTTTGTCATCATCCAGCTGACCATCCTCTGTAGGACAACTGTAATCTCTGCTATTGTGGGTAAGTGCTTTAAATTATTTTACTATTTCTATTCAATTTCCATCTTCGCTGTCATTTATTTTTAATTTTTTCTTTTTTATTTTTCTAATCATCCAAAATGCCCAAACGTTCCTCTTCCAATTTATCTTACCGCCAAAAATCGAAGAAATCCAAGGGTTCAAAACCTATCATGAAACGTCCGCCAACTCAAAATACAGATTTCCTAAACATAATTCGCGGCGACTTTCATCAAGGCACTAAAAGTTTTAAAAACAGCTCGAGAGGTAATCAATGCACAGCTAATGCAGCATTGGCAATTTCTTTTTCTTTTTTTCAATGTGCCACTACGTGGATTGCCGATACTATTAATTCCATATTGATATTAGGCGATATACATTACACGAAGAGTATTGCGACCCGACAACAGCCTACCGTGTCAACTCGAGGCAACCTCCACCACCTGACAGTTGCAGAATTGTGTAGAAATGTGATGATAATAGATAGAAATTTTAAAATGCAAATTCTAGAAGAAGAATCCTATAACGGTCATTTGTTGAATCACAATAACGCATTTCCAAACTTGCTTCAAGGAATGCAAAGATTTTTTGCAATTCACAATTCCGGCATAATCACCTGCAACGGACTATCTGTCGGCATATTTCTAAAAGACGGCATTTATTACTACTTCGATGCACATTCTCGAGATGCATTAGGTGCTGTACACTCTAACGGAAAAGCGTGCTTGACATCCTTTGACGATGTTACGAAAATGCACGACCTAATTTTTAAAAATTTGTTTATTACAAATAACGCAACCGACAGCTTTATCGACAACATTTATTCGCTGATTGCGATTACGATAAATGAAATTATGCCGACTACAACAACTCCATCTGAAACAGCTCTTATAACGTCACCTTCTTCATCGCCAATGGTATTAGCCGATGAAATGCCTCCGTCGACTACAACATTATCGAAATCTTCATCAGTCGCAACCGAAACGCACACGACATGCCGCCGATCGGCAAGAATTCAAATAAGAGAAGAAAAAAAAACTTTGGATCAAGTTTTTGATCAGTTGCACATTTCAAGAAAGAAAAACGGCACCGAAAAGAAAAACGACACCGAAAAGAAAATTGTTTCCAACGTCAAGCAAAATCAAGAAAATTATTTGGGCGTTTTGAATAAAACTTGCCAATTTTGCAAAGCCATCTTCTTCAAAGCTGAATTATTTAAATGTTGTCGAAATAACATGATACATCGAGTACCCTCAAGTTTCAATGCAATTGTTAACCGATCAGCACGAATTTTCTCGACATTTCAAAGCAAACATAATGAGATACAACAATATGTTTGCCTTTGCATCGGTCGGTGCCAACGTCCAACTTCCACCAGGTCGCGGACCGTCCATGTACATAATAACAGGTCTCATTTATCATAAAATAAGTGACATTGATTTAAGCAATCAGCAGCCAAAATATGGACAATTATACTTTTTGGATTCGGCCACAGCCAACGATCATCGTATGAATTACGAAGGCAACGAAAATTTAAATGTCGAATTGATAAATGTAATAGACGAATTGTTACGAACATCTAATACATTTGCTAAATTGTATCGTTTTTTGAAGGAAGTGGAAATTGAAGAACGAATGATTATTATCGGAAGTAATGCCATTCCCAACATCTCAATGAAAATTCATCAAGAAAAAAACATGAATCGCAACAGATATAACGCTCCGACTACGACCGACGAGGTGGGCATCGTTTTTAGAGGTAACGATGGCGATCCACCCGCGCCCGGAGAATTAAGATTGTGCTTAAAATCTGAACCGAGCCGTTTTCAGACGATACGCAGAAATTCGCCAATAGCAGATCCACTTTGCTATCCGATTCTATTTCCAGCGGGCGAATTGGGATGGGAAACTTTCTTACCATTGAATACCGCCGAATCAAAAGAAAATGTGATGCGACAAAGAATCAGTATGAACGAATTCGTTATTTATAATGCATTATCCATACGTGACACTTTCAATCCTATACAAAGTGCAGCCAAATTGACTCAGCAATATTTTGTCGACAGCTACGTGCGTATCGAGGGCGAACGATTAAACTATATAAAACTACATCAAACCGCTTTGAGATGTCATCAGTACAACGGATTATTAGATTATGTGAATAATGTCGCCGATCGTCGAGAAAGCAAAGTAGGTCGTGTCGTTATTTTACCATCTTCATTTGCGGGCAGTCCTCGAGCCATGCAACAGCATTATCAAGACGCCATGACCATCGTGACAAAATAAGGACGACCGGATTTGTTCATCACCTTTACGTGCAATCCGAAATGGAAAGAGATTGTGGAAAACGTGAAGCCGTACGAAAAGGCAGAAAATCGATGTGACATTATTTGCCGAGTGTTTCGGTTAAAATTTAACGTTTTGCTCGAAGATATTTGGATCAAGAAAATTTTTGGAGAACCCATCGCTTACGTATACACCATCGAATTTCAAAAACGAGGTTTACCGCACGCACACATTTTGCTCACGCTAAGCGGCCAAGATAAATTTAGGGAACCTGATCACATCGACCAATTTATATCAGCCGAAATTCCGAATGCCGACAAAGATCTCAAATTATATGAAGGCGTGACGAAACATATGATTCACGGTCCGTGCGGAACGCTAAATCCGTCCAGCGTGTGCATGGAAGATGGCAAATGCAAGAAAAATTTCCCGAAACAATTTAATGCCAAAACAACGACTGACGGCTCGCGCTATCCAATATATCGTCGACGCGATACATCCGAAAACATTACGATAAAACGAGCAAACAGAACATACGACGTAGACAACAGATTCGTCGTGCCGTATAATCCATATTTGTTGAGAAAATTTAACGCGCACATCAACGTCGAAATATGCACATCCGTCAAAAGCATCAAGTACATTATAAAGTACATTCACAAAGGACACGATTGCGCCCTACTAAAAATGAACGTTTCAGGCGAAACGGATTATGACGAAACAGAAAGTTACGTCGACTCGCGCTACGTGGGTGCATCTGAAGCTTGCTGGCGATTGTTGAATTTTTCACTGCACGGCACATCACACGCAGTAATTCGTTTACCTATTCATTTGCCCGATCAAAAGAATATATATTTCACCGACAATCAAGAAAACACCGCCGTCGAAAAAAGTACAGGCAAAAAATCCATGTTGGAAGATTGGTTCGAATTGAATGCGAGAGATGTTGAGGCGAATAGATTTTTGTATACCGAAATTCCTCTACACTACGTATTCAACAAGAAAACTTGCCAATGGAATAAGCGCATAAGAAAGTTTAAGAACAACAAGATAATCACGCGCATGTACACCATCACTCCAAGATACGATACATCGAATTATTTCATATGAGAATTCTTTTGTTGCACGTAAAAGGTGCCCAATGTTACGAAGACTTGAGAACCGTCGACGGAAATACGATGCCAACTTTCAAAGCAGCCGTGGAAGCTATGAATTTGATCGAATCCGACAACGAATGGATCAATTGTTTACGAGATGCCGCCGAAAAGCAAATGCCATCACAGATGCGTAAACTTTTCGCGTACATTCTAAGTTTTTGTAACGTTACCGATCCATTGATTTTGTGGAACACGTTCAAAAACCATTTGATCGAAGATTATGTACGCCGAGGCGAATCGCAACAGAATGCCGAACGTAAAGCATTGATCATCGTCAAGAAAATTTTAACATCGGTCGGAAAACTTTATGCAGAAACAGGCCTGCCCGATATTGGTCAAGAAGAACCCGACTTATTGGCCGACCACGAAGAACGCGACGAGGCAAGAGAAAGCTCAAATAGGAATGTTGCACTATTGAATGGCGAACAAATGACGGTGTTCGACAAAGTAATGAAAGCAATTTTCGACGACCAAGAAAAATGCCGATTATTTTATGTCGACGGAGCGGGCGGAACGGGCAAAACTTTTGTTTATAACACCATCTTAGACGCCCTATACGGTTCCAATGTCGAATTTGCCTCAGTCGCTTGGACCGGAATAGCCCCGATTCTTTTGAGAGGCGGCCGAACGGTACATTCCAAATTTAGATTGCCAATAAATTTGAAGAACACTTCCACGTCGTCCATAACGGCCGAATCGCTCGATGCCAAATCTTTGCGCCGTATCAAACTGATAGTTTGGGACGAAATTACGATGGCCACGGTGAACGCTTTCAACGTAGTGAATCGTCTATTTCAAGATATGTGCGATAACAAGAAACCGTTTGGCGGAAAAGTCGTATTGGTTGGTGGAGACTTTCGTCAATGTTTGCCGGTAGTGCCGCGAGGCCATCGTACATCAATTTTAGAAGCTTGCGTTACCAACAGCGAAATATGGTGCAAATTTGAAAACATTCAATAGAGAACGAACGTGCGAGCATCGGGCGAAGAAATCGAATTTGCAAAATGGCTCTTAGATTTGGGTAACGGTAATTTGTCTGCACATCCCGAACACATTTTGCCTCAAGATAGCATAACTGTTCCGCCACAATGTATTGTCGACGACGTAGTTACCGCGGTATACGGTAAGAATGAAGAATATACCGAAAAAGATGTAGACAACTTTGCAACGTACGCAATTTTATCGCCCACCAACGAAAGCTGCAATCGAATTAACAACAACGTCATCGAACGTTTTCCGGGCGAAATGCTAACTTATTATAGCGTAGATAAAATTGCCACCGACGACGAACAAGAGCAAGCCAACTTTACGATGGAATATTTGAATTCAATTACGCCGTCGGGTTTGCCCAATCACGAATTGAAATTAAAGAAAAATATTCCGGTAATGTTATTAAGAAATCTTGACATCAACGAAGGTCTATGCAACGGAACTCGACTCATCATCAAGAAGTTAACTGCAAATCTCATCGATGCCGAAATTGCCGTAGGCCGTTCGAAAGGCAAACGAGTGTTTATTCCAAGAATGGATTTATCCTCCAACGACACCAGCATTCCGTTCGATCTGATACGCCGCCAATTTCCACTAAAAGTTTGCTTCGCCATGACCATTAATAAAGCGCAAAGGACAAACTTTCGACAAAGTGGGAATATATCTACCAAATCCCGTATTTGGACACGGTCAACTCTACGTAGCTTTTTCCAGAGCAAGATCATTTTCGTCAATACATGTGCAAATTGTCGACTCGACACGACAAGGTAAATTATTGAAAAAAGATCAACGCACCTTTACGAAAAATATTGTCTACAAAAATGCTCTCACGCATTAACGAACCAAATATCTATGAATAAAAATTAAATCAAAACATAAAATTATCAAGACATCTATAAAAATAAAAACAACAAATTTCAACTTTAAATTTTAAATCAAGATATCCGCAAAATTAATTTCTACAAATCAAGAATTTCAAGATAATAATATTTCAAAATTAAATACAAACATAAAATTATATCAAGACATCTATAAAAATATAAACAACAAATTTCAAGTTTTAATTTTAAATCAAGAAATCTACAAGTTAAATTTTTACGAATCAAGAATATAAAGAAAATAATATTTCAAGATTAAATGCAAACACAAAATAATTATATCAAGACATCTATAAAATTGAACACAAAAAATATCAACTTTACATCAAGAAACCTACAAAATTAATTTCTACGAATCAAGAATTTCAAGATAATAATATTTCAAGATTAAATGCAAACATAAAATTTATCAAGAAATCTATAAGATCAAAAACAACAAATTTCAACTTTAAATTTTAAATCAAGAAATCTACTAGAAAAATTTCTACCAATCTAAAATTTCGAGACAATATAAATTGAAAATAATGTATCGCCCAAGCAATGTAAATTAAAAATATGTTTTAATCTGAATTAAGTGCACTTTCAAATAGCCTCTCGAGAACTTAGCGAATTGCGTTCTTCAATAAACATTTCAACAATTCCAGCTTTTACTTTCATTGATAAAACATTTTAACAACACAATTTTTAAACGTATCAATAATCGACACACCATATTAGTCGTTTATTAGATGCAACATATTAGCATCCTCAAAAATTTATTCAATTAATTTGTGTTTTTTTGTAAGTGTGTATATTGTGTTTTTAAAACTGCATACGGAGTCTGAACGTGATGTCTAGCGCGAAAGTTTTTATCGGAAGCTACATGTTACAGGATGGCGCACGCACTGTTGGCTTTAAGACAAGAAAGTCGACGACTAGCGATGGTTCTACTGGTTGTTTGATTGGATACGATATTAAACCTAATCCCTTGGATTACAATAGATATATCCAAGTCATTGGAGATCCAAATTTGAAAGGGGTTATACTCCCAGAGATTAATCTTCTTGTTGACTTGGATGATTTTTTGAGCGGCAAATTCGATGGTATAGTGGTTAGAACTGAAGGTAGGTTACGTTGGAATTCTTCCGGAGTGAGGAATGGGAAAAACGTAACCATATTTTTAATGGAACGCGTTTCATTAGTTAAACCGTCCCGTGGTGCGACCTCGGACGTGAATGATTTACGTCTCAAAATCGGTGCCACTGGGTGGACTACCAATAAAGATAATAAACAACATATTGAACGAACTATGACGCCAGTTATAGCTGAATCTATAACGTCAAGTTTGGATATTGTTAATAAGGTGAAGAATATTACTAAAAAGAAAAATACTGTACGAGGGTATTTAAATCCTGTCGCTGTACTGAAAGAAATCAGCATCAGCGCATCAGGAAATTCTTCTTTAGAAGAAGTTATTGGCGATTTATTCAGCGTTGTAAATTCTGGATTCAGTATGAATTGCATCAGTGCTGATGCGTCTATGTCTGCTGGAATTGCTATGGATTTTGATCGCATATATCCGGGTGATAAACCCAAATTACAAGGAATGGATTTAAAAATAGGTACGTGCGTAATGCTTGGTACGTCCGATGTAGTATCTCGTTTTTATTTGATTACTAAGAAAGTGTATAATGGTAAACCCACTTTACTTAGCATGAAGTTGAGTTTCATAAATTTGTTTAAACAGTGTAAATCCAAAAATATTGCTCATGTTCATGGACCAAAGATTGGTGCAGGACTTGATCTTTTGGATTGGAATGAAGTAAAGAATTTAATAATTGACATATTATGCAATAATGGTATAAAAGTTACCATATGCATTAAGGATAAGAAGAAGAAAGAGAAAAAGATCAAAAAATCCTTGGTTCCAGCTGAATTGAGAGAGATCTATGTTGAGGAGCTAGTCTCCTCGTCAGGTGCTATCTGTGTTCAGTTCGATTGGGTGGAATTCAATGATTCTGTTTGGGAAAAAAGCGGTCTGTGGATCTCAGACTACGCTGATGTTCCATTTGTCGAGAAATCTTCAATTATTGAATATAGCGCTACAATGAAAATGATTCCAGATTCGCATAGATTGCGAAGTGATGATGAGATTGTCGAAAATGATATCGTTTTAGGCATAGCTTTAGGGATGGAGGAAATGTGCCTTATAAAAATAGCTACAGCCTGCATCACTAATACTTCTGTTAGTATGGTCGACTTGAATGGTATAGAGATTGACGTTGGCGTAGTTCTGCTTGATGATTAGCTTTCCTGCGAAACTTCGTTCCGTTTGGAATTCGGGTGGTGACCCAAATTTGCATAGGAGGCATTAGCAGTTTATTCAATTAATTTTAGTGCTAAATTAAAACAACCTAAACACTTCATCAAATATCAAGACATCATCATCATTCGTCAACAAGCCAACCCATGCCACAGTGCTAATGCAAGTGAGATAAAAATACACAAGTTTCAGTGCCCCCAAGACAATATCCGTCAAAAAAAATTACCCCCCCCCCCAAGTACGGTCTACGGACACCCCATCAGTCAAAACGGGCTACCAACGACCCAGTCAAGAAAAAACTGTAGCGAAACTGAACCAAACAACAAACTACCATCCAGATCGGTGTACAACACA
Organism: Cantharis lateralis; assembly: GCA_963170105.1. NCBI lineage: Eukaryota > Metazoa > Arthropoda > Insecta > Coleoptera > Cantharidae > Cantharis > Cantharis lateralis. Next base: position 28,325,051 of record OY720628.1, read on the forward strand.
AAGCGTAAAATTTTACAAGACTTCTTGGCTCAATGCCACAACCAACAAACACTAGATGAAGAAGATCAAGGTGTCTAAATGCTTCGAAATACCAATACGATACGCATTTGAAAGAGCTTCTTATTTGAGAAAACCTCATATGAAGCGAAGTGCTGTACAAAATTCTTCTGTACCAGCTTGAAAAATAATTTAAAGGCGTGATGCTCATCGTGGGCACCTGATACTATTGAAAGTACAGATACAACCGTAAGTTATTATTTATAATTTAATAATTAATTCAAGATATTGAAAATGTGTATGGCCTACTAGAAAAAACTTATCCAGAGCAGAGGTTGTTTCTCAATAATATTGAAAATCCTCCATATGTACAAGATATATTTGAAGAGTGGCCCATCCTGTGTAAACCTTTCGTTATAGAATAGCATTTTAAACAATTGGCAGGAACTGAAAACAGAAAAAATATGTGAGTTTGGACAACGCTTTAAGAGCTGGCGGAAATATTCCGAGTTGACAAGTTTGGATCACGTTGTCCAATCACTGTCAATCTTGACAAGCTATTCTAAAGATTTTACAAAATTATGGTATAAATTACAGGTAAAAATACTTGAAATGTTTTTGCTCAAATCATTTTTTATGTGATTATTAATATTATTACTTTTAATGTTTTAGAGCACAACAATTTCAAACAATATTTGGGATATTATAGTTTAATATCCTTCCTTGTATTGTACAAAGTTGGTATATTATTTTCTATATAATATAAATATTCAAAGTTTATTTACTCTATTTTAATTACAGGTATCGAAGAACAAAAGAAAAAATATTGGCCATGTCGCAGTTCAAAGCAACTGGAAAATTTATTGAAAACTGCGAATTATCTGAAATTTTAATTAATTTTAGTCCTTTGGCGAGTGGTTCGGTCAACTCTTTTCTGACTGGCAAACACTTTAACAGGTGTAAGCGACTCCATCCTCTTATCGTCCTTACGATTGAAATTATGCATCTTGAATTTTTCCTCGAAACTGAAAGCGTCACAGTAGATGGATGAATGTGTCGAATATTTACGACATTTTCAAGAAAATTGAAATGCAGAAGTATCTGATGATTTGATTTCTTATCGTTGGGTTGATAATGATTTTCATTTCCATCACGGAAAAACATCTTACTTATGTGGAAATTGGCAACAACTATCTCATAGTTGACAAAAATATTCGCACAGGGGATGTAAAATTGTTCAAGCCTAGTTTGCCAGTATTCATTAATTTATTTTTCTACAAAACGCATCCTGGATAAATGTAATTATTGCAAACAACACATGGAAATTAATTCCTAAACCCAATATCAAAAATTCATTGCTTGCTAATAGGTGCTCAAAATCAAACGAGATGCCGATGGCAAAATTGAAAGATAAAGTTTTGCTTGGTAACTGAGTGAAAATCAGTTACATGGTTCCATAGTGCGAATAATAAAGTGAACGTAGTTAAGTTTCAGAATAAAATAGTTGAAAACTGAAAAATTTGTAAAATCAGATACAAAAATTTTACTCAAGGTAAAAAAGGGACGCCAGTTACGTAACTGTACTCCACACAACTGAACAGAGTCCAACCCTGTCTACATTACAAGCCTACTTTCTCATGAAGCATATTAAATTATGCATCCCTTGGATACTATTACACATAAATACTCAGAAAAACCGTTCCTTACTACCATTTGCTTTTACACAGTTCATGCTTGTATTTCGTTAATTCATGTTATTTTGTCAATAAACTTTTAATAAACAAATTCTATGTTATTTATAAACATAACTCGTCACGCAATTTTGATCTTTTTAACATACGAAAAAAATCAATAAAAATTTTACTTACCTGCGATCACGATTTACGCTATTTCAAGTGGATGTTTTTTTGAAGATTGGATCGACAACGTCAATACAATTGATTTTTAACAAATATTGGATTTGGATGCACCCGATGGTATTTAAAATTTGCAGCTACTGTAAAAACACAAACCAACTTTACAAAAGTCAAACTGTGACTACCGATTTACGCCGAGTCACCGAAAGTAAAGTAACATTCTACAAGGTAAGTGCGAATAAAACGACACACCAATTCAAGATTTATTGTATAAATTTTAAATTAGAACCTTTTATCACAAGAATTGTCAATAACTTGCTGGAGTGTTCAACAGCTTAGAAGTTATCCGTAAATCGGTGTTCCTGAAGGAAGGCAAAATCTACCAAAACCAGATCAAGGAAATATCTAGAACGAGGCATTAAACTTGAGATTGAGAATGACCTCTCTTACCATTGCCATATACAAATGAATACCATTCATTTTAGAATACAACAATAACGAAATAAATTCAAAAACATGCAACAAAAATTACCTTGAAATTCCGGTAACAATCGATGAAAGCGAAGTTTTCATACCCAAATTTAAAACAAAAAACGACATCGATATACATGAATGCATTGTAATAGCAAAAAACGGTCTCTGCAAAATACCAAACCCAATAAAAGGCACAGAAATTTGTTTTAACGAACGAATTTTTCTCGAAAAAAATTATGTTAAACCTTTCCTAAAGTTCACGAATTAATTAGAGCAGCACACCTCAATAAGAAGAAAAAAAGAAAATACACATTTCACTGAAAAGGAAAAAATATTGTTAGCTATGTCGGTAAAGGAGTACCCCACATTAGCTAATAAGAAGACGGACGGTGTTACTGTATATCAGAAACAATAATTGCAGAGGAAGAATTTGACTGTTGAATTTAATAGGCAATCCGAAGTACCAAAAAAACCAGCGTTAACAAAACATCACAAAGCGGCTAGATTGGAATTTTCGAAAAATCATCAAACCTGGGACCAAGAATAGAGAAATGTTATTTTTTCCGATAAAAAAAAATTTAATTTAGATGGGCCTGATGGTTTTAAATTTTATTGGCACGATTTGAATAAAAAAAAAAGATGTTGCAATGAGCAGGAACTTCGGAGGCGGTACAGTCATGGTATGGGCTGCATTTTCCTTCACTGGAAAAAGTCCCATATGTTGGATAAATACTAAGATGAATAGCGAGAAATATGTTGAACTATTGGAGGAAGTGTTGTTGGATTTTGGCGAAACTCAAGACACCGAAAATTTTATTTTGCAGCAGGATAATGCCGCAATTCATGTATCTCGGTATTCAAAAGAGTGGTTTAATAGAAAAAATATTGTTTTATTAAAGTGGCCAGCTAGATCACCTGATCTAAATCCTATCGAAAATCTTTGGGGGATACTCTCTCCCAAAGTATATCAAAATTCAACACAATTCGAAAACGTGAGAGCATTAAAATGTGCAATACAAGCAATCGATCCACTGCCAAAACAATTAATGTGACAGGATATCTTTCTACAAGCAATCAATCCATTGCAAAAAATTAAACTCGATTATAAGTTTCTTCTTCGAGTGCAAGGAATGTAATATTGAAATCTCAAATAAATGCAATAATAAGAAAAGCAGTATTCACAACGATAACATAGCATTTCACACATCAGATCGGATACATTCAATCAATTCAGCATTTAAATGTCGTATCCAATCGTATCGCATATTTTCTAATCATAAGAAAATAGCATTGAAAGATTTTTTTTAACGACACATCAGACTTGATTTTATTTATTACAATAAAGAATTACAATCACCATTCAAAAATTTCACAGTATTAAAATAAATTTACAATTATTTGGCCAATACATTCAAAACACCAAAAATTTAGTGGACATTAAATGTTTTAATACAAAAAAATATTATTACGATTCAATCATCTAACTTAAATGATTTATTATTAGAATTTTTGAATATTTTAAATTGTAAAATGTCGGAATTTGCTGAAAAGGATAGTGGGTGGGCTTTAAAAGAAATTGTATAATATGTTGAAAATAATTTCAATAAATTTAATCCGTTACATGGTGGAAATGAATAAGCTTGAATTTATTATACGATAAACCGGTATATGCCGGATTTGCAATATTAGATATTGCAAAAACTGTCATGTATGAATTTTATTATGATTTTTTAATATCGAAATATGGCGAAAATGTACAGCTATTGTACAGACACCGATAGTCTAATAGTTGAAATCAAAGCAGAAAATGTCTATTCCGATATTAAACAAAATTTAGATAAATTCGATACATCCAATTTTAAAGATTCTAATATTTTCGGGGTACCGCGAAATCAATCAATATTGGGAAAAATGAAACTGGAACATTCAACCAAAATTATTAAATAATTTTACGGAAGAGGGGCTAAAGCCTATTGTGTGATTTTGGGTGATGATACAATTAAAAAAGCAAAAGGAATTTCCAAAAATACAGTAAAGAAAGATTTACATGTTTTAGATTACATTAATGCGGTAGAAAATAAACAAAACAAATTTTACAAAATGTATGTTTTTCAGTCATCACTTCACACTAGGTAGGTACACTGAGATGCGGAATAAAGTAGCGCTATCATATTTTGATGATAAACGTTATCTTACCTCTAATTCTTATAGTACATTACAACATTTAAGCGATATTATTTTTCACGCATAAATGTAATGGATATATGGTTCAAATAAAATATCAACCTTCATTATATCGGCGAAACTAATAGTTGTTTTATTAATTTACTTTCCTGCATCCCTATTGCCCAACCCTTTATAATATTATGTATCACATCATTAAAATAATAATAACGCCACTTTTGCTTTTCTAAATTATTAAAAGCTTTTAAAGTATATTTTCAAATTTATTATTTGGAGAACTGCGAGATGGCTTATATTCACCAACATTTCCAAATCAAAGATGGGATATTACGGAATATGATTGAAAACAATGTAACGTTTGAGGGTAAGAAAATTTCGTATTAATTTTGTAATGTGAAATTTTTATTTTATTTTAGAATATCGATCTAAAATAATAAAAGATGGAAAAGAAGAGAACAAGAATTCCATAGGAAAAGAAAAGAGCAAAATTTCAAACGACATTGAAATAATCGAAGAAGATTTCGTCAAATTAATTGGACAAATTATAGAATGTGAGAAAGTGGCTGGTGATATCGGAAAGCTTACAACGAATGATGTGGATGAAGAATATTTTGATATCGAAGATTTTATAATTCATGAGGAAAAGAAATTAAAATATGATAAGAGAGAAAAGGATATAAAATTATAATATACAAATTGATAGGGATAAGTCACAATTAGAAAATTTAATCGAAAAATTATAACGTAAGAAACAAATTGTTAAAAATTTAGAAAATTTAATACAAACAATGTAGATTTAGAATACTTCTTAAATATTATAAATAATAATACTAATAATAGTAATTTAAAAAATTAAATATAATATAACTTTCTATATTTATTTAAAAATGTAAAAAATTTCTTATTTCTTTATTATACCATTTGATCGCGAGGGACCCTGTAAGATTTGCTTAGACCCTCTGCCAAGCATTAACGTGATGCCCAGCAGCTGCTATCACAGGTATGATTAATAATTTTAAAAAAATAATGTTTAATAAATTAAAAATATTTAAGATATTGTTCGCATTGTTTGAGAGAGTGGGTTACGAGAAGGGGGTGGTCTTGTCTCTACGGCCGCACACCCATGACGATGTGCTACTATCTCGAAAGAGATAAAATTCATGCAGTTATAACAAAAGAGAGTTCAATACCAATCTGATTTGGCAAGACTAAAACTAGAAAAGTTTAAAAAGATATATAGATCAATGAAAATTGAACTCTAAAAATTGAACTCAGGAAATTAAAAAGTTACTCGACAACAAAAGTTTTAGGCCCTCCATGTCACCATACAGTACACCAGTGTGGATAGTCCCAAAGAAAATGGACGTCAGTAACGAAAGAAAATACAAAATAGTAATTGATTACAGAAAGTTGAACGAAAATGACATTGAAGATAATCTCCTACCTAGAATCGAAGAGATTCTTGATAATCTATAGAAAGATGCGTCTACTTTACGACACTAGATTTGGCTCAAGGATTCCATCAAATCGAAATGGACCAAAAATCAATAGAAAAAACTGCGGTTACAGTAAGCGGTCATTACGAATATTTAAGGATGCCATTTGGTTTAAAAAATGCACTTGCAACATTCCAAAGAATGATGGACCATGTCCTCAAAGAATTTTTATAAAAATTCTGTTGTGTACATGGATGATGTAGTAATAAGGAGTGTTCATTTTACTAAGCGGACAACTTGAATCAGCTATAATAACTGCAATAATCAGCGAATATATGATCTAATAAGCAGTATGATTAAAACAAATCTCATTTATCGCACAACACATTTAGTTACTTATATTAGTCAAAGTCAGGAAAGTGATCCTGCAAAAGTGGTGTTCAGAAAATTTATCACTTAGAAAACTCGCAAAATTGTTAAATGCTCAAAGTCAGCGGTTTTTCAAATTATAAAAAATTTGGAGAATACAACACACTTCATGATTTGCCTAAATCTCGACATAGAAAAGGGGCTGTAAATGGTATAGCTGAAGAAAAGGTTGTAAAACTGTTAAAATCCACCAAGTTCTTCTCTGTACGAGAAATTTCAAAAAAGGTAGGGGTTAGTGTGGGTACTGTACAAAATATTAAAAAAAGACACAATATTAAGACCTATAAAAAACAAAAAATGCCTAAAAGGTCCACGGAACAGCAGAAGAGGTCAAAAATACGGTCAGGAAAGTTGTACAATCTTTTGTTGCAAAACAAGAATCGGTGCATTTTAATGAACGACGAAACTTACGTCAAAATGGACACTAGGACTCTACCAGGTCCACAGTATTATAACGCTGTTGTAGGAGAAGATGTGGACAATGAAATAAAAATGGTTCAGATAGACAAATTCGGCAAAAAAGTTCTTGTGTGGCAAGCGATATGTTCATGTGGACTGAAGAGTTCAACATTCTATTCAACTGGGACAATTGGAGGTGAAAATTACAGGGAAGAGTGCTTAAAAAAACGTTTATTGCCTTTGTATAACAAGCACAACATTCCTCCGTTGTTTTGGCCAGATTTAGCAACTGCCCATTATGCCGGTGCTACGCTTGAACTTTTGCGTTCGAATAATGTCGTTTTTGTAAGAAAAGAAGATAATCCTCCGAATTGTCCTGAACTCCGTCCTATTGAGAGATACTGGGCGATAGTTAAGAGGCATTTAAAGAAGGATGCCCGGGAAGCTAGAACTCTGGAAGAATTTAAAAAAATGTGGAGCGGAGCAAGCCGGAAAGTGACCGAAGACCATGTGCGAAGACTTATGGGACGCACCCGTGTAAAAGTTCGAAATTTCTACCGCACGTAAATTTACATAATATTTAAAAGATGAAACATTATACACAACGTATTGTCTTAACTGTAAATAAATATTTTAACAATTCATTAAAAATACAATAAGTTATATCAAATTATGGTTGTCCGCTTAGCAAAATGAACACTCCTTAGTTGTAAGCGATTGGGTAACCAAGTTTACTTTAGTGCGCCCAGTTAAAAGAGCTACTAGTAAAGTTTTAGTGTCATTTTTAGAGAATGATGTTTTTCTAATATTTGGAGTACCACAAATTTGCATGGTAGACAATGGCCCTCAGTTTGTGAGCTCCGAATTTAAAAAGCTAATGGAACGTTACAAAATACCAAAAGTTTGGTACAATGCCTCATACCATCCCCAAGTTAATTATGTGGAACGGGTTAATCGGGTTATTGGGACTGCGTTTTATCATGTAGTTGGTCTTCTTGACGAGAGGAATGTACCAAGTAAAGCACTATCTGGTATGTTAATGTGCCTACTACAATTAACCAAGTCGAGCAACGTCACTGATGAGTTCATGACAAGGAGAGTGACAACGCTACAAAGGGACTTCCCAAATTTCAATTTAGATCCATACATCGATAGGGAGAAAGTTAATGCCTACGGGCAGATGTTCCCGACTACTAGATTGATTCCTGACCAAGTCTTCTCCATGCTGCAAGTGTACTATTCAGTATGGAAAGAGTTTGACATTGGGCCATTAACATGGCTAATTGAGCAAGCTGCTGCAACTAACGCGACAAGCGCTACTGCTATTGCAGATATGTAGGTGAGATACAAGGTGACTCCCTTCCATAAGATATCCAAAATAGTTGGGCCTTACCAGTTTGCAAAATGGGCAGAGCTCGTTGGTCACCTGTCCTACGACAGGTTCTGTTCAATCATTTCTCCTCCAATAGTCATTGCCGAGTACCCTGACTTAGCCTACCTAGGCATCAAACTGTCAATACAAGCTCCTACTACAGGCCTCAATGCTGGTGGGTACCAAGGAAAACCAGACACGAGGGCAGTGAATGACAAGGCTTCTCTGGATAGAGTTGCAGCGTTTATCCAGACTTCAGCTATATCAAGGGTCAATGAGTTGTTGCAGGTTGAGGATGACATCAATGCTATCTACACCGACAAATCTATCGTCGAGGTAGATGATGATTATTATTTAATCCCCATAACAACAGTTGAAGCTTCGGCAGTAGAAGCAGAGACACCAGAAGAAGCTAGAGCCCGTGCTCGAGCAGAGAAAGATGAGTTACAAAGATCAGTGAGAGCAGATTGGCCTAGGAATTTGAAGCATGCACCAGTTGGGACTACCAAAGTATCAGGTGTGGTAATGATGGAAAAGATCAGAACTTCCTTGACTCACGCTACGTGGTATACAGCACTAAGCACTGTTGCATATCATATGCAGACTGTTGCCAGGCAAGAGCCGTTGACAGTGCAACTTGCTGGTCGTGTAGATGTGATGCAACGTAGACACAAGCTGCCGGAGCAGTTGGTCAATGCCATAAGAACCCTAGGAGGTACTGTTCATCCCGAATGGTCTATGGATGTTCCGGATAACACTCCTGAGTATGCTATAGAGAACAACCAACAGCATAACAGGTATCTTCGCACTTGGTGGCCATCTGCAATAGCCGTTGGCCCTGCAGTGGTCGTAGCTGGAAACCAGCAACAGGTGTATCCCCAGATTCCACTGAGACCACCTGGAGCGATGGGAGGACTCATCTTACCGCTGAATATGGGCCCAGGGGGTTCTCTAGCTGCTGGGGCTAGTGGCTCAGGTGTGCAACAGGTGGAAATCCCCCTCTCACCGATCCTGCTGAAGTCCGGGACTTAGCAGATAATGGACAGCCATTGGACTGAGACAATAACCTATGCATGTGTCCATACGGTGATTAAGTCACTTGAGACATGCACAACATAAAGGACAAATATGGATAATCGATAAAATACTTAACCTGTTTAAAAAAAAAAAAAAAAATGTGTAACAATAATTTTTCCCAAATTATTTTTCAAACCTTTTCCAAAGCTACTCCGATAATTTTTAATTAAAAATTACCGGGGTAACGGAAAACAAAAAGAAAGATTCGTAGATGTCAATGTTAGAAGACTGCTAAACAGTGAACTCTGGAGTTTGAGAGTAGATTTTCTGGACCAGCAGGTATTTAACATTGTTTTACGAATTTTTATTTGCGTTATTTTGTTTTATTTTAGTCTTCTTGCTCAATTTGATAATTTCCTAAATCACGGAACGCTGTTATATAATTTTGCCGTTGTTAAACGAAAGGAAATACTATAAGAGATTTTCGGCTGGTGCTACCGAAGAAGCGCTATAAGCGAATCGTGGTCGCCAAGATTAAATTTAATTATTTGTATTGTTTACTATTGGGAGTAGTAAGTATTTAGGTGTGATCCTAAACGAAATTATTTATAGAAGTAGATCGTGGAATTCTGGACTACGACAAATAGGCCTATTTTTCGCGGTTGCGGTGCCACCGACCAACTCTATCAGAAGAATAAGAGGTAAGCCTAAATTTCTTGCGCTCCCCAGTTATTGTTTTTCGTTTTTGTTATTGTTTATGTTACCTTTTTGTATAATCTGAGTTTTGTTAATATAATAGTATAGTCGTTGATTATATTAATTATTATTGTAACGTCAAAAAAGGAAGTTGGCGTTACAAAGTTGGGGGCTCGTCCGAAGATCTCTTAAATTAACCAGTTATATTCATATTGTTTTGTGTTAAACAGTTGCTATATCTTTTTAATTTTACTGAATTTTATTTTTATTTTACTTTATTTACACGTTACAGCTTCTATACTGTTAGAAATGGTGCGTGCCGCTATCGATGACTGGCCGCGGCGTTTAAAGGCATGTGTGAAGGCCCAAGGGGGTAATTTTGAGTAAATCATGTATAGAATGAAACTTTGGAATATTTGCAATAAAATGGCTTTAATAAAAATGTTTTTGTTAATATTTTAGTTCCTTAAACAATTCACTAATCTTGTAAGAGAACTTATGGCATGACTAGGTAAGCACGTTAGGGATAAGTAGTGACACTGTTGTTTGACGATAAACTCAAACGTTGTATCACCGATTAAATAAATTGCTCTATTTTTGAAAACTCGATTTTCAATTTTGGATACTTATTTTGCGTAATCGGAAGGATTGTCTTCACGTTTTCCGAAATTTATATCGACTGTATATCGTGTAAAATTTGTGAAACGGTCGTTTCAACGTTAAGAAGGCAACCCGAAAAGGATTCTAAAAGAAGCTTCCACGCAACCATCATCAACCACTCGTAACATCAAGAAGGAGATCTGGAAACTGCAGACACAGCAGAAACTGTAAATGCCATATTTCCCACAATTCCTACTTTTTTCTAAAACCTCTGTATAAGGACAATCGGAATTGCGAATTTTTTAACCTATGCATAAGAATTAAAAAATTATAGGTTAGTTAACCGCTTAATGCGCTGCTCCGTGACATATACGGGCAACGTTTACTTGCAGAATTGTGCAGCTCCGTGAACGTCACGGTCACCGTAATTTTATATATATTAAAAATTTAAAGCTCCGTATCGGTCACGGTTAATACTGAAATATTATTATCCAAATATTTCAAGTCCGTACCTGTCACGTAGGATGGTAGACTCAACCTTGAACAGACGTTTATGACTCAACTGACCAGTCTAAACGTTATTCTTTTCATGTGTGGATGTATTAGTTAGTTATATGCAGTGATATTTGAAAATTTAAGTTTCACGTTATTTACTTTTTATTGTAATAAGTTTTTACGCTCTAAAGAAAAAATACAAATAAAAGTTGGATATTTTGTCACGGGTAAGTTTTTTTATTTTATTTATTTAGAAATTTATTTATAAAAATGTTTATAGCCAATATGTCTGACCTGGAAGATTCTGAATTTGAGTATGCCATTTTATCTGAGAGCGGAAGTGACGATAGCGATGTAGAATCGGATTCAGAAGAAAGTGAGGATGATGCCCAAACACATACCTGGCAACAAATAAGTACAGTATCTTGAATTCAGCACCACCACGATTCCAGTTTATTGGTGTCCCAGGTTGCACATTCGATGCAAATAATTTTGCAGTCTTAGATTATTTCCAATTATTTTTTGATAATGACTTGATAAAGTTATTAGTCACCGAATCTAATCGCTATGCAGAACAACAACCAAGAAGATCATCTCATGTTTTATCGCCAATAAAAACAGAAGAAATGCAAATTTTTTTATGTATAAATATTATTCAAGCAATAATTAGAAAGCCAGAAGAAAGAATGTACTGGACCACTAAAGAAATTTTTGCTACTCTAATATTTCCTAAACTAATGACCTCACGTCGATTTTTATACATAAAAAAAAATTTACATTTTGCTGATAATCAAACATATGACTGTCATACTCATCCGAATCCTAAACTGAACAAAATTTGGCCTGTTTATGAAGCTCTGAATACAAAATTTAGTACATTATATATACCTGAACGAGACATAAGTGTAGATGAAAGTTTACTATTGTACAAAGGACGATTGGGTTGGGTTCAGTACATTCCTCTAAAACGATCTCGTTTTGGGATAAAAATGTACATGCTCTGCGAATCTAAAACAGGCTATTTGTATTCCTTCATTATTTATACTGGAAAAGGAACTATAATATCCCAAAAATATGAAGACATGCCTATGACTTCTCAGGTCGTATTATCGCTAGCGGATTCTCTACTAGATATGGGATATTGTATAACTACTGACAATTATTACACGTCCCCACAACTAGCAGATTTCCTTGTATCTAAAAAGACAGATATATATGGTACTTTGCGGGCGAACAGAAAAGATTTACCACGGGAATTTGTGACTAAGAAAATTAAAAAGGGAGAATGCGTAGCATTCCAAAGAAAAAAAGTTATGGCAATGAAGTGGCATGACAAGAAAGAAATTTGCCTCTTGTCGACAGTTCACAATCCCGAAATAGTGCCAACTGCGAAGAAAGATAAAGAAGGAAATCCCGTAATGAAACCTAAATTAGTTATGGACTATAATAATATTATGGGAGGTGTCGATAAATTAGATCAACATTTACACGACTACCAAGTACCTAAAAAACGGGGGAAAAAATATTATAAAAAAATATTCATGCATTTACTCGATTTCGTTATTTTCAATTCATTTGTTCTGTACAAAAAGAACGGAGGAGCGATGGACAATTTGGAATTCAGAACAAAATTAATTGAAGAAATGATCGAAAAATATCACACCAGTGCAAATATCAAAAAGGCAGGACGACAAATACTTGTGGGACCCTTACGTCTAACGGAACGACATTTCCCAGATTTTATTCCTCCGACTGAAAAAAAGGCTGTGCCTTATAGAAATTGTGCAGTATGTTGTTCAAAAAAAGACAGTACGGGTAAAAAATTTAGAAAAGAAACAAGATATTGGTGCAGTGATTGTAATGTGGGACTCTGCGTAGTACCTTGTTTTAAAATTTTTCATACACAATTAAAATATTAAGAAAATATTATTTTTATTCTATTTTTATATTATTTTTATTTTTATATGAGTTAAAATAAGCATAAATATTAATTATTTGCAAAAAAAATAAATGCTTTTTTTTGTACCTAAATTAATAAAACAAATGCGCATTAAGGGGTTAAATATTGAAAATTAAACCAAGAATTGGTAAACATTAATAACAAATTAAATTAAAATTATTTTTTAGTCTATCACGCCATATTTGTTAAAAATAAAATAAATATATTTTAAAACAAACTAAAAATGTATGAACAACTACAATTAATTGTAGGTTTTGAACATTGCGGAAGGGCAGTTAAGATGATCATGCTATGGTGTTTATGGCCAGAACTATTGCTTTGAAGTAAAAACAGCCAATTACGTAGTACTTCTTTATTGAGCATGGCATGAAAAATTCAGATTTATTACTAAAAGAAAGAACAAGTAGTGAAAGCATGACGCTGGACTAAAAATTATTGAAACAGCATGTGACCAGCGGTCAACAAACGCATCTGCATATAAGCAATTATTGGAGAAACTGACAAATGTTGTATAGGCAATGGCATAGAAAATCGTTACTTTGGTTTTTTGTTGATTATAAAGAAGTAGTTCTTTATATGATACACCGCATTTACTGAAAAGTGTTCAAAATAACATGTTAGATGCCTATATTAAGTACATTTTAAAAGAAAATAAAATAGAAGAAGTTGCTTTGTCGAAAGATATATCGTTGCATTTTACGAATCTGACCAAAAATTGCAAGAAACATCAACACCATTATTTCAACATATTGAAGCATCGGCTTTTAGAGCCTGTAATAAGTTGACTGATGTACATGTTTATGCAAAGAAAATCAAAAAGATGAAGGTATCCACAGCAGCCCAACTTTATGCCCAGAAGGTCTCGGGAGTCATTAGGTTATTTGACTGCTGAAGGTAATTTCAAGTTATTATTTATTTATTACATTTTGTGTCTTTTTAGGCTGCAAAATATTACCCAATACGGACACCGCCGATAGAGCTCTAGTCTGTTGTATTTGTTATAGGTTCACAATATACTCCGGGAGCAAGAGCTGTGACCTGTAAATACTTGTTCGATCGCATGCAGAGCTTCTATTTGCCTAATTTGGAAGAAAAACTGACTTTCTTGCATGAAGAGTTTCGGTCATGCGAAGGAAACTCAGAAGACCAAATTACGACCTTGAAACGCATCTTTTCTCACTTTAAAAGCCAATTAAGACAAAGGTGGTCAAACGCTCATAAGAAGGAAGATGTATTTCGCAAATACAATTATTCGTGGCTTTAAGGAAATATTAAGATTCCCGTGGTTGCACAATATCGGCCAGGCCGCCCACGTAAGTTATTTGGAGAGTCAAATGAAAGAACTAAAAGGAGAAAAACTGAGAAGATTCGGTCTAATCTGAAAGAAGAAATGATAGTTCATACCGCTCAGGTTAAGTTGCGGAAAAGTGGAAAACGAAATGCTTGCGATATATTGAAAGAAATTACCAGTAGTCCGACACGTGCAACAAAATATAAAAGGGCATTTACTGAAGCAACAAAAGACGAAGATATTTGCACTCTTACACCATTACAAGCATTGGCAATGTTTGTAGAAGCTGACTTAATTCGTCGACAGTATGAAATAATTAGAGATACTAACAAAAAGTTCTTCCCTTGTTATAGCATTTTACAAAAGGCAAAAACAGAATGTTACCCACCCACTGAGACATGCAAAGTAACGAGTAAGGATCTGAAGGATATTTTGAATAAAATTTCAAACAAGTTGCTTTATTAATTTCATACAATTTGTTTTTAGCAACCAACTGCTAATAAATTTTATAGCACATTATTTGAATTGTTTAAGTGGACGGAAACCGCAGATGAATGGAAGGCTGAAACTGGAACTGGTTAAACGTCAAATGCTTATGTAATTAATTACTTGCATTTAATGGATATATTTTTAGATTACACGATTCCAGTAAAGAAATGGAACTAGAAAGTGATCCCCGTAATAGTCCTTGTTGATATTCTCAATTTGGAAGTCATTGTAGAAGACGATAGGAAAGTTTTTATAACCATTGATAAGACTTGGAGTTCAGTACAGATAATTTTTAAATGAAGATAAGGGTGGCTGCAAAATTAGCTCCTCGACTGCTGATTGCACAGCAAAAACAAAGCCGTGTGTTTTGCTTTGAAGGAAGAGTTCAAAAATGACCTAAACTTTTTTACCAAGGTCATCCATAGGTGACGAATCATGGTGCTATGGATAAGCTCCTGTTTGATAATATACAGTTTAAGACCAGGAAAAAATCAAGCGATTCCACCGTTTCATTATGGACTCATGTGTCAGCTGTACGATGAATTTGGAATTAAGGTGGTTGATAAAATTAAGTCTCGGGTATGATATAAAAAAAATCAAGCAGTGTTCCTAACAAGAGCTTATGTTCTGCAATGGAAAACTATAATGGAATAATTTCCATTTTAAAACGTTCGATGATGATCTCTCAGATCCCACCAAAAAACCAGACTTAAAGGATTTGTTTCAAGTTATTGACTATGGTGAGGCTGAGCCTAATGTTTGTAGTACAACTACAATATTCAAACGCTGGTAGAGTTGTACGTGGCATATGCAACCTTAATTTTAGTTTGACCAACACTTATAACTGTTTAAAAGGTTAGTCGTATTCATTTATGTTTGGGGACTCAGACCAAATAAAATGCTTGAGGAGTAAAGTCGGGGTATTTTTAGCGAATGCAGGTGATTGAGATGGTGGTCGACGTCAACGGGCTGAAGTTAAAAAAACTACAAGAAAAACATCCTTTAAGCATTATTTAAATTTAAATTATAATATTTATTGTTTTTTCGCAATAAATTTAATTCAAGTATTTTTAATTGAGACTAGGCAATATAAAGTGTAAATTAATAATATCGAGAAGTGAAGAAATTCTAAAAATTTTACAATCTTATAAAGATTTTGCAAATTTAGAAGATTCTTAAAGCGAAATAGAACTAGAAGAAAATATCCGGGACAGAGAACGTCATGGTACATATTATCGCGGTAAAAATAAATTTAAGTGATCAAAGACAGCTCTAGAGAGACCAGGAAGGCATTCGATGAAGGTGTACTTACCAACAGCAAAGGGCGAAGCTAAAATCGTCAATACACCCTTTGTAGCATGGTCTCTTTTGTTTTCCTATATGCTGAAATTGATAATCAAACACACAAATGAAGTTATATGCAGGAAAACTGAAGGTAGAGATAAATATTCGCTCGAAGCTGATTCAGATCTTAGCGAACTAAATACTCTTCCCGGCATATATTACTTTTGTGGGGTTGAAAAACACAACCATACAAATCTCGATGATTTATCCTAGATATGGAAGCAGTATTCGTCGATTTCAATTTTTAGGTAAGGCAAACATTTTATATTTATTAGTAAAGAGTACAGCATAACTAAATAATTTTATCTGCAGGTAATTGTCTTCGATTTAACGACAAGAGCACAAGAAGTTATAGATTGGCTGATCATAAATTAACTCCATTCAAAAGAACTATGGGATCTGTTTATAGTGAAATGCCAAAAATATTACCTATAATTTCAGAAACGACACCCAAATGCGACACCCTAAATATGAAATTAAGGGTAGCAACAGAGGCCAGAATAAAAGACGATATAATTGATGCTGAAAACCAACTTAAAATACACCAAAAAAGAGCTAACCTTGCCTACTTATCAAAGAAAAAGGATAAAAAATTAAGTAAAACTAGATAATGAAAAAATGTGTTACCCTTTCGATTTACAGCAATCCCTGCCAACCCCTTTAGTGGCGTTCTACAAGCGGCACATGTGGATATTTAACTTGACTATTCATGAAAATAATACAGGGTAGTCAACTAATTACATGTGGGATGAAGCAACGCAGGTAGAGGCGCTAACGATTTAGCATTCTATTTATACAACCGTTTGCTGAAACGGTCAATCCCCACGACTGATTCCAACTGGTCTGAAGAATTGGCAAGAAAAATCAGTAAAAAAATGAGCCAAAATGAATTTTATGATTCTGATTTGGTTTATAGGAAAAAAAATGAAGAAAGCGAATAGTTTAAAATGAAATAAGTCCCTTGGTTTTAATATACCAAGTCAGATTCGTAAATTATGTATTATAAAAATTCCCTAAAAATAGAATCTGCATTCAAAAAAATTAGCATTCTAAGAAAGCAACCGCATCAAAATGGTCATTGAAAAAAATTCTTTTCTCCAGTGAGAATATCTAAAAAAAATGACTTAAGGCAGGATCCTGCTTTAGAAAGCTCAAAAAAATCGATTTTTTTTTTATTGCTTAAATCTATTCCTAATGTATCCAAAGAAAATGTATCCAAAGTTATAGAGGCTAATTCACAATATAACCGTGAATGAAGTGTTTTCGATTAGTCTCGCTAATTAACATTGCCAAAAAAATTTCTCTGGTGTGATTAGCGTTCGCGCACGTAGCCCCCGCCCACCTGTCTTGTCATTAAAATAATACCGGCCAGTGACCCCCCTAAAAACATTATAAACAATGTCAATCCCCCCCAGTGAAATAGACACTTTCAGTAATCAACCCCCCAATCCAAGTGCAAATAATAAATAAAAGGAAAGCAGAAAAGCTCGGAGGTAAACAGCGGTTGAAGGAGAGCATCATTACAAAGTTAACGAAAGTGTTACGATTACATCGTCCCCCTTTTTTTTTTAACATACTGAGTTATGGGAGCGCACCTTGTCGCGATTAGGTAGGGGACGCGTTGAGAGGACTTTTAAGTCGAGACCCGAACGAAAGGGACGTGCCTTGTAAAAGTGGATCGAACGACCACCATATTTGAATCTGGGATTCGTTGTCTGCCATATAGCAGGTGCTATTTGTGTCAATTAGGATTACCGTAAGGCCACTTTGATATAATCTAGACGTGGATTTGGCATTGTATCCTCCACCTATGCTTGAGATCAACCCTACCGTATCGAATCATCAGGAGAATAGTGAAAGATCACCAAACCCTACTTACAAGTAAGTGGAATTTGTTTGTGAATAAGTTTGAAGGTACGACCTAAATTTTTATCGGTGCTCATAACGATGGATGTAAAATTATTGAGATCAGTGGACTAATTGCTTACCTATGTGGTACTTCAGTTTAACTGTAATTAACGTCATAGTGGCTCGATGTGAGCTAGGATCAATTGTTGTAGTAAAGTTGAAATTACTGAGATAATTAATGTTGTTGAGCTAGGAACAGTTAGTGTAGTAGTATTAAACTTGTAGAGATATTTAAGGTTATTGAGCAAAACGATCGATCGAAGTTGCAGGTTAATCATAAGGATCTGATTATGTATGTTGGAATTTGGTGTTAACAAGATCATAATTGTTCAAGTGACGAATCTCCAACGACGATCTCCAATCTAAGAAGAACTCTCAACCGACGAACTTTTGACGCGAGAATACGCAAAATTCAAACTAATCTTTCAACTTCACTGTCTGGCGATTTTAAGTAACATGCAGCTGCTCGATTTAAAAATCGGCAACGGATCGCGAGGGAAAACCGGCGTACGTCTTTTTTCAGGAAGGAAGCTAGCACAGCTCGTAGACTCGAGCAAATGAATCAAAATGAGTTTTTTGAGAAAGTTGAAAGTTTACTTTATGGCGCAGGAATCTCTGATTAGGATATTATTACTGTAAGTAATCGAAATTATTTTTCTAAATTGTAACCATATTTTCAATCAATTATGCATCGATAAAGCGCGAAATTAGTTTTCAAGTTGGCAATTTAAAAGGTAACGAAACGTTAATAAGTTTTTTGAGTCTTGTGGACTTGGAATGGAACGTAAGGATCTTGTCGTTATATAATACAAAAATTAAGCAACACTACTGCTTTCTTTTAACTAGCGATTTAATAAAGTTGAATCATTATATCGATGAAAATATGAAAACCAATAGAAAATTATGGTCAGAAAATCCACTTATTAAATATTAGAAACTCCTCGCATCGTTTTGCCTAAGTAAAGTTAATTTAAAAAAATAATTGACTTTTCTTTCAGACCTAAATAGTCCGAACAATGCACCGAAGAACTGAAAATCTCATTTGGAGATATTGAAAATGCATTAGCTAATCAGCTTACCGTAGTTGATATAGTAAGAAAACGAGAGCGTCGAATTCCTACTCTAATGCTTCCTACTATGCTTGGAAGTTAGAAATTTACGTAGGAATAACTGGAGAAGAGATTAAAATCAAGGCAAAAATGTGGTGAAGAGATTAGTAAAGTACATCGAAAACTCTGGACGAAATATAACTTGCGACAATTTTTTTACTTCATCTTCACTTGCAAATTATTTACTATCAAGAAAACTGAATATCATAGGAACAATCCGAAAAAGTAAGCCGGACTTGCTCAGTTGTTTTACGAATCCTAAGAACCGTGAAATTCATTCCGCATTATTTAGTTTTCAAAGCGATAAAATGATAGCTTCGTACTGCCCAAAAAGAAGTAAATTTGTAACATAACTTAGTAGGTACATTACATTGGATTATCTGGATTACGACAGCATGGACCAAATGACAAGGAAATACAACGTGAAAAGAACGACTAGAAGAAGGCCACTCCAAGTTTTTTACAATATGATTGATAGTACCGTTATGCATGCATACATAACGTGGTCATCTCTCAATGAAAATTGTGACAAAAAGTTACGTACAAGAAGAAATTTTATTATAGAATTGCGAAAACAGCTGGTCCATATAATGTAAGTTTTGAAGAACCGGTACCAAGCACCAACACAGAATTTGAACCTCAGAAAAAGAAGAGACGATGCGGCATATTGTGATGTCATGTTTATTGTGATTATATGTTTATCTGGCCTTTGGCCGTAAGATTGTTGTTTTATTGTTATTAAGGATTTTGTTTCCTGCGACCAACAAGGTGACTCTACATAGGAGAGGTTCTCCAAGAGCCAGCTACAGATATGGAGAGCAAACAAGTGAAAACGCGAAAGTTAATTATTTCCGAACACCTGAAAAATCCGCATATATGTCGCAAAGACAATTAGGAAAAGTGTTGAATTTACCGAAAACAACCATACAAAATGTGCTGGCCAGTTTTAAAAAACTTTCAAATTCTGACCCAGAATTTCTAAAAAAGTCTTTAAGGAGTTTAAACGTAAACAAGTCGATACGGGATATGGCAGATAAGATGGAAACATCTAAATCTACCGTTCAATTAATGAAGACACGTTCTGGGCTAAGGTCGTTTTTTCAAAAAAATTATTAAATTTGGCTGGCAATTTTTTGGTGTGGATTAAAATCAAAACCGTTTGTAACCACAGGTTCAATAAATATGGACATTTACCTTTCTGAATGTCTTAGAAAACGATTGCTGTGCTTTCTGAGGTGGCATAACACCCCACCAAGGTTTTGGCCAGATTTGGCTACTGTTTTTAATATGACTTCTACTGTATATGTGTTCAAGCAAAAGAAAAATGCAATTTAACATATTGCGCTATTTGAGGCGCATATTATGCATTATTTATAACGTAATCATCAAAATAATATTTTTTACATTTTAACGGAAAGAACAAAAATAATAATTATTAAATAAAAAGAATAAACTAACCTATATCGCAATTTAAATTCTTTATCACCATATTATAATTCGAAAGGATCCCTTCTATTAGGAATAATTCTGGCAACTCGAATTTCCTCTTCATCATTGTTACTTATTAAAATATCAGAATCAGACAAGTCTGACATTTCTTTAAAAAAACCCGTTTAAGAACACGTAAGAAAAAATAATTTCAACACGGCGACGTACATATAAGTACTAAACCAGTAGTTAAATCGACGCAATCACTGGTTTTCCCGTTGCTAAATATTTTGGGTGTGTTTAATTCAAAATTAACCATGGAATCAAAATGGGCAACAAAGCAACAATTTTTTGGGTGGCAGAATGTTTAATTGAAAAATTAAGCTGTGTTAAGCTCTAATTTCCGTTTGTGCAACCCAAATGATCACTTAACAACAGATTTAATCACTGATTATACTAATCATTGATTAATATTGCACTGGGATTTGTGCAACCGAAATCTGACTTAATCAATGATTAACTTTTTAATCAATAATTAAATTCCTTAATTATCGTTTCTGAAACCGGGCATATGCTGAAGATGATGCTGACGTTTTAATAATTGAAACAGCAATCTACAAATTTAATTTCTGAATGCTGTTCAGTTCCAGGAAGATTCGAAAAAAATCTTAAATTTTGCTTCTCGGTGTACCACCAAACTGCTGATGAATAAAGATAAAAACAAGAAAATTCATCAATTTTTGAAAAAGTCGACATGAGTTCGATATTACATACAAAATTTCAGGACCTCAACAAACTGGCCTTATAGATTTTTTACAAAGTCTTAAAAATTATCGTTTCAAAGAGACTTTGGTACAGTTTTTTGCTAATTACTGGGAGAACGACAATTTGGTAGCGATAATCCAAAACAAAAAGTATTTTTAACTGTTGAACATCACTGCTACTCATATCAAGCACAGCAAATCACATAATAAAAACTGAAGAAGTGAATTACACATGTCATTACGAAGAAGCGGATAAGAGGATTATCTTCCACGCTTACAAAGTGACACCAGACTCAAGAATTTTAATAGAAGCCTCTGATACTGACGTTTTAGTAATTTTGTTAGGAAACATGCATAAAATTTCACAATTTGAAATTTGGTTGGCAGGTTCAGCAACTAGAAAAGAAATAACAAATACCTTGATTGCATTATTTGCACAGAATTAGCATTGATGTTGGGACCCACACTATGCCAAAGCCTACCCGCTCTCCATGCATGCAAAGGAAAAGTTAGACCATTTAAATTATTTTTTATGAACGAAGCGTACCAAAAAGTTTTTGCATCATTAACTAATGAAGTTGACATTTTCATCGACGAAAAACTGGACGTCATTCAGTGTACTGCTCTTATAGAGCACACAATCGCGAGTCAGCTCCGTAAACCACGCAGGGGAAGTGTTAGAGCAAGCACGCCAATGGTCGCGTTTCGATACGTGATTGAGAAATGGCGCTGAAGACAGAAGACATCATCATGTTGGTACCTATCTAGTGCTACCATCACGATACCATACTTCATGATTATCATTCATTAGTTCAATTGACATTGTAGTAGTCACAACGGTTTTAGTTCTCATTGTATTTGTACATTTGTAATTATAATTTAAATACACGTTTTATATTCTTCAACAACATTTACTGTGCTGTTTATTCTGCCGTTTGGAATCATTACGAACGTTTATAATCTAATATACCTCGTTTGTACCTTTTTTATTTTCATTTGTACCCATTTTGTTTCCTATAGAAAAATTAAATAAAATTGAATTTTAACTTACGCACATATTATAAATAAATTTATAATATAATATTTTATAATTATTATTTATAATTTCATTGTATTTTATAATAATTTCGTAAGTTAAAATTCAATTTTATATAATTTTTGCATTTTATTGTAACATGTAAATCAATTAGATATTTCATTATATAATATTAAAATGTACTTTTTCGCAAAATATGGGGTTTTTTATTATGATGTTACCACAACAGGTTTCACAATATTTATTAGTTTATGAGAAAAGTATAAAGATATAAAATAAAAAGGTAGAAAGCTAAAAGTGGATATATTCGCGAAAATCCGAGAAAAGATCATTTTTAAAAGGAAGTAAAAAGATCGTTGTACAGGGTTCACCAAAGTTTAATGATTAGAAAGTAGTAGGAGAAATTGTTCTTGGAGAAAAAATTAATAATTTTGGAAAGTAGTCGTGAAATTTGAGACAAATGCTTTTCTCTTCTACCGACCAGTGGTACCTTTGGTGCAAGGTAAGAAGTTCAATGTTTTTTATATCTGAAAAACTAAATTCAAAATGGGGAAAATGTACCTCCGAAAAGCTAAACAATGCCTGCCAAAAAATGAAAATATGTTGTGGAAATATCTGCAAGATTCATGGCAACAGATTACACTAAAATATTTAAATAATTTAATAGAAACAATGCCCAGAATTTGTAATGCAGTAAGACATTTTCATGAAAGAAAATTATAAATGTAGAATCAATAGTAATTTACCTATTTTCTTAAATTTGCTTTGAAATAATTAAATATTTTAAAATTATGTGCGCATTATTGAAGAAAAGGTAGAAATTGGGTCTGCTTCTAAACTTTCCAACGGTAGTTATAATTCAAAGTAATTAAAAGTATATATGTCAGTCGCTCCAAAATTTTCCGCAAACAACCTTATACCACCGGGTTTGCAAAAAAAGTATCTTTATTTTAATAATGTTTCAATGAGAAAGCAGATAAGTGCAAATTACTTACTAGAATCGACTCACCTGTTTATACCCGGCAACCAGGTAATAGGTACCAAATGTACCTATTTATGCTTTATACTTTCGAAGCAAGTGAGTGATATATTTTAAAAACATTAATTACAGTATTTGTAATAAAGGATAGTCATGACTCATGACTATATTTCTTTAGGCAACCATTTTGCAATATATTTATTAACATAATATTATGCTTGATCAAAAATACTTTTCATCCGGTAAGCAGATCGGTGAAGGACGACCTTACTTCGGATCCTGTACTATTAGAATGCACGAAATATTAAGAGTGTTATTTAAAGTAAAACAAATATTTAAAATCTCTCTCCTGCAAAATTTGATAATCTGAACTTATCAATTTCCGCCATAATACCAGATTTAATCAAATTCAAATTAAATTTAAACTTTCTTGTTAATTTTCGATAATAAATAATTTAAACAAAATTTAATACCTATACCAAATTTAAAGAAAAATGTACTTTGATAATAAAGGCCATAGGACGATAAGCATAGTGAATCGGATGAAAATTACTAAGATCCTGAAAATTTGATACCTCTAGTTCTGGAAAAAAAAATAGAAACTAAAAATTATGAATATTTTATTTAACAAGTTTGGCTGAATCGATTAACTTAAAAATTTAATATGTTTTAAGGGTGCATACTAGCATCTTGAAAAATAAATAATAGCTATTTAGTATCATAGGATCTATTTTAAAAAATTTGTTCAAACATTATTTATTTATTTTTAACTATGGTGTACCTTTTCTAAAGATCTGAAAAAAATATATGTTTTAGGGTTGCATATAAAGTTTGAAAAAAATAGTTTCATGATTAATTTTTTTCTCTATGTTCTACTGAAGCTATATAGCTGTTAATTTTTATTTTATGAGCTGTTATGAGCCTTAAAAACGTACTACATTTTGAGATCAATCGATCAAGCCAAACCTGAGAAAAATTAATTTTATATAATTTAGTTAATGGGAAGTAAATATTAATTTTCTCGGAAACCAAATGAGATAGAGATCTGAAACTTGGAAGATTTTAGTATTTAATCGATACCTACATATCCTTAAAGTATGATCAAAATATCTTTCTAGGGCCGATTCACTATGCTTACCTATTCATCATAAAATACTTTAGTTCCTAAAAATCACCAATGGCCATTAAAGCAGCAACTTCGATTTAAGAAAAATAATTTAAATGATAAATGGAGCTTTAATTCAACTAATTTATTATAATTAATTGTGTAACAACACATTACACTTTCATAAATTTTGACAAAATTTTTCATATTATTTAAAGAGATCTTTTATTTTGTATTTCACCAAATTACCTTCTATGCTATTAAATCAATGATTTAAATAATGTAAACAATTGAAAGCTCACTAAACAACTGATGCCTTGACTTGAAGAAGTCAATAAAGATGCTCCGATTTGATGATAGCTTGGGAGAAGCAATTTTTAGCAAAAATAAGCATCATGTTTAAACTACATGTACAAAAACACTTTCGTTAACCCTTCAGTACTAACATATCATTTTATAACACGAGTACTAACGTCGGTCCGTGAGACCGATTCTAGTTTTTAAATTTTTGAATGCACACGCAAAGAAAAGTCAACTTTAAAATTAAAAGTTTGTGATTTCGATTGACAATCAAAAGTATATGCTTTAAAATCAAATAAAATGCAGGTAAAATTAAAAGAATAGCTAATTCTTAACTTTCAAAAAATGTTTTTGATTTGTAACTTTTAAATCAAAATTAAAAATTATGAACTTGATTGAAATAATTTTGAAATAAAAGTATTTACATTATAAGTAAATGTAAATGATTTTCAAATTACATACTTTTAAAATAAAATGATATGTTTTCGCATTGCTATTAACCATTTTCATACAGAAAAAGAAACATTCGAAATAAAATTTATAGTTTTTATTTCAAAAGTCATTATTTTTATTTGAAAATTTGGTAGGTAGATACTTGACCTAATTGCAATGCAAGATAAGTTCTATAGTATTTAGGTATTATAATAAAATAATTTATTGTGTTTTTTAACACAAAATTCTATAAATATACACGCTTGCAGATTTTTGCCGCGCTTCGGTCAGTAGTGTGTGGAATTTCAAAACAAGATTAATAAATTTGTTTTGAGAACTTATGTTTTAAATTTTAATTTCCAACATTGCACTTTCAGTTTATAAAAATAAAATTTAGTAATGAAAGTAAGCTCTTTCATATCTAAAACGCTAGTTTTAATTTCCAACATTGCACTTTCAGTTTATAAAAATAAAATTTAGTAATGAAAGTAAGCTCTTTCATATCTAAAACTCTACTAAGCATTTTATCGGATTACTCGGACTCGGGCGCCCAGAGATGCGATTACGCAATTTCTTCATTTGCTGTTGAATGTGTGCGAAGGTAACTACTTAATTAATTTGTTAAAAATAAATACCGACGGTTTTTACAATTACAATTTACAATACATTGATAGTGTTCCTGGTGCCAGTGGTGTTTCGAGTTACATCGGTGATAATAATTGTATTAGCGAACCTGACCTATATAAAACACTGAAAAATTTAAATGTTGACGAAGCCTACAAATTTTTAGAAGGTAAGAACGATTTTGAAAGGCTTGGGTGCAAAAAGGAGCTTTGCACCCAAGAATATGCAATATTCGCTCAAATATTACGCCCAAAATATTGTTTTTGTGGCGTATTCCCTTTTTAGACCCAAGCCCTTTAAACTATTGTTTGCATTACAGACCTGTCACGTTTTTGTTTTATAGGAAAGAATATATCAACTACAACTTTAAGGTACCTTAATGATTTCGATTTAAAGGAATTGATACCAGAAACAAATTTTGGCCTCAGGGTATTTTTACGGAGACAATTAGCCCATTGGAGGGCTACCGAAGTAAATACGAACTTATTTTTACAACAAATTAAAATTTATTAGAATTTTTTTTAGTTTGGGGAATGTATCGATGATACAACTTTAACGAACAGTTCAGATATTCAAAACTGGATTGATTCTATGGGCAAAGAAAATGTATCAAAAATCGTAAGCGTTAGCACATAATATTACATAATATAATGTATAATTTAATGTTATAATGCTTTTTTAGAATTTCATAGAAATACTTCAAGGAGATCATATTGGCAGACATTTACTGAAAAAAAAGATACTTAACTGTGACGATAGGATAAAATTGACTCGACTCATAATCGATTCTGCAGTATTACAAAACCAAATTTTAAGTAAATCCGATTTTATCGCTCTAACCAATCAAATTTGTAAATGCTTTCCTCAAGAAAACGGAGTAAGTTCGATGGTAAATAACATTTTTTGTTTACTTTTATATTTTTACATTTTAAAGGATTATTATTACACTGCCGGTGGTAAAAATAAACGCCAAAGTGGAGTGCTTTACTGTCGTTACATTAATACAAGACATAGAAACAAAAAATTTAGTAGAACATCGACTCCTACAGAAGGAAGTATATCGTCAGAAAGCACTTTTCAAGAATTTGACATAAACATTGCCGAAGACTGCAAAAAGTGGCTAAAATTTAATTTTGAGCCATTTACTGAAGTTGTAGAAAAGTGGCAACAAACTTTTGAACTTCGCAAAAGTATTTCCTATAATAACAATACCAAATATTTTGAAGATTGGCCCATTATTAAATCCACATGCGGATCCAAATTGGTAATTTACACGTTTTCAATTAAACTAAATTAAATTTAATATCTTTTATTTTAGTTAGAAATTGAATTTGGTCTATTATATCCTGGAAAGGAGGGCATGTTATTCAGTAAATGGGAGGAATTTAAACAGAAGATCAAACCCTATCTTCAACAAAATATTAAGGACCAATTACATAGAATAACAATAGAACGCATGTTAGCTGAAAACAAAAGTGAAAGTAAGTTAACTAAATAATAATTATACCTATTAGAGTAATAATTATGTATACGTTTTTTAGATACTGAAAATTTTATAATTTGTCAATTATTAAACACCGTATTAGTTCCTACTGGCAGATACTCTGATGTAACAGAAGGAAAACAGAAAAAAAAGAAAAGGTACACGATTCAGCAAGGTATTGACAATTTTGCAGTTAAAGTTAGTAATACAATTGAATTTAACGAAACGATTGAAAAATTAAAGCAAGACTGTTTGGAAATAAAACTAAATCTTCAACCACTTATTATTGTTTTAGAATCTGAAAGTAATATTGTCGATCAATATGTTTACCTTGATGGTATTACATACAAGTACAGTTCATTAATTGTTAGTTGTTTAGATGCTTGTTTTAAAATATTTTTTTCGTTAAATTTAGAATACCCGAAGCCATGCTTTTCTGTGTGGCTTTTTTTTCAAAAATATTTTTATACAATTGATGATACCACACACGACATATCTTGCCCCACCGTATCAGGGTTGTTGGCTTCGTTGAAAAATTGAATTGAATTGAATAAAAATGATTTGTTTTAAATGCAAAAAAACATTTCCATCGGTGCAATTTCTATTCCACCATATGAAATTAAATCATAATGTACTAACTCATTCTATAGTCGAATGTGGGGAGGTGAACTGCTCCCAAACATTTTCAAACTTAAAATCGTTAAAACGTCACTTATTTAATTTTCATACAGATAAACAATATACTACAAAAGAAAAAAAAGATATTGATACACCGACTAAAAATTCTGAAATGAGCTACCCTGATTGCCCTTCAAATCAAAGAGATATACCAATCATTAATAATCATTTAATATCTAATCGGTCCTCAATAATAACTAATAATAACATTGCAGATGAAATATTGGACCCATCAAAAATCTTACACGACTTTCAAGAACAATTTATTGCTCAAAAACTAAAATTTTATTCTAAGAGTAATTTATCCCGTAAGGATGCAAACGAAATAAACGAACATTTGTCTGCATTTACTATGACATTGCTACATAACTGTAAATTACTGGTGTTATCGGTAACAACATTAACAGATAAAAATAATGTTTCTAATGCTTTTGAAGTTTTTGAAAATGCTTTGAAGGATCATACATCTGAGTACAAATTTTTACAATTGTTGCGCTTAAAAAACTATTACAGTCATCCAATTAGTTTTACTATAAACCAGGAATATTCCGAAGTTATGAGAAATGGTATATCCTTGATAGATGAGAATAAGATCAGAGGATGTTTAATGCCAATAAAATTCCAATTTCGAAAATTTCTTGAAATGAAGGGCACTTTAAAATTAATAATAAATAATATGAAAGCCCTTCAAGATAAATTTTCACTTTCAAATTATATTAATGGCACAAATTATAAGATTAAAATAGAAAAATTTAGACCCGAACAAATTATCATTCCTTATAATCTGTATGTGGATGACTTTGAAATTAATAATCCGTTGGGTGGTCATGCTACAACAAATTCTGTTTGTGGCATTTATTATAATTTTCCTACACTACCACAATTTTTGTTATCAAAATTAAATTTCATATTTGTGGCTGGATTTTTTAAAACACAGGACATAAAAAATTATGGAAACGAAAAGACATTAAATGCCTTAATCGAAGAATTATTTTTTTTTAGAAGAAACTGGTTTAGACATAAAATTAGATAATAAAATAATAAATGTTAAATTTATTCTTGGTGTAATTTTAGGCGATAATTTAGGTCTAAATTCGATTCTTGGATTTACGAAATCATTTCAATCTCATTATTATTGTCGTCGTTGTAAACAAAATAAAATTCAGATGCGAAACGATTGTGTCGAAATTAAAGATTCTCTTCGAAATTTTAACAATTTATGAGACTGATGTAAAAATAAACGACTGGAAATCTACAGGAATAAAAGAAGTTTGCGTGTTTAACCAAATACCATCATTTCACGTTACAACAAATACAGTTTTCGATATAATGCATGATGTATTTGAAGGGGTTTGTGTCTACGATGTATGTCATGTAATTTTATATTATTTAAATAATAATATTATTACATTAGACGAATTAAATAAGAGACGAAAATTATTTTCATATGGTGAAATAGGTATTGTTAATATAAATATGTCTACAAATTTAGACAAAAAGAGATTAGAGAAAAACAACTTAAAAATGTCTGCTAGTGAAACATGGTCTTTTATACATTTTTTACCACTGTTAATTGGGGACTTAATTCCTGAAAACTGTCAAGTTTGGAATGTTTTATGTTGTCTTCTTAATATTATTGACATCATTACAAAATCGGAAATTCTTAATACTGACTTGGTGGAATTAGAAAATTTGATTAGATCGCATAATGAAATGTATGTATCAATTTTTAAAGACACACTTAAACCAAAACACCATTTCTTGGTACACTATGTTAATGCGATGAAAGAAAGTGGCCCGCTAAAACATTTATGGAGCTTTCGTTTTGAATCGAAGCATCGTGAAGCTAAATTGTATGCGCATAGTATTAATTCCAGAAAAAATATCGTATACTTACAGTTTATGTATAAAATTTTGTTTGAAATTTTCTAACATACTAGTAAGTAATGAAGACATATTTTGTGAATTAGCTTACCGAAATCTTGTTTTAAAAAATTTAAATATCGAATATAATTCATTAATTATTTCTTCCACCTATAATATCGATAGCTCTAGTGCTACTTCTGTAAAGGAAGTTGAATATCGAGGTACAAAATATAAAATAAATTATTATGTGTCTAAATTTTTGGAACAAAATGTAATAGAGTTATATAAAATTCAGGATTTAATATTAAATACCAAAGGGGAATTATTTGTAATAGTTTTTAAAATTGATATTATATGTTTCAATAAACACTTTCAATCATTTCAAGTAGGTGCAAATTTAAAAAAGATACTGGTAAAACCAATAAACTTTTTTACAAGTCCACCATTACATGTATACAATGTTAAAAATAATTATTTTATTAGAAATAAATTTTTATAATTCTTTAGGAATAAGTTTTTGTTTTTAGAAGTAAGTTCTTATAATGTGTTAGAAATAAGTTTTATATTTTTTTTAGAAATAAGTTTTTGTTTTTAGAAGTAAGTTTTTATAATTTTTTACCAATCAGTTTTTAATTCTTAAATATAATAAAAATATATTTCTTTTACAAATTTTATTTTTATTAAAACAAAACCACCTCCCACTTCTTTCCCACTTTTAGAACTAAAAAATAGTACTTTCAAATTAACAGCATAAAAGTAAATAACCAAATTTAAATTCAATGGTATTGAATTTTAAATATAAAACAAAGATTTTCCAAATAAAGTCTATATTTTTTCATATTAAAAGCAATATATTTTGATTTAAAAGTATGGTTATTAAAACACTGCTTTTAAATTGATGATTTTATACTTTTAAGTATTAAGTATGACACCATTTAAAGTAAGAGTAGATAGTTGGTTTTTACATGGAAAACATGTGTTTTTCATTTAAAAGTAGCTGATGTTGACTTTTAAGGTCAGTGTTAAAAGTATTTGTTTTCAACTTAATACCTTTTATATTCAATAATGAGTGAAAATGCATCACTTTTAAAATAAAAGTAATTACTATTATTACATGAATCAAAATTCATGTTACTTTTAAATTTAAAAAATAAAACCTCGGCGCCTTTTTAAAAGTAAAACTTTTGATTTTACCTGCATTTTTTTTGATTTTAAAGCAAAATTTCTTTGCGTGCAGTGTTTACATTTTTTTTACCACAAATGAAATAATATCAAATGTCTAGATAGAAGGAAAAAGTCATTTTATTTAACAAAATTTTATTGTAGTAAAAATATTAAAAATTATAAACACTAACAAATTAAAAGTAAAATTTTAGAAGAAAATAAAATTTAACGACAACTGATATTATTATGGGTAAAGATAATTTTGTTGTTTAAAAAAAAGGAATTGTTCTAATTTCGCACCAAGAATAACCGAAATATTTCGCGTACAATTTACACCGTTATTTGCACATTAGTCATTGCAAATTATCACTGCATGTTCTAAACAGAGATATTTATTTATTTTTATTATTCTGGTTTAATTTTGAGGTAAAAATAGTTTATTTACACAAATATACATATAGTAATCGGCTAAATTTTCCAATTACATACAATTACCTATTAAAAATTAAAATATTTTTGAAACGTTAGTACTAACGTCGGTCTGTGAGACCGATATTGCCTATAAATAAAGAACAAAAGAAAGCTTTCATTTGCCGAATGTCATGAGACGTACTAATTTAGTTAATTTGAAGGTACTAACAACCCCCCGTCCTTCAGATGTTATCGTATTAAATTTACAGTTAAAAATAGAAGTCATCGGTCTGTGAGACCGATTGTTAGTACTGGAGGGTTAATAATAACGTTATTATTATGATTAACGACGTCAATCATAAGATTATGAAATATTATATGTTTTTTTGCAACAGATGGTACTTTGAGCAAGAAACGGTTAAATTACTATGTATTAACAGCTTACCTGAAAGTAAGGTTGCTTTGTGCAAAGTGCAATAGCTGGAGTACTGCAGGGGTCACAACCACGCCCAATCCTGGTCTTCATCAATAATATTTCAAAACACCCACAAAGAAACTTTGCAATCCATGCAAGTGACATCCTGTCCATGCAACGGCATCAAAAACAACATAATCGTTGGAAATCTACAAGAACAAATAATGGAGTTTCAAAACTATTACAGCAACCAACATGAAAATACCTACGCACAGACGATCTTATGCAAGCAGAAATGCTGTATCTCACCGTCATGTATATAGATATTTAACTCCGAACTGACTTGGGGGGTTACAGAATTGTTCAATGAACAACGATTTCTTTATACAGTCACTGGATCCACAAATAAAAAAGAATACTTGAATTAAAAAAGACAAAATTACAGTGTACAATACTTACGTACGATGCATCCATCTGATAATCATTTTCAACAATATGCTTAAGTAGGTGTTGAAGTGGAATAGGTTACTGTGCTGGTGTTACCGAGGGTTATGCTAACCTCAACATTAATATTTTTAGTGTGCTGAAATGTAAACTGTAAATTGTACATAAAATTGTATTGTTACTTTTACCTACATATGTAAAGTTTGCAGTCATTTTCATTTTATTTGGCTAAAATTGTATCACAGAAGATTCACAAAATTCACTGTTCAACTCAAATTACAAAATTTAACACGTAATTCTACAATCGTACTTAAACTTGTAACTGCTTCTGCGTCTGCTTGTAACAAAACGTTGACTCTATTACAGATTCCTGCTTTTACAACTGAAATAAAGTAGGCCACATACGTACAGTTCTCACTTCTTAATTCAAAAATGTACGTTTTATCAGAGCCGACATTTAAATTTTCAGTTGTTGTGTGCACAGAATAAGTGATTTATAGTAGAACGGAAGATTCCATGATAAATTTGTAAACTACATGACTTTATTGTAAACAATAAATGAACTGTAATTCTAATTAGATGCTTAAAATATTTAGTGGCTGTAATGTAATGACAGATGAAGAAGATTCTCGGCGCGAATATTTAAAATCCATTAATTATTTTGCCAAATTATTAATTATTAAATTAATGAGTAATTTTTGACCGCCCCTTACATAACATTATAAAATATTAATTATAAATATAAACAAAAAAATTTATATTCAATTTTACTTATATACTACTTAGATAAAAGTTAATAAAGATAATATTAATTGCAGAAAAAAGTTCATCCAAAAAATGTTTAATTAAATTAAAGGTCAGTTGTGCTCAATGTGGCTAGGCATTTCGATATGGATTGTATGTGCTGAAAGCAGAGAACATCACCAGCACCAGTGACAAGATTTTCTTAATTATTAAATTTAATTTAAAAAAAAAATTTACGTAAGGAATCGTTGTACACCCTGCCCTCCAGATAATGGTCCGTAAGATTTTCAATACCCCCACCCCCTAAACCTTTACGTAATTAATGGATGGCCCCTCTCCGAACTCCTTAAAGGTGATAGTACACTCTTTGACCAACGTTCAAATATTTGGCTTATGAAATTTTATCAAATATTGATTTTGTCAAAGTTGTTTGACTGGGGTAGTACGAGGGTTGCCTTTTATATTTCGGGATTGGAGAACAAAAACAAATATTTACCAACAAAAATGTTTCTATTGTTTTTCAAAATATTCTCCACGAAGATCAATACACTTTTGCATACGTTTCAACCAATTTTCGAAGTACTTTTTCCACTCCGAGTGAGGTACTTCCAAAACATGCACTTTGAACGCATCAACCGCTTCTTCAGGTGTCGAAAAACATTGACCTCGCAATTTATTTTTGATGTTCGTGAATAAAAAGAAGTCATTGGGTATTGTCACAGGACTATACGGCGGATTACCCATCAAATCTTCGTTTTCAGTGTTCAAAAACTCACTTGTTTGTGCCGATGTGTGAGAACTCGCATTGTCGTGATGGAGAATGATCTGACTTTGACGGTTGGTTTTCCTTATTTCTCTGAAGACTTCTGGCAAACAAATGGTTGTGTACCATTCAGAATTAACCGTTCTACGTTCTACCAATGGTACGGTAGCGACATGTCCAGAATTTTTGAAAAAACAGGCGACTATTTGCTTTGAAGTGCTTCGGGCGCGAACAACTTTTGTTGGATTTGGCTCATCCTGAAAAACCCACACAGTCGACTGTTATTTATTTTCAAGTTCATAAGCGTAAATCCAAGATTCGTCATCTGTCACGATGTCATAAACATGTTTTGAAGCACCGCAGTCGTATTTATGAAGCATTTCCTTGGACCAATTGACAAGAGTCTGCTTTTGAGCGATTGTCAAATTATGTGGAATCCAACGGGAACAAATCTTTTTGACGAACAAATGTTTATGCAATATTGAATGTATCCTGGTCCCACTAATACCCAAGGATGCCTCAATCTCACGATAAGTCATATGATGATCTTTCAATATCTGTTCACGCACAGCATCAATGTTTTCAGGAACAACAATCGATTTTGGGCGACCTTCCCGAAGTTCGTCGTTGAGCGAGCTACGACCACCACTAAATTCGGTAAAGCACCGATAAACACTGGTCCTTGATAAGGCTTCATCACCAAAAGTCGAATTAAGTTCATCGATGTACTGTTGTTGAGTTAAACCACGTCAAAAGTTGTAAAAAATAATCGCACGAAAATGTTCAAGATTTAATTCCATTTTTTGGCCGAGATGAATTTTTCAAGTTACTGCAAACAATACAAATAGCACTCGTACGTCAAAACTTTCTGAATACATTTACCGTCAAAAATGTCAATCTTTACGATAAAAACGTCAGTTCGCAGGTGGCAGCACCAGTGTTGTCCAATCCCGAAATATAAAAGGCAACCCTCGTACACATGTTTGTTTGGCACACGCCATAGTCCACTGTTTAGCAAACAGGTAAATAATTGTTTGTTGGCAAACAATGACCAAATATTTACCTAACGTAAAGACTGGACTTTTTATTAGATTTTATTGGACTGGAATTTATTCCATTAATCTAATTAAACCTAAGGTTACGTAACCTTAACCTGAAGGTTAACTTGAGATTTGAGACTATCAGCGTTTCACAAGCGAATTTCGGAACTCAGTCGCTGCTTACCGGCAGTTGATCGTAGGTTTAGAAAGGTTGGCAACTCTGTCACATATTTATTTAACTGTCATTTACGCATAAACACTAAACTATACCGAAACTTACCGAAATTTTAAATAGAAATTTTTAAAAATAATTCTATTAAAATTAAATTTTGTAACCTTCAGTTAACCAAAAAACATCTGTAGGTTAAAGAGAAAATGGGAATTTTCGGCGCAGCCGGTTCGGCGCCGCCAGTCCGACGCAGGGACATTTCGGCGTGGGGACAATTCGGCGCAAGGACGATTAGGCGTAACCCGATTCGGCGCAAAGACTATTCGGCGCCGCCAAACCGGCGCACACCCAATTCGGCGCCAAACCAACTGGAAGTGTGGAACGATACAAGAGGATGATTCGACGTAATCTATTTTGGCGTTTTACTTAAAACTACAAAATTGTATTTCCTGTCTTCTTCCTTGCGAAGGAATCAGAGTAGGTGTAAAACAACATATTATAATTATAAAGTATACCATAGATAATATTACATGAAATAATTTATTTAAATTAAAATTTGTTTTTATTAATTGTTATTATATAAATATTTATATATTGTAGTGGGATTTCGTATTAAAAACGACTTACCGTCCTTCACCAGCTTAAGGGTAGGGTTCTGCAAGTTGTTTCATTGGAAACGGTAGAACTCAAAAACGGCTGAACGGATTCATTTAAAATTTGGAGGGTACATACACAAAACATCAAGGCACAATAAGAAATATTTTATATTTTCGTATTTAAAACAAGAGTCTTTTTTAAGCCAAAAAGACTAATTTATAAATTTTTTTATTCAAATCAAACTAAAGCATAGTTTATAATGATTATTATAATAAAAGAAAAAAATTTAAAAACAATAAATTTTTTATTACTGAAGAAGTTGAAAATTTGGAAACGGTAGACAGTCCAAACGGCTGATCCGATTAATTTGAAATTTGAATATGATATTTATGTTATAAAGGCCTACAATAAGACATATTTTTAAAAATAAAATTTTTTTAAATAATGGTATATTTTAATTTTTGTATTTCAAAAAATTATATTTTTTTAATATTTTTTATATTTAAGTGACATATATGCTCTGGAGAACATGTTCACCAAATTTCAAAATTTTCTGATGCATATTTCCATTATTTTAATTTTTAATATTGAAGCACGAAGACAAACCCAATGGGTCTGACGTTTCGCTATAAGATGGCATTAAAATCGCATTAGTTTTCTTATGACGCGGTCAGACGCGGTTCATAAGTTGATAAATACATAATATAATATGATACTAGACTAATATCTCGAGTTTCATCTTACGTTGTAAATATAAATTTAAAACATAACTTACTAGTGTAAGCATACTTGTACTGTACATGTGTACAATATTTTAACAAAAATAATAAAGACATAAATTATTACTATGAGGTGTTATCCGTAACTATTTAAATTTATCTATAAAGTAATAACAATAAGTAAAAAAATATCAATTTGATATAACATCAGTTTAAAATGTAAGTATTAGATTATGTACATTAGACGGTCTACTTATTATAATTATTACTCATTATACCTACTGTAATAACACGATTTTTATAATTAAAATTTAAAATATGACAAATCACAAGCAAGATTTCTGTATCGTACGATATTAAATTACACTTGATCGGAATGAAAGCAAAAACATAAGCACTTACATAGTTAATTTCCTATATTATATTTTATTGAAAATATACGAATTTTATAACAAAAATCTAGATTTTTTGAGATGAAATTCGTACTTTCTAAAATACAAAAATATGAAGAAATAAAAGATATTGTGCGAATAACAGCTATTCAATATTTTTGTACAGGGGGTAAATATCCAGAAAAATTTGTGTAATACACAAGACTCGGAATTCCAAAGAATTCCAATGATTTCCAAGAATTCCAATGATTTCCAAAGAATTCCAAAGATTTCCAAGGGAATTCCAACCACGTGTACACAACTTTTTTGGGATATTTACCCCTTGTTTTTGTATTTAAAAAAAGGATCTATTTTGTATCGAAAAGTCTAGTTTATAATTTTCATATTCAAATCAAACTAAAGCATATTATGTAATAAGTTCGTAATAATTAGATACTATTTATTTATTTAAAATTTGAAAATTTGGGAAAGGCACACACACAAAACGGCTGATCCAATTGATTTAAATGATATTTACATTTGATATGACATTTATATAAATGATATTTATAACATTATGTCATAAAGGCTTACAAGACATATTTCTAAAAATAATTTTTTTTTATATAATGTGCAGCTCCACCAAGCTTAGAAATTACTCGGAAAATTTGTCGTGGTTATTTATCTTATTCAGTTTCGTGTTATCTATACTTGAGCTTTATTGTCTATAAAAAGGGGTCCATTTTAGAACAAATCTTCATAAATTGACTGCAATTCGACAAAATAAATTTTGGATTTTAAATAGTATTTGTGCCGAGACATTTCTTCATCCGACTGTACATTTTAAATATTATCAGCTCCAGCCACGTCTTCTAAAGTCCCTTCTAAGATTGGTAGAGATGTATTATTTTAATTTTTTTATCTAAAAAAATATCCCTAACTTGGGATATGAACCCCAACATGACCTTTAAATCTACCTCTGTTCCGGGGCAAGGAACTTAGCAAGGAAAGCACCTTCAAACCCACAAACGGTGGTCTGCATGAGTCACGACTACCGGCGCCTACAATAAATTTAATAATTCTCTTCTGAGCAATAAAGACATCTTTAGCCATCGTTGAAGAACCCCTAAAACAGATACCGTTGAATATTCTCGAAAAAATCTGAACCCTTTAGAAGCTACGCATTTGAGTACGCACAGCGAGTTGAGGCGACCAAGAAGAGAAATACAGTGACTCTTAAAATTTAATCTATCAACAGTATTTTTTATTCCTAAGAATTTAACATTGGATTTTTTCTCAACTTCTCTCGAATCCAATCGGAGCGAAGGTTATCACGATTCTGTGGATTGTGAAGAACCATGTAGGGAATCTTTGCAAAATTCAAGTGCAATCCATTATGACCAATCCAAAAACTTATAGTTGTTCCAAAAGTTGATCACAACAGTTCTTAACCAATTGCAAGGATATAGATAAGACAACACGTCTCTAGAAGTATCGTCCGCATAACATCAACGTGAGAAAATCAATAAAGAGCAAAAGGTCATTGACAAAAATAAGGAAGAGACCTTGCCCTAGATGTAACCCTATGGCACTCCTATGATCATAAGCAAAAACGAGGATTTATAAACATACTGAATACCATCCGAGCCACAGTATATGTAACACTAAGAAACTGTACCCTATCAGACAAATACTAGTGGAACCAGTCAGCCACCACACATTCCGTATATCTCTGGCTCAGTACCGTAGCAAGCTCTTCTGGCACCTGAGGCAAACAGGAATATATGAGCCTCCCACCCCAAAAAAGTTACAAATGTTTTCAGAATCACAATTATTGTGATGAGCTTTTTCTTTAGTCTCTTTTCCGCTTTTTTGGAATCAAATCAATAACATGTTCAAAATCTATTTCTCCAAGATTTTGCGCCTCAGCTGCCGCCTAAGGAAAAGTCTCAGTCTCCACACTTTTACTACGGCACTGCTCCAGCTTGTCCATCAGCAGAAAGTGATCCACGCAATCAAATGTTCTATTTAAGTCACAAAAAACCGTCGGCGGGCGCTTCCCACGATGGAAATCCCCCATACTGCTCTCTGAAAATTATTAATCATCGTCATAGTAGAATTCGAGCATCGAAAGTCATGCTGCCCTGCAGAAATGATATAATGTCTTTCCATGTGCCCAAGGCCGTATTTAGGGGGATGGTTTTAAGGCATAGAACCCCATCTTCAAATTATTTATCAATTATTTAACTTCAGGAAGTCCGACGGCAATCGTAAAAGAATCAGAAAAAAACAAAACCAGTCTTTAAAACTAATACAAAAAATTAAACTTGAAGTGTTTAAATAATATTTAAACTTTTTAACCCCCCCCCCCCCCTTGAAAATCTAGTCTAAATACTGCCCTGCATGTGACACTGCAATCTGTGCAACATCGCATATTCAAATATTTTTGGCATACTTGACTTCAGACTAATGGGGCGATAGTTAGGACAAGTCTGCTTTCTCTTCTTGTGAACTGGATCCATAGCAGATAATTTCAATTGGTCAGGAAAGATGTCGCCATAAAATGATTATAAAAGCGGTTTTCCAATTCAATTATTTAATAATGACCACATTAAGCTTTAGTTATTATTTCTGATATTATTAAATCGTATATTTTACAATGGCGGTTTGTAATAAAGAGCACAGGGGCACGTACCCTCCCATTTCAAAACCATTAAAAGAATAGATTTTCATTTGAAATAAATATTTTAAAAACAATTTTGTTATTTTGTGCCTTCCCACTGGAAAAAGTCACGAGCCGTCACTGATTTTTTAGTACTCGATAGTCAAATTCAGGCAAATTTATTCTATTTGTTGTAGTGGCACGGTTTTTAATTTGGAACCCAAGATCCACACTTTTTGTTACGCCACTGGTTATATTTTTGAGGCTAACACCTATTATAGTAATAGCAGCAAATCATATTTATTTTTTGTTAATAGTTTACAGTCATTTAAGGTTCTTGATTATTATTAATTAAAATTAATTTTGTAATAAAATTCAAAATTGATCTTGTCATTTCAAATATATATAACGTAAACTTGAAATGAATGAAACTTCCAACATTTTTGTACCGAGAAATTATCATCATCTTAGAAAAAGCATTTTAAACGTGCATGTATCCATTGCAAATATGAGTAATTTACTCGACGTTTTATAATAGTGTAAGCTAATAGTGACTGTCGGTATATGCCGACAACATCAAGGTGTGGTATAAATTTCATTGCATCATGATATTAAAAATGTATTCTCGACTGCGGGTATTCCCCCATTTAGTACTTACAGAACGACACCCATGATCGAATAGAAGAACTTCTACACATAATTTATTTTATGCACAAATATTGCATACCCTAATACCCGCCATCTGCCAGGTGCGAAACAACTCTGCGGCCGTGAAGCCACACCTTAATCTTCATATTCAATAATCACTTTTTTACAGTTGGCCAACCAAATATTAGAAACTTTTAAATCTTTTAATTTATTCACAAAAATTCATAAACATATCCTTAAAAAAAATTTCACAATGAAGCTGGACAGGCAAGTCTTTTTGGACGTTCTTTCCAGCGCTCTGGATACTGATATGCCAAGGGAAACTATCCCAAAGGTCAACTTAGATAATATTGAGGCTATCGAGGCATGTGCTAATGTACTGCAAGAATCCCTCACAAAAGCTTTTGAGGCTTCTTGTCCGTTGACGGTGGCTGACTCGGGGAAGCACGCAACACCTTGGTGGTATGAGTTAGATCGGCCGCAGAAGGCGTTCACGAAGCTCAGCAATAAAGCCAAGAAATAGAAAATTTCCAAAAGGTGGCATGTTAATTCACATTTTAAAAATAATATTTCGACAAATTTTTATCAGCATTGATAAAATGCGCATTTTTCATTATTGAATTTTGCAATTTTCGAAAGTTTCTAATTCCGAATTTTTGATCAAAGCAATTATATTTGGGCGTGTAGTTAATCAAGTTATTGTGAAACATATTATTGTTATTTCCATCCAACAAGTTTTTTTGGGATCAATATTGATTGCTACGTTTTGGATTTTTCTTCTATTTTTTGTCGGCTTGTTAAGCACTTTTGGGAAATATCTGATATTCTTTGAAGGATAAATTCGTCTTTTTACATTTTTGCATCTCTTGGAAATTATTAAT
Organism: Cantharis lateralis; assembly: GCA_963170105.1. Taxonomy (NCBI): domain Eukaryota; kingdom Metazoa; phylum Arthropoda; class Insecta; order Coleoptera; family Cantharidae; genus Cantharis; species Cantharis lateralis. Next base: position 28,365,830 of record OY720628.1, read on the forward strand.
AAACCCTCCACTAACATCTAGAAGATGTTACTTACGGCTCACCATTTTATTCTGTACCTTGGATTACCATTACTAACTTGGTATTATATTGACCGTGACGCTACCGTTCTTTTTACCTATTTCCTTATATCGATTAATTTATTTGGTGTCGTGTTTCTGGCTGGATTGTTCTCGGACCTAACAGCTTTGTGAGAGGTATTCTAATGGAGTGCAGCTCGAAGAGCATTTTTTTTTCAACTTTTCGCAGTTTATCGTTGACTGCTGATTTTAAGTATAGAGGGTGGTTCTTTTTTTTAAACTTCGTGGCGCCCAAAGTAATAACTCATCGGATTGCTCTTCGGAGCTTAACAGCTTATTTTACCTTTACGAGCTTGCCAAAGGGGCAAACGACCCAACGCCAGATGCTTTGATTATCGTCATAGTACAGTAGCAACCCTGTCAAACAAATTGTTAATATCTGTGGGCATCCGGCAAGGATCCATTCTAAATTCTGTCAAACAAAGCGGTAATCTATGCAGATGACGCCACACCACATTACTACGGCAGCTCCTTTTGTCCTTAGCTAAACCGACTCCAACTAGCCCTGGAATACCTTGAGAAGTGGTTCCGAATGTGACGGATAGGGATTAACCCTTCTAAAGGCACGACAACCTACTTTTAAAAAACAAACAATCCCTTCCATTCCAATCCATATAAAAAAAAATCTGCACTGAAAAATGTTTGGCATAGAGAATTCTTAGAAAAAGGGACACCGTTGAAGTCCCTATATTAAAGCCACAAAGAGAAAGTCGAGAGGCGCAATGGCTGCACTAAACCCACTGTTAAACCAAAACAGCAAGTTATCTCCTGAAAACAGACTAAGAATATTCAAAACAATCATCCGACCAAGACACTCCGGGGCTACACCGACAAGTCACACATGGCGCAACTCTAAATAGCCCAAAATATTGCAATGCCATGGAGACCCCTCGGTTTGTAACAAACGCACGACTGCAGGAGGACTCCAATATGGAGTCTATAGAAGACTTTATTTAAAAAAATTATTCAGAAAATTATTATGTATCAAGATATTCACTAAAAAATGAAGTGGGCTATTTATCTTGCGTGGTGTGTATTATGTACCTCATCAGCTATCAGAGAACCACAGATGCAATAAAAGAACAACTGGATAAGGTAAAATATTGTCATCATTCCAAACAATAATTTCGTTGCACTGTCGCTGGCGCTAAAAGATGTTTTTACAAAAAAATTGTAAGAAGTATATTTATAATTTTTTTCAATAATAAAACAGTAATTTTAAAAGAAAAATCTTTTAGAAGTCATGATAATCAAAGAAAATCACATCCCGAACATATTTGACATAAATACTCCTAGCAATGGACCTATGTACACTTGCTTCATAATCTTGATACAACTGCAATAAAACATTGTGTTTTAATCTATTTATTTTCTGTTTAATTTAATTATAATCTTTCGAAATTTATTTAAAAATGACGCGCATTAACTTTAGCCAACTTTTCTAATTTAACTATGATTTCAATTTCATTTCATACATTTAATTACAAGATACGACTTATTTAACTATAAACAATTTTTATTGTTCATTAATAATAATAAATAATTATATATGTAATAACGTATTTATTTATATATTTTTATTTAATATTTATTTAAAAACAGTTTTACGAACTACCCTGACCACATAAAACACAGAAAACAAGGATTAGACGCCTTGGATGAACCACAAAATTGAAGATGAAATTATCGTAAGCAATACCACAAGAGCTTTGATTTATCCCGATAATTTTTTATTTCAACGAATACGTGATTAGCAATTTAGCTAGAGAAAACTTGGTCGACAAAAATCACGAGAGCTATCGAGCGTCAGCGAGAATGCTCGAGTGGTTTTGTCTGACCAATAGTTTTCTCGAGCGACTCCTGGTTCAAGATGTTGGAACGCAGCACTGAAGGAACTCCCGAAAAAGGCCCCGGCTGGCCATCACGGGTATCGCTAACGCAGTGCTTAGTCTGAGGCATTTCCCGGACAGGTATAAGGTGGCCGACGTGGTCGTCTTGCATAAGCCCGATAAACCTAAGGACCTTCCACAAAATTACAGGCCAATCAGTCTCCTCTCCACCATTGGCAAGGTCATCGAAAGGATTATCCTAGACAAAATGAACAAATCGCTCGAGAACAACAAGACGATACAGGACGAGCAATTCGGGTTTCGGCCCGGACACTCCACCACCCAGCAAATCCTCAGACTCGTTGAAAAGATAACCCTGTCCCGCAACAAGAAGAAACACTGCAGCGTCGTTTTCCTGGACCTACAAGGCGTTCGACTAGGTATGGCATAACGGTTTATTATTTAAAATGTTTCAGGCAGACATACCCCCAAGACTTGTTCAACTAACAGCCTCACACCTCAAGAACAGGAGTTTCAAGGTGAAACTCAATGGCATCCGTTCCACAGAGAGGGTAATCACGGCAAGGGTACCTCTAGGGTCCCTACTGTCCCCCACTCTTTTCAACATCTACGTCAGCGACATCCCCAGACCATCGACCACAGGCACCTCACTTTTCCTATACGCAGACGACACCGCCATCGTTTCAACCTCCATCAAACCCGAAATGCCCGTTTTCAGAACCCAGGAAGCACTCGACGACTTGGAAAAATGGTACCGCAATTGGCGTATCGAAGTCAACTTGAACAAGAGTGCAGCTATTATGTTCATAAACCGCCGACTAGAGACAATGTGCCTGCAAGATCTGCATATGTTTGGAAAGGTAAACTCATAGAAGAAGACCACCACTACCTAGGAGTCACCCTCGACCCCGGCCTCACTTGGAAGAAGCACATCACCGCGCTTTGGAACCGCACCAAAGGGCTAATGGCTTAGCTCCGTTGATAGGAAGAAGAAGTAAGCTGACGTCGGAACTCAAGCTGAAGCTCTACAAGACAATAATCCGCCCAACCCTCACCTACGCTGCACCGGCATGTACCTACACCTAAAGCAACAGACTGAAGAGTATCCAGACACTCCATAACATCTGCCTGGGCAGGGCAATGAACGCACCCTAGTACATCACCAACCGACAATTCCACACCATCACCAAACCGGAACTCCTGACGGACCTCAACCGCAAAGCAGGTGAGAAGCTGTACGACAGATGCACCGACGTTGACAACTCCCTGGTCAACCAACATGGTCGGTACAATCCCGACGACTTTTGTAAATGAATTTAATTGTAGAATTAAATTGTAAATGAATTTAAAACTTTATTCTGTAGGACTTTAGGGATCATAACAGAATTTTTTTTCAAATGGACTTGGTCTGACCACCCCATATATCAAATAATATATTGCGATATCCGGGGTGTACAAGTTTTTCATCTTTGTGGTGTCGTAATCCACAACCATTCGCTTCTAATTTAATTACGAATGATTGTCACGCACGTTAATTTAAAAAAAAGGGAATTGATAGCGTTAATGCTGCCACCAGGAGTTTTAACAAAAGGGACTTAATTGATTAAGAAAACTCCAACTTAATCCAGGGAAGTTAAATGATTTTATGACTATGAATTGAGCATCAAATTTTGTGGTAGATCGTGGTTTAAAGAGCGGCTTAGAAGCGTAGGAATGAACTTTTCTCTCTTACTAATTTCACTTATAAAAATCTGAAAAATAAATTGGTTTCTAGGCATGCATCAAATAGTTTTAAATTTGAATAAAAAGACGTGAAATAAAATTATAAACATATAATGAATTAAAAATAGGTAGATACATAAATTAATTATATAGAAAAATAAATTTATGGGTTTAAGTTTATGATACAATTTCGTAAAAAATTACTTTATAAGGAAAAATCTTACCTTAATACAATTTATCGAGTGACAATGAGATTTCTTGGTTTAATTTTTTATTGATGAGAATAAATTGATGAGTTATCTTGTCGAACTTCACCAAACTCACTGAGTTTATTAATGAATTGAAAAAAAAGAACTGATAAAAAAAAAATAAAAAAAAACTTCACACTTAGCGACTGACGATTGAACGCTTGAATGAGCGATTGAACGATTGATTGGGCGATTGAACGAATGAACGACTCAACTTAACGATTTGACCTTAACGACTGATGATTAAAACGCGACTCGCTGAAGGACGACTTCGCGTGAAGGACTGAACCTCGTGGGAAAATGACGACTCGTGACTCAACGACTGACGACTGGACTGGTAACTTTTGACGACTGATGACTGAACTTTTGACGACTGATTAATGACTTTTGACGACTGGGCTGAACTGGTAACGACTTTTTGACGACTCGCCTGATTTCCTCAAAGTTTGCTCTATTTATTGGAAGTTCTTCCTTTGTTTTCGCTTCCCTCCAACTTCTACTGCTGGTCACTTTTCTGGGGGTAGTTTTCGTGATTTTTACTTAAAACTGCTTTCCGCTTTCTCGATGCAAGTTTCCTGGAACGTTCTTCGACTTGATTTCTATGCTTCATTATATTTTTTTGAAATTTATGTTCCAATTGTTACAATTTCCTTAGATTTTTCCTTGTTTCTTATTGAGCATTATATTTTTTTTAGAAATCGAGCATTTGCAGCTTTTCGTTAAATTTATGTTGTAGTTTCCTACTGAGTTAAGGGTAGCTTTTATGATCCCATTGTTCGCTTTGTCCAATTGTGTTGTAATAGTTTATGTTGATTTCTGTCTTTTAAATATCGCGGATTTATACCTTTGAATCTCATTGTCACTTAACATCAATTTTTTATTTTTTTTATTATAAATATAAATTTTATTTGCGAGATTACGTTTGTTAACTTATTTCTATCTAAATAATTGCATTTGGTTAGCATTTGTTCGATGTATTATTTTATGGCCGTAAATGGTCCTTTTGTGACACCGTTTTTAAAGGAAAAGGTAAGACTATTGTTTGTCTTTTATGATCTTTAACTTGTTCGAATTTTTAGAAAAGTACGTAACAATACATGTTGCTTTTAACGAAATGCAATAATTTAACTTAATTTATTTCACTAAAATTAAACTAGGGGAAGCCGGGGCTACTACAGTGGAAACATCCATTTTTGTGTGAGTATGGACTCTTTTAATTGAATTCAATATAATCTTGTTGTTTATTTAACCCTTTATAGGATACCGGTACATATATGTACCACTAGGTATATTTCTAAAACACTATACAATAAAGCATTGATTATCAACTTAATGGAACTCTATAGGATGTAATTATGTTATCTGCTACATATTTGTGCCAGTTTTTAATTGCTCTACCATCTACATAAGAAAAAGTGAAATGTGGTACATATCGTCGGTATCAAAAAATGGAATCGTTAGGTCTTGAAAGGTCACTAGGTTTTACCTTTGGGTCACTTCTACTTTTTTCAATAAAAATTACTTCATTTTTTAAAATCTTTTTTGGTATGTTAGCATACCATTTACAATCCGAGGTTTGTTTATTTCTAAAATAAAATTAATTTACGCTCAGATTCATAGACAAGTATTGAGTTCTAAGTAAGGCATTTCGCGTCGAATTTGTTTTTGTTACAACTTTATTTACTCGGTTGATAAGGGTCAATTTAAAAAGCCGAGTATTAAGTATCAGTAAGGCCCTGTCTATGAATATGGACGTTAAAAATTTCGTTTTTTAACTTTATCCAGTAATCTGAACTTCTCTGTAATCCGAATGAGGCCAGGTTTCTATTAGTTCGGATTACCGAGACTGTACTGTATTTGGAAGATAATTATATAATTTATTATTATTTGCTTTGAAGGGAATCATAATTTAAATAAACGGAAAAGTTTATTTAAATTACTACTTTTATTCAGTGCAAATAATAACAAATTATAAAACTTATAAATACAGAACTCAAAAATAAAATAATTACAATATATTCTTTATATTGAATCATAAAATCAATTTATATAAAACATGAAAATACAGATAAGACCAAAATATACAATTTAATTATATTATTATAGGTACTTATGTTAATTCTGTTATTGCTATTAATTTATAATTTATTGTAAATTATAAAAATCATTATTAGTAATTTCTTATACTTTAAATTGTAATAAAAGGTATTTAACTTAATCTTCGATTTTTGGCTTGCGATCTTTTAAAATTGTATGTAGTGCGTGTAGTATTAACAATCTACATAAGTAAGTTGAAACTTCAATCAGTCAGAAATTTTTTAGCCATTATGTCATCTTTTTCTATACGAATAACTTTTTCTTCTGAAATACCTAATTTTCTTCTGACAAGATTCATGTGACCTAGGCAATCTCAGTTTTAATTCTCAAGATGTATTAGAAGTTCGTTTTTGTGAACTTTACTGAAAACATATACAGAATTAGATGGGTGATTTTAATTCTGATGCATTCAACAGCACAAATTCTTATTTGGCACAATATTTCCTATAATCTAATCCTGTTTTTCTACTTCCAAATCATTTACCTATGCAAATTACGCAAAACGATGTTGTTTTTGGTTCAAATTGTAATTTAATGTCTGGAATTTATGAAACATGATTTTCATACCACAAGCCAATTTTTGTATGTTAAATGGAAAGGCAAGAGCTTCACGAAACACATAACAAAATTCAAGATATGCAGAATGTTTCCAGTTTTAATTCTCCAATAATTCAAGAATGAAGACAAAATTCAAAATTCTCATCATGAACCTCATAATTTAATTAGAGAAAATTCAACTAACGAAACTTTAAACAATACTAATTTGCAGTATAGGAACAAGTTTAACGATTCAACATTTCAAGTTTGAGTTGCATTAAATTTTTCTCCAATTTGAAGATATAATACACATAACTATTGGAAAAGTATCATAAATTCAATGTGCAATATACAATAAACAGACAATAGCTTTATCAGACAAAACAAAATGTAGATACGCAGTTATAAAAAGCAGGTCGGTTGTTCTTAACACACTTGGGGATAGCTACTGTCTATTTAGGTCTCTTTAATTTTGTTAATTTGGAGATGACAACTATCACGATTGCCTACGACTTTTATGTTGCTACATATTTTTTACAAATTTTGATTATTTATACCATCCCAACCAAATGAACTATTTGTTTGAATACGAGAGCGTCCAAAATTTAATTAACATTACAGTCACAGCAAATACTTGGGCAGGATCAGCACCTCTCGTATCCAATCAAACTATTTAGATTCATCAAGAACTACATTCAAGAGATGACAACATTAAAGATCTACAACAAATTTGCAATAATGGAGCTGTTCCTACACTACATTTGAAAATTTTGTCAACTTTAAATAATGAGATTAATCATGATGTTCAAACACCCATAGCTGTATTACTGTCACTGACCCTGATTCAATTGCTTCACATTATTCTGCTGTTTTACCAACGGCGGCTAAGTGTGAACTTCTGGAGCCCACCCACGAACACCCTCAGTGACATCTTTAGTTGATATAACAAATTCGGCATACTTCTTGGAAGCATGATTTTTGCATCTCCATAAGTTCAACTTTTGTACAGTTTCGTACACTTGGATATTTCCATGTCTATTGACAAAATTTTCTTTTTCTGTAAGATATAAAAAATATAATTAATTAACATGTTAAAATAAAATCGGGAGAAACTATTCTACGAATTAAAAATTTAAGGCATACCTTGTGAATTAGCACTAATTTTTCTTAAAACAAGTGCCTTTAGAGTGCACAAAATGTTTGGTATATAATCACTCGTCTTTGTGCTGAATAATTGGAGTAATTTCATTTGAAGAACCTGTAAATTTAAACATTTATTACCGATTAATTAAAACAAAAATAATAACAAACATTGTCTCCCCGATTCATTTCATTTAGCAGTGGTAAAATTATAATTATATTGGTCGACAACTCACAATCATCTTGAAATTTTGCAAGGAACCCTGATAATTGATTACCCAGCGACTCTTTAATTTGATCTTAGGTGGGCCGCCTCCTTTTTCCAAAACATACGTTTTCAACTTTTTCAGTTTTCAACTTCCACCTATAATAAACACTACAAAGCAATGCAAGCACCTGAATTAAATTTTCAAAATTGACTATTCGACTTACCTTCAATCAATTATATTATCATCTTGCACTTTTTACCACAAAATAACTTACAATACAGAATCTAATAATAAGAAAACAACAGACACGTAAAACGTCAAAATATTCTCGTCAATAAATAATACCAAATTAGTTATTTATAAAACAAAATCCCTAAAAATTTTAATACCAACCATAATATAAATAACTGAATTCAAAACTTTCAAAACAATTTTTTAATCCAACCTCACTTTTTACACCTTTTTTAGTGAACATTAATATTATACTGGATATAGTAGAACAAGACAATACTGGCCCTAGTTGTAGTCAAGAATGTTCTGACAATGGAGATTGCAGTCCTTAAAAAATTGCGTAATATTTATGTATCGTAACTATGAACGGAAACTTGAAAACCACCATAAAGAAAACACAACGCAGAAGTGTTTACGCAAAATTGGATGTGTTACAGAAGATGGCACTTCGTAGAATAGTTCACCAATTTTTTCTTGCAAACGATCATCCTACGCTTGATAAAATTTTAGTGGTAAGAATTTGTAAAGAGGTATTTTATTATTTTATATGCAAATATTAATTTTATTAGGACGTGGAACGTTGTGAAGTACCACCTTCAATGTCACATAGTTCTTTATCATTATTGTTAGAAAAATTTGACATTTTTTCGGAAACGAGATCAAGAAACCATCTGTTACTTGAGGGAGCAGGTTTAATATTATAGAGACGAACATATTTAAGAAGTATAAGAAAATTTAGATTGGATGGACGTAAAATTTACTTTTAGGATGAAACAATGGTCAATGTGGGTCATATTAAAGCTGTGGAAAGACAAATCTGTAACAAGCTCAATTGATGCATTTGTCAGGGGTTTCTCGGTAATACTATATTTATTTATTTATTTAACTATTACTACATTATAAATGTGTTTTAGACTGGATTAAGCAATCGGTCAGGTTTTATTGCTCTTCATATAGGAAATGAAGCTGGATTTGTAGAAAATTGACTTATGTTTTGAATTGAAGAAATGAATTGAAGGGCTTATTGCAATATAGTGATAAGCCACATTTCATGGTTATTGAGATATCAAGCGCTAAAGGTTGTGAAGTATAATACCAAGCCATATAAATAAATATTTCAATAATATTTTAATAATATTTCCGTATATATTATTATAATAATATTTCGGTAGTGGCTAGTCATTATATTTCACAACCAGTTGAGCTTAAAATCTCAAAAACCATGAAATGTGGCTTATCACTTTATTGCAATAAGCCCTTCAATTCAACTGTATTTGAAAACTGGATTAAAAGAACTTTACCCATTTTGGAACCATTGTAATGGATAATGCTCCTTACCATTCAAGGAAAACAGAAAAAATCCCAACTTTTGATTGGACAAAATTTGCAATGATTGAATGACTCGAAGAAAGATATTCCGGCAGAACACAATGTTCTAAAAGTAGAACTTTTTGGTAAACTCGTACATCTTAATATATTATAGTATAACACTCGTAAAATATTAGAATTTTCTTTTACAATCATAAAGTCTAACAAAACTGAATACTTTGCCCCCCCTCTATATTTTACTCTTCCGGCGCTACTGGTTGGGATACACATAATTATTTTATTTTAATGAACTTGATGGTAAGTTTTAATTTGATAGGTACTTTTATAGTTTAATATTATGATTCTAATTATAACTGAACTCATTTTTAGATAGAATAAAGGAACATTTAAAATCAGAACAAATTTCTCTTCCACATTTTGTAGATGAATATTGGTTAAAAGCACTGAAAGAGAAATATTAAGATTACCTCCCTATCATTGTAAATTGAATCCTATTGAACTAGTTTGAGCACAAATGAGGAGTTTAGGATGCTTTAAGATAAGTTACACCCGAAAAATGGACAGAATGTGATAAATATGCTGTAAAAGAAGATTTCATGTATTCAGTCGATAATATTATAAAAAACTTGCAATTAGAATTTACTGCCAACACTGGATCTTCTAACGAAGATATGAATTCTAACCAAACGTTAAAATCTTAACTATTGAACAAATAGGGAAGTTTATGAATGTGCCGTCCAGTGCTAGAGTGGCCTAACCTTATTATGACTACTATGAAGATAAACGCAAATGAAAAATTTGCTATTATGGAAATTAGTACTTTTAACAAAATTTAAACAATGATAATATCTCTCATTAGTTAGTGAAATTAAAGTAGGTGTTTGGATTGAGGGAAACTTTAAGTACTAATCTATAAGAATGAATATATAACCCAAAATATGTAAATTTGTGGGTTCGGCCACTCTAGCACTGGGGACGCTTCAAATAATCTGGCATGTCTTAATAACGTCAAATTTAATTGGTATTTTTTCAGGAAAATGAAACCGTTTTATGATGAAATTGTGAAGTTGTTTTCAGTCTTCTTGAGTTTTTAAATATTAATGATATTTTTACTTGAATGTTAAAATTAAGTTCTGTTAAATTCACATTTTATGAGGGTTTCTTGTTATTTTGTTATGTCAGGGATGTATAATGTTACAACTAAATAGTTCTTATGCATTATTTCTTTTTATCTTTTATCAAAATCGCATTAAAATTTAAATAAATTTGTGAAAATACGTTTTCTAAAATTAAGTTTTACACATTGAATAAATAGTAGGATGGAAGGAGCATTTAGAATATTTTTGCGAGTCAAATCGAATCTGATGGCGGCTGCTTAAATGTATTTTCAGTGGCGTTACATAAAATATGAGTAAAGATGACATTCATAAATATAATTTATTGCATTATATTTTAATGCGTGTAACCACGAATATTAAGGTTTTCATAATATTATTAAGCATTCTTAAACCAAAAAGGGATAAAGCTCACTTACAAGCATCTGGTGGAATCGAATCTATTTAAAATAAAATCTGATATGCACGCCATTGCACTATGCATAACCACACAATTTACTACATTTAATATTAGAAAGTTAAATTAAATTTTAGATATGTTCTTATGCCATGTAATTCCATTTTCGACATTTTGCGCGTTCTTGATGGTTCCACAAGCAACACAATTAACCATTTTAGACAATTTAAATCGCATCTCAATATGGCCGAACACCCACTCCTTTTGACTCGCAAATGTAACACGGTAAAACATACATATGCTCCTTCCTTCCTACTATTTATTCAATGGTTTTACACATTGAAAATTAGGCAACACACATAACCCGTCCTTTTTAAATTTTTTAATGACGTTTCCCTTTGTAAATGTGGCTTTGAAGCCGATGCGCCACCTATATTACAGTTAAGGGGTTAGGTAAAGGACGAAGGCCTAATAGCAGGAATGATCCCTCCAATCAGAATGAAGCAAAGCAAAAACCAATGATTATGTTTTCAGCTTATTGTTGTAAACTAAAAACCAATCTTTACCTTACTTTCTGTGTAATTATAATAGGCAGCAACATAACCGTGACTTAACCCTTAATCGCTAACGTCAAATAATTGTCACACTGTAACTACTGTCCGGTCACAGTGACCGCGCTTTATTTCTTTCGTTAACTCCCTTCAAAGTCGAACATGGTCGAACACAGCCCAGCCAAAGTGTTCTGTAACTAGAATTAATAGATCATAATTATCATTACGTTAGGCGGCGCTGTCTTCATTCTGACGATGCCAAAAGCGGAGACCACGGACCTCTTAAATAAAGAGGTTATTTAATATATTATATTATATTTATCTAAGAGGTCCGTGGCGAAGACGTAAGGTGTAAGAGCGTTTAGGAACAATTTTAAATGTTACGTGGTGATGCTTCCCCTTATGCTTTAAATTTTAAAATTTTTCATTAGCGGCATCTAGGTATTCTTGATGAAAACAAGTTAAAAATTATGTAGGCGGAGATTAATGGTTTCCTTGCGCAGTGGTTCCAAGCGTTCTAAGTTCCATAGGTTCCATAATAGCTGACTTTGTGTAATGCCGTAATGCGGTTAGTATTTTTAAGCTTTTTAAAGTATTCTTTTACACGCTTTTACATATTTTCATACAAATTAGTTTGTTTTTCAGTGCATCCGGTAATTTAAAAATAAAATGGTGATTAATGCAATGTAATGAAACATCGAAAACACGGAATTCACTCTTGAACGTTTCATGCACGAAATTAAAATAGAACCAATGGAAATCAAGTTGAAAGATTTGCATCATTCCATTGACATCATAGAAGAGCATTGGATTGAAGAACAAATAAAGCAACATAATTTCAACTTTGACAACAAAAAAAATTCAACACGACTCAACAGAATTTTTTTGTGCAATGTGACCAGAGGGAAACCGTTTGGATGTGTCAGTTGCAACTTTAAGTCTTCTCAAAAAGCATCGTTGTCAAGGCATATGCTAACCCATACCAACTAAAAGCCGAATTGTGAATTTTGTGATTTAAAATTTAGACAATGAGCCGGCTTGAAAAAAAGCATTTAAGTTCTCACAGGCGGAAGAAATCATTTTGCTGTAAAGTTTATGACTTTAAAAGTGCATCGCTTGACCGTCTCGGGAACCACTAAACAATTTATATCGGCCAAAAGCCACTTGTGTGCAAAATTTGTGATTTTAAATGTTTGATATAATGCCGGTTGATGTTACAGATGAAAATTTGTGAATTTGAATTTACTCTTCTCAATCTTGTTTAAAGTGTCTTCTACCGGGAAGAAACCGTTTACGTGTGATAAGCTCAGCTTTAGAAGTGCTCGTCAAGGAGGTTTGACCGAACACATAAGAATTCACATTGCCACATGTTACCGATTTCACTTTGGACATTGGACGATTGAAAAGGGCGAGTTTTTTTTTTAACGTAAGGTTTTTATAAATTTGTGATTCATATTCTATTTATATTTTATTCTGATTACGATTGAGGTATCTCGAAAATCAAATTTTATTCTCCAGCTGTCAACGATGTTATTTGTCGAAACAGATTTTCTATATTTTACTTTTGTATTCATTCTTTGAATATAATACAGTACTCTAATATAAAATTATGACCACTTAGAGTAAAATTGCTAGTTTTAAAATCAATGTTTTATTATAGAAATTTGCACTATGAAATAATTCATATAAATAAAAACATTAATTTATTAATAGAAAAATCTCCACACATCGTAATATGACTGAATGAAAATATCAAAGTTAAAAAACTTCTTAATGTTTTTCATCTCAAAGCTGGAATGTATTTCTTTTAATTTGAATACATCCGATAAGGGTTGAAAGAAGTTCTTATTGGATTGACTGTAAATATACAGAAATTTGAACGATTTGCTTTCATTTTCTTGGGGTCGGTTCTATAACAGAACATCAACCTCGGCAAGTTACTCAGCTTTCCGCTACGCTACCATAGTATTAAGACGACCGCACGCTAGCTAGCGAAATGTTGCAATCGGAGGGTCATCAATTTCACCAAAAACGGTGGGAAACAGATTAAACGAAGTGGGGCTCAGCGGTTGTAAAGCTCGGCTTAAGCCGTGGCTTTCAGGAAAAAAAAAAACAGTTTGCCAGGCTAGCATTGGCCCAGAACGCAGAGGTTGGACGCACGAGAATTAATCAAAAATCATTTGGTTTGATGAATCCAACTTTGTTGTGTTGTTCTTTCTCTAAATAAAACGTTAACAATTTAATTTGTTTTCCTGGCTAAATTTGGAAGACAATTCCAAAAATTGGAAGCATTTCGGGCCGATTGTGTCGTAGCCACGGTCAAATTTGGAGGTGGAAGCTTTATGATTTAGGTTGTATGGCAGCCTCAAGAGCAGGAATTACGTCTTTGTGCGAGGGTCGAATGAAGATTACTATCTACGATTACGTAATGTTTGAATCCGCTTTAATGAATTCTTATAAAAAAAATTATAATTGACAATCACTAAATAATAATAATAAACTAGAGATGGAATATTTAGTTATGTTTTTGGGTCCTAACGGTGCTAACCAAATAAAACTACTCTAAAATCATAATATAGCAGTTTATTATCTACAGTGACTCACAAAAATATTCGGACCCTCCTATATTACCGATATAAATTAAACATTTGAAGTCGTTTTTTGTTATATAGAAATTAATTTTACAGCAAAACTTTTTCGACATTTTTGTTGCAAAATTCATTACCTTGAATTTTGTTTCTATACTTTTTTACATGCTTTACGCATGTAACATCTCTGTAGTTTTAATTAAATCTTTTTAAACATTCAAATTTCAAAGTGATGAACTGATTATTTTTCTTTTGCAGCAATTATAAATTCGACATTTCGACGCCACCTATGTAATAGTAGTACAAACACTACCGAACCAGAAATAAGTTTAGAAATATTGCTAGTAGATGGCAATACTGACGAACGCGAGAAGCAGGACGACCAGTCGGTGTTCCGGTTTTTAATGGAACGTGTGTGCTAAAATGAATTGTGGCTTCTAGCATTTTCTGGAGTGATTAATGAAGTTTTTCGTGACTGTTTGTTTTCATTATTGATCTCCATTCACCAATTTGTCGAGTGCAATTTGTGTGGAAAAACTACTTACCGTAAATTAGAAATTTTCCAGTGCGAATGTTTGTACACTGCGGTAGCCATTTTAAAGATGCTGAAAAAAAATCATCTTACCACCGAACTTACATCTATTCGAAAAAATCAACTCACCAAGTCTTCCATCCGTGGTGTTTAAATTTTAGTGCCAAAATATTCTGTGAACTTATAGATATGATTGCCGATTACAAAAATTACGCTGTATCAACTGACCGCCAACTTGAAATCTGGACAAAATGGACGCCAACCGTTTCTGTGTTTGCATCTGAACCTGTTTATTCTGTAAGTGAAATTATTTTTCAAAAACATTCACTAACCAATTTTGCGATTTTAATTAGAAATTTTCGTATATCAACTTTTATAGTTACGTTTCATAATAAAACTATTTCAAGTGTGAATCATTTTTGTTATTTTCACAAACTTTTGAACTTCAATTTTATTTTAATTCAAATCGGTGAAACAGCCTATAACATTTCTATTGCTACTTTACAAGTGCAACTTTGTGTAATCGAGATTTAAGCAGTATTATGTCGGTTCAATTTTTATCGATACCGCCTTACAATTTGGTTACTATTTATTTATATGTATTGTATGTCGTGTTATGTACTTGCTTAATTAACCAGCTGTGTTTTGGTGGACTTCGTAAAAGATCCTAATTTTACTTGCCGAGAAGCTGTGCTAGCAAGTAAGTACAGTTTACATTGTACAATTTCTATTAGGATTTATCATAGGAGAAGGCATAAAGCATGGTTTACATGATATTTTATATAATTTTAAAAAAGAAAACTAAGGGTAAACTGTTTTATGGTTTCTCCTGCGATACATCATTAGAGAAATTCTATCAAGTAAACTGCACTTTGGGTTTGATTTACTTTTACGCACTCTACAAAACCATTATTTGTATGCTTTCGCTATAAAATTGAGAACGAAACCTAAGTTGAGGTGTTACGTAACAATGTTTCCAAATACTTTTATATTGGTGTACGTTGGGTTGCCTGCCCTACAGGTAATATCTTGATTAATTTATAATTTGTTAATAATTTTAAGGTTCGACTGTGTTCGGTTATTTATTCTGATTTATATTTTATAATTAATCATGTCTAGTATTTCTTGTTTGCTCCGACGATATTTCCACGTTAGCTGCTGTACGAATTTCAGAACCAAATACCTGTAGTCAATCCGTTTAATTTATCGAGTCTTTAGATTTTATTTATGCACATTATTATTTATCGAGGTTGAATTTTTCAACAGAACTTTGAAGTCAAGTGGTGTAACATTCAACAAGTTTTTTCAACATAAATGTAACACTTATTACGTTATCATAATATATTTAATAGTTAAAGAAAAAAATTAACATGCAATTTCACATCTGAAAAAAAATTTACCTACCGCAGTTTACACAGTCGAGGTTTAAATTTAAATTTGCAATTTAAAATGGCAAACTTTTATTGGATATTTTACCGACTACGAAGTAACGGAGGATTTTGCTTTCAGCAGGCTAAGTTTGTATGTACATATGTAGAATATACAGTTTGGCCAGAATAGTGGGACACCTTTTGAAATTATTTTACTTAGAAAACTCGTAAAAATTAATTTTCTGACAACCA
Source organism: Cantharis lateralis (assembly GCA_963170105.1). Lineage (NCBI taxonomy): Eukaryota > Metazoa > Arthropoda > Insecta > Coleoptera > Cantharidae > Cantharis > Cantharis lateralis. The sequence goes on from OY720628.1 coordinate 28,382,076, forward strand.
CCATGGCACAGCTTTCTTGTTACAAGACTTATTTGCTTTAGTAAACCAAAAATGCGAAATATAAAGGCATTACGTTGCGGTCTTGATTGAATCATCAAAATTAACGGAAGCCTTTTTTGTAATTTTTGATCCCCTCCCCCCACGTTATGGTACGTAAGATTGTGGTACCTCCCCCCCATTCCTCAATTAATGGACGGCCCCTTATGAGCTAAAATAGATGGTAAAGTTTACCTATTCTGAATGTTTCGATATTAAATCGTGGGTATTTGGGCCTAGTAACAACAAACTTTAAAGTCCTTTATTTCACTACCTGGTTTTGACCTCAATGTAGGTCTTCATCAGAGTCTGAAAAATATAAAACAGAACCATCAAGACATCACTCAACAATTCGGGCTATATTAACGTGCAACGCAAAAAAATGTTAATAAAAAAAAACATCAACAAAAAAATAAAAATGTGTATTCCACATAGTACGTGCGATTCTCATCATTCTGTTGTCGACTTTCAGTTATTTTTGTCGGCATTCTTTTTTCTCTTTTGCCATATCGTGGGCTTACAAGACAAACGCAGTAAGTCAAAAATGATAGTTTTGAGTAAACTGAATTTTAAAGTTTGCATTGATTTTAAAATTAAAATAAAACATTTTTACAGAACTTTTGCCATTTTAAAATGAAAGAAGATATACATATCAGAATAAACACTAATCATTAACAAGAATAATACATTAACAAATTCAAGTTGAAATAATAACAATTAATAAGAAAGATAATTACTTTTAATGCATTTTATTTGAAAATAATTTTGTATTTTGGTATTTCATAAATATTTAAATCAAAAAGTATGAAATATATTTAATAAATAAATATTACATTAAAAAAAAAGTAAAAAATTTTTAAAAAATTATAAAATAAAAATAAATCAAAAAAATTTTTTTTTCTGTGAACCGATTTTAACCAAAATTTAATCAGTTGTAAATCTCAATATTAAAGTACCAAATAAGAAATTTTGTTAGAAAATTTCTATTACTATTTGGGGTAGGGCGCACACCAAATTTGACCACTTACACATACTTACCGTTATATCTCAGAAAATACATCAGATATGACTTAGTGTGTTCTTGCACTAGGAAGATTACTAAATTTAGATCTAGAATGTACAAAAAAAAGTGTAATTTTGACTTAGTGCACAGGGTATCCGTTTTTAACCAAGATTTCTGTAGCCACTTTATAATTATTATCTATTAACCCTTATGTTACCAACCGGGTACCCGGGTGCCCTTCGACGTACATTTTGTTGAATAACTTTTTTCATAAGAAAAATTTAGTAAAATCCGCTCGGATCCCCATCATTTGACCGATTTTTTATCTAAATATGCACTGAAAAGTTTTGTTTTGTTTTATTAACTAAAAAAATTTCTAAATTGAAAAAGTGTACACGTATATGCCAACCGGGTACCCGGGTACCCGCATATAATATTTCTTCGATTCAAGTAATATAATAATAAAACTAAAATATTATTATTCAAAAAAGGAATAAATAACTATGAATAAATAAGTTGTAATAAATAATAATAATTTTTAATTGTTTATTTATCAAATTTAAATTAAATTATATCAAATGATAATAAATTATTACTTACATTTCTGAATTTCATTATTGAAAAAAGTATATAAAATTTTCACTTTTTATGTGAAATGAAAATTTATGCACGTCTAAGGGCCAATTTCATAATAAAATTTAAAGGAAGCGTTAAATTTAAAACCGATTTTAAGGCAAAATAAACCAATCAAAATGATCCATTTCGCTTTAAGGTGGCGATTTTTCGGCTTGTTTTCTGGTACGCGCAGAGTAAAACTGGAGTCAGTGACACTCAAAAAATATACACTCTAGGAAAACAAAAATTCACAGGCGTAATCATGAAAGTCTGAACTGCATCCTAAGCTATTTTTTATTTACTAAAATTTTATAATATTTGAAAAATAACAAGCTAAACTTGATCAAAATTTCCCTGTTGTTATTTAGCGATTAAAACATTTTGTGATGGAATATAGAAAAACAAATATACTCAGGATGTAATTTGTACCCTTGAGCTTCGTTTGACACTACGTACGCATTATTTAAACATTCATATCAATAATGTCACTGACTCCAGTAAACCACTGCAAAACATACATATCGCCATTTTAAACATCTTCAAGTAGCAAACCATTACAGGGATCGTTGAAATCTTTTGAAAATTTTAACCACTATAGTGTAGCTTTCAGCGCATAGATGGAAATGTTTCCGTCTCGGTTTTAAACTATGCTCGGCTTTGAACATTTACGACCAGTCGACAATATTTTTATGGTGCTAAATATAGAAAAGGAATCAACCTTTTAGACGGACACTAAAAGATGAGGTTATTCCGTATTCAGGCCTGTCCGTATTTCAAGAATAGTTATTATAAAATATAGAATATAATAGATCAACATGTCTAAAATTGTAATATTTTTCAAATATACAGAAAGATAAACAATTATAAGGAATAATACAAATCCAAAATTATTTTTTCAAATAAATTTGGAAAATGTTTTTGAAGATGGTTTTGTTTAATTACCAAAGAGGTAGTGATGAAGTTTGCTAATTAGAAACTAAATTTATGGTAACTACTGAGAAATAATATTTAAAAAATATTTAATTTTGACAAAAATTTGGTTGATAGATAAGGACTACGCGTGATAAAAGTGTATCACTTTATTTAAAATTATTTATAAAAATTGAATTTATTGAAAACTTGAAATGAAATGTTTATTTTTGTTGCACCCTGAGAATTATTTTAAATATCACAGCAATATTAAATGTAAATTATACATTCTGCATGCAAAAATTTCTAGAATAAAACTTTTTCATTTTTACGATCAGCAATACCTAATGTCGGTAGCATGGTTACACAAATCTTTGGGTCCAGTGGTCAAACCAAATGATGAATATTACAATTTTCATTTCTTAACAAAAACAATTGTTCAAAATGTACTCATCAAATTGAAAGAATAATCAGCAGTGAAAAGAAAACGTGAATGTGCAGAAAACGCTGTTCAATTTATAAAAAATTTCAAAAACAGCAGTTGTTAAAAAGTCTATGAAATCAAAATTGCTAACCGATCAAAAAAATTAAAAATCAACAGAAAAACCAGATCCAGCAAATTATATTATGAAAATTTTTAATTTTATTAATAAATCTTATAAAAAAATTTCATAATATATTATGATTGACAACAAAACATACTGTAAATCAGAAACATACGAACAGCTTCTGGGACTGGATTTTTATGTTGGCGGGGGTCGAAGAATAGGTAGTCCACGATTGTAAAAAATATAAAGAAATTTCTTCTAGCACACTTTAGTTTAATTGTATAACACACCCTCAATAACCTTTATATACGTCGTTGTTTTTTATTTAATATTATTAAATTAATATGTTGAATATAATATTCAACAACAACCTATTTGTTGTGTTCATCTTGGCGGATTTCGACAACAATATTTTACAGAATTGGAATAGTAACGTAATTTATTAACTTTGTGAAACCAGGCATGAATGAGTTGAAGCAGAAATTTTTCAGAAACGCCATAATATAAAATCAAAAACTTTCATTGTAGAACATTTTTTATTAATTACGTGGCACGAGGATACCTTACAAAAACTTCGCGTTACATTTATGTTAAACATTTTATGAGCAGACGGAGTCGATTGGATTAGTGACTGGTTAAAATGCTACGTCAGGGCTCACTATGCTGTTATTCTTCCATTACAGTTGACTGGCAATTGGTTTAGATCATTTCAAATTAGCTCAAAGCATGATAATTCGTGAAATTAAACCTAAAATTAAAAAAAGGTAGAAAAAATAGTAAAAAGGAATACTTATCGAAGATGTAGCTGTAAAGGTCGCGAAGTGGCCTGTTACTGGTTGATGATGAATACAGGTGTACATATAGATCTGATTCCTGAAAAAAGCTGTTAAATGCCAACGGGGGAGGAGCGGGAGGATTGATAATTCTAGATTTAGGCGGGGGTAAAAATATTATTACCTGAATGAACATAATTACTACCTGATAATTTCGTGTTGTTTTGTGTCTTACAAATTATGTAAGAAATTTTTATTGCTACTTTTCATGCTTGTTACACAAAATGTTCCTCTTTATTCTTCCAAGTATTATTTCTGGTGCTACACATTCTTCATAAAAAGATTTTAATTTGGGAAGCATAAACTGTTGCCAAAAATGTTCATCTCTATTGATGGTTTCTATATGTAAACTGTTATTATCACCGGAATAACCAATAAAAAAACATTTTTTTCGTTTAGTTATTGCTAGTTGCCCTTGGATCTGCCAAAGAATAAAATTACATTATATTTTAATATTTAGTTAGGTTTTATATTTACCTGGTAATAATAAGAATGATCTTTATTTAATTCTATATTGTTATCGACAATTTTCAAACAAGGTATAAGTTTTCTTATTATAGCATCTTCCAGGGAAATTCCTAGTGTAGCAATTTTAAAAAAGCATTTCACCTCTACTATGCAATCTTCCCCAATAAGACCTACATTCAAATTAGATGTTAATTTGTATGAGTATCACTAATTTAATATATCTTACCGTCTGGAGAAGCTCCCAAAAATCCATTGTCAATATCTACAAAAAGGCCCGATGGCTGTACTTCCATTCCTGTCGATTCTGAAAATTTATTAATTGCTACAATTTCATTCCTTTTGCCGTATTCCATAGCTGGGGTAGAAAATATTTGAGGGTTTAATATGTTTTTTACTAAAGACTTGCACGATGTAGTCTTTCTTCGTTTCACTACACTTCCAAAATGGGATGCTGTTAATCTATGCAATCTTTGAGATAAATATATTGGGTTTCCAAATTGGCCTACTGTTCTGGATGCTATTTCGAGTTGCTCAGTGGGTGAGACCTGCAAGAAGTAAACATTTAATGTTATAACATCACAACAAAAAATATCCGCACCTGCAATCTTTCTTTAAGTTTACAAACTTCTGCCAACAAGTCGTCCTCATTTAAATCTATTATAGGCGCTATATTTGGTCCATAACTGTTATCAGGTTCGCTTCGTAGTAACTTCTTCACAACTTTTGGATTTCTTACCCTCTTACCGCTTTCTTGCATGACACGCTTGAGTTGCGCTGTTATATAACTTTGTAAATATTTGCCAGGACTTGAATCAAAATACTTTTTCCATGGCTTTATGTGCCATGCTTGCCCTTCATTATATCTAAGGCCCGTCAAGTAAGACCTTGTTTGAAAAGAATCTCGTGTTGTATGAGATTTAATCGTTTCCCCATATTAAACCTCGCCAAAATACTCATGAAGAGCTCAGCACGATTAGTTGTCTCATTATCTATTAATAAATGAGCTTTTGCTAGCAACATATTAATGGCGGCCAAAACATGATGATGACCACCGCAGGCTTGAAATTCCTCAGTTACATCGATATCAGTAGGATTTGCCTCACAAAGGTAATCTTTGCATCTACCGTGTTTTCCAAAAACGTTATGATAAGAGTTGGAAATATCGTCTTTTAATATTTTTATGTCGCCACGTGCATTAGCATATATTGCTTTTTGTATTGTCTTGACTAAATTAGTAATCCTATCTTTTGTTAATAATTTTCTAACTTGTAAAGGTATCGTTTTGGTGTCTTTTTTTATATTTAATAATTGCTTGTTAAAGTTTTTCAGTGCATGATTTGTGCATTCCATTTTGACAACCTTAAACAAAACAAGTAGTTTATACATGTACCTATTTCAAATATTATTATTTTATTATTTTGCACACTAAAATATTGTCGTAAAAAAGTTTTGAAAGTTAAAAGTTCTTTTTTGACAAACAGCAATTTTCCACTTACGACCTTATTTTGGTGATTTATATCAGCGAAAAAATAATTTTTCTTACCTCTTGACCATAAGATACATTATTTCTTATTTTAACTTGTACAGAAGAATCTCCATCTGCGATAAACTTTTTGTATCTTAAGTTATGCATCTCTAAACTTATAGAAAATCCTTCGACGATAATGTCAGCTTCCATCGCCGAAGAAGAACCTGCCCAATTTTTAAAACACTGATGCGGTTTAACGGAAATATTTTTGTTTTCCGTTCGGCAACAAATAGAACAAAATTTGTTTCTTACGCCAAGAAACAATAGCTTTCCCGTTTCCCTACCTATTATCACTGCCTAAAAATACGTTATACACTAGATAATTAAAAAAAGGGAAAGTAAATAACTTACAACACCAGAAGCAGCATTGTAGCTATGGCCGTAACTCCTTTTTGACCAACCTCCATCTAAGAAAACGGTAATATAAGGTATCCCGTCACTGTCAATATCACCCTTTTCAATTGCTCTTTTTCTTTCTTCCGTACCGGCGTCTTCCATGATGTCCCACAATGATTCTTTCCATAACTAAAAGACAATATAATAACTGTTGCATCTCCTGCGTGAGTTAAAAAATTTAAAAGCGATTTGCGATCTCATACTAGCGTAGGTCCACGGGTGAAGAGAATTGCCTTCCTCCATCATACTTCATCAAATCGTGTATTTTTAATGTTAGCAAAAGTTTTTAGCATTATGTTTTTTGTTACAAAACTTAATAATAGTAAGAAAAGAGTAAACAATTTTGTGAGTACCCCCTCCCCCCTTTAGAACCGCGGTAAAGATCCGATGATAATAATTAATAAATAATAATCAAGGTGAAAAATTAATACTTACATAACCTAAAGTTCTTTGTGTTTGAAAAAACGAAGTTCTACTTATAGATGGAATATCCATTACACTCAATAGCTCTGTTAAATGAGCATGAGTGCTGCCTGTCGCAAGAGTCCCCCAAACTGCTGATGTGTTAATTTTGGATTTTTCCATTGGCTTCTCAGTACTGAAGCCGACTTCCTTTTCGCAGGTGTTACATTTATAAATGAAAGTGCTTACCAAGCCCGATCTTTTTTCTGCTTTGTACTCCAATTGGCCAGCCGTACATTTTTTGGAGTGATTGCTTTGGAGAGTTATAGTATTTTTTAATAAATAATCTATATCTACAATTCTGTATCCTTCTATTTTTGGAACGTAATCATCAACTGTATAGAACAGTTCTTCTTTATCTATCCTAAAAATGTGTTGTGTAAAAAAATTTAATAATAAATCTTACAAAGATGAAATTAATTAAAATGATTTCATTGTATAAATGAATAATGCACAAATGTTATTTTACTATTTGATTCTACGACACTTGATTCACTTAATTACCTGTCAAATTCTTCCAATGAACCAAATATAAAATCAAATTCATCTTTGTCATCATCTTCGTCGTGCCTAAGTTCAATTTCATTATTATTGGATTGCTTTTCGGTGTGGTACACATGCTGATTTATTTCCATCACAGTTTTGAATGAAGTTTCAAAACTTTCAAAGTTAGATTCGTTTTTTTCAGGTTGATCCACTTCCTGATCTATTTCCATCTCTGTTTCGACCAGATTTTCTAAACTTTTCAAGTTGGATTGTTTTTTTTCAGGTTGATGCACTTCCTGATCAGTTTCCATCTCTGTTTCTATGAAATTTTCAAAAATTTCAAAATCAGATTTGTCCTTTTCAGATTCGTGCACATCCTGATGAATGTTGACAACTGTTTGGAATAAATCTTCTAAAATCTCATCTACAACTACTTGTTTTTTTTCATTTCTGTTCAGAGCCTCCTGTCTACGTATCATAGACAGTTTACTTCGTTTACGATTTTTTGAACAAATTTTTTTCCCTTTCTTAGAGATACCCATGATTACACCACACAAATCACAAAATCAATCACTAAAACAACTGAACCTTCTAATGCACAAACAAAAAGAAAGTATGTGAAAAATATTCATAGAACCGTAAATATAGGAAATATATTTCTTTGGAAAAAGGGCGTGGATAACTCCCACTTTCTTCAAAAATGTCCAACTTCAAAAAATATCATCGGTAAAATGCCAAAATTCACAACTGTGATATTTATTACTTCATAATTACTTTGTAGGGTTATGAAAAATACCAAAAAAAAGTATAATATTAATACAATAATTTATAAATAAGTAATTTTTTATGAAGACAAAATTAATTCAAATTTTTTTGAAATATTTGAATAATGCTAAAATTATTGCACATTCGTGATTTTGGTAATAAGCGCAAGCTAGATGCAAGATAATTTTGATGTGCATTATTAGTATTAAAAATACAATAACTAATGATAAAGTTCACTCGACTTATCTGTAGGATCTAAATTTGAAGTGCAAAACCTTGCATTGATATTTACAGATATCTGAATAACTGAACAAATTTTGAAAATAGTGCTTTCTTTTGCTCAACTTTCAACATCAGTAAATGGATTTTATGAAACATGATAAAAATAAGAAATTTATTACTTATATTTTTAAATCTTTATTTGTAAAAGTGGTAGGTAGTAACAGATGCTCCAACATTTTATTTTTCAACAAAATTTTATGGGGTGTTTTAAATTTCATTACTGTACTTTTACTTTTGTAATTTGCGTATATTGCTTACTGGAAAAAATGATGAGAGTGCAATTTTGTTTGATTTATTTAATTAGAATAAAAACAAATGTAAAACTCTGTTTCATTCTTCATCAATGAAAATTACTTATATTGACGTATTCGTAGTCGTTCTACATCTAAAGTTAAAACATAATTTCGTACACAAAGTTACGACCATTTGAAAAAAAAATTCTACCTCAAGAAGAGATGATCAAAAACAATTGAAAACACACAAAAACGCGTTTTTCATCGATCTCAAAAAAGTGGCCGATTTGGCGTGGAATGCCCTATATAGAAGAATCAATGATAGAAGATAGAATGTCCAGATGTTATTTAATTTTTTCTAGTGAAGTTGGTTTTTCCAAAAAACGATATACGTTTACTGGCCGACCCGACCGCCCACAAAGTATGCAATAAGCGGATTAAGGGTAGTTTTATTGCTTTATTGTTATAATTCACTAGGTATAGTTGTTATTTAGTTAGTTATTTAATAACTTAAATCTGTTCATAAATTAGCATTGCAAAATTTTAAAGTATAGAAAATAATAGAAAAATTTTTAATTATTTATAATTCAAATTATATTTTGTTCTTGCTGTTTATGCCGCCTTCTTATAGTGCCGCCTCATGCGCCTGATGCGGCCCCATCTTTGCATCATATCAGCGCACGGCCCTGAGGCCCTCGCCAAAAGTTCTCAACAGGCGCGGATACAAGGGGGAGGCAATAGAGGCAATTGCCCCCCCTTGACTTTATTTTGACCAATTTCATAATTTTATCAAATAACAAACTAAAATTTTGTTTAAAACAAATTTTTTGGAAAATAATTATGTAAATCCCACAAAAATTGCCTCTCCCTAAACAAAATCCTGTATCCGCGCCTGTCTCATAAGGTTGCGAATCTTATTAGTTTATAATGTTATGTGTTTAGCAGTCTATATATTTTGCTTTCTCACTTCTTATTTTAAAGAAATGCTATTAATTTTCTAACAATATACGCGAGTGAATTGTGAAAACTGACAATTTTGCCAACTCCTTACCAAATTTTGCTCATTTTCGAAGGGCCTTCCCTGCTTCTACGTAGTCACTGTAACATAATAACAATGGCGTAATCTTTTCAGCATGCACGTCGTTTACATAAGAAAGTAATGGGATGCAACGACACCGACAAAATTGCGTAATGCCTGAATCAAACTTCAATTCAAACTTTGCGATTTAATTTTTATCAGTAATTTTGAAGTCACACTTGATCGATCGATATAATATGCTGCGGTATACCCTACCATATATTACGCGTATTGCGACCAACTCTTTACCCTTGTCATTCTGAGAAGTTAGGATGTTTGGAAGTGACACAATCAGGAAGTCGTAATTTGTAAAAGACTGTAAAAGCTAAAAAAACTAGCAGGTCAAAATTGAAACCTACCTAACAATATCTGTGAATCCAACAGGGGCACTAAAAGTAAATAGTATTTCTATTGGTTGCTTTGTTAGATTTTATGGAAAATAGAAATTTTTTTACAATTATTCGACTAAGAACGTATTTAAAACATTTTTCCTAACGTTGCGCGTTGTTATTTATTTATTTTTTCGTATATTATGTTAGAAGTGTTTCATATTTACCATTTGTATGTTTGACACTTGTTCTTCTGTATATCTAATTATCATTATTTGTGCTCACATGCCGTGTACTTACCAATATTTTATGTATCTTGTTATTTGGTAGATGATAGGTCATTTTTATATGTTTTATATGTATTGGCTTATGCAATTTTGTTGAAAGATACATTTTCAAAGTGGCGATAAGTGTAAGCACAAGATATGATATATGAAGATGGAAGACGTTAATGAAATGAATGTGGTTATGCTTAGTAATTAAAAAGTACGTGTGTAGTACTAAACGGTACCATAAAGTACAAATTATATCCTGACTATTTTGTTTTTCTATAGTTCAAAACAGCAGTTTGTATGCCTAAGTAAAAACGCCGATAAAAGTGCAAATTTTGGCCAACTTTACTCGGTTATTTTTCCAATATTTTGGTTAAAACAAAATCGCTTTGGATATAGCTACTGTTACTTTGTGCTTCATAGATTACATTCTCATCATCAGCGTTTTCCTAAAAAGTTTTTGTTTTGAATGGTCAGTAAAACAGTTTTACTTTGTACGCGTCAACCAACAAACAAGGGGATTATCGTCACCTTACCCAAAATGACCTGAAAGTCTTAGAGTTGTGTAAGCATACCCCAGGTATATTTTTGAGGGTAGATTCCTCTCTAAATATTGGCAAGATAACATCATAATAGCCATATTGTACGACTTTTCTACTGAAAGCTAGGTGCCAGCACTTTGCAGCAAATAAAAGGGATATATATATGGAGTCAATTCTTCGTCGTGCAGAACCTATCCTTAAAAGCGATTTTTAATTTAACCCTTCCTTTAAAATTCATTATGAAATTGGCCCTTAGATTGAAAATTATATTTAGCTTATCAAATCCTTTGTCGGCAAAATAATTCTAGTATTGCTTACCACTTTATTGTTATTTTTCAGTTTTAATGCATTCATAATAATAGCAGTCGTTAATTGTTTTTCGTATTTACAACAAATTTTCAAAAATTTATAAGATATTTAAGTGTAAATACCTTCGTTAACCATTAAAAAATCAATATCCATAAAATACATACAATAATTTCAAGTTACAGCTGAATATTACATACAAATTCGTTCATGGGTACCCGGGTACCCTGGTTGGCCAATAGTGTAAATTTATTTGGTTGGTAACACAAGGGTTAAGTCTGGGCTACAGAATGTATCTATTTTCCTCTTGAACATCTTCACAATGTTTGTTTTCTGATATAGGAATCCAGAAGAAGCAAAATATTTTTGTTTTCTACTAGGAAATCTGTGCCGTAGTTTTCAGAAAATTTCTAACAGTTTTCATAATAAAGAAATTTCAAAAGGCACCCCACTATTCTGGCCACTGCTGTATGTATCTGTATTAAATTTTTCCCGAATATCTTCAAAACTACCTTACATAATTTGACAAATGTTGAAGAAGCGTCTTGACGGTCCGGTGGTTATAGGCTATGTGACGTCAGGGGTGGGCAAAATTCACATAAATGCGTATTTAAAATACAAAATTCCAGTTTCAATGCGAGTCCGAGCTGCCATTAAGTATCCTTGTGGTTTTTTACAGAGTGACTGTGCGTATAATAAACACCATTTTAAACTTACTTATTACATCTCATTAATTATCACTTATCACCATTCCTTACCCACAGTGCTAAAATAAAATTAAACAATTGTGCTACACCACTCCAAGGTGACTAAAAACAGTTTACCAACAAATGTGGCGGTCAATTCACCAACCCAAACTTTCAAAATATACTCAGGGCCCGAGCAAATACAATCTCCAACATAAACAATGTTAGTGAAAATATAACAAACACCGTTATCACTTCGGTAAATAATTGTGTTAATTCAGAAAACATCATGTTCTTCCCCTCCCCCGTGCAACACGCTATTAACAATGCCCTACTTAATATAGATAAACCAAGTGCTTTCAATTCAGTTAACCAACAAGCAAGCAACATGGAACTTGATCACATCAAACATCCCAACGCACAACAGCTTCGGCATCCTTATAAATGCCCCCGAAAAAACTCTACAAAGTGGCGCGATTAAAAAAGTATGATTCTACCAGTCTCATCAGGCCATCAGGTACCCCCAACGCCTTAAACTTATCAATAAGGAGATTCAAGTCTATGCGATCAAACGCTTTTTGGAAATCCAAATAAACAGTATCCATCTGCTATCTCCGCTTATCTCGTATGACTCACTCGGCTACTCATCTCGAATGTCTACCGAACATTCTCGAACGTTGACGTAGTTTCGTTTGTTACATTATAAAATAAAATGTAAATAGTTTCACAAAATAAAGAGTTTTGAAAAAAAGAAAACTTTTATTTAAAATACAAAGTACAAAATGCATTTTTAATAATGTTTTTAAATACAACATAATACATTATTTCAATTATAAAAAAATATAACAGTATTTAAACTACAAAATAAAGTATACCTAATAAAGAAATAAAACATTGGCACTCCCCCCGAAGAATGCCTTGAATCTGTCTTGCATTATACAACATCAAATTAAATTAAATCTTACGTAAGCAATACGTCAGACCCCCCCCCCCCACTAGGGCGTTTGTTATTTGGGGTTTTGGTAAAACTCCTAAAACCAAAGTTCCCATTTAAAATTCATTGGTTTTTACAACGTTTAGGGCTTTAATTTATTCCTATGCTCAATATACACAGAAAAATCTGAAACTTTATTGTATTTTAAAATACAGAAGCCGCAATTTTTTTATGATTTTCTAATGCCAATTTGTTATAATATATTACACTAGTAATAATCACACGACCAGAGAACATAATATAGGTATAGTATATCTATAAAAAAAATGTAGAACTTCGTGAATACGTGATTTATTGTTTTTCTAAAAAAAATTTGTGCTTTTTAATGAATTCCGAAAGTTTATACTGAGCGTAGGAATAAATTAAAGTTTTGAACATTGTAAAAACCAAAGTATTTTAAATTGGAAACTTCAAGTACCGTGGGGCCCTATCTAGCGTCAAAATCAAAATCTGAAAAAATTCAGAGACTGTTTTTGAATTATTTTGAAACATTTTTTTCACTTAAGAACCTAGTTCCCCCCCCCCACGTAAGGGTCCATGAGATTTTTGATATCACCCTTCCCCCTAAACTCTAACTATAGTCTGTAAGGGTTACTCCATAACCCTTACGTAATTAATGAACGGTCCCTTAAGAAATTATTCGTTTTCATAAACTCTGTTGTCTTAGTACAAAGAATTTTTAATCTGTTTCTGGCAGCCACCGAAGTTTAAAGTTCGGATCATCATGTATTTCCTCCGATACATTAAAACCTTCTTTAATACACTCTACCTCCCCCCCCCCCCTAGAGTCGTCCCTGTTTATTACCACCTTATTATAATAATATAATAAGAAAATAAAAAAAATTGAAAAATGTAAAGAAAATGTAAACAAAAAAATTTTGTTTTAAACATGTTTTAATCACCCTGGCATTACAACCCTGGCTTAGTGACCTCCTCCCTACTCCACCTAACTGGTTCGAATACTCTGCGATCCGTAAAGGTGCGACAAAAAAATATATTTCGTAACTTTTGGGACACACCCTGTATACAAAATATACATATATTTGCGTTTAAAATATCAAAATTACCGATATTTCTATTTAAAATGCACAATACAAAATGCTATATTGATTTGTATTTGAAATAAAATACAAAATACATTAAAAAAATTGTATTATAAATACAAATACAAGATACAAAATGAATTTTAAATACGTATTTCACTGTTCACCCCTGTGTGACGTCACACTATATTGTATATGGCGTCATATTGAGGCCATAAAGTCCCTGTATTTGAAAAAAAATTTGAAATATATCGCATTGGGTATCAATGAAAGGGATTTATGTAACAGATGGAGTGCATTTATTTAACAGACGGAGGGGATTTAACAGACATTGGGCTAGTAATGAATAAAGAAATTTATTTAGTAAATTGCGCCTACTTTGGAAGTTATATCCCCTTGTGATTTCAGGTGTATTTCACCAGGCCCCCCCACCCCATTTCGAATTTTGGATCCAAAATAGTTTAAATCTTTGGTACCTCGCTTGTAACCGTTTGTACCTTCTTTATACCCATTTAATTTTTCAGATATTTTAAAATATCTAAAATGGGCATTTCGCCAGCCCCCCATTTCGAATTTTGGATTTAAAATAATTTAAATCGTTTGTACCTGTTTCTACCTTCTTTCTTTTGGTTTTTTCGATATTTTAAAATTACTCAAATATATGGGCATTTTGCCAGCCCCCCTCTATTTCGAATTTAGGATCCAAAATAATTTAAATCGTTTGTACCGCCTCTATTTTCGTTTGCACCCATTTATTATTTCAGATATTTTGAAATATATAAAATGGCTATTGCACCGGCCCCCCTAATTTAGAATTTTGATTTCAAAATAGTTTTAATAGTTTGTACCTTTTTTATTTTCATTTATACCCATTTTGTTTCCTAGACATTTTAAAGCTTTATAGTTTTAAAATTTAGATCTAAACTGTTTGTACCTGTGTGTACCTTTATTATTTTTCGCGAAAATCCGAGGAATGATCGATTTTTAAAAGGAAGTAGAAAGATCGTTGTACAGAGCTCACCAAAATTTAATGGTTAGAAAGTTGTAGCAGAAATTGTCCTTAGAGAAAAAATTTATAATTTTGAAAAGTTCTCGTGAAACTTGAGGCAAAAGATTTACTCCTCCAATGACCAGTGGTAACTTTGGTGAAAGATAAGGAGTTCAGTGTTTTACAAATTTTTTTTTTTAAATTAAGAAGGTACAAACGAATTAAAACATTTTGGATCCAAAAATCGAAATGGGCGGGGGGTGCTGCTGGTGAAATACGCATATTTAAGATATATTTATTTATTTAAACTATTTTGAATTCAGATTTTGAATTATAATTTTTTTGAACTATATTATTTTTAGTAATCGGGTTTTGACAGATTTGGTAATTTAAAACTAGAAACAAAGTACCCCTAAGGTGTACTTTTAATAATGAGAAATATATGCCTGTTTGATTCACGATGAAATTTTAATAATCTCAATTATTTTGACAGATATGAAATTTAACACGTTCTCGGACAAAGCGGCATATGCCGCTCTATGTCCTGGGACAAAGCGGCATTTCCCGCTCAAGTTTCATAACGTTTGAACGCAAAGATAAAGTAGTGTTTCTGAATTCCACTCTATTTTGTTAGGTGTCCGCGAACGTGTTAATATTTATAAAATATGAAAATTGAGAATTTCACACAACATTTCAACTTGAAATCTCGGCTGTGTAAATTATAAAGTGAAATTTTTGCATGTAAAATTGCCAATTACTTTTCATTAACCCTTTCGGTCACACCTTTCGTTTAAACGAATACGAAATGTACCTGTGATCTTAAAAAATGAGAATATTCTGAAAATCTTTAAAAAAAATTATATATCTAACGTATTACTTATTATCATTTTGAACTTTTTTTCTTAAAACACAAAGAGACGTGACCGAAAGGGTTAAATGATGTAACTAAATGAGGCATCTAAATTTGTTTTGTAATTTAAAATTACCACTTAATGCTTTTCGAAAAAATGTAGTTTTATTAAATAATTCTACAAAATTGTTGAATTTTATTAAGTTGAAAATTACACCACTGAGTAAATGTTCACAAAAATTGGTGACTACTATGATTAGTAAATTTTTTGTACATACGTATTTACCCCAAGGTACTTATTACTCCTGTTTGTCGCGGAAGTTTACCCCAAGGAGTACCTAATACCCTTATTTTTGAGGTAGTTTTACAATATGTTGGGTAAAATATGAAATGACAACAGTTTTAGGTTAAATTTACTTTTAAACTGGTAATATTTAGAGGCAAAATTACACCCATAATATGTTACATTGTAATATGTTTTTTATTATTTATTACAGGAAACATACCCGTTAAATTTTTTTTTTATATTTTAGGACAAAATATTCACTTATTTTAGGATATTTTTTTACATTTAAATTATTTTTGACATTATTACGCATATGAACTATTCCTACATTTTTTAAATCCTATCTTTTTTCCAGGTCGATGTTTAATTTTTTGGTTTCATATTATTGCGCTTGAATTTTTCGTAATATTTAGAGGTTAAACGATTTTCGAGTTTATGTCTCTGCTCTTGTTGACGTGTATTGTTTATAGAAAAATGAAGAAACGGACTCATATCCCAGTTTTCCTTCTACTTCTCCTGGTATTGTTCATTATGTTTTGTCTTATTTTAGATTGCGAATATCATAGTGAAAATCTGGCTTTTTTTAATTTCCTTAATTGAAATAGTACCATCCTTTAATTTACTTTTTGTTCGGTTCCATGCATCATATGAATCGTTGTTGATCTTGTGTTCTGGTGCCGCAGAATACCATAGCATACCACCATACCATTCATTTTGATACTGATTTAAAAAATCAAAAATAAGCTTGTTCGTCCACTTCATTATTCAACATCTACGAGGTAGTTTTGTTTTTATTCTCTACACCAATTGATTTAGGGTCTTCGTTTTACATTTTTACTTTTAATCTTTGGTTATCTACTTTGTTCAAGATAATTATACCATTGACCATTATCATTGAAGTTATCCGAATAATTTAACATCTGTCTGAAAAAACCTCGTTGAGATAAGCGTTTTGTGCCGTTCATCTTTTTTTATATACTCGTACTGTCGTGGAAAGTTTATGTATAAAATTAGAATTTTATTTTATTTTTGTTTTCAATTATGAAATTCCCGCGAGCTGGCTAAACTAACGGTAACTAGCGGAGGAAAAATGGCTTTTTTGCCAAATGGCCGACGTTACGGACGTGAATTTGGTTAGTCCGTAAAATTTAATAAAATAGTTAGATATTCAAGAAAACTAAAGTATAATTTTGTGGAATAAGTGATTTTGATTGTTTTTCAATGGTTCATTGATATTGTTTTTTTGAAAATTAAAATTATTATTGGAAGCTACAGAAGTTAAATTGAAGATAATTGGATAAGAAATTAATTAAGAATTGATTGGTAATTAATTGGACTAGAAATTTTTTTAAATAATTAGGTAATACAAAATTTTGTGAAGGAAAGCTAAAATGAATTGCGATACCTAGACAGATGGGTATGATTGTCTGCTTGAAGTTTACGTTCCGAATATTTTTTGAACATCTATCACATTTGTTTTGTTTTACCTCCTATTTGAGGATTTCCGGTTAAACATGCTTTTCGTAAGAAAAGCTATTCGCGATATTTTAGTTTGTATTTGTTTAGATATAGTTAAAATCAGAATTGGCGTTATTTTTTTAAAGTTTTTTTGGGCTAAATGCTTCAGAATTAAAAAAGATTTTGAGAAAAAATAATGCAACTCATTATAAATTTGATTGTATTAGTTATTTTATTATTAGAAAAACACATTGTTAGGTTATTATTATTACATAATATTGCTATTATAAAACTTACGATCCACGTCAGGCATATATTTTAATATTGATATGATATCAGACTTCTTTTTACCATCCATTACTGGAATGCCGCTGATTACAGAAACTGCATTAATGTTAACAATTTGGTTATTTTCTTTTTGTTTACGGGTTTTACGATTTAACCGTACCGTAATAAGTTCAATGCTGTTTTATATGTTACATACGAGGTGCTTGTTATAAGAAGGTATTTACCTTCGAATATGGTGTATTATTGTATACAAATCTTTTTGCATATTTCTGATAATCGTAGAAATTTCCATTATTCATTTGTAAAATAATTAATTTTTTTGTTGTGTTAGAGATACAGACGAGATTTCGTAATAAAGAAATTGCACTATATATTTCTTTACAAAGTAGTTTGTTTTGAAACATGCTGTGTACTGCATCAATCTCTTGTACATTTCTATGTCCCACTGGTTTTTATCTGTGGATGCATTTTCATGAAGTAGTACAGCCCGAAAGACATTATACTACTTCTATTTGAGGGATGCAAGAATCAGACCAAATTACTACTTTTTCCAGTTCAGGGAAATCCTATGTAATTCCTTCCAAGATAATTATTAAACTACTGCATAATATATGATTGGCTGCTCTACCAGATAACATGCCAAACATAACATTTCATGCCAAAAAGCACAATAAATCTTCTAATTAGCTTTCGGTAAAGAATCTACATTTTGCCAATCAAATGAGATGATTGCCGTAGTTTCATCTCCTTTATATTCGATCTGCGTCTTTTTCACGTTTACTTTCTTCTTTTCCTTTTAAATGCCTGTCATATTCTGCACTTCTTTCAGCTGTAGTTGAAAACTTGTAGCTGTAAACTGAAATTGTCGGATAAGTTTAATATGTGCAATTCGATGGGCCCTATATGCCTTTCTGATTATGGGTTAAACCGCTTAAAGAATCGACTGCTAAATGGTTAAACGGCTAAATCGCGGATTTTAATGAATATATTTTATAGGCCAAGAGAGGCTTCTTTAGCGTTCTTCAAAAGTATTTAGTATATTCTTTAAAAATAAATTTACACTTCTGCCTTGATGCACTGTCGAACCAAAATTACCACGTTTTCAAACAAATATTTGGAGATGTTGGACTAATCACTGGAAATATAACAGGCAAGGATGAGTTTGTACATATTACCTTATAACAAACTTAGGAGATATACCAATTTTATAAAAATGAAAATTTGAACTTTTTTAAATATTTTTTATTAATTTTATTTATACAAATCATTTTACCAAGTGCTGTTTGGAGATTTCTCCGAATTATTTGCCTTCTGTTGATAGCAACCATTTTGAGGGTGTTTCATGCAGATTTTCGAAACATCTGTTTACCACAATTTTTTCTCCATCCCTTCTGGTTTACCACTTCGTAAGTATCATCGTAATCGGCATCGTTAAAATGTACTATATCACATGGTTTCAAGTAGTCATAATGTCCGCCATCTAAATTTCCCGAAAAAAGCAAAGAAAACTTCTTCTTGCACGTCAGTAAATTTCCGTAGCAAGCCAGGAGACCATCGACTAAATGTATTTCTACATACATACCATGCATACTTCGTAATCCCTAGCAGATTCGATAATAGAACGGTATGCGCTGTCTACAATAATGGAGTCTTTGTAGTTTTCCCAGTTATTGGTAACTTCTCGTACCACTGCACCTCTTATGGTTTCATGTTTTTCTTGAGTGTCGTATACTCCATACGACAGTGCTCGAAACAAACAATTTCCATCGGGTACGATTGAAACAGTTTTATGATAAGTCTCGCTTTTCTCTGCTACATTTCTGTTCTTTTCCACTTTTTTTATATTTGTTTATATTTTTTTCTAACCATATTGTAGTATTCTTGTTAAATTTATAATTTGCTGAAAAACTGAAATTGTCTGAGATGATCAATGTATAAAATTGGATGGCCTCTATATATCTTTCGGATTAAGTGCTAATCGGTAAGGCCTTTATGGATCAACTGCTAAACGGATTATAATTTATAATATGCTAAAAAACTGAAACTGTCGGATAAGTTAAATATGTGCAATTCGATGGGCCCTATATGCCTTTCTGATTATGGGCTAAACGGATAAACCGCTTAAACAATCGACTGCTAAACGGATAAACTTCCTTTATTTTTATTTGTGAAACTGTACATTTTATTTATCGTAAGATTTTACTCTAAATATTCTTTATTAGTAGAGCTCGGATTTATATGCACCAAAATACTTAAAAATCTGCGCGTATATGTACACCGAATTTCTATAAAATATGCACTAAAATTGATATAAACGATAAAATATGCATGGATATGCAAACTAAAACATATTTTTTTAAATTTTTATAGTACGTTGACTGAAGTTATTGGGGCATATTTGAACTTTGGTATAAAAATTTCCTTTTGATACATTTAAAACTATCAGAAGCATCTCAAAACAAGAATTTTTGTTAAGATATCTCTGCGTTTCTTGTTTATTTTGTCACATACTGTTCTTTTAACTTGCGTGACCCGGTCTTACTGAAGACGGGGTTGTAGACTATCCGCCCGGTTTTCATCCCGCAGTTGTCCACTTCGTCCACGAAGTGGCTGAATTTCGCGCTGGCGGCCTCGTTCCCACGCCAACCGAGCTCCTTGGATGCCACCAAGAAAAACCGCTTCTGAACCCCGTCCGGAGTGTCCGCCGCATACTGCTCCACCATTCTCGTGTGTTGAGAAATGGTGAGCGCGACGGCACTGGTGGTTCGCTTGGTCGGGTCCGCTTGAAGCAGTTTTCTCTTGGCATCCCTGGCCAATCGCGCGTCGTAAAACTCGGGGTCTTCAAATGGGTTGAAGCGCATGCCGTAGTCTGAAAAAAAAATTTATTAGATAAAACATAATAGGGAGAGGAGGAATAAATTACCTTTAAAGAAGCGTACCCGCAAGTCTTTTGGCGGCGTTATTCCAGAGCGACTTCAGGACGCCCTCCTTATATTCGCCACCGTCTTGCTTACGCATGTTGAGGGCAAAACTCCTCAACACGCGGGCGATGTCGGCGACGGTGCTTGTGGCGTCCAAAGTGAAGCCGCTAGCCGCCAAGAACGCTTCAAAGCCACGGCGCCGGCTGGCGGAACCCCATCTGGTGTGACGGGATTTTGTCGATTCCACCAGGCGGTCGGCTTCATCCCCCGAAAGGTTGCCAAAACGCGATGGCCCGGCGATGGCGGTGGAGGGAGCTGCGGTGGTGGTGGTGGTTGCGGCGGTGGTGGTGGTGGTAGCGGCGGTTGTGAGAGCTGCGGCGGTGGTAGAGGTGGCGGTCGGCCTGCCAGAAGAGCGCACCTCTCGAGGCACCCATCTCGAGGGGGCAGGTTGGGAAGAGTCGAGGGCGGCGGCGGCACCTGACAGGGGGCGGCATGAAGGAGAGTGATGCGATGGTCCGCCGGAGAAGGGGCGTCGGCCTGCGGCATCAACTCGAGCTGGAAGGAAAAAAGGGCATAAAAAATGTTGAAAAAGACACAGCGAGAAGGAAGAAAACTTACCAATATCGTGGTCGATTGCAGCCAGTGCCGACAGGGAAAAATCCGGCAAACCAACGCTGGGGGGGCGAACTGAATCAAGCTGGGCGAAAGAAAAAAGGACGATTAAAGAATTTTAAAAAAGCGATAAATATAGTGGCAAAAGCCATGACGAGAAGTAAGAAAACATACCAATATCGCGGTCGACGGCGGCGATAGCCGACGCCGAAAAGTCGTCCAACGCGTCGGCGGCCGGCAGGATGGAAATTTTCGAAGCTAAAGAAAAAAGGACGATTAAACAAAATAAAAAAGAATAATAAATTATTGGTTAAAGCCATACGGAGAAGGTAGAAAACTTACCAATATCGCGGTCCACCGCGGCGAGCGTGCTGGCGGTGAACGTAGATTGAACTGGGGAAGGCGTTCCCAAGGGTCGTGGAGAGGCTACAGAAAAAACAAAGAAAAAATAAATTTTGGAAATTAAAATAAACGGCAAATAACATACTGGCGACCGTGCTGGCGGTTAACGCAGGCGAAGGTGTTCGCATGGGGCGTGGAGAGGCTACAGAAAAAACAAAGAAAAAATAAATTTGGGAAATTAAAATAAGCGGCAAATAACATACTGGCGACCGTGCTGGCGGTTAACGCAGGCGAAGGTGTTCGCATGGGGCGTGGAGAAGCTACAGAAAAAACAAAGAAAAAATAAATTTGGGAAATTAAAATAAGCGGCAAATAACATACCGGCGGCGGCCATAAGGCGGTCCTTATCGGGCCCGTCCCGCAGGAGCGTCCGCAGACAGGACGCGGAAACTGGAAAGGCGAAAATAAAATTAAAAAAGCAAAAAAATAGGTAAAGCGGTAACACGTACCCATGCCCGTGGCGTCGCTACGGGGAGCGGTGGGTGCAATGGAATCCGCCGCAATTGCTTCATCTAAAATGAAAAGCAACAAAAGGTAAAAATGCCGCGACGAAATAAAAAGAAAATACCCACCCAAGAGGCGATTGGCGGCCGCCACGCAGTCTCCGACGTCGGAGAAATCTCCCTCGTCGTCGGAAAACATATCTGCAAGAGAAAAACAAAAAATATAAAAAGGCTAAGCGTAAAACCACATGCAAAAAAATCTCAGTAAAAGAGCAAATGAATACCTTAAACAGAAAATAATTTCACTTAGCAAATATAAAATGAATAAGAACGGAATTCCCATATGGAAACTAAATTAAAAGTCCGAGCGGAATTGCAAAATAAAGTACTCACCGGTAGGTTTATATTAAGACACTCGCAACACAAAAAGTCACAAAAAATGTACAAAAAGTAGAACACAAAAAACAAACAAGAACGCCGAAGATGAAACAAAAATAGAAAATAACACTAAGCAAAAACTGAAGAATGACCGAAAAGTTAACCAAAATACAAAAAAACACACGTTATAACAAACCACAAAAGCAAAAAACACAAAAAAAAAACACAAAGCCGTACTGATTAAAATGCAAGCTGCAATTACCGCGGACACCTACGATCAAACGGACGATGCGAGGAGTAGGGCGGTAGATAGTACAGCAGTCGCAATATAAAGTATCATAAAATTTTATAAAATTGCAACTAAATTTAGATCGAAAAAATGATAATGCCTAATCACCGATAAAAAACGTAGCAAGAGCAGCGCATATAAAGTAAATAGCGGGTTAAAAATCCCGAAAATATTAAAGTGGACCCAAAAATAATATGACGGAGTAAAACACATCAGAAGGCAAAGATGATAAACATTAGTGTAAATCGAAAAGTAAATGCGTTAAAATATTTAAAAATTTAATTAAGTAAATGCAATGAAAATTTTACAATGTTAAACTAACGAGATTGCAGTAGCATGATATCATCGGCGCCTAAGCAAAGACGCAACATCAGCAAAGCACGCAAAATGCGGTAAAAGGCGCGAAAATTAGGTAGTGGATGTTGAGAAAATATTTACAACCACCAAAGTGGGAAATCATTTAGGCAAAAATTGAATGTTAAATAACACATGTAGGAAAAGTAATGTAAAATTGGCATAAAAATATAACCAAAGGAGCAGGTCCAAATGGCCGTGTAAATATGTGGGAAATGTTGTTAAGGTTAAAAAGTACCGAAAATTATATAAAACTCAATGCGAAGTGGAAAAAAACTAAGTCAACTAATATAATTAACGCAGATGTAATAAATGCAAAGCATGCAAATTGCAATATACAGGCACGGGCTAGGAAATATTGTGTTAACGTAAATTAATGTGAAAAGCCAAAAGGGCATTCAAAATACATGCTCGAATACTAGTAACATAGGGTAACGTAAGGAAAATCCAAAAAATATAAATTAAACTGCCCAAAGAGGATAATAACGAATAAAAATATTTACATGGCAATCGAATCCCGAACACGGCGGTAAAGTACTAGTGCAAATTTGGGGAAAATACTTTTTTTTTTAAAGAAACTAAAATTCGGCGATTTTAGGAGGCGAATGCCACCGAAAACGGAATTTTAAAAAAATAAATAAGGTAAATATTCAAACCCACATGGTAAATAAATTTAATGTAAGAAAAAGCTGAATTTTTTATTACTAATTTAGTTTTAAGGCCAAAATTCGACACACGATTAGGGCGGAAACTGATTAGGGAGATGCTCGGACAGTACAGGCTGGCGAAAGGGTTGTTGTCGTACGGCGTTCTCGAGCACAAACCCCGAAGATAACATAACATTGCGATAACAACCCCGCTTTCGCCAGACTGTATGGCCGAGAATAACCGCTCGAGCTAAGGAAATGGCGAGCTAAAGCGGCGTAAAGTAATTTAAATTTTGTAGGGCATAGTATATTGCTTCGCCCAAATAATGTAAAGTAAAAATTGTAATTGCATTGGCGTATAGTAAATAAGAGGGCTTCACCCAAGTAAAATTTGTAATTGTATTGGCGTATAGTAAATAAGTGGGCCTCACCCAAGTAAAGTAAAAATTGTAATTGCATTGGCGTATAGTAAATAAGAGGGCTTCACCCAAATTAAGTTAAACATAGATAGGGGCGCTTAGGAATTGGGTAAATTAAGTCGAAACGATGAAGATCGGGCAACGTAATAATAGTAGCGGCCGAGAGTTACGAGTTCGGGATTTACTTAGGCCGTAGTGTGGCAAAAAATAATGGCAGCACTTGCGTTGTTGGGGAATCCATAAACGGCGGTCGGACTTTCGGCGTGAACAGAACGCGGATCGGAAAATATTAGTAGGGATTAAAGTGTAGGGAACATGGGAAAAAGCATTTGATAGATAGCCAGGGAAAAGGGGAAACAGCTAGGTGTAAGAGAGGTGGAGGAGTACCCGTTGCAGGTAGTGTTGGTTCGCAAGAGCCGATGCAACCTGTAACGGGTTTTTTTTTGTCTAAAAGATTTTAGCTCCGAGCAACAAGCGTGAGGCTTTATAAAAGCGAAAGAAGACCTCCGAGCAACATACGGTAAAAACGTAGAGGAACAATATGTAACCCGTTGCAGGTAGCGTAGGTTCGCAAGAGCCGATGCAACCTGTAACGGGTTTTTTTTTGCCTAAAAGACTGGAGCTCCGAGCAACAAGCGAGAGGCACTATAAAGCCGAACGAAGAAAGGGCGAAAAGCGAAGATGTATCAGAACATTGGCGAGTGGAAAGCAACCTGTAAAAAGAAAGTAAAGGAGCGGAATAAAACCAGGATATGCAAAAAAACATTTAATTAAAAAAATAGTTAACATATAGTTATGTCTAACGAACCTCTAAGGACCACTTAGTTGTAGTAATTAATTATAAGTATGATAATATTTCTGTTTACGTTAAAAGAATAAAAATAAGTTTTAAAAGGTTTCACATGTAAGGGTCGTCTCGAACTTAAATTATAAGTGTTAATGAAAATCGAGTTCAAAACAACCCACTTGAGTAACGTACCCATCTAAAATATTTTTGGTAATTTTTAAGTCAGTTGTTGGCTTGCATTTAAACTGAATAGTTGTAACTTTAATTAATAAATTTCATTTTTAAAAACATTTGTTTTAATTGAAATTACGTAATTGGCGCAGTCGGTAGGATACCCAAACAATTCTATCGAAGAATTGGCGATTATTAAATCCTAATTGGGTAAAATAATAAAAGTGCAACGTTTAAATTGTGCAAATTGGTGCAAGATCCATTGGTACCTACAACCGAGAGACTTCTACCGCAGACGGACCTCACTCGTAGAGCAACCCGGAAACTACACCACCAGCAATCCACCTGCTAGACATTCAACATGTTATTGGCAACCTTAGTTTTGTAAGTACTGTTTATCATTTTCCTTTACCTCAATTTTTGTAAAATTGTATTAAAATCTCAATGAGTATAAATCGCGATAGATCACCTATAAAAATCGAAGAAAATAATTCGAATAATTCAGGTTTAAATTTAGAAATTAGTGAAATTATTTTAAGTCAATTAAACAAAATTAACCAATTCGAAATGTCTGTTAATTTTGCAGAAATTAAATTAGCTAAAGAGACCATTCCTCAATATGAAGGAGGTAGTAAAAATTTATCATATTTTATATTACAATGCGAAAAATTCATTAGGGCATACAAAAGTCCAATTGAAGCTAGTTCATTAAATAATTTACTTTTTGAAACTTGTTGCTCCAAGTTAACTGGTATCGCCAGAGATACTTTAGTTACATCAGATTGTTCCACCTGGGAAAAATTAAAAAATTCACTATTGGATCGTTTCGGAGATCAAAGAAATGAAACTTTGTTATCAACTGATCTTAATACTTGTTATCAATTAGTAAATGAAACGTACGATTCTTATTACGAAAGAATCAAAAATAAATTGCAATTGTTATTAGAACACGTTACAATTAGGGAACAAAATGAAGGACTCAAATCATATAAAATTAGTTTACATAATAAAAGTGCGTTAGATACATTTAAGGCAGGTTTATTAGAACCATATCGAACTCACATATCAAATCAAAATGTAAATTCAATTGAAGATTGCATGCTACAATTAAGAAATTATGACAATTATAAACAACAAGTAGAATTTCTAAACTTCATGCGTAATAAAGCTCCGGTAAAATATAATAATAACAATACGCATAAAAATATTAATCAAAAGACGTACTCATATACGCCGCGGTTTACACCTCAATCTAATAATAATCAGTTTTCAAATTTTCGATCTTTTAATCAGAATCAAGGACATAGATTTAATAATAATAACAATAATTATAATAATTATAACCAAAATGGATTCCCGCGTGGTCCAGTTAATTACCAAACTAGACCTGTTCAAAATAAATTTTTCACAAATTCTCAAGTATTCGGAAGAAAACCTGAACCAAAGCCTACACCTATGTCAATATCAACGAGAAATACGTTTAATCCTTCTCGAAATCAACCAAACGCGTCTCATAATCATTTTCAAAAAAACGGTTCAAGCAATTTTATATCAGAAGAATTGTATAATATAGTAGAAGAACCCGATCAAATGCAATCAGAAAATCAAAAATTTTCCAATACAAGCCTCGGAACAATCAGCGTCGACTTAAACGTATTAAGTAGTAGACCTAAATTACCATTTATTACCATCCCTAGTTTAAATTTAAAAATACTGCTTGATAGCGGAGCGTCGAACTCCATTATGAATCCAAAAATAGCACACAATAACTTTAAAAATTTTGCATTTAAGAAACAGTTTTTAATTAAAAGTATGAATCAAACGGTTTCTAACGATGAAAATATATCTTACCCCATTTTAAAAGAATTCGGAATAAATAACGCAATTGATTTTCATGTGATTAATTGGCATGATAGATTTGATGCTTTATTAGGAAGCGAAGATTTGTGTAAATTAGGCGCAAATATAAATTATTATAATAAAACATTAGAGATAGGAAATTACAAAATTCCATTTTATCTGGAACTAAACCAGAACAATTTTAAACCATTTAAGCAAACGGTTAAAACTCATATTAAGATTCCAGTAAATATCGATGAAGGCGATGTCCTTATACCTGAAATTAATTTTAAGCAATTTTGCATCCCCGAGTCCATTGCTTTTGCAAAGAACGGTTTTTGCGAAGTACCCATAGAAAAAGAACTGAAAATAGATATTAATTTTAATCAGCAGATAGAAGTAGAACCAATAACAAACGTAGAAATAAAAAACCCCACAAATCATTTTTCTAATTTAAATATTGGAAACCTTATACGTACGGAACATCTTAACTTGGAAGAAAAAGCTGAAATTTTAGGTTTGTGTAGAAAATACAAAGATATTTTCTACAATGAAAAGCAGAATTTAACTTTTACCAATGCCATTAAACATAAAATTAGAACAGTAGATAACGAACCAGTTTTTTGTAAATCGTTTAGATACCCTTATCACTTAAAAACAGAAATTCAAAATCAAATAAGTAAACTATTAGACGATAAAATAATAAAACCCAGCATTTCACCGTATAGCTCACCAGTTTGGATTGTACCGAAAAAAATTGACGCTAGTGGAAAAAAGAAATTTCGCTTAGTGATAGATTACAGAAAATTAAATGAAAAAACTATCGTAGAAAAATATCCCATTCCCAGAATTGATGAAATTCTGGATAATCTAGGAAAATGTAATTATTTTTCTACCTTAGACCTCGCGCAGGGTTTTCACCAAATCGAAATGGACGTTGATTCAATCGAGAAAACCGCTTTCTCAGTAAATAACGGTCATTGGGAATATGTCCGCATGCCATTTGGATTGAAAAACGCCCCTAGTACGTTTCAGCGAGTGATGGATAATGTTTTACGCGAATTTCTTCATAAGTTTTGTTTTGTCTATATGGACGACATAGTAGTTTATTCGAAGTCCCTCCACGAACACTTAGTTCACCTTAAACAAATTTTTAATAAAATCAGACAGTACAATCTAAAAGTACAACTCGACAAATGCGAGTTTTTGCGCAAGGAAGTCGCTTTCCTTGGTCATATAATTACACCAGAAGGTATAAAACCTAATCCCCAAAAAGTTGTAGCTATACAAAATTATCCTCTTCCTAAGACAATTAAAGAAATTAGGTCATTTCTTGGTTTAATAGGATATTATAGAAAGTTTATTCAAAATTTTGCAAAGATCGTACAACCCTTCACGAAATGTTTAAAAAAGGGAGCAAAAATCGAAACAAGCAATCCCGATTATTTGCAAGCATTTCAGAAATGCAAAGAATTAATGACAAATGCTCCTATACTGGCTTACCCAGATTTTGAAAAAATCTTTCACGTCACAACTGACGCTTCTAACACAGCTATCGGAGGTGTGTTATCCCAAAACAATAAACCTATTGCATTTTATTCAAGAACTTTAAATAGTGCCGAAAGAAATTATTCAACAATCGAGCGCGAATTATTAGCAATCGTCGAAACGACAAAGCATTTTAGACCATTTATTTACGGAAAACAATTTATTATTGAAACTGACCACAAACCGCTGGTCTGGCTTTTTTCTATTAAAGACGCAAATTCTCGCCTTGTTAAATGGCGTTTAAAATTAGAAGAATACGATTACAAAATTCAGTATAGAAAAGGTAAAGAAAATCAAGTAGCAGATGCATTATCGCGCATAGAAATGAAACTTCAGACGAAAATTTAGATTTAATCTCAGTGACACCTAATGTCGGCGACGAATTAGAATTGCCATTAGACGATCTTGACGACATAATAAAAACCCTTGACAAAAATAACGAATCAATTAATGCTAACGATAATAATAACCAAGATAATGAATCAAATAATACTAGACATACGTCACACGAAAACCCCGTGTTTACTATGCCCATTTCTGATAAACCTGTAAATCAATTTGCAAATCGTATCATCCTACAATTAGGAGACCAATATAACGTAGATAATAAAAGAATTTTTGCTAAAAATAACTATATAGTCACTATTAGAAGAGGTAATGAATTACAAAATCTCGCGCAAATGTTAAAAGATATTGTTAACCCTGGAAGTTTATACGGAATTTATTTTAAAGATAACGATATAGAACCAAAATTTATAAAAATAACTCAAAGTCTATTTAATGACCAGGTAAAATTCACAAAATGTAATATTTTAGCGAAAGATCTGGAAAAACTAGATCAACAAGATGAAGCAATAGAACAATATCATTCAATAAACCATAACGGCATCACCGAAACCTATAATCATTTAAAATTAAGATATTATTGGCCCGACATGAAAACTAAAATAAATAAATTTATAAATGAATGCGAAACTTGTCTTACTAGTAAATACGAAAGAACTCCTTATAAGATTCAATTTTCGGGACCTTTACTATCAAAAAGACCTTTTGAAGTTATACACATAGATACATTCAGTTTCGAAAGTAATAAATTTATAACTATAATCGACTTATTTTCGCGTTACACTCAAGCTTATTTTGTAATAGATATCACCGGTATAACAATATTAAACAAATTACGTCATTACTTTTCTCATCACGGCTATCCAAAGAAAATTGTTTGCGACGAAGGTAAAGAATTTAAAAACAAAGTTTTTCAAGAATATTGCGAATTATTTAAAATAGAATTACATTTTACAACAAATTACAATAGCAGCTCTAATTCACCTATAGAACGAGTGCATTCTACTATTCTAGAAAAGCTCAGAATAATTAAAGAAAAAGATCCGAATGAAAGTCCTCAACATTTAATGATTTCAGCCGTATTAATTTATAATCAATCAATCCATTCCGCGACCGGTTATACCCCTTTCACTCTATTATATGGTCCTTATGAAAACTTAAACGCACACGAATTAGACCTAAGTAAAACGGTTTATGAAATTTACAATGAAAAAAGAAAAGACGAATTATTACCATTCTATGAACAATTATACCAAAAACAACTTGAAAAAGGTAAAAGCAATCTGGAAAATCATAATAAAAATAAAGAACCCACAGTCGAAATTAGTGAACCCACAGTATATTTCACACGGCAAAGAATTAGAAAAACGGACCCTTATTATGATAAAGTAAATGTAACGTCAATTAATAAAAATAAAATAATTGGAATACGAGATAAGTCTAAACGACAGGCAAATATACACGTAAGAAAATTAAAAAGGCTTAAAAAGAAATTTCCGTTACAGGATAATGGAACTGACCAGCCAAGGCCAGGCCCTTCTGGTAGACAACATTGATACGAACGGATACTTTCCTGAAGACCTAGGTCCAGCAAAGCTCCTCGGTCATTATCATAAGTTTTATTTTTACTTTAATATTAGTGATCTAGAATTAAGTTATTTCAAGTTATTAAACACTACTACTAATTTACAGTTAAAAACGACCAAGTCAAATCCGCTTACGCAACAATTAGTTAACGTGCTAACTGATAATTGCAATTCAATTGAAAAACAACTATCAAAATTTAAATATCGTAACACACGTAACAAACGTGGACTTATTAACTTTTTAGGAACCGCTATTAAATTTATTACCGGTAACCCGGACAATCAAGACTTAGCAGACGTTAATAAAAATTTAGATTTATTGTACAATAATCAAGAAAAATTAGTTAAACAAATAAACGAGTATAGTTCATTTGCACATCACATAACAAACCGTTATGCTAAAGATCTCGAAACAATTCAAAATAATTTGAATTCATCATTTAATGCAATAAATAAAATAAGTAATTCTGTCGATACTCAGTTAATAATAGAGTATAACAATTACATCAGCCTAAAATTACTAAATATTCTCCAAAGTATTGAAAGAACAATCTCATTAGCTTTTTCGGAAATCACGAATTTGGAAATAATATCAGATGAGGAATTAATTGAAATTATAAATCATTTAAAACTAATTTATAAAAAATCAGAATTACTCGAATTAAATACCGTTCACATTTTCAAGATTTTAGAATTTTCAAAATTTCAAATGTTTTCGACAAGAGATTTTATTACATGTATACTTAAGATCCCTATCCTGGATCCATCCACTTACCGATACACAAGAATTTATCCCATTCCTAATCTACAAAACAAGGTGCTAATTCCGCCATCGAAGTACCATCTGCAAAGTGTTACAAAAGAAGTATGGACCGATGAAAAGTGTCAAGTGATCGAAAATTCAATCGTGTGTGTAGATAAACCTCAAGTGAACAAGTGCTCATTTACTCGCAATAACAATAATTGTACTTATGCATTAGCTAATAATAATTATAAACTTTATGCACAACTTAAAAACGGAAAAATTCTAGCCTCTTGTAAAACTAAATTAAATGTATTTGAAGAATGCAATGATAAAATTAATAATCTCGAAATTATAAATAATGCGTTAATCTCATCCGAGAACAATTGTAAAATAATAATAGACGATCAAATTTATGTAAACACATTTAATAATTTTACTTTTAATAACCCGTTAGCGATTCAAGACTACCCCGCTAGCGCAATTGTAAACTTACAGTTAAGCCACCTGGACGATTTGGAAAATCTAAAGGAAGAAGCAAGAAATTTGGAACATCACATCAAAATACACCCTGTAATACATGTCACGCATTTCATTACAACAATTATTATAATTTTCTGTATTATTGTTGTCATATTGTATATTTTTAGAAGTAAAATTAAATCATTAGTTGTTAAGAAAGGTAAAGAAGAAGAATTTGAATTATCAGAAATTCACAGTGTCCAAGCTTCACCGGACACTTGTAAGAACGGCACGTTCTTTCCTAAGGGGGGAGGAGTTATGTCTAACGAACCTCTAAGGACCACTTAGTTGTAGTAATTAATTATAAGTATGATAATATTTCTGTTTACGTTAAAAGAATAAAAATAAGTTTTAAAAGGTTTCACATGTAAGGGTCGTCTCGAACTTAAATTATAAGTGTTAATGAAAATCGAGTTCAAAACAACCCACTTGAGTAACGTACCCATCTAAAATATTTTTGGTAATTTTTAAG
Organism: Cantharis lateralis; assembly: GCA_963170105.1. Taxonomy (NCBI): domain Eukaryota; kingdom Metazoa; phylum Arthropoda; class Insecta; order Coleoptera; family Cantharidae; genus Cantharis; species Cantharis lateralis. The sequence goes on from OY720628.1 coordinate 28,414,237, forward strand.
TCAGTTGTTGGCTTGCATTTAAACTGAATAGTTGTAACTTTAATTAATAAATTTCATTTTTAAAAACATTTGTTTTAATTGAAATTACGTAATTATATATAAAAATCGGAGTGGACAATAAAATAATTAAAGTGCAAACACGAAGACAAATACTGATAAAACAATAGGAACAAGTACAATATCAGGCAAAAATCCAATGTAGGATAGAAAAATATTAAAAGTACAAATACAAATACAAACAACGACAAAACAATAGGAACAGGTACATTACAATAAACGGTATAATATAACAAAATGATACAATTAAAAAAACAACAATAACTAATAGAAGTACAAATTCAAATACGAACAACGACAAAACAATAGGAACAGGTACATTACAATAAACGGTATGATATAACAAAATGATACAATTAAAAAAACAACAATAAATAATAGCACTTCATAAACGCATCACAGCACTCACAGAGATCAAAATTTAAGGTTCACACAACGGCATCCGCACAACACGACGATGGCACCAGGAAAATCAGTCGTTTTGATACCGCGACCCGCCGTGAATGTGGCAGTTGTGCATAGTCCAATACTGATTGTATGTGTTGTAGATAATGGGAGCGGAAGGGTTGGTCGGAAGGGAGGGATTCGGAGGAGGAGGAGGAATAGAAGTAGGTGGAGCGGAAGGATAAGGCGGATACTGCGGAGGTGGAGCGGAAAAGTAAGGCGGATAGTGTGGAGGTGGAGCGGAAAAGTTAGGCGGATAGTGCGGAGGAAGATGCTGAGGGTAGGGGTGGTAGGGATGGGGGTAGTAAGGATGATAAGGGGGGCCCATAGGAGGGGGAAGAGAGGGAGAAGGCTGAGGAAGGGTGTTCGTTGAAGTAACAGGAATGGAGGAACGGAGGCTGGAAGGTGGAGCGGAAGGAGGAAAATCGGAAGGTGGAGCGGTAGTAGGTGTAGGAGGAAAACCTGAAGATGGGGTGTGGGAGATAGTGGAGGAGAAGGCATGTTGGGAGGAGCGTTGAAGGCGGTTGCGACGACGGCGGTTGCGGCGGTGCCTGGAAGTGGAAGGAGCGGAAGAAGCAGAAGATGGAGTAGGAGAAGGACTTCGCTGGGAAGGTATTAGAGCATAAGGGGACGAGGAGGGTGTAGAAGGGGCAGAGGGGACGGAAGTAGTAGGAGGGGGTAGAGGGGGGGTAGGTTGCACAACTGCAGGCGTGTGCGGGTCCGACATCAGGCCGAACGGAGGCGATAATTTCCTGGTGCTTCTTTGGCTGCATTTGAATGTAAGATTTTAATGCAGACACCGAGGTGTGACCTAAAAAAAGAGAAAAAGTGATAAGTAAAAGAAGACACTAAGGGGAACATATATACCTGTCAGGGGCATCGCCAAATTTGTAGGCAAATCAGAGTTCGCCAGCGCTGTTGCGAGGGTGGACCGGGCGCAGTGGTTTGATATTTTCCCCTTAATGCCCGCCGCCACAGCGGCCTCCCTGTACCACAGCCCCAAGGTGTTGTGGCCCACTGGTGATTTGGTGTACCAAGGGGCTTTCCCCAGACGCCAGGATTGATTAACATTTAGAAACATTCTGTCTGGTGGGCGTTGGGCGGCCATTGTCCGGAACAGGGTCACAGAGCATAAGTCCGGACGCTGTGGAAATGCTGCCAACCATTTGTCGGCAGCCAAAGGGCGGGCACCACCCCCGGTCTTACAGAAGACCGGGTTGTATACGATTCGCCCGGTTGTCACCCCGCAGTTGTCCACTTCGTCCACGAAGTGGCTGAACTTCGCGCTGGCGGCCTCGTTCCCACGCCAACCGAGCTCCTTGGATGCCACCAAGAAAAACCGCTTCTGGACCCCGTCTGGGGTGTCCGCCGCATATTGCTCCACCATTCTCGTGTGTTGAGAAATGGTGAGCGCGACGGCACTGGTGGTTCTCTTCGTTGGGTCCGCTTGAAGCAGTTTTCTCTTGGCATCCCTGGCCAAACGCGCGTCGAGAAACTCGGGGTCCTCGAAAGGATTGAAGCGCATGCCGTAGTCTGAAAAAAAAATTTATTAGATAAAACATAATAGGGAGAGGAGGAATAAATTACCTTTGAAGAAGCGAATTCGCTAGTCCTTGGCGGCGTTATTCCAAAGCGACTTCAGGACGCCTTCCTTGTATTCGCCACCGTCTTGTTTCCGCATGTTGAGGGCAAAACTCCTCAACACACGGGCGATGTCGGCGACGGTGCTTGTGGCGTCCAAAGTGAAGCCGCTAGCCGCCAGGAACGCTTCAAAGCCACGGCGCCGGCTGGCGGAACCCCATCTGGTGTGACGGGATTTCGTCGATTCCACCAGGCGGTCGGCTTCATCCCCCGAGAGGTTGCCAAAACGCGATGGCCCGGCGATGGCGGTGGAGGGAGCTGCGGTGGTGGTGGTGGTTGCGGCGGTGGTGGTAGTGGTTGCGGCGGTGGTGGTGGTGGTTGCGGCGGTGGTGGTGGTGGTGGTAGCGGCGGTTGTGAGTGCTGCGGCGGGGATGGTAGCTGCGGCGGTGGTAGAGGTGGCGGTCGGCCTGCCAGAAGAGCGCACCTCTCGAGGCACCCAACCCGAGGGGGCAGGTTGGGAAGAGTCGAGGGCGGCGGCGGCACCTGACAGGGGGCGGCATGTAGGGGAGTGATGCGATGGTCCGCCGGAGAAGGGGCGTCGGCCTGCGGCATCAACTCGAGCTGGAAGGAAAAAAGGGCATAAAAAATGTTGAAAAAGACACAGCGAGAAGGTAGAAAACTTACCAATATCGTGGTCGATTGCAGCCAGTGCCGACAGGGAAAAATCCGGCAAACCAACGCTGGGGGGGCGAACCGAATCAAGCTGGGCTAAAGAAAAAAGGACGATTAAAGAATTTTAAAAAAGCGATAAATATAGTGGCAAAAGCCATGACGAGAAGTAAGAAAACATACCAATATCGCGGTCGACGGCGGCGATAGCCGACGCCGAAAAGTCGTCCAACGCGTCGGCGGCCGGCAGGATGGAAATTTTCGAAGCTAAAGAAAAAAGGACGATTAAACAAAATAAAAAAGAATAATAAATTATTGGTTAAAGCCATACGGAGAAGGTAGAAAACTTACCAATATCGCGGTCCACCGCGGCGAGCGTGCTGGCGGTTAACGCAGGCGAAGCAGTTCGTATGGGGCGTGGAGAGGCTACAGAAAAAAACAAAGAAAAAATAAATTTGGGAAATTAAAATAAGCGGCAAATAACATACTGGCGACCGTGCTGGCGGTTAACGTAGGCGAAGGTGATCGCATGGCGCGTGGAGAGGCTACAGAAAAAACAAAGAAAAAATAAATTTGGGAAATTAAAATAAGCGGCAAATAACATACCGGCGGCGGCCATAAGGCGGTCCTTATCGGGCCCGTCCCGCAGGAGCGTCCGCAGACAGGACGCGGAAACTGGAAAGGCGAAAATAAAATTAAAAAAGCAAAAAAATAGGTAAAGCGGTAACACGTACCCATGCCCGTGGCGTCGCTACGGGGAGCGGTGGGTGCAATGGCATCCGCCGCAATTGCTTCATCTAAAATGAAAAGCAACAAAAGGTAAAAATGCCGCGACGAAATAAAAAGAAAATACCCACCCAAGAGGCGATTGGCGGCCGCCACGCAGTCTCCGACGTCGGAGAAATCTCCCTCGTCGTCGGAAAACATATCTGCAAGAGAAAAACAAAAAATATAAAAAGGCTAAGCGTAAAACCACATGCAAAAAAATCTCAGTAAAAGAGCAAAGTAATACCTTAAACAGAAAATAATTTCACTTAGCAAATATAAAATGAATAAGAACGGAATTTCCATATGGAAACTAAATTAAAAGTCCGGGCGGAATTGCAAAATAAAGTACTCACCGGTAGGTTTATATTAATACACCCGCAACACAAAAAGTCACAAAAAAGTACAAAAAGTAGAACACAAAAAAAACACAATAACGACGAAGATGAACCAAAAAAGAAAATAATACTAAGCAAAACCGAAGAATGACTGAAAAGTTTAACAAAATTCAAAAAAACACACGTTATAACAAAGCACAAGATCAAAAAACACAAAAAACGCCGAGGCACAACACGAACTATTGCAGGACAAAGCCGTACTGATTAAAATGCAAGCTGCAATTACCGCGGACACTTACGATCAAACCGACGATGCGAGGAGTAGGGCGGTAGATAGTACAGCAGTCGCATAATAAAGTATCATAAAATTTTATAAAATTGCAACTAAATTTAGATCGAAAAAATTATAATGCCTAATCACCGATAAAAAACGTAGCAAGAGCAGCGCATATAAAGTAAATAGCGGGTTAAAAATCCCGAAAATATTAAAGTGGTCCCAAAAATAATATGACGGAGTAAAACACATCAAAAGGCAAAGATGATGAATATTAGTGTAATTCGAAAAGTAAATGCGTTAAAATATTTAAAAATTTAATTAAGTAAATGCAATGAAAATTTTACAATGTTAAACTAACGAGATTGCAGTAGCATGATATCATCGGCGCCTAAGCAAAGACGCAACATCAGCAAAGCACGCAAAATGCGGTAAAAGGCGCGAAAATTAGGTAGTGGATGTTGAGAAAATATTTACAACCACCAAAGTGGGAAATCATTTAGGCAAAATTTGAATGTTAAATAACACATGTAGGAAAAGTAATGTAAAATTGGCGTAAAAATATAACCAAAGGAGCAGGTCCAAATGGCCGTGTAAATATGTGGGAAATGTTGTTAAGGTTAAAAAGTACCGAAAATTATATAAAAATCAATGCGAAGTGGAAAAAAACTAAGTCAACTAATATAATTAACGCAGATATAATAAAAGCAAAGCATGCAAATTGCAATATACAGGCACGGGCTAGGAAATATTGTGTTAACGTAAATTAATGTGAAAAGCCAAAAGGGCATTCAAAATACATGCTCGAATACTAGTAACATAGGGTAACGTAAGGAAAATCCAAAAAATATAAATTAAACTGCCCAAAGAGGATAATAACGAATAAAAATATTTACATGGCAAGCGAATCCCGAACGGGGCGGTAAAGTACTAGTGCAAATTTGGGGAAAATACTTTTTTTTTTAAAGAAACTAAAATTCGGCGATTTTAGGAGGCGAATGCCACCGAAAACGGAATTTTAAAAAAATAAATAAGGTAAAAATTCAAACCCACATGGTAAATAAATTTAATGTAAGAAAAAGCTGAATTTTTTATTACTAATTTAGTTTTAAGGCCAAAATTCGACACACGATTAGGGCGGAAACTGATTAGGGAGATGCTCGGTTTATGACTGGTTTCAGTCTATTAGAGCTGGTATAGTAGGTGGTTTCGTCCATGTAGCATTCACGCTTTGTTTCTCGTTCGCGAGAGGGGGAGTCGTGTAGGTGGATTGTGAAGAAGGTGGGGACTAGTATAGGGAGTCTCGAGGAAGCTGATTTTCCAATTATGGAAATGTGGGGATGGAAGGTTTTATCTTCGATGAATTGGGGGTTTGACTGCTCTTTCTCTGAATGAGTTGTAAAAATTCTGAAATGGAATAAATTAGGACATCTAATTTTTGACGTGCCTTGATTTTACCGCGTGTTTCATTTTTATATTTGACTTTTGGGGTTTCTCCGGTTGGGCCTGTGATACAGGGTTGGATTTTGTGTTCTTAGATGTGATTGACTCCGATTCTGGTTTTGACGAATCGGTGATTGGTTTGCGTGATTCCTTTAATACAGCGCGGAGGGGGGGGGGGCGAGGCTGGACAAAACTAGGAATTTTTGGGGGTTTAACAATTCTGTGAATGTGGGTTTACTGTGTTCCTATTTTGGTTTGTTGATCGGATTTTTGCCGTCTTGTTGGTTTTAGGACCTGGTCTGATGTGTTGGTGATCTGTCGCGGTTGTGACTGAACTAGTTGCCACTTGTTTTCTCAACAAAGTTTCTGGAAGCAACCTAGGCTCGTCCACATACCACACTTATTAGCATACGCTCACATACGGCTATGTATCCAACGTGCCCTTTGTAGCCATATAAGACAGTGTTGCTTGCTTTGTGGAACACCAGGTTGTACTCGAAATTTGACGAAGCATTCAAGGTATAAAATATAGAATTAATTTCTATTACATTGTATTCTATTAAAAGTTACAGAAAGTGAAATATTTAATCACGAATTCCAAAATTACGTACTAGCTGCGTGTCTGAACGAACCAGTATTTGAGGAACTTTCCAAAATGAGTTATTTATTATATAGTAGGTAATTTTGTAAGGTTTTCATTCCATTAACCAATTAGCAACATTTACAAATAAAATAGTTTATAAAATTATATCAAGTTAAATGGCAGTGATAATTTCAAAGACCAACTATATTTTCATTACACCGTTGCAAAATATTTCATTCCATCTCTAGTAATGAAATAAAATACAAATAAACTGCATGAACTGGCAAGTATTTTAAAATATCTCTTTAAAAGTAAGAGTTTTTATTTATTTATTTATTTATTTGTGTATCAACAGTCAGTGACCAATTACAGATACAAAATTATACATACATCTCTAAAAAAATAATTACTAATTATCGATACCATTTCTTCATATTTAGGTAATATCATTAATTATTTTTTTAAGCCTATAGGTATCCATGTTTCCCAAGTCCACATCCTTTAACGTACTATTGGCCAGTTCACAAAACCTGTATATCGGACTATTCTTATACTGGTTTGTTCTGGCTTTTTTCGGGTAGAATTGACCAGTATTTCTTATATTTGCATTTGGTATTGCCTTGTATGGTATTGCATGTAGTAGTTCCCTATCATCAATTTCTCTTTTCAACAATTTAACCATGAAGATCAGATCGAATTTATTCCTTCTGCTCGCACAGCTCTTCCTTCCCACAGCGTTCAACAATTCCTTGTGATCCATTCCTCTTTCAGGATAAATTCCATATTTTTCAAGTGGAGAAACTTCAGAAACTTACGGTTTACACGCTCTATACTTTGGATACTTGTTTCATATTGAGGACTCCATATTTGACTTGCATATTCAAGTTTCGGTGCTACAATTGTATTATATATTGCACGTATTGCATTTATGTTAGCAAAGTTTTTGCAATTTCTTATTATAAATCCGAGCGTTTTGTATGCCTCTTTAACTATGTTGCTTATGTGTGCATTGAATGATAACTTTGTATCGATTGTTATTCCAAGATCTTTATATGTTTCGCGCCTATCCAACGATTGTCCATTTATCCTGTAATCGAACTTTATTACTTGCTTTTTATGAGTAAACGTCATGACCAGACATTTTTTTTGATTGACATGTAAGCCATGATTTTGCAACTTGTTTACTGCCGAATTAAGATTATGTTGCAAGCCCATACAGTCCCTAATATTCTTGATAATTTTGTATATTTTAAAATCATCTGCGTATATAAGACCTTTTGAGCTTCCCATTGATTTTAATAAATCATTTATTACAATTATAAAAAGTAAGGGTCCTAAATTAGACCCTTGCGGTACTCCTGAGGTTGGTGTAAATATATTCGATTTGTGTCCATTCATCTCTACATATAATTGCCTATCCTTCAAATACGAGATAATAATGTTAATTAGATGATAGAACCCATGTTGCATTGTCGTAATTTGATCTTTGACCTCCGCAAATAATCTGTCGTGCAGTACAATTTCAAATACTTTGGACATTGCGGAACTAATACATATTGATCTGTAGTTCTTGACTTCAGCTTTGGAACCATTCTTGTGTATTGGTAGTACTTTGCCTATCTTCCATCTATTCGGGTATTCAGAGTTTTTCATACAGCTATTAAAAATGTGTTGTAGTGGGATAACGAAGGAATCCATGCACCTTTTGAGAACATCAGACGGTATATTATCTGGTCCTATCGATTTGGTAGATTTTAGTTTTAAAATTGCCTTAGATGTTTCTTCACACGTTATTTCATCCAGATGAGATCCAATCACAGCAGTTGTACTTTCTTTGGTTATTGTACCAGATTGAGAATACACCGAACTGAAGTATTTTTCAAACACGTTAACCACGTTTTTGATATCTACCTTCTGTGTGTTCCCCATTCATAACGATAGTATTTAGTATAATATTTTCTTTCTTCTGATTTTTCAAGAAGCCCCAAAATTTTTTCGGATTAAGTTGTAGATCATCTTGTATGCTTTTAGTGTATTTATTATATGCTTCCCGTATTTGTGTTTTGATATGACTTCGACTTTCTTGATATTTAATATTCCAGTACATCAGATTACTTTCTTACTTACTTTTTACCTATACTTACTTTTTTGCTTGATATTTTGAATAATCTTGTTATCGAACCAGATTGGATATTTTTCTTTAGAATGTTTAGTCTTGGGTACATAGTCCTCGAAGATACCATAAACCTTAGCGTACATTAGTTCTACCATATCGCCAATATTGCTATCCATTACACATAAGTCGCTCCAGTCAATACCGATCATTTTGCTGTTTAGTATTTCCATATCCACTTTTTTAAAGTTATAATTAATTATTTCCTCAAATTTTGCGTCTTTCATACATTTTGAAAAGTTTAACTTTATATTCAGCGAAGGATGATACTGGTCTTCTTTGATTAGAAAATCAGTTTCCCTACTAACATGTGCTTCATTAATATTGCTTATGACCAAGTCTAACATCGATTGTTTGCTATTTATTGTTGTATTTATTTGCTTCAAATTATTGTATGCCACAAAGTTGTTTATATTATCCACTTCACAACTTACATGATTCGCATCCGTTAGAAATTTGTAATAATCGGTAATATTAAAGTCACCCATTATTAGTATTTTCTTGTTAGTTACTTTTCTTTCAATAGTTTGGTATACATTTTTATGGATTTCAGAATTATTGCTTGGCACAATATAAACAACCATTTAGATTGACCTTCACACATATACCTTCCATTCCTTCGAAATCATCAAAAATGGGGAATTCAGATGCAACTAATTCCTTGCTGACAGCCAGTAAGAGTCCACCTCCTTGACTTTTTCTTGTTAGTATAGGGTCTCGATCTTTTCTAAAAACGTTGTAGTTGGTACAAAATTCAGACGTATAAACAGAGTCGTTTAACCAAGTTTCAGTGAATGCAATACAGTTATATTCAGATGCCAGCATGGCTGTCTTGATGTCGTTACACTTTGTTTTTATACCTCTTGTGTTTTGATAATAGATATTGAATGTTTTATTTTGATTTTGATGTTTATTGCAGTTCGATTCTCTCTTTATTTTTAGGATGCTGTGATTTTTGTTAGATCTTCCTTTAAAAAAAGAGCACCCTTGTAAAAATCAAATCTTGCAAATCTTACTCCATATGGTCAGAAGGTGTTCTCGTATACTTGATCTAATACATCCATTTCGAAGCCAACCATAAAACATTTTTTGCTATTCCTCATATGCTTAGTTTCAAGTAATTTTACAGTAATGTCGGTTCTGTTTGTTTTTGTCCTGGCATAATCCAATAACATTTCCTCCGTGACATGTTGCTTGAACCTGGAAACAAACAACCACACTTTAGATTTTGCAGCAGCTTTTTTATTTTTGTAACTTACTTTTTTGTATCCATCATCGATCTCTTCAATTCGACTATTGTCACCACCGCTATTGTTTGCTTCCACTTTATTTACATTGTTACTTTGACGTTCCATATTGTCCATCTTTTCACTCTGCAGTTTATCTATATGTTTTTGTACATTATTTTTATCGAAACACTCCTTAACATATCTTCTAGAAATGTACGCTTTATTTACATTAGTTGTGTTATCGATTGTTTGGTTATGATTACCTTTAGCTGCGTTCTGTAATTTATTTACAATGATGACTGCATTCTTAGTATATGCGATGCTGGTTGCAGGCGTTGCTGTTTTTTCATTAATTACATTTTCCTTTGTTCTTACATTTTCTGTCCTCAAATGATTGATGATATGATTTTTATCACTTACCATTTCTTTCAGATTTGAGATTTGCCGTTTCAAACAATCCATCAGTTCTTCTTTTAACTCATTATTTCCATTGATCGTATCTACATTTTTTGCCTCATTGATATTTCATATTCGTGTAATATACTATTTTCTTTTAGCTTTCCACTTGGTATCTTGTTTTTCAAGATTAGGTCCACCAGTTCGATTTTTGTTAATTTGTTTAGTTCATTAGAAATTTCCTTTTCCATGTTGAACATATTGACATAACCTCAAATACGTGCTCACTCGTTGACGGCTCAGGTTGGTTCAGATTGGTTGTGCAGGGAATGGTTCCGGGCACAAGATCGCGAGGTCGTTCGCCAAAGAGATGGACCGACCAAATCAAGACAATCACAGGTGGCACACTAGAACAAGCTGCTAGAAAGGCCCGGAACAGAAGCCGATGGCGAAAAATAATAGGAAGGACTATTCAATCTAGTTAGTCTCGGAGGGTCACGACGCTTATCAAAATTAATATTGGAATGATGCCGTTTTAAAGAGGTCGCGAAGAAAGTTGATTACATTAAAGCGATACTCACTGAACTTGGTCATTTGTTTAATGAACAGGAAGTTTCCTATGTCGCTTGGCAATTATTAACACTCTTTGGTAAGAGATTGCCAATATTTTCCCCAATCGCATTATAAGTCGATAATCCTCTACTGAAATTTTACTTTAACTTTCGAACATATTAAATTAAATTCTCAAAATCTTCAATTCTAGTCGACCAGCCTTTGATAAAATAATAATTAGCTAAAACTACATCAGGAACTTCACCGAACTCTTCCTAACTTTTTAGGAACGAATTATGAATGGTGTAAATTGAGCAGATACCAATCTCACTTAATGCATACCTGTAAATCTTTTTTATTTTCATTATATAATCGAATAACAGGAATCACCAATATCATCCAGGTTCTCCTGACGGAATGTTTCACTTGATCACAAAGTAAATCCTGCTGAAGTCTTGCCTACCAATTTGTAGATACTATTTTTAATCAAAATATTTCCAAATTGATATTTGAGGTGCTAATGTTTCTGATATCATCACTTACTTCTTATGCTTGCAACTTCAATTGTAAAGGATCTAATTTAATTTGAACATTTTATTTTGGTTAAAATATATGTATACGCGCATGTTGATTTAAACTTTGTAATCCTTTGGTGCAAAAAAATTTCCTAACACATGCTGCACAAAAAACAGAAAATTTATCTGACTACTGAAAATAGTGATAAAATCACTACTGTAAATATTGATATTTTAATGAAATAAATATAGAAAATCATTCAATTTGATTCAACTTCATAATTTTTTTTCATCGTTAGGAACTTTGACATTGGAAATATTTATATTAACTGAAGTCACAATACTGTATGGCTTAACATTAAGATCATAAATGTAATAAATAAATAGGTTTTCGGGATTATTGCACTGGGTTTTTTTTTTTAAATAAAACAACTTGTTCAATATGTCGATGTTTCGCTCAACTTTAATTGTAGGCTTCCTCAGGACTAAAATATGGACGAAAACAACAGTATAATCATAAATGTAATATTCGATTAAGTTGTAGAAATTTCTTAACCTTTCCGGGTAAAACATAAAAAACATAAAACATAAAAAAGCTTGAATAGTAAGTCAAAAAAAACTAGCGACCCGATTGCCATAATCATTTACGTTTATAATCCAGCTCTACTCTTGAATAAAAGTAGATGCACTTGATCGACCGGAAACCACAATTACATACGGATGGACACTACTTATACTTTTTGACCGAGCCTTCTTTACAAAATTAGTCAAATCGGTACCCTCCTAAAAAATAAGTTATAAAAAATTATCAAGGTTTTTAGTTCAGAGTTTTCGAAATTATTCTGAAATATATTATTCATACCGGTAATATTTTAGAAGAAATTTCTTGGGAAACTCAGATTTTATCGGTTCTTTTTCTTCTACTGGCTCATTCTGTTGTTCATTTTTCGGGTTTTCATCTTGATTCTTTTTTTTCCTTTCCTCGTTTTTACAGAGCTTGAAACTAAAAGTAGCTCTTCCAGAATAAGTAAAGCTCGTAGATTTTCTATATCATAAAGCAATTACTTAAATTTTTATATTATAAAAAATAATCTTACGATCTTCAATGAATTGAGAAGTTTTGTGCGGCGCTAGTCGATGATTTTTAACATACTCTAAAATGCGAGGTGTATACCGGGTGTTGACTCGAATAGCCGAACATAAGGAATTAACACGTAAAAACTTATTTATGGAAATTCCTGCTTCCCAAATTATTTTAGAGAAAAAATGAAAGACACAAAAAGAATGCAGAAATATAAACTACGTATGATAAAAGCATTCGATTTCAAGTAATCTTTACTTATAGGGTCAAAAAGTATTTTTAAAATTGTCAAAATTTTCATTTATCAGACTGGCCATGTAAGTTTCCAAGGTAATTATTTCAAAATTAAATTGAATTTATTTCATGACCAGTCTGACAAATGAAAATTTTAACAATTCTAAAAGAATTTTGGACTTTTATCTTCAAATTTCATCTAGTTTCTACTTAAAGGGTCCAAAATTCTTTTAGAATTGTTAAAATTTTCATTTTTCAGACTGGTCATGAAATAAATTCAATTTAATTTCGAAATAATTACCTTGGAAACTTACATGGCCAGTCTGATAAATGAAAATTTTAACAATTTTAAAAGCATTTTTTGACCCTATAAGTAAAGATTACATGAAATCTAATGCTTTTATCATACGTAGTTTATATTTCTGCATTCTTTTTGTGTCTTTCATTTTTTCTCTAAAATAATTTGGGAAGCAGAAATTTGCATAAATAAGTTTTTACGTGTTAATTCCCTATGTTCGGCTATTCGAGTCAACACCCGGTATACCTAACCTAATATAATAGGCCATCAGAAAATAATTAATGTAGAAGAAACTTTACATTTAAGTTACAGGCAAATCGGAGTTTTACAGCTAAAGTGCAACTTAATGTTTTACATTTAGTTTTTGTGTTTTATGTTTCTTAGACATTTCTAACTCCTTGGGTGTTTCCCACATTTTTTCCCCTAATTCTCTTTGTTTTGAATATTTACGCCTTCATCTATATTGCGCTCATTGTCGCCAACAATATGATCAGTTTGGATGATCATATAAGCCTCCAATCGCTCCTATATAATGGAAAAGAGCCTTCCAGAGGATCCCGATTTAAATTATATCTTAATAATTACTTTATATCAAAATTCCCTTTCAAATCGATAAAAAGTTATTTTAAATACTAATAATAATTATGCCACGCTAAAATGGTAGCAGTCTTAGAAGCAACTTTTCTAAGATTGTAGGTACATGGTTTTTTCAATTTTGTTCAGATCAGGTACTAAACCATACTCTTTCTGTCACGCGTTTTCTCGAGTCACTTTGTGGAAATTTATAATTGCAAACTAGTCATTGGTGACTTTCAATAACTCGGAACATTCAAGTCAATTGCTTTGACTTGTAAAATCACATCAATAACTCCAACCAATTTGCTTGGTTGCAAATTTAACTTTTTGCCGTTGGGCACCCTTTGCTGTTAAAAATTCAGAATTAATTTTATGTGCAATACTATTTGAATCTAAATTTTGGATATTTTGTATTAAATCAACAACTGGTTTGGATGTTATAAATTTGTCATTTAATGCAAATCCAGTATCGCGAAAATTTTCAGGGTTTGTAAACCACGTTGTTTCTTCCGTAACATTTGGTGATTTACACAGTCCTCTATTGGTGCCTCTTAAATCACAATTAATGGCATAAACCGGATGGCCAATATTTTCAAATTTGGATATAATTTTCAATAAAAGCTTTTGGCAGTTTTTGATCGTAAACATAAATGTCAAGTTAAATATTAACTAATATAAATACCTGGTTGTATAATTATTTTGCCTGCTCATTTTCTTAAAGTGGAAACCGAAGGTAAAGAATAACCTCTTTTCCCTAATGAACGTTAGGAACTTGGACCTCCTGCATACAATGAAATAATCGAAGCAACATCTTCACTACTCCACGGAATTTGCTTGGCAGTTTTTAATTTTCGAAACTGCCCTGCTGAAAAGACTTTTTCAATTGCTGCCTTTTCATCCCTTTCTTTGCGAAGTAATGTATTAAAATGTGTATTTTTCGCTTGAAGAATTTTGGCTTGTTCAAGAAAATGCGTTTCACTAGAAGAAAATATTTTTGTAATTTAATTTAGAATAACGCCCCTTGTTTCTGTCACGTTGTACACATCAATCATTCGTCCGCGATGGTACTTGCTCTTAGTAACGACGACACTCGTCGATTTGTATCAAAACAAGGTTAACAGGTTCAATTTCCCAACGCCCATTCCTTCAACAAATAAATCACAGCATCCGGTGTGATGTTTAGGGGTCGATGTAAACTCCGCAAATTTGGCGGGTAGTAAAAAAGAAGTCTAAACTCTTCTCCTAGCAAAAAGATCGACAGTAATCTTAAATGTCCACTCCGCAAATATATTAGTGGAGTTTACGTACGAAAGATTAGGGGATTTATATACGGAGAGATATAACTTGCTAAATTTTTAATTTATGATCATATTTATATTAGTAGCGTTTTATAACAGTAACCTACCTCGAAATCCCTGTTTTTCCAAAAAAACTCACTTTTTACGTACTCGGTAGTACTTAAAAATTTATTAAACAGATTAAAATTATAAATTTTATTAAAAAAATATTTTAAATTAATGGAGAAAGCTATGAGCGTCTGTGGGACCTTTTTCAAAGGGGGGGGGGGAAACTTATTTACTAACTAGTCTTCATCTCGACTTGTTTTAATTTCCTCCTCTCTTTTTTCTAAAATGGAACGTGATAAATTAAGTTTTATCTATAATTTTGTGGCCAAGTTGCACTTGACCTGTAGAACTGCAAACTTTTTCACATAAAACAAGACGAAGGTTGAAGAATTGCTGCGAAATGTGCAAATTTTCAGGTAAGGCAATAACAACAAAATAAAGGCGAGATAAAACTTTAAATCGCAAAATCCCTAAATACAACTTTCTCCAACTACTGTCAAATGTAGGAGCGAGGGAAATATAATAATGTCAAGATCATTGGGAGGACGGGGGTCCCAACAAACGGTCGAGTAGACACCTATACCTAAGCTGTAATAATCTGCCATCAGAAAATAATTAATTTAGAAGAAATTACATTTCCGCAAGATAATTTTTGGATTTTCGTCTTCTCTTTTTCATTTAAAGGAAAGGGGGAATAATCTTCATGCTTTGAGCCCATGTTTATTCCGTAAAATCACAGATATGATCTTACATCTTAAGTATTTTGCTCACGAGACAGAACAGAATTTTCTTTTTCTTTTTTTATATTCTTCTGCTTGTACCCCAGATGTAATCGCCTGAAAAATTTACATGTTGCTATCTGTTCTTTCTGAAAGGTAAAATTGAGTTTGCCAAATGGTACGCTACTATTACAACTCTACTTATCAGTGGAGAGCATAGAGTGAAGGCATCGACGATTTCTTCTCGCTCCTCTAATGCTATTCTGTACATCCCATAAACCTTTAACGTCTTATAACCAATAAAAGGAACTTTTTTGACAAACACGTTTCAACCAGTCTCTTTTCTTCTAAAAATTTGATCCGTTACTATTTTCACTCGACCTCTCGGGCGAAATAGCCAACCAAAGCTATTTATTTGCTAGGAGGCGGTGTAGCAATCTAAATTTATTGCACAGCCGTGTATGCTTGGTGCTGTACAACGAGGAGATAATTTTGGGAATTGGTATTCCTGGGAAAGGGAGACAGAGCGAGGCTTTTTTGATAAGTGAACGATCGGAGAGATCGCCAATTATTGGTAACAAGTCTTTGAATTTTTCTAAATTAATTAATTTCTGTGAAGAGATGAAATTTCTTTTCGAATATAATTTTTTTGAAGAATCGAAGATTCCATGAAATTTTATGGGAGTGTTGGGGTCATCGCACAGCTGTTATTTGATTTCCAGTAATTTTAATAACATTTTATCTGCACAATTTGATGCCTTTAAAGTTAATTGCTGATGTCAAGCGCATTTGTAAAGCGGAGTACCGGTAAAATTATTATCGCTTTTCGCATTTATTTTTGGTAAGTTGTGTTTGGTCGTTATTTTTCGAAATATAATTTTTATTTTTCAGTTATAATAATATGTAATTTAAGCCATCTTCAGGACTAAAAATATACAAGAAAATGGAGACAATCCTACATTATAAAAGGGGTCAAGGGGGGTATTATTTACAACCACCCTGTTATAATATATGATTGTGAATGAACTTCGAACGGTTTGGGCACGAATCCGTCCTTCAACCCCGAGCCAGGGTAGTGTGAGTTATTAGTTGTAGTTCTATAATTACAGTTATGTATTTCCAAGATTAAGTATGTTTAATAGAATTAAGTTTATCACAATTTACGACCTTTAAATTTAAATATGCAGTCACTTAATTCCGAAGTTGGCACCAACTGAGCAAAACCCCAAGCTAGGGTCCGTAACCTGAAATAATAAAGCCCCTATGCGACAATATGTTAAATTTCCTCTGGATATAAATAGAAATCAATTTGACGCATTTTTCAAGGCAGACATTTTATGAGTTTTAACACTTATAATTAGGGACCGGATTTCTAAGCTTTATGCTTATTGCGGAGGTAACAAGCAATCCAAAAATTTTAAGAAATGAGCACGATTCAAAGAAAAACAAATCGTTTGACACCTACTTTTTTATGCTTATTTTGCTTTTTTCAAGTTTTTTCGCATTTTTTCAATTTTCATGCTTTTTTGTGCTTTTTTTCGGTGAATTTTTATTCCCTATTTAAATTTTTTTTTAAATTATAAAAACTTGACAGCTTCGATTTATATTAAAAATTAAATTCCTTATAATCGTAGTTATCTTTTAATTTAAAATAATAAATTAATTTTCTAACATAATGTTTGTCATTTTATGAATCATTTAATCAAATTACGATACATATAAGAAGGATGTAGAATTGCAGATCGCTCAGAAAAATGTATATAAACAAAAATGGTCATACAATATATAATTATACATCCGTGGGTACCAATATCTTAAGATATATTTAAACGTAAGCGGAATTGTTTTAAACTTTGTTATCTGTTGCTTCTTGAAAATTGCTTGTCAAGTATAGTAGTAAAATAATACCTACCATTTTACTGTACAAACGGCATTCAACTGTTTAATTTGAAGAGTGCTGGTCAGTGTTTAAGAGTTTCAAATCGATTTTGTATAATATTTAGTAGTTTAGTGTGAAGTTTTTATTATAATTTATAAATTATTGACAATGCCAAAGCAAAAGTCTTCTGTACAAGAGTGGATTCGAAATCACCGCGAGCTAAAACACGAAAATAATAGAATATTTTGTCGTGTATGCAATAGAACAGTAAGTTTTACTTTTTTTTTAAATCTGAATTTAAAGTATTTATTTTCGTAATAGATTCAATGCAATAAAAAATTTGACGTCACTCAGCACGTCAATACCCAAGTGCATAAAGAACGTTTGCAAAAATGTAATCTTCAACAGACGATTTCCGAGTCTATACAGTCATCTTCTGGGCTCAATGAACAAAAAGATTTTAATTTCGAGCTATGTAAAACAATGTTAGAATGCAACATTCCCTTAAACAAACTAAACAATACTTCTTTTCAAAAGTTTTTGGAGAAGCATTGTAAAATGCATATTCCGAATGAGAGTACCATAAGAAAAAATTACGTTAGTTTAGTATATAGAGATACACTCAACAAAATTAGGCAAATCATCGGGAACAATTGTATTTGGATTTGCGTAGACGAAACTACAGACCGTTGCGGAAGGTACGTCACAAATTTAATTATTGGTGTATTAAATGAAGATACACCAAATAAAGGCTACTTAGTAAGCACCAAGGAGTTAGCAAAGACAAATGCGATTACTGTAGCCAGATTTGTTAATGAAAGTCTGACAAATTTTTTCTTACCTGAAGCGGTTCCTTCTGCCAAAATTTTATTAATGCTATCCGACGCGGCGGCTTATATGATCAAAGCAGGTTCAAATTTACAAATATTTTATAATAATTTAATTCATTGCACTTGTTTGGCACACGGCCTTAATCGCGTTGCCGAAGCTATACGAGCGGAGTTCCCATTGGTAAATAATTTAATTAGCAATGGGAAGAAAGTATTTCTCAAAGCTCCTTTGAGGGTGCAGATATTTAAGGAAAAGTTTCCAACCCTGGCATTACCACCACAACCGATTCTCACAAGATGGGGAACATGGTTGGATGCGGCATTTTATTATGCTGAAAATTTTCTACAATTTGGAGAAGTTATACTAGATTTAGAACCCAATAGTATTGCTATTGAAGAATGCAAAAAGCTAATTCAAAATGAAGTTCTAAAATGTAATTTAGCTTTTATAAAAAGTAACTTTGGATACGTAAGTCAAACCATAACGGTATTGGAAACTCAAGACGTTACTTTAGAGGATTCCATAAACACGATACGAAATTTTGAAAATTCAACGTCTTTAGTACCAGGCCGTATTGGACAAGCAGTTCAAGTGAAATTACGGGACGTACTGAAAAAAAATGAGGGTTTTCAAAAATTACAGAAAATTTCAAGCATTATAAAAGGTGAAATTGTCGAAGATTCGCAGTTGGACATGGATCCAGCTACAATTGCTAAGTTCAAGCATGCCCCAATTACTAGTGTTGAGGTAGAAAGAAGTTTTTCTGCTTATAAACACCTCGTAAGTGAAAGAAGATTGAATTTAACAATGGAACATATCGAGCAACATTTAATTGTAAATTACTACCACGCATAATTTTAATATGATTTACATTTATATCTAAATTTTTGTATTTTGTTTTAAAAAATAAATGTTACTTTTGTTTGTTTTCTAACGTCTTTTAAAATAATTTTTATGCTTTTTTTGCAGAAGTTGATGCTTTTTAGGGGCAAATTTCGTGCTTTTTAAAGCGCTTTTTTTTGGATTTTTTGTGCTTATTTATCCGGACCCTACTTATAATTTCGTAATTTTTACAAAATCTTTGTGTAACGTAGCCAGCAATATATTTGAGACCTTCGTAGTTTATAATTTCATGCAATGAAAGCTTTTCTAAATTGTGGACCACTGCAAAATCTGTAGAAGGTTCTACAAAGGAGTTGGGTATCTCTTCTCCAATATCTTCTTGGATGTCTTCCGATTTATTAAATGATGTTAATAGTTCTTCATCATTTGCAGTTTTATTACCACACTCATCTAAAGGTTTAACTAAGCAAGTTGCATTTAGGGCTTCGTTATTTGTATTTTGAGTAAACATTGCAGCAGAATGCTTGCCCATATCACACCTTAATCTAAATTTAATATCTAAAGAGGTCGGATGGTCACTCAAAAATATATTATTCTCATGTTAGATACCATTAAACTATGGTACTGTTCATAAAAAATTCATCGTTTGGTGAATTGGAAGTTCTCATTTCCAACTGAGTTGTTTTCAATTGGAATAATATTGTTTCATCTATTTTGATTTTTGGAGAGCACGAAATTCTTCATTATTTTTATTTTGGCTAAGCAAAAATTTAAAAATATAAATTTTTTGACAATGCCTGTTATTTTGGTTTCGAAAGCTGATGATCAAGGCGTTTGCGCGAAGGAGGGGTGATAACTTCTTCTTGATTAAGTATTGGTGGCGTGAGGAGCTGTTTTCCGATTTTTAAGACGAGTGGAATTTTGTGTCTTCAAAAATAGATTTTTTGAAGAAGAGGAATCTTTTGCCGCAGTTCAGTTGGTTTTTTATTTTTGTTCTATATGGTAGCGGACAAAATTTTCATTTAACTTAAATGAATTTTATCAGGAATATTTCATGCAACAAATCTATAATAATTAATTAATATTATTAACTCGTGAAAATATAAGTATAATTAAATTAAAATAAAACGAGTTAAACAAACGGTAAAAGTTTAAATTATAAGATCTTTAATATTTCGACACTGATTGTGTCTTCTGATGAAGACATTTGCCATTTCCTAAGCTTAAAGTGATCTCAGTTATTAAATTGTTTGTAATTAGAAAATGATGTAGAAAAAATTAAAAATTTTTTATCTGAAGGATGTTATCTGATTCATAGCGATATCTTGTTGGGATTAAGGTCCTATTTCAAAATCTATTTTAGTTTTGAAAATCGGTTCAACAAGACCGGACTTAGGACTAATTATAACCGACCCCCCTCAATAAAAAAGACAAATTAAAGTCTAGGCAGTAAAGCAATAATAATTTAATAACTAGAGGTTTCAAATTTACATAATTTTCATAAAGTTCTAAATTTACATAATATCAATTAATAATAATACACTTTACAATTTAAAAAATATGTACAACATTAATTTCGATTCATTGATACCAGTTCATCGTTCGAAGCAGCCATTACAGCTATAATGCCAATAGCTAAATCGATTACATCGAAATTACAGTGATTTTTGTCTTGTAATTAATTTTTCATTGATACCAGTTACCTGTTACCAATTACCAGTTACCAATCCTTCGAAGCAGCCATTACAGCTATAATGCCAAAAGCTAAATCGATTACATCGAAATTACAGTGATTTTTGTCTTGTTTTACATTATTTTTACATTAAATTACATTAAATAATAATAACAAATTACATTAAATAAATTTTACATTAAATTAATAATACATACATAATATATCAATTCCTAAAAGGACGATTAATAAAATTTTTAATTATAGAGATTGTTTTCTTAGATAATCTTCTGCGACCTCCATCGCTTTCACTTTTAATTTATTTTTCTTCACACTTGGAAGTAGAACGTCTTCTATTTCAAATGTAGAAAACTTCCTGAGACTACTCTCCATCAAGGTATAGGTGTCATTCAGACAAAATGCCTTTACGATGGTTCGCTTCCCATCAAAACCTTGCACAATGCAAGGCCAAAAGCCATAACATCGAAGTTTTGCCCACACGATAACGTTCAATTTGAATTCTCGAAGAGCTTTCATTAAAGGAGGCGCACGTGGACTCTTCCCATAATGAGTTTCTACATCTATTGGAGAAACTGGCTTCGACGGCTCCAACTGTGGTCGTTCTGGCAAGACACAATAAATGTCGTTTACCTCGTCAGGAACTGCATCTCTATATGCAGGTTTCAAATGATTTGCATGAATTGAATCGTTCCGTAAAGGTGTATCTATTTCCGAACAATTTAAAACCGCACGTGCCAGATACTCGTTGATGACTTTGACTAAATCGGCCTTTGACGGTTTCTCCGTGTAGTACCTATTATCATTGTTTACCAGATCGGGGACATTATACTTACGCAGAAGTTTGCGTAATGCCATCAAAGTACATTTCCCTGGCATTTTCTTATTTATTGAAAAATATACAGCTGTGGTCAATTGAATGCTTGCTCCTCCAACGGCAGAAAAATATTTATTCTTAATAGGACAATATAGTCGAATAAATGTGCACAAGGCGTACACCGGACTAATTTGCCACATTTCGGAAGATAAAATGAAATAGAGCCCAATCGAGTTGATTGCCCTGCACAAGCTGTTGAGGGTATTTAAGCCCGGAGTGCTGTTGTGGTAGTTGGCAGCTGTATATAATTCTCTAGCAAGAGCCATCGTGCAACCACCCCTCACATTGGACAAAGATCGACAATGTTTCCACATCGGAAACAACCTTTGTGGTTTGTTCAGTAAAAGGTCTTCATTGAATTTCATGAACATTCTAAAAATTAAGTAGTATTAATTATAAAAAATTTTAAATTAATATAGTAAATACCTCGTGGTTTCAAAATTTCTACAAAGGTAAAAGTTTTCGGAATTGAAATCGTCAAGCTGAAAATAAATAATAAACTAAATTATACACAGAAAACCAATAAGAAAAATTAACTTACGATTTAAAAAACTGGATCGCTGCTTGCAACGTGTTGAATTAAAATATACTCTAACAAAAACTTCGACGAGGCTATTTTCTGAAAAAAAAAATAACAGTTAACCAGGTTTACCAATTTCAAATTTATTTGAAATTTGTAACGGACAAAAACATTTCATAACTAAAATCCCTAAAGTTAACTATAAATTTCAATTATTAATGTCGACGTTATTATACATCTTTTATAAGTTATAATTAAAAAAATAATTTTTATAGGAGAAGTGTTGAATTTTCCATAACTTTATATTTATATTTTAAATATTTAACGGACAAGATTTGTCTTGTGTCTTCTGATGAAGACACAATCAGTGTCGAAATATTAAAGATCTTATAATTTAAACTTTTACCGTTTGTTTAACTCGTTTTATTTTAATTTAATTATACTTCAAATCTATAATAAATTGATAGGTCGATTGCATTTGAAGGGCCGTATGTTGGCAGAGTTGCGAGCATTAATCTATGCAAATTTGTTTTGGGTTGATTATTTTTGGCTTCGTAATTTATTTTTCAGGGATTAGAAACAATAATTTTTGTTTCGCCGCATTGAACTAGCGAGAATATGTTTATTTTGTTTAATTTAAAGTAAATTTACTTGGTACACAGTATTTTATTGAATTACGTAATTTTATTGGTGGTTATATTTATATTGCGCATTTGAAATTTCGAAGATAATTGGTAACGACTAATTTAACTAATAGTACTTTTGGAAATTATTTTAAAACTGTATGAACCGATTACTGAGGTTAAGAGTTTTGTTCCCGAATGTGTTTAGCCAGGCTAGGTTTCTTTCTTTCCACATTTTACCTGACTATTGAAAATATCAAACCATTTATCTACAAATGGTTGTTGTTGAATTTTGTCCACAATATTCAATTGCCTTCGCAACAGTATTACTTTCTGTCTTTTGATGCCTTTACTTCTAAATTATATCTGCAAATTTGTGTGTTGACACCGATACGGTTTTCACTGTTTCACTAAAAATCGAAATGAAAAAAAAATGTTTTCTTTAAAATATTATGTAGTACCAACTTCTTCGCAAAAATATTTTTTATTTGTTTAATTCGACGACATGTTTTGTATGCTTAGCATACATTTTCAAGTCTACAGAGAAAATATTAAATTCAAGATAAAATGTAAATTTTTTTTTAAGGATTTAATTATCTACATACCTGAAATTAAATATGGAATATATTTGAACGATTAATTAATTCTGTTTTTGTTAATATTTGTTATAACGTCGTTGAAATGTGTTAACCTGCTAACTCCACTTATAGAGCATTATGAGTTAAATATAATATCATTAGAAAGAAAAAAAATAAGCTATTAGTAGGAAAAGCATATAAATAAATTTTAAATGTAAAATTCGGCAGAATTTTGTCTCAATAATACCAGCTATCTCCAGTCGGTTTAAATTAACGGCTGAAAATCAGCTATCTCCGACAGACTGCATTAATTATATTGTCGTATTTTTTGTATGGTATTTAGTATTTTGAATTTTAATATTTGGTTTCATTTTTTTTTATTATTTCTTGTTCATTGGGAGCATTTTATTCTTTTTAAGTTATTTCCTGGACAAAAGAATGTCTTCTGATTTTTATTTCTTACAGGGCAAAGTTAAAATTCATAATTTAAAATTAGTTTTTGACGATGCCCTGTATAATTCGATTTCGGAAAAGGAGTGGGAAGGTCGTCTGCGCGAGAGAAGAAGGAAGGCACGTGAGTTTTATTTAGAGATTTTGGGTTCCTTCAAGGAAGATATTTTTGAAAAGGTGAAAATTTTTCCAAATTGGGAGTGGTGTGTGTTTTCAATCGAATTTCATTGGATTGACTTCCTAGAAGAGCCGTGAGTTTCACGGATTTGTGGAGGCTGCCGTATTGTCTTTTTTTTTTTGTAGATTGGAGGATTTGGGTCGTCGCTTCAGAATATTCGAAAAGAGCTAAGTGCTATAATTTTCATTTTGGAATTTGCGAGGGTTTTAAAAAAAAAAGGGTTGTTTAATAATTTTGTTTTGCGGCGATTTTGTATGGTGCACATTTGCGCTGATAAGTGGGGCGACCATACTGTAAAGCAAGATAGTTTGGTCACCTGTGAATGCTCGCAATTATTAAGATTATTATAATTTGATTTGCGTTGTTTAATAATTTTATTGGTAGTACAGATTTGTTTTTTTTTTTCAGAGGTAGTATTATTGGTTTTAGGGGTTTATTTTTGTATATAAAATTTTCAGAGGTATTATTAATTTTGTTTTTAGAGCTGTGCTTGTTTGGACCGGCTGTTGAGTGGAGAGTTTGTCTCCGACAGAGTAAGCGTGGGTTCAGTTTTAATAAACATAAAAAAAGAATAGCTCAATATATAGCCGGAATTCATTTTAATGTTGTTAAGGAGGAAATCGAAGTATGTTTTCATGCTCTCCTGTACACTTGTGTTAATTGGAGTTAGCAGGTTAACACATTGTTTACCCAAAATCCTTGATCTAACAAGTGGTTCCTTAACAATTTTAGGAGATGAGGCACATCAGCAAATATAAATACTTTTAATGCATCATTACTGGGATGTGATATGGAACAATTTTTGCCATGCCCAATATTTAATTTTGACCATAAATTCATATTCCCACTACCCATATCACTCACAATACCAACTACTGTATAACCAGCTTAGTATAACGCTGCAATTATATTATTTATAATTTCCTTAGTCATTAGCCGGTCAAAATCATAAAATACTGGCTGCTTCCAGTTTGCAATTAATCCACGAATCATTACTGTTTGGCAACTTTTATGGGGACCTACTACTTTCTGATTCTTTTTATCGATATCTATTTTGTTAGATACATATATTTCGTCAAAAGATAATATGCATAATCGCTCCTTTTCATCTAATTGGCTCGCCTTTTTTTCCATCAATTTAATGACATCATTTAAAATACCCTGACTCAACGACAAAGTACTACTTGCCCATCTTCGAAGAGTTGAAAATGAAGGTAAGGGGTATTTATTAGTTCTTAAGTACCGATATGCTTTTGGGCTTACACTGCGTAATGATATTGCCGATGCTTAATCTTCCGACGACCAATGCGAGTAATTTCTATTTTATGGAAGTAAGATTCTTTTAATTTGACCAGGAGTGAAAAATTTGTTTAGCGTAGCTTCAATGCGATGAAATTCTTGGTTTAATTCATTTACATGATTTTCAAATTTTTATTAATCTTCTCGAACCTCTTTAATTGTCTCTTCTAATTCCAAAATTATATCATCCTTACTCCTAAAATACAAACCGGAAAAGTAAGATAGCAATATTACTAAGCTTTGAAAACGTACTTTTCGTCTGGTTGATTAGGAGGTGTAGGCATGCTTTCAGTTAATGAAAGTTCCTCGATGTTTAAAAATTCATCGGTATTTAAAAATTCCTCGGTGTTTAAATGATCGGTGGAAGTTGTTGCACTATCCGATCGACTTCTTTTGAGTTGTCGTTTTGATCTCTCCGTATTGGTAATGGTAATCATCTTTCCATGAAGATTTAGAGTGGGTATGGCATCAGGTTTCTAATACTTTTCGATAAATTCGGCATTAGTGAAACCAACCTGTAGAAGTAAAATAAAGATGCGAAAAAAAAAACAACTAGATGCAAAAATACATTTAATGTAATAACTAATAAAAAATGGTAACCATGTAAAAAACCAAGTGTGTACAGGGTGGGCCAATTTCGATAGTTCTTATGGGAAACTCGGTAACTATAAGAGATGAAAAAATGGATGGCGCTTCCTCGATCTCTTTTTTCGAGAAAAGCTTAATGGCGAAAACCAGAATTTGCTATATTTTTTGGTTTTGGAGTTATAGCCAAAAATTCGAATTTTCGCTAAATGTCAATATCTCGGTTGTTTTTCAAGTTATCAAAAAAATGTTAACACTTTCTTCGGGCACTTTTTTAAGATCAATAAAATGGGCTAAAGAGATTTTAAATATCTATCTCAGTTTCAGAGTTATAACAACGAACAGCAAATCTAAGGTATAATGTGGTTTGGGCATACCAAATGAAAGCCCACCTAGTAAAGGTTTTCGGTAGAGCTCATCTACGGGTACAGCACCTAATTTGAGTGAGGAGATCGGTCGCAAGCGGGAAATTTGATTCATAAACGCAAAACATCAAAGGGTTATTCTCAACAATACAAATATTAATTTCGTACAAATTATTAAACACATAATAATTATATTAACGTTTAAATACATTAACTACCTCAACAGTTTCATTGGTTGCCATAAGTTATCTATTACTCTTTCTCTTCATGGGTGTCAAATAAAATATTTCCTTATAACTATGATTTACAATGCTCATTTAGGTAAGGATTTTGGGTTGGCTGGATAGCAATCAAAACAAAAAAGTCTTGTTGTATAGTCGACATTTCGAAAATTTTATATTTTCATCTTTGGGACTACGCAATAACAAAAAAGTAACCAATGATAAATACTGTAAGATGAAAAGAGATTGCACTCACCGAACAAGTCATGATTGCTTGACATTGCTTGTTATCAAATAGTAGATATAAAATTCTTGTTGCAATGCCAAAGATTACAATACTACGCTTGATATCTTAAGATAAACGATTCGCCTTGTTCAGCTTGATCAATACGAGGTAAATATTTTCTTGGGTACCCGACCAAAACAGTGCCCTAGGCCCCAGACGTCGTCATCGATTTCTTTGAGCAGGGTTGGCCAGGAACTTCTTTACTTATTTGGATCTCCCTGTTCAGTTCTTAGCGCTGTTGCTTGTACTCAATAATCTTTGCTCTTGGAAGTGGAGATCTTCCTGTCTGCCCCTTTTTTAAATACGTTTTTCTTTTATGGCCTCGTTCCCAGTATACTGCATGTTTTTGATAGGTTCGGCGGAGAGGAATTTGCCCCTGCAACACGTCATTTTCAGCGTTGCGGTTAGATTGCAGGCGTCCGTCGTCTGTTAGTTCTTGCTGCTGGGATATGATTTCGGCGATGACCATTTTCGCCGTTTCTGAGTCGAGCTTCTACTCTCTCCAGCCTTCTGTTTTTTCTAGTTTCTCATTTCCGCATTGTACGACGCAGCGAACGTAGAAGTAGGCGCTGGCAGTTTTTTCTACAAGTACTTGCCAGCCGCTGTTTTTGACTTGGATGTTCTTCATCGCGAACATCGTGAGAATCCACGGCGTTTCGACCGAAAAATTTACGCCACATGAATTCATTTACATGCTCGGGCATGTAAGTGGATCCCATGACGACGATTCTGCGGCAAAACGTCTTAAAGGTGGACCAGAAACCTTCCACTGCGTTGGTACATACCCCGTTCTCAGAATTCACAAAATTGCGGCTGTGATTTACCGTTTTGTGAAACAACGGAGAAACCCCACCGACAGTGTTGAGTCTAGAGTAGCCCTCCAGCAGTCGCTCCGGTACCGGGAGTACATGTTGGGCTATTAATGCAGTGAGAGTTTCTGCTGACCTATATGGCACGAAAGTATAACCCTCGCATTTCGGTTGCACTGTACAAGCCAAAGATCCATTTCTCACGAACCAAACGCCCGCGATGATACTTCCTTTTAGGTACGACGCTCTCGTTAATCTGGACCCAATGACCGGGGCCGCCTAAGGTTAACAGTTCGGGGTTCTGCTTCAGGCGCCAGTCACAAACCTCGCGGATCATCATCACCATCTGCACGTTTTGGACTTGTTGTCCGTTACGTCACTCTTGGTCGTTCCATCTTTTCGTGGGTCGGCCCACATTCCTCTTGCCTCTGGGTTTATATATGTATATATACTTGTCTAGGTATGCGGACGTTTTGCATTCTTTGTAGATGTTGTTTCTAATTTCTTCTGTACGGTCATTGAGGTTGCATATCTTGCAGGGTGGGGTCATCCACAGTTGGCGCATACCGCTGGAGTGTTTCTAGGTTTTTTGCAATCCCCAGCTTGTTGGCTTTCGCCGCATCTAATACAACGCACTTAACCAGCGCAATTGCTCTGCTCGTGTTTAAAATGCTGACACCTGGCATTGTAATGGCCATTGGGCATCCACTGTTTTATGTTTGTAGACCTCTTTTGCCTTGGGGCGCATGGTCATAGAGACTAGAAGCAGAGGCAGTGGAGTTCTCACTGGCCCCTGGTTTATCTGTGTGACATTGAGCACAGGGAATCCCTCCCTGATGAGGTCTTTCATAATTGCTGCGGCTTTAAATTCCTTTGGGAAGCCCCTTAGCACCACCTTCAGCGGGTTATCTCAGGGGAGGTTAGGCGTCCTCCCCGCCACTTCATGGGCTGTCAACTCCTGGTCAATTTCAGTGACTCCACTAAATGGATTGACATCTGATCGTTATAGAGCGTAATGCCACTGATTGCGCTGCCAACTCTAATTGTTGCGGTGGGACGACTATGGTGGGCTTCCGCGGTGTGGGTGCGAAAGTCGCGTCGCCGACACTGCCGGTGTTGTTACTATCCTTATTGATGTCGCCTCTATCCTTAATCGGGTAGTGATCACTGGGGTTTAAAAACTAAACAATGTTTATCTGAATTAACATTGTGAAAAAATTATTTTCTGGTGGCACAACACTGGATCGCGGTGTTTTGATCACACTCTCTACTTAGCGTAGCGGAATGATTTTCGGGGCATTTGGCAAGCTCGCTCCTGCTGGTTAACGGGGTGCTGGCGGCCATGAGTCCCTTTGCTGTGTTCTGGATGTTGTTAATGTGCTTGTTCCAGTTTAAGCGAGTGTCAAAGGTGACTCCGAGATATTTAGCTGTTTTCTTCCTTTCTTCTTTTTTCTAACCTATTTAAGATTATTAGTTCAAATATTTTGCCAGTGGTAGTTAGAAGGCTGATAAGGCAATGTCCAAAGTGTTGGCATCGGTTCATATGTGCTTTGCGGTGATTCGACCTTTACCCTTAGGTCGAAGATGGTTTGGACGTCGTAAATGTTGCGGTTTGTGGCTGAGTTTTCTAATGTCACCATTACTAGCACAGTAGCACGATCGGTTGTCGGCTACGGCCGCTGTGCATCCTGGCAACTAGTAGAGTTTGGAATCTTTGTTTTTGAAGGTCGTTTTTGACGGCTTGGGTGGAGTGGCGATGTTGATGCCCCTTATGACCACTTTAAGGGGACGGTCTTCCGGGAGTTAGTACGTGTGGAAGCCGGTGCTATTTGGGTAGAGGTCGTTTTCAAAGAGCCTTTATCATCCAAGATTTTTGTTGCCAACTGGCAAAACCTCTTCCTCTCATGCTCCCCCTTATTTTGCTGATCATGGTCACCTGCAGATAGTGTGAATAATTTCCCCATAAAATTATTGAATCTCTGATTTTGCACACATGGCACTGAAATCAGAGGAGCTCACTACGTTGAACTGTATGTTGGTTCCAGTTCCCATTAGAGCATCTCTCATATCTTGCCATGGATTTAAGCTTGACCAATCTGAAAACATATTGTAATGATATTTTATTTAAAAATATCAAATTTAAAAAATTGTGCAACCTACCCAGCCAACATCAGCCAGGAGCAACCTCTCAACCCCAGCAGGAGGTTCAATTATCGATTTTCTCAAAAAAAACAACTGATACCACCTTGAAAAATCACAATTTATTTTCTAATCACTTATTCTTTCTCTTTAAAACTCATACCCAATTTTTACCAACTTTTCACTTTCACCATCTTGGTGCCAATCTCGTTTTTCCCCGCTAGCTGTCGCCACATCGATCAACTTGCGGGAAATTTAAAACTTTTACGAAACTTAATAATATCTAAATAAATTTAAAAAAAATTAAAATTATATTCAACCCCCCCCCCCCTATACATAAAAATTTCATGACAATATGTAGTTACAAGCCCAACTGCAGATACCATAAGTTCTTTTGTATCTATTTACTCCGTAGCCAGTCCTTCATAAAACCTTGATAAGTGATACCGGAGAGCTATATTAAATTCACTAAGGGATAGAGCATTTACACGATTGAACATTACCGGACATTCAACAATAATAGGAGCCAACACCCTAGGCTCTATAATTGTTGCACATGGGGGCTTCTTCCTGATTTCCCCCAAATTACTTACAGTCGCTGGTCTATATGTAAAGTCTTTACTAGCCATTTTCTTCCCTCTTTCTAATATCCCTTAAATTTAAGAACAAATAATTACTTTTAAGAATGTGAGATATTATTAGTAAATTCATGAGTCACTCTTTAGAGCAGGGCTTCTTAAACTTTTTTCATTTACGACCCCATTTATTATGATTGCGAGTTTCCTAGCGACCCCATATAAATATAACAGAAAGATAAATAAGTATTTTTTGATGATTTATTTATTATGTAACAATACACATGAAAAAATATAGTTTTAGAATTCGTTTTGAAACATACAAAAATTTAAAATTAAAAATTGCACAAAAAATTGTAGTATTGTATTTATTATAGTTACAAAAATTATATGCCCTATTTTTCATCAAAATTGCATTTTTTGCTATAACATAAATAAAAGGAAATTCTGACTGTCTTAGTTCGCTCGAATATATTCGAACGCAGTCGTTGAGTGGTAAGTATTAAATTAAAATTAAAGGAAAAAATTTAATGAGATGGATGTGCCTGTTTTTTATTGCATAACAAATTAAATCTTGGTGGAATGTTTGACACTGCTGGACGTAAGACCTCTTCAACATTTTTTAGCGATGAACGATATTGGGATTTAATATGTGTTAAAGCTGAGAAAGTAACTTCACATAAATATGTGGTGTTGAATGGCAGAAGGTATAAGAGTAAAGGTAATAATAATAATAAATAATAATAAGTAAAGGTATAAGAGAAATTTGGACAACACTGCGTCCGCGTTTCTATACGGAATGCAAATATATTCATTTTTGCTTGCTATTCTATAAACACTGTAAGCTTATCGTGAACGCACTTTAGATTTTATAAAATCGTGTATTTAAATATTTGGCATTAAAAATCTCTCGCGACCCCAGAATTATGCTAAGCGACCCCTGGGGTCGCGACCCATAGTTTAAGAAGGCCTGCTTTAGAGGATAACTTTTTGTGAGGGCGCTGTTGTTATCTACTGCCTACTTATATGGTGGCTGAAGTTAATAAGTCGCAAGTTAGGAATCCTTGTTTTCCTTTGATGTATCAATCTTCAATACTAATTTTTAAGGTCTTAATGACATAAATAACTATTTAAAGAATAGTTAGTTTTTTGTCATTACAACTTGATTATGAGCAGGGATGATGCCAATGCCGTCATTGACGTTAACGTCTTGAGTGAAGTTTAGCCCTAAGTCCAGGATATGCTGGCGAAGGTTGTTCCATTTATTGGCTTCAGGAATTCTCGTTCTGTCGTCGGTGGTGGTGCCCGTTTGGGAAGGTGTGGGTGCCTGTGAGTGTGTGATGTTTGCCGGGGTGGGTGATGTGGGTGCTGTACCCGGAAGAATTGCAATGGTCCGGGTACGATGGCGTCCATGCAGACAGCGGTGGTTGGGTTATCGATTGTGACAATATCTGTTTCTTTTTTCTTATTTGATTGTGTAATGGTGAGGTCTTCAAGGGAAGAAGTAGGTGAAATTGGGCGTTTTTTGTTGTTAGAGGGCTCAGGGTTTTCTTGCGTAGCTTCTTTTTTTGGGCTTTTCTTAGTACCGGCAGGAAATTGTCCTCAGAGGGGCCGGCGGGGTCTTCCTGGCGGCGTTCGTTTTCTGTCGAGGCGCTGGGGATGGAGAAGGTAGCGCTGTTTGCGGGCTCTGATGTGGGGTTTAAGAATGTCTTCAGCTTTGGGAAGTTTGCACATCCCTGGTAATTGGCAGGATGGTCGCCTCCACAATTGGCACAAGTTGCTTTTGTATCTGGGAACTTCAGATCAGCAGTTTCTTTGGCTGTGCCCGAAACCTTGGCACCTGTGGCATTGGCTGATGTGGGCCTTCCTATGGGGGGG
This sequence comes from Cantharis lateralis, assembly GCA_963170105.1. Taxonomy (NCBI): domain Eukaryota; kingdom Metazoa; phylum Arthropoda; class Insecta; order Coleoptera; family Cantharidae; genus Cantharis; species Cantharis lateralis. Next base: position 28,446,136 of record OY720628.1, read on the forward strand.
ACCCCATAGCCTTCTTGATGTTGAAGATGTGTCTGTTTTTCTCGTTATTGTCTAAAGTTACCATAACCAGTGGGATGTGCATCCTGGTTCGGCCGCAGTGCATTCTTGTTATCTGGGTGGTGTCGAATCCTTGGGAGGCTAGGTCCATTTTAACTGCCACGGTGCTGTGGGCGATGTTAATGCCCCTGACGACCACTTTTAAGGGTCGGTCTTCAGGAAGCTGGAGGTATAGGGTAAACTAAGGTATATTCGTGATAATTTCAAATTTTCTTTTGATTACTGACTACACTTATGACATTTTGCGATGATAAAATTTTTGTGACAAAGTTTTATTGTTTGGACATAGATTGTTATAGGTTTTGTTTCGAAAAAATTTTATTTTGTTTGACAAAAAAATGATAAAAGAGAGTTACTTTAAATAAGGTTATTTCATGATACTGGTAGTTAATTTCGTGATAAGGCGTAGGTAAGTTCGTGAATTTTCCAAATAATTAATAAAATTGTTATAATAAGTTGTTAATCTGAATCATCGCTGTTTGTGACACATGCACACCTAAAAATGTCTTATTAAAGAAATTAGTTCTTCCCGTTAATATGTTCCCCATCTTAACTGTTGGGCCAAATCCCAATTCTTACATTTTTATAATGTAGTCATACAACTGCGTTTCTAGAGCCGCGGTTAGAGCATAAGGTCTTCTTAGTTTCTTTTACCAATCTAGATGCTTCCATTAATTTTGTGATTTCATAATGGCGATACTGATATTTTGTCTTTACGATACCTTTAGGCATTCCGTTGCTACATAAAGAAAACGTTAATCAATTTTGTTATAATAGGTAATTTCGTGATATGTTGAATCAAAATATTATTACGTTAAATGTTAAGTCTTTTAACTATATTTTACTAATTTAAATATAGAACATCTAAATCTCGCAGGAAAATAGAAATAAAAATTAATATAGCTGCGTCTATATTGCACACGTGAAACCAACGCAAAGTTAGTTAAGAAAACCGCGCTAGGAATTAAGGTTTTTGAATATAATAAATAATAAAATTTTTAAATATTATTTCACAGCAACATTCAATAACCATAACACTATATTGTGTATAAATTTTAGAAGCTTACCTTTAATAGAAAATATTTAATTTAACAAAAATCAAACTGCTGTTTTTAATACTCAAAACACTTAGAAAAACAATCCAACTAAACTGCAAAATATATTTTTGGTCATCTGTAATGCATGATATCAAAAACTGCATACTCCGCAATCAAAAGTAACATTTCTACTGTAACTAGTGCAAAAATTGCGACTTTACTGCAATAGGTAAAATTTTGGTTAATTTAATAAAAACTATCACGAAATTACTTATATCACGAATATACCTTCGTTTACCCTAGAAGTCACCTTTGTTGGGGTCCAAAACTGTTTCGAGGAGTTTATAAATACCTCGGTAGTCTGTCTCTGATGCTGGGGTGACGCTGATTCCGTTGATAAATAGTTGAAGTAAAATATGAAGTTTATCACATGAACCACATTAATTTTGGTCTTCAAATAAATTAATCATGACTTGTTGAAATAATCGAACATCTACATATGGAAAATTGGCTACGATGGTTACTTCTGTACGACTGTTATCCCAATCACATTTAGTACATTTTCTACTTTCTATAAAACTGGAATACTTCGCAAGCAATTGTTTAAGTAGATAATTGGCACTGCAACTTGAACCTATTGTTAGGCATTCTCCAAGAGTATCTGCGCTCGTTCATTTTCAAATATTAGTAAAAGAACTTCTGCTCTTTTTCGATATGTTTGAATAGTTATTCCATCTCTTATGGCATTCTGAATCAATTCATAATACATGAAATGCTTGGAATTATTATTTATAAAATTGGCATAACGATCACTATCATCATAACTTTAAAACAAAACTTGTGTTATTGTATCAAAAGTACAAGTGTTTGTAAAAGTATAACTTTTGTTATTGATAGTGTCACCCTTAAGTTGTAACGTTTGTAACAAAGTACCACTTTTTAATAATCCTATAACGGGACATTTACTTTGACTACTGTCGTTAAGGGGAGGTTACCGTTCATGCCATTGAAAATTTCGATTTTTTTTTGCTGACATAATATGCATCCTTAAACTGTTTAGGACATGTGGGTAAAAGAATAATTTCGTATCAAAAGTATTTTAGAATTTACAGCCTGTTAAGCGAAATCGACCACCGGCTGGAAAATAGGTAGCTAAGGGTTTTCTGGAGACAGCATTTTTTAGCATTTTTTTCTTTTACATAATGTTCAACCTTGAAGTGTTTAGAACACGTGGATAAAATTTTTTATCTATATCTAAAGTAATTTAGAATTTACAGCCCATAGAGTGGAACAGTCTAACGGTTGGACGATAGATAGCTGAGCTTTTTCCGGAAACAGCATTTTTCAGTGCGCGGGGCGCTCTACAGCTTCAACGGATGACGCGATTTTAATGAATCTCTGCGCAATTGAAAGGCAATTCAATTTGCGGGGCCATCAGGAAGCGATTTTTGTCAAAAACTGATTTAGAAATATGTTTTTTGTTCGTTGAAAAAAAAAATCAGGGCAAAACAATTCAATTTTTTTTTCAAAAGGTTGCCATTTCGTTATTCAGGGGTTTTTTCAAAAACGAAAAACGATAAGGCCCCCCAAATTTAGTCTAGTTTAATAATTTTTAAAACATTTTTATCTTAGATAAACTGAAAAGGCTGTAGAGCGCCCCGCGAAGAAAAATACACGTCGTGCACTGCATTATTTGACGGGAGCTGGAGCCCCCAATTTACATTTTATTTTTTTAATAAAATTGGTAATTACGCTCTATTGATGGACGAGTACAATACGTTAAAACCCATTTCTAAAAGTATTTATTTTATATAAAAAAAAAATTCTCGATGTTCACGTATTTTTCATGCCTAGAAACGGTAACCTCCCCTTAAATAACGAAATTGTAGGGTCCGCGTCTAAATAATTTGGTTTTCTTCTTTTTACCTTATGTTTTACTACCTTTCCGCCCCAGTTTTCTTCAGAAATTTCTATTATTGCTTCCTCATTGTGCTCCGCTCCGTATCCATTTTCTTCAACCAAGTTTTCTTCAAAAGTTTCTGTTAATACATCATTCTTTCTATCCTTTTTGTATTCTCAATTTTCTTCAGGATTTTCATTTTTATTATGATCAGACATGTCATCAGTACAAATTATATAGTCTTCCTGTAATTCTTCTTGAAATTTTGATCCTACGATATTTATAGATACCATAATACTTTCCACACGAACTTCAATAAATTTATCAATTCTTACATGTAATGGCTTATGTTCAAAGACTCGATGTTTTAGATCGTTCAACATGCTTTCAGAAGAAGCCGATGTCTCAGTAATAATCCCATACCCCAATCTGGGGCGTCTACAGGGCGTTGAGCGGCCATGGTCAAAAACATCCGAACTGGGCATAGGTCCGGCCGCTGTGGAAAGGCTGCCAACCACTTGTCGGCAGCCAAAGGGCGGTCACCACCTCCAGTCTTGGAGAAGATCGGGTTATACTTTATTCTTCCTGTTTTCTCGCCAAAGTTGTCCAACTCTTCCACAAAATTTGGTGGTTGGCGGCCTCATTTCCTCGCCAACCCAGCTCCTTCGAGACCACCAGGAAAAACCTCCGCTGGATCCCGTCCGGGGTGTCCGCCGCGTACTGCTCAACCATACGCGTGTGTTGCGATATGGTCAGCGCGACGGCACTAGATGTTCGCTTGGACGGGTCAGCTTGGAGGATTTTTCGTTTAGCGTCCCTGGCCAACCGGGCGTCATAGAATTCAGCATCCTCGAAAGGGTTGAAGCGCAACCCGTGGTCTAAAAAAAAAATAAAACGAGTCGATTAAATGGTAACAGCAAGAGCAGGGAAAATAAGCACCTCTGTAATATCTGACGCGTAAGTCTTTTGCGGCGGCGTTCCATAACGATTTTAGGACGCCCTCCTTATACTCCCCGCCGTCCTGCTTGCGCATGTTGAGGGCAAAGCTTCTCAAAACGCGCGCGATGTCGACGACGGTACTGTGGGCGTCCAAAGTGTGACCAAAAGCCGCCAGGAATGCGTCGAAACCACGGCGCCGGCTGGCGGCACCCCACCTGGAGTGGCAGGATCTCGTTGAATCCACCAGCCGGTCGGCTTCTTCGCCTTCTATGGTGCCGAATCGCTAAGATGGCCCGGCAGAGGTGGATGGCTTGGCGATCGTGGCGGTGCGGGTGGTGGCAGAGTGGGTAGCGGTGGTGATGGCGGCGACTGCGGCATCCGCGTCAATAGCGGCATCCGCGGCAACAGCGGTATTCGTGGCATCCGCGGCGGCATCTGCGGCAACGGCTGCTGCAACCGCGGCGGCGGCCGCACCGGAAAGTGGTCTGCAGGTCGGCGTACGTCCGGAGGGCGGAGCAGGAAGCGGGCTCAAAAATTGAGAAATTGATGACTCCCGTGGCCAAGGGCGGGGAACTGAAAATAGAAAAAAGAGGTCAGAATGGCAATAAGATACAAGCAAAATATACCCGCCGTCAGGCATGGCATCCTAAATTCTAACGTTGGCCCGCAAGTGCCGTGGGGAGCCGAAGTTTATTTCGCAATCTGCAGGAAAACCAAAGAAAACATTAAGAAACAAATAAATACCACTGAGGGTTAAAGGTAAAAATTAAAAAAACCTACTAATGGCGCGGTGAATTTCATCAAGATTTTCTGGCGAGAAGTCCTCTAGGCCGTCCATCTCCACTTGTGCTGAAAGGAAAAATCAATATGATTATCCAAAGTACGGCCAACAGGGGCAAGCTTACCGATATCGCGGTCGATGGCGGCGAGGAACCGCGGCGAAAAGACCTCCAACGATGCGGGGGTGGGGTTGGAAGTAGCCGCTGGAAAAGAGAAAAACTCGTAAAACACGGAAGCCAAACAAAAAGGAGAATTAATAAAAGAGGGTAAAATTCATACCCTCGGCTGAGTCTACGGCGGAAACCAGCAGGCGCTCATCCGTCCCGTCATTTAGAAGCGCCGCAATGCCGGATGGGGAATCTGAAAATAAGAAAAAGTAATTTAGAAATTTACCTCAATCGTAAAAATTAAAAACCATACTTAAGCTGGGGGTGCGGCTAAACATATCCCGCGCGGCGAGGGGTTGCGTCCGGTGCAAATCCCGACAGGGCACGTCTGGAGCGGGCGGAGGGGCCGCGTTATCTTTCTCCGCAATCGCCTCATCTAAAAGGAAAGAGCAACAAAAGGTAAATTTGGAGGGGTGAAAAGCCACCAAAAACCTACCCAAGAGACGATTGGTGGCGGCCATATAGTCCCCGACGTCCGAGAAATCCGAGTCGTCGTCGGAAAACATAGCTGGGAAAGAAAATTTAAAATATTAATCAAAAGAGACCAAAATGTTGTCACATGAAACAATTCATGAAATATTCAAAAAAAAATTATAGCTGGTGGAATCTTGTTTGGCTTCCTCTTATTCAAAACTTCACCCTCCGAACTTTCAGAATCATAGATGTTTCCCAGAGGCACAGCAGATTGCTTTCCTCGACCCAACAAATTCTCATCTTCAGTCGAAGTGTTATCTTCATCTTCCGCTGATTTTCTTGCTTTAGCAAGCGTATCTAAAATTTAAAAAAAATTAATTGCAAATATTGTAACTAAATTTTTATTTGAAATATAGATATAATTTGAAGTTGAACATTAATTATCAATTAATTAACCTAATTAAAAATTAGTTGAAAATAAAATAAATCTTTTATAACAAATAATTATCATTTTGAGGATTTCAAAATAATAAATAAACCACATGTTTGAAATTTCTTAAAATATAAAAGCTTAACAATTTTTGTACCCACCACAATAACGGATAATCTTTATCTTATAAATCGGCCAATGCTCTTTAGGTGGACTTCTGTTTTTAAGTAAAATATTAATGTTCTTTATAAATTGAGGTGGGCAACGACAAGTAAGTGGTCCCTTCGCTTTATTTGTATTCATTAACCAATTCAAAGGGATTTCTGAGTAATTATCGTGTTCCAAGAAGTTCACAACGGCGTACTCTTTTTCCATTGTCTAAAATATCCAAAATAAAAAAAAATTTCTTATATTAAATTAATTATTGGTTATTTAAAGTCGGTTGTAGTTTTATTTATTAACCCCGACGTCCGAAAAATCCGAGTCGTCGTCGGAAAACATACCTGGGAAAGAAAATTTAAAATATTAATCAGGTTGGGCGGCAAAACAACAAGCTAAGAAAACCACGCAATGAAATACAGCGAAAAAGGCAAAAAAATACCGTGAAAAAAAAACACACACCCGGGAGATAGCAAATTACAATCGGCAAAGGGCAGTTACCATCAAAAAACAGGGAATGTCTAAAAAAGATTAAATGCTAAAACACTATAATATGAATAATCAAAATGAATAAACTAAATAAGTTTTAAAAACCATATTTTAAAGTTTTAAAAATTTAAAAAAAAGTATTGGTGTCTTTTCTGCTTTTTCTGATAAAACAAATAAGTTTGTTTCTCCATCTTCCATTTTTTGCTGCAACTACCTTCTGAAATTCTCTTTGCAATTGGAATTATTTTGGGTGACCGTCGATGTTCTTGCGGTTGTCAAAACGGCTCGGAGCGCTCGAAGCGAGGCTCATTAAAAACATCCCCCGTAGGGCACGGGCCTCGAATAAATGACGAAATTCGAAGGCTGGGATCCTAGATTAGCCAATGTCAGGGGCATCTGAATTGTTACAAACGCCGCGCCGTTTCGGAAATGCACTCGAAAATGCAGTAACTAGAACGATGTTATCACTGTAACAACGTCATGAACTTGACTGAACACGCTCTATCCCCACCTAATTTCAATTCAATTCGTTTTGATTGATGAGAATTTAATGCCGCAGGCTCCTTTATCTCCGTCATCTGGCGTTGGATGTTTGGACTTCGATTTTTGTTAAAAATTGCGACGGAAAATTAATATTTCCGCCCGTCTTAATGGAATTTTTGCTAGCCAGTCACCTTACCCTTGGTTGGTTTCGTTTTGATGTTGCACTTTGGATTGATTTTCCCTCTCGGTTGATTTTCGTAGCACTATTATTGTATTTAAACAAATGGCCTGTGTGGATGGTTTCTCACCGGTGTCAAAAAGGGGAAAGTCGTAAGCTTAACCCGCACGTTACTAGTCAATTCAGGGTTGTCAATCAAGATCGATGGACGATCAATAAGATGGGCTCCACCAGAAGTGTCCAGTACCAAATTGCCTAGGTCCTCGTGGTAACCCATGGCACTACCCGAATGTACTTACCGCGTCTAATTCCCACGGAGCCTCTCAGATCCCGTCGGGGCGAAGTTCGCGTACAAACAGAAGAAATACACAAATACACACATAAAACATATAATGATCACGATCAGTTAACAGAAATTTCTTTCCTTCAAATTTAATGATAAATATATTTTTTCCTGGTAACAATTTTTTTAATTCTTCCCACATCAGTTTATTATTTTAATTTTCTGTTATCAAATTATTGTAAAAATTTCTCTTATTAGTACGAATTGCACATGTTACCTTATTTCTATAGTTTTTGTAATTTTCCCAATCTTCCAGAAGTTCTGTAAATTTTGCTTTTTTGTATAAAAAATCTCTCTCCGTTATCAATTTTCTGACCTCGCAATTCATCCATTTATTATCAAAGAATTTATTTTTTATCTTGATCATTTCAATTGGACATATTATGTGGTTAATAGCATCTACTATATTGCCTATTAGTAGAGTGCTATCATGACATTATTTTCACTTCTGTGGGGGTGTCGGGGTTAAAAGCTGAAACTTGCAGGAATGAAAGGTGAGATGGCATATATTCGTAATCCGAAGGTAATCAAAAATAATCACGCGCAAAAGGGCACTATTTAAAAAATATGAGATAATACTATTATCAGGAAGCCCATAAAGTGACGATCATTTTGATATATAATTTGAAATCATTTTTGTACGAAATGTATTTTTTTTTAATGTTTGAAAACTGAAATTTGTTAAGTCGCTTATGGGAAATCAAATTTTAAATTGCAATTATCTCGGTTCGAACTTTGCAAAAATTTTATAATATTTGACAATATTTATTTATATACGCTTCTATTTGCGAAACGAAAGCCTAAATCAAAATTTTTTGTACTTGATAATAGTTGCGCATATGTGTGGAGAATCGCTTAGTTGAAAAATGATAATTTTCGTTTAATATTAAACACGATATGAAATTATTAGTAACATTTAAAATTTTAAATTTTTAATGCGCTCACTACAAAATCACAATTTCCCACTCCAAATTTGTATTGTACAGCACCGGTCATGAAAAGTGCAACGGGAATTAGTTTTTCTGAATCATTGAAAATTTGCAATTTCAATGTTTAGAATTAAATTTTGGCTTGGTTTCTTGTTTATTAGAACGTTTAACCTAAATGGTCACTTGCATTTGAAAACTACTCGTCAAAAACATTTTCTTTGTCGAGCAGTAATGGCGTAACCGATTTTACAGTATATCTTTGTTTTTACGGTTTTTACAAACATTCTGACCCATACAATTACACGATCCAATGCAACCCATATTATTTTTCTTGCAAGTACAGACCTTACTTCCGCAATCAAGAGCATAATAAGAATAACTTTTTGTTTTGATTGCAGAAGTTTAAAGGAAATTATACCTTTTTGACATCCACATGAAGCTAGAACTTTTAATTCCACAGGAAAAGGTGGTAAAGTTGTTAGAATAAATTGATATAATTTATTCTATTTGCTTTATCAAATTTCCATCCATGATCTGCAACACTCGGTAATTGAAGACGAGATTGTAAATAATTAAGCCGTATTTTAGCTTGATAATGCGCTCTCAAGCTATGAAACCTTAAAGAATCTTCTGTTGGGAGTAATTTTGTAATAGAAGCAGAAGATGCCAGCAGTCTTCTTATAATATTAATTGACGAAATGTCAGTATTTTTTGAATATGGTTTAATAACAATTTTCTGAATATTTTTGAATATGTCTTCCAAAATTTGATGCATTCCGGCACCGCCTAAACACTCAGAATGATCTAAAATTGTTTTCCATGCTGATTTTTTCCCAATTCCTGAAAATTGACTGGTGGTAAGACAACCAGTTAATGTCGTATACTGCTACGTAAAGGATTGAAGTATTTCTTGAAATAAACTACAGTATTAGCACATCGGTATCGTTGCACTAAATTATGCATCTAGAATAACTATACCTTTTTGCAGACAGTATATGCACCAAATCCTAGTATCAGCTTCCTATTGATTAGAACTCAATAAATCATCAGCATTTACTTCGAAATTTCCTCTCTATTCTAAAATATTTGTGAAACCTCTACTAGTTGCAAACTGTAAATTTAATTTTCTGTGGAGTGTTTAATCAACTGCTCAGATAGAAAATGTGTTAATTATTTTTTATTAAATTCTGAATGAATAAATAAATTCCATTGTTGTGGAAGTGGAACATCAGTTCTCTCGATTACTCCGTCAATTCATATTTGGGGACCCCTTTTGTGACGAGTAATATTTTTTATGAAATCTTCTTTGATGTGCTCAAATACAACATCGATTCGCATGGCATTGTATTTATTTTTGACTTGGTTACTTTTACCAGTAAGCCCACGATTAGTCAAATGCAAGTGACCATTTAGGTTAAACGTTCTAATAAACAAGAAACCAAGCCAAAATTTAATTCTAAACATTGAAATTGCAAATTTTCAATGATTCAGAAAAACTAATTCCCGATGCACTTTTCATGACCGGTGCTGTACAATACAAATTTGGAGTGGGAAATTGTGATTTTGTAGTGAGCGCATTAAAAATTTAAAATTTTAAATGTTACTAATAATTTCATATCGTGTTTAATATTAAACGAAAAATTATCATTTTTCAACTAAGCGATTCTCCACACATATGCGCAACTATTATCAAGTACAAAAAATTTTGATTTAGGCTTTCGTTTCGCAAATAGAAGCGTATATAAATAAATATTGTCAAATATTATAAAAATTTTGCAAAGTTCGAACCGAGATAATTGCAATTTAAAATTTGATTTCCCATAAGCGACTTAACAAATTTCAGTTTTCAAACATTAAAAAAAAATACATTTCGTACAAAAATGATTTCAAATTATATATCAAAATGATCGTCATTTTATGGGCTTCCTGCTAATAGTAATATCTCATTTTTTTTAAATAGCGCCCTTTTGCGCGTGATTATTTTTGATTACCTTCGGATTTCGAATATATGCCATCTAACCTTTCATTCCTGCAAGTTTCAGCTTTTAACCCCGACACCCCCACAGAAATCGTTTTTAAGCGTTTTATTTTGAATCGGGCACTCTACTATATAAGTGCATCCTCTCTATCTCAAGCTGAAAGGATAATTATATAATGTGTACGATACTTAGTGGGGAATCTTGGACTATGGTGTTAATAAAACAATTTGTATAAGATCTACGTTTCGAAGACTTTATTTTTCTTCTTCTTCAGGATCTGAAACATAATCACTTACAACTGTGACAAACAGCACGACTCAAATAATACCAATACGGTTGTTTTACATTACCACTACTGAGAGCTTGCATCTAGGAGAGCGACAATAATTCTTATAAACATACGCTAATTAACAATTATAAAATCATAGAAACTACTAAAAAGTCAATAATTAAATTAAAACAATGTCAAATATATAAAACTTCACAAATTTTTAAAATTTTCAAAAATATAGGTACAGACACACCCGCTGATAATAAATGGTCGTATCAACATCCCAACCATCGCACATAATCAATCCCCTGCTTTATCATCCTTACTCGAGTAATATCAGTTATAAGATTCCGCTGTAGATTTTACTCAGCTTCATTGCATCCTCTCTGTAGTTGACGCAATCATTTCTTTTAATTAAGTACATTTCGCTGATGTTTCTCTTCAATAACGAAGCTTCAAAATCTAAAATAACAACATTTTAGAAATCAAAATTGTGTTTTGCTTCCCTATGATGCACCACCAATGCTGTCGACTTCTCCTCCTCTTCGTCCAACACTCTATGATGATACGACTGGTAATCAACCATCCGATTCGAGCATATGGGTTTAAGTAAAATCTATAAACATAAAATAAAACCAGTCTATTTTCTCCAAAGTCCAAAAATTTTTATTAGTGAGACGCGTTTCGGGAATATCTACACCATTCCCATCTTCAGTCTCTGAAGGCTACAATGTAAAATTATATAGAAAATACAACCAACAAATTGTTAAACAACTTACACAAACGTAAGAGTTGTCAGTTCATAAAATACCTCAAAAGAAACGAAAGACGACGAATTAACATTCCAATTTTTACAAGCATACAAAACACTAAAATACTCAACGCGAGCATGTACATACACAAAGTTAAAATTTATCAGAATTAAAATTAAAAACTAAAACTAAAACGATTGGCGGCTTTATCACAAATATACAAACTCGCAATCAACACCACTGCAACACGATTGGCAGGACATAACGTTCGGTGAAATTTGTTTGCACGTTTAGATTATCAAACGAGTGTAACTTCTGTGCTTTTATTATCGCTATCTCCTCTAGGTTGTTCAACACTCCACCATCCTTGGCTGTTTTTAGTATGCGGAAGCGCGTTTCCATGAAGTACTCGTGTCCGGTGTCCAGGAGGTGATTAGCAAAGATAGACTGATTCCTGTTTTTAAACCAACAGGTCAGGTGTTCTTTCAGTCTAACCTGAAACGATCTTGCGGTCCTTCCCACATAAAACCCGCTGCATCTACCACAGGAAAGCTGGTAAACGCCTCTTCCTGACATTCGGTCCAACTCATCCCTACCATTGAACAAATTAAATGACTTATTGTTCCTAAAAGTAATCCTAACATTCAAGGGTTTAAAAATGTTTTTAAGTTTTGTGGATAGTCTATCTCGAGAGGAGTCTACTCGAGAGGAGATGCAATACTTGAATAAGGGATTTAAATTTAACTAGAAGAAACCTGGTGTAGAGTCCTTGGAGTTGGTGGTGGCGGAGGTTGAGAACATAATTCAAAATAGTAATAAGGAACTAATTAGAAGAAATGGTATAGTTGAGAAGTGCCGTTTGGCAATAGGTGATGCAGCGAAGTTAAAAGATAAAGATATTCACCGATTTTTAATGGAATTAACCGGGAGATTAACAAGAAAATCAGGGAAAATGATCTGACTATCACCAAAGCTGATAAGGGTGGTACCATAGTACCATAGAGGAGCAGGTCTCTGGTGTCCGGGATTTTGATTTCGGAAGATGCAAAATTAATTGAGCTGGTGATTTTTTCTTCGATTACATTAGTGGCTTTTGTGAATTTAAAGCCTAGGTGGAGGATGCGGGTTGCGGGAAAGTTTTCCCATTGTGTTGCTTCCCGGATGACGAATGGAGGGATTCGGCCTCTGGTGGGGCGAGTTGCGGGGGGATTGCAGTACTTGGCTGTTGGTCGGTTGGTCTCGATAGCAGCTTGATTCGGTCCAATTTAGTATAAAGTTGGAAAAAAAATTGAAATTATTAAACCCACCTGAACAAAAGTTATAATTTTATTAAAATCCAATTTTCGGTCTACTTTTATCCTGCCTTTAGCAGTTGGTGGCAATAAACACAAAAAAGCAAGCACAGCTGGTTGATTTATTCCAGGCTACAATTAAATACTTTGATTGCTTTTCGAATTTATAGAAAAATAAGTATATTATAATTTTTAAATTTCTATTTTAAATTCTATTCCAGCTGCTTCAAAATCAGTGGGACACACTTGTTCCGACAGTGGTGTTATTTTAGTTTTATATACCTCAATTAGTTTGTCAGCATCTAATTTGCTAATAATATTGGGTGCTGCAGGATATAATATTTTAAAATCTTGACAAATCTAGATACATATACATTTTTTTAAATATTATTAACAAGATTTTTAACTTATCAATCCTTCCGTATCCAGAAATCGAGAAAATTGGAAATGATCGTCTGTACTCGTAAGTACATTTCATTTTTTCTAAAATTAAATCATGTTGAATATTGGAAACGGCATTTATTAAATATATATGATGTTTTCTTCACCGGTCCATGTGATGGAAACAGTACACTTTCCTTTTTTATTCGGACCTTCGGAAATATTACTAGTAATTTTTCGTTTTCTGGTAGAAGTATTAGGAGTTGAAGCTGATGTTTGGGCTTTGTCTTAATTATTTCTAAATACTGTCTAGAATCTCCACGCCAGATATCCTGAATTGGAGTCCGGATCAAAAAATGTCACCCGTATTTAAACGAAATAAATATAATAAATTATATATTGTAATGATATTTCCCAACCTGCTACTGTCGATTAGAAAATAAACATTAAACTCTACGGCTTTACAAGTCGTAGATTCGAGACTTCTCTGGGTGGGTTCGAATGATTTACTTTGAACGATTTGTCGAAGTGCAAAAGAAATAAAGACACCAATAGGTGCCTTTACACAGAGAGGTTTACCCACAGTTCTGACCACAGTTTTAGCCGACGCGACATTCAAAACTCTCTGTCTAAACATTACCACGCACCATTCAAAGTGCCGTTCCAATGACGTCACAATATATTTTCTTCATTATTTTTTGAAAGCTTTGTTAATATTCGAGATAATATTATTTTTTGCTCTATTATATTTTATCGCTATACTTATATGAATGAATTTTACTCTCTTTGAAAATTTATATATTTTTGAAATTACAGGTTTGAAAGAATTAGTTTAATTTGAATATAACATACCCGCAGCTTCGTTGTTATATTTTGCGGTAATAGTTCTATAAATTTTAATTACTTGAAAGACTATTTTATCGAAAACATTTTACTTTTAACTAAAAGCAGATTATGTTTTTTAAATACATCCCACATACACATACCAACGATTTCCTGACTTTTTGCAACTTTTCACTTTCAATAGGCGCCAAGATAATTTTTATTATGTTCGCTTTTCAGCTGTTAAGCTTAATATTCTTATTCCTTTTAATTAGGTACATAAAGAATTGTCAAAGCAAAGAAGTGCAGCAGATTTTGAACATTATTAATAATTCATAATTACTGATCGAATTAATCTTTGTGTTTAAAATGTGTGATAAATTGAATAAGGAATTTACAATTAAATTTCTCGAAATGTATCGGACGTTTCCCTGTCTTGGCGAATTAAGTCCAAAGAATATACAAACCGAAATTTAAAAAACCAAGCGTATGAGAAGCTCATACAGTTAAATAGTGAAATTAATACTGAAGCGAATAAAGACTCCGTTATGAAAAAAATTCAAAATTATCGAGGATGTTTTCGAAAGGAATTAAAAAAAGTTCAAAATTCCAAGAAAAGTGGAAATTCGGCCGATGAAGTATATACACCAAATCTCTGGTATTATGACTTTTTGATATTTACTCTCGATCAAGAAATTCCCTCAAGCAGCGTTACAAATATGGAAGACAACAATGAAAATGATGAATTAAATGTTTTTGATTTGGAAGAAAGTGAAAAATCTGAAAGCCAGGTAAAAAATAATTATTTATATTGATTTTAAAATAATATGAACATTAAATTATTAAAAATGAAACTTTGTTTGACACTCAATCAACAAATTAATTTATTGTTTTCGCACTTTAAATACACAAAAATTACGCTCTCCCGTTCGTCAACATGTCCTCTTGCCATTCAACCGCACCTTTGTTATTAAAAAAATTCATGTAGTTGTCTCGATTCAATTTTGCATTAGTAGTGACACTTGTATTCCTTTGAGATTCTAATCCGATCAATTCGACCGAGTTTTCCCCCAAGTTGCCATTTCTCCGCACATTTGAATTCATTGCTTTACTTCTAGAAGAAGTGGACCTGCTTTCACGAATTCTTAAAAAATTGTGCAAAGCGCAAATAGCAAGCACTACGTCAGTGGCTTTTTCGGGAACTAAATTGATTGCAGTGTGGAGCACTCGAAATTTTGAAGTTATTAGAGCAAAAGTGTTCTCCACACAATTTCTGGCTCTGGCCAATCTATAATTAAATATTCAACGAAAATAAGACGACCCTCACAACTTTCACCCGAAAAAACGACAAACTAACAGAAAAACTCACACTCGACAACATCGACATCGACAAAACCACCACAGTTAAATACCTCGGACTCAACCTGGACGAAAAATTGACCTACAAAACGCATATACAACTGACAGCCAATAAAGCAAACAAAATACTTCACACCCTTCACCCGATGATGACCCACAAAAACAAACTGGACATAAAACTACGACTCTTACTGTATACCTCCATGATCAGAGCAATTTTACTATACGCCGCCCCCGTTTGGAGCAGTGCCTCTCTTACCAACATCAAACTTATTCAAAGAATTCAGAATAAGGCACTCCGCATCATAACGGGGGCCCCCCGATTCACCGAAACGTACGACTTACATGACCTAGCAGGACTACCGACATTAGCCTATGTAATTTTTCAAACCGCGACAAAATTTTTTACGGAAACGACCCAACAAAACCCGACTACAGCCCATTTAGCCAGACTGACAAATTCAACAATGCCCTTCAGGAAACGTTACAAACTACTGCACGACATACTACTATAATTTCAAACCTTCACCTAACCCATTTCTTCCCCCTTTTCTGTTTTCTTCTTATTTATTTTAGTTGTAGGTAATTTATTATTTATTCTTAATTAGGTAGTTAGTTTTTTAAAATTAGTTAGTAAATTAGTTTAGGGTTCACGGCGCTGGGTTTTTGCTACTCGGTTTTTCCCGGCAAACATTCATATCTTTTGTAAATACTTTTTCTATGTAAAATGCACACCGTTCCGCTAAATTGCGAGATAAGCGCGGAACTAATAACTTATTTTTCAGCGTAATTTTAAGAGCAGCTTGCTGCAATTAATTGTATTACTTCACATTAATAAAGAGTTTAAAAAGTAAAAAAAGTAAAATACCTATAAATATATTGGAGTCGTCCAACATAGATAACAGAACCAGTGTAAAATAGAATAATTTGCAAAATTTTCAAAAAACTCGCTGTGACTAGGAGTAGGTAATAAAACAAATAAATAAATGAGAGCCATCCGCTGTGAGAAATACAAAGCCACAATGTAACAATAAAAGGTAAACACATCTCGTCAAGGTGTTCGTACACAATAAAAATATTAATATTAAATAAGAGACACGTGCTAATCAAACGTAGGTAAAAAAAGTGCGGGTGTCAACATGGTTGTTCTAATTTTTGCATCTCAGACGTTCTGGTAACCCACACCAATTTTGCCAAAATTCATTAGGAATTATTACAGTTTATGAAAATGTTTAAATTAGTCATTTTGTATATTTATATTGATTTTCTATGTTTCTGACAAAAAATTTGGAACAAAATTATAAATATTTTCATGTTTTCCAACGTTTAATTACGCCCCTGACTAGATTGATTGTCGGTAATGTAGTATTTTTCAGTTGGTAATTGTAAGTTAACTACAGAAACGTGGCAATCGTTTCCTGATAATTTGTTAACGTAGCAGTGCAGTATATTAAAGTGACGTACAAAATTGCGAGAACATAAATGTGGAGTGTTATGAACAAAAAAATAAAATATTTCTATCGAAGAGTGCTACCTACGTAGCCAAAAACAAAAATTAAGGACTTCAAATAGATCCATCGATAGGGATAAATAATGTTGAATTAACATGGGTAAGGAGTTTGTTTCCATTATTTAATTTAGCTAATCTGGGATTATATGGCTTTATACTGGCACATAATATATTGTGGTGTAATGAACGATCTTGCGAGATTTATTTTATTAAAAAGAGCGTTGAAAGCTCACAAAGGGTTTTTAACAGCGATACCATCAGGTAAATCTAACAATAACACTCAAATTTCACAAAATTTTTGTATTATTTAAAATGTGAAGTGAAACGGTGTTGGATAATTTCGTAAGTGCCTGTATACAACAATTTTTAACTAAAAGTTTGAATTTAGCAAGTTGGAAAGAAGATAAGAGCTCTCTCCTACATGTGCATTGGCAGATAAGGGGGCGAATAATTTTTAGTGTCCGATGTTTTTGGACATTTTGCACATAATTTGGCGAGTATTGTTGATTTTTGGACGAGATAATTGTGCATTTGGTGCATTGGATTCTGCATCATTGAAATTTCCGATATTTTTGATGGTGTAATTATTTTTTCTGAAATTAAAACGTATTAAATTTTGATAAGGAAGACATCCTCCATTTTGAAAGTGAAAAATTGGGTATGATAAGAAATTTTGTGATTTTGGAATTACTTACCGTTTCACACCTGAAGATAATTTTAAACTGCACAAGCTTGTGACGGGCAACTCGTTGTGTTTTGAACGAAAACTATGGAAAACGCAACGAATTGTATTAAAAATAGCCGAAATAGAAATAAAGAAAAAAAGGGGGGGGACAGGCTATTTGCCCTGCAGAAACAGTGTGCCAGCAGCTCAATGGAGATGGGAGTGGGTGGAATTGTAGACGAATCTATCACGGGCACTGTAACGCAGGGGGGGGGGAATTCGTAATCCCGTACAAACTTCGAGATTGGAGAGGGCGCCACCTAGGTCGGAAAATACTTCTTCGTAGCGTGCAGCTTTCAGAACGAAACGGACCTGGACGTTCACTGAAAAAAATAATATATGCACGACGGAATGCGGGGTGAAGGGCTTACAATGTCTTTTTTCTAAATTAAACCTAAACAAATGGTTAGAGTAATGTTTATTAAAATTAATAGGTAACAGATTAATACTAACAATTAAAAATATAAAACATAAATTCGATAAACAATATTATCGTGCACAAAAAAACAAACAGGGTACGCCCCTAAATAATCCTAAATGCGATCTTAAATTACCGTTGAGAAAAATAAGGTGGCTCCGCCACTGGACAATAAATTCTAAACGTCAAATTTATACAAAATAACACATGTCAAAATTAAATCTAGATGTTCTGTTGCTGATTACAGGTACACACAATATAATCAATAGGTATAATGAAAGTGAACTCTTTCTCAACGATACAACGATAATAATTCCGTGACGTTTTTCTTTTCACCGAACTAATCTCAACGAGCACTAAAGTATTTGGTGCGCACAATATTAACAATGACAAAACTCACTTACTTTTAATAATTTGTCCTCCAGCCTGCAAACAGCGTGCATATACCTGCATTGATGGAATAAAAGTTGTCCAGGGCACGTTTCGTTCTAAAGGACTGGAAGCAAGGACTTGAAGTGGGTTCTGGCAAAATTTGGCGGAGAACAACGGATAGAAACGGGGAATATTTTTGGGAACGGATTCCGGACTTAATTTGGTTTATTTTTGTCTTCTTTGGGGCAATAGAAATCGGCAACCTGAAGTTAATAGGCCGAGCGTATCTTCCAAAGATGCGCTAATTATGTTCGGATTAAAATTTCCAAATAAATTCGCTACAGCGAGTAGTGATTTTCTTCGACACTCCACGACACAACAGAAAAACACCGCGGAAATTTAACGAACGTACTGCACCCTCAATTCAACAAAAATAACACACACCACAACCCTTCGCCGATTAACCAAAAAAACGTATTTTCTAATAATCTCTCTTTTTTTTTCTATATCCCCGCCGTCCTGATACAACAAAATATTAACCTACAGCGGTAAATTTGAAATAAAAAAGAAACTAAACAAAATTTATTTCATAAACAGAAACCCGAAATATACGAAGTATATTACAAGCTCTGTAACTACAACAAAAGAAGAAACCACAACCGCGTGGATAAAATTTGGCTTATCGGTTTAATAACAAAATTCAGTCGGAAGCACGAAGATAAAACGGTGGACTCCTGGTTGGCCTCTTACACACATGAAAATACAGGATCCTTTTTTTTACAACCGTGGCAGTGAAGAGTAAAGGTCGGTTCACAAAAACTTTATTTTTTAAAGAAATTTTATTCAAAGATTTTACAATTGTTTTCTTAAAATTTGTTACACATTTTACACAAGTTGTTTTGAAGATATCGAATTTAGGCAAGGGGATAAATTTGATCCAAATAAATAAAATTCCGATACTTTCAAACAAACACAAAACACAAAAAACCTGAATCGTATGAATTTTATCATAGTGGGGGTACGCTGTTAAATAAACCTATTTTTGTCACCACACACGCATTTTATTAGCCGTAAGATCGTTTAGAACTCGCTCCTGAGAACCCTAGCTCTCCGATTGGTTAAGTTGGCCGGGGCAAACGAAGGTAGAGAAGGAAGTTAGCTTCAGAACTAACGTTCCACTACAATATATTGTTGTGTAATTTTCACAAATATGTTTTTTTGTTAGTTTTCGAATTTTGAAATTTTAAGTTAAAATATTGGAGGGAAAGATAAGCAGGGCAGTCGACAACGAAGCGAGCGGACGGACGGCGGCCGTTCCGTAATTCGGAAAATCTTTTTGTAATTTTGAGTTAAATTTGGCTTTGTTGCAAAATAAAATTAAATAAATTGCATCATTTGAGTTTGAATTGTGAATATTGAGGCTGGAGCGGAGGCGGTTCGAAAGGTTTTGGTTTTGGAGAATGAAGTTGTTTTGGAAGATTTTGGATGATGGTTGGATTAAAAACAATTAAAATTACAAAATTGAAATTTTCGTGGTAGGAAAAGTTATTTGTTTAAAATCACAAGGAATCGCACGTTGCAATACGATAAACAACTATCTGCGAGCAGAGCCGGATAAAAATAAAATTTAGAGGTATTAAAATGAAAAATTAAATAGTTATAGCTGGGCATTTTTAAGATTTGTAATTTTCTCCCAAGTCATATCTATTTGTAAAAATTCAGTAATCGGGGAAAATTCATTTCAATATATTAACCCTTCGTTACATGATTTAACGAATTTAAAAAAAAAAAATATTTTTGGTTACTTATTATGCTGTAGTTAATGGGAAAAATAAAGAAAAAATTCAAATTTAAAAATTTAATTTATGTCCCAGATATGGGACATCATGTGAATAATGATGTTTATTGAAAAATCTCAAATTACTTAGTATGGTATAAACTAAAACAATTTCTGTCTTTTGAGAAACTTCTTGAGCAACTAATAAAATTTACTTTTGAAATGTACGAAGTTACCTAAAATTATCCCTCAAACGGAAGGGTGGTTAGAAACAAGATGATAAACCACAAGCAGATGCAGGTGTAAGCAAACCATAAAATTTATATTTTTTACTATTAAATTTATATAAGTACCAAAATATAGTTACTGTATTAAATTAAAAAATT
Source organism: Cantharis lateralis (assembly GCA_963170105.1). Taxonomy (NCBI): domain Eukaryota; kingdom Metazoa; phylum Arthropoda; class Insecta; order Coleoptera; family Cantharidae; genus Cantharis; species Cantharis lateralis. Next base: position 28,466,484 of record OY720628.1, read on the forward strand.
AAAGGCTTCTCTACTACCCTAAATTAGTCTATAAACTGCACAAAAATGATACAGTACTGATTTTTAAAACAAACGATTTTCGTGAAATTAATTTTTAAATTGCGTTATCATAGCATATAAAGGGTCAAAAATGATCAAAATTTAATAAAGGACCTAATACTCTTCATATTTTGTTCAAAACATTACAATAGACAAGTTTCTTACCCGGAAGTTGTTATCCCTTTTTTGAATACAATAAATTTTATTACATGTACGGTAGTGTTGCATAGTGATCATTATGATCATGATGTGCCAGATATGGCACATACCGTTTTTACTACGCTGCTTGGTCAATAATACTTATAAAATTAAAACTATTGTTTTACACTATATTATATACCTTTACTATGTTACCATACCAATTTCATAATTTTCCTTTGAAAAATTTCAGTAGAAAACTTGTAAACAAATACACGTCGCACTGAAGATTAACCAACTATACAAAATTCTGATTATTCTTATGCCTAATCTATACTGTTGTGCCCTATTAAATTTTTTTTTTCAATTTTATCTATTCTTAGGTGTTGTACAAATATGCTACAATAGTTGAAATTGGGCATTAACTTCAATCGTAGGAAATATAATCGAAACTTCGGTATGTGCCATATCTGGCACACCATGAAACGAAGGGTTAAGAAAAGCTTGACGAATTTAGTCAACCGATATTTGATTACACTCGAATGGCACTCCTAGATTCCACACAAATCTACCCTATGCACATTTACAAGTTTTGGTGATTTGTCACGGGCTAAAATTGCCCGGAGGTGACAAAATCGGTAGCGGTGGATGGGCTGCCCGCTCGGAAACTCGGGAATGCCGCTAGCTCAAGTCGCGATGGTCGTGGATTCCAACAAAAACAAGGAATTCCCGGATCCTGCTGTAAAGTCCTAATATAGGGGGTACAAAATCGGGAGGGCGCCACTCGAGCAAAATGTCAAAAGAAGACCTACCTTTACGTTGATGATACCAGCTCGAGTTGGGGTTGACAACTAATGAAGGCTTCAAAATATTGCGGGTAGAAAATAGGGGAATTCAAATATAATAGTCAAATAGACAGAAAAAACGGGGTTTAATTAAGTGTCAAAATTCAAAACTATCGTAGAACAGTTGTTAACCAAAATGACAGTAGCTTTGAGAGCAATTTTGATTGCTGAATTTATTCCTTAAAATAAAATGGAGGTGAATGATTTAATGATGGTTTACAATTAATAATTTAAAAACATTTATCTAACTAATTTAAAATTACTACCCATATGTTTGTCAAAATTTGTTTGGTAATTAATAGCACAAAAATCGAGATTACTCAAAAACTTAGGATTACCAGATCGTTTAAAATTAAAGTTTACAAAATTGTGGTCTTAGGACCAGTAATTGACATAAAAATCCTAAAACTACAGCAAGCGTTTGTATTTAATTGGATATTCTCGATAGTATATGGTTTAGTAAAATGAATCGAAACAACTTATGGAAATTTTAACCATACGAGTCGAGAATATTCGATTGCCGTTGTTAGTAAGCCTTAATAATAAACTAAACTTAACAAAAAAATAATATTTAAAACAAAATGTAGCTGGAATCAATATTATTCTTTCTTAAACGGTTGAAATCTGCTGAATCGAATCAAGTTTACTGTTCGGAATGAAATTTGAATCTAGTACTTGAATTTTCACATAACACAACAAAATTAAATCGATGGCTTGGTTGACGGGAATGTGCGCGATTTTGATCAATTTGAAAACACAAAGTGACAGTGAGAACCATCGTTAATTCTTAATAAAACAAACCAAAATCACGAAGTCAGTAACTGCATAATCGGTTAGTTTAAAAATGGAATTCAAAGCACTTACGGAAGGTCATCGAGTTATTTTTAGCTCATTGAGATATGGTGCAATTTGTGATTCCCCTAGGCGAGGCAATGGAAAATTCCAGGTAGATTCTTGAAACGGTTAAACGAAATTTTGGAGTGGAGGACCAACTACACTTGCGAATTGAACCAAAATATGAAAAGTTGGGTTTCTAACGGGCGAGTATTAATTTCTTCAAATTTTTCCACAGGAAATAGCATAACTTAAGTATGCTTGATGGCACATTTAACATTTGAAACAAATAGAAAATTAGCACTAAGCTCAGCGGGTAAGGACCAACACTAAATCCATCCCAAAACACAAAAATCTTCAAAATACCATAATTTTCAAATGTAAGCCAAAGTAAATTAATTTTAACCCAGAAACTGCCCAACGAGTTGATTCAAAGGTCGAGGTTCAACTGAGGCGTGGTTTTAAAGAAACCTCAACGATGGTCTTAGCAAGGGCTGACCTCTACGCCGTGATATCTAGTGAGTTGAATCAAGGATCGAGTTAATTAATTCTATTGTACCACAGGGGGCGTTTGGGGTATGATTTCCGAATTAAATATTCCCATAAATCTAAATGAACTCAAACAAAATTATAAAAATATCAAATTTACGAGGGTAAATGCATAGGCGCCGGAATAGGGGGGCAAAGCAGGGCACTTGCCCCCCCCCCCCCTGGAAACTTGAATTTTTTATTTCTGCCTAGCTAGCTCTCGTAAAATTTTAGAATTTTTCTTTAAAATCATAAAGCGTAACAGAATTGAATACTTTGCCCCCCCCCCCCTATATTTGACTCTTCCGGCGCCACTGGGTAAATGACAAATAATATTATTCTTAACTTATTTATTCTTACAAAAAGGGTTACCACAATTCAGTCAACATGACAGATTTAGATTAGCTTTCTATTCACACTACTCTACAAGTGGTATGTTAGCGGTTTCCTATTTACGATTTGTGTGCTGTAAAATTAATTTTTAGAATTAATTTTAAAATTTTTAGGATTGGTATTTATTCCACTTCTTTGAGGACTTCTGTTTCTAATTTAATTTCTGTGGTAACTGAAAATTATGGTCGGCAGAATGAAATGGTTTTGTGACCAAACTTTCACTGATAGTTTTACATTTTGATGCTACGAAGAACTTAGAAACTGTAATTTGTCTAAATCTAATCTCAAAGCGCCTACTGGAATTTGATTGTTTATGGGTAAGTTCTTCAACTTAATTTATATTCAAGCTCAAATACAAGCTTTTCAAAATTTAATAAATGATTCGACATTTACCATATCAGGACATACAGTTTTCGCTTAATTTTATAATGAGGTGTAATGAGCGAAGTTATTAAAGAGTATAACTACCCAGTGCATGTGATTTGCTATAATTTTAAATCACCCCACTGCACAGTGTGTTATATTCATAATCTATGTAGCTAGTCAAAACCTAAATGAAAAACATCGACATAGAAAAACATAAATTTTCTTTCTAAACGGGTTTTTTGGGTCACCGAATCCTAATCGGATAGAAAATATGCAAAAAATTGAAAAGGTTTATTTCAAAATTATTGTTTTAATAGGATATAAATAATGTTTTCATACACAGAATGTAGAGTGGTATGAAGTTTACTATAAAACATGAAATATAAGCAAAATAAATTTGAAAGATATAAACATTATTATCGGTTGAAGCACTTGATTGAAATCCAGCTTCCTTGCCTATTCTTCGGGTTCAGTTCTGATGAAATATGCGTTTGGTTCAATCAGTAATTGAGTCACTTCTAGAGGGAAACTCTTTTGTGTTAAAATGATTATAGGCAAATTTAAGCAAGAAACAAAGACAATTCAGTAATCTGAAAACGTTATAAAATACAGTATAGTACATTAGTATTTGTAGTGCATCCGATATTGCCCGATTATAATACTTCTTACTCAACAAATATTTTTCATATTTAACAACACCAATTGCATTTCTCTCTAATAACCTATTGCTGATTACCGATCCTAGAAAGCCCTAATAACAAAATTTTTTTAATTAAATGCACAGTCAAAATCGCACCACTTTCTTGCAACGCACTCGCGACTACATTTTTTTGTAAACAATAATACATCATCTGCAATATTGGTAAGTGAGTGCTGAATGTATTGTATTGTTACCAAGAATTCTAAGTAATGTAAATCATAACAGGGGGTTCTAAAGAAGCTTCTGTAATTTTATTTTCCATTATTTCAGGCTTTCCAAAATTTAGGTTTTGTCTAGCTAGATTAGGAATTTAACACACTGTGCACTGCACTTCTCCGCACATTTGATGTATCTTGTTCGGAGACAAATACCGCAAAGTATCCAATATAAAAATGCTAGAAATTTTGTTTATTTTTTTAATTTTACCAATTTAATATTGTCTTCCTCATTACAATAATACATTTTTCATTTCTTTATCACATTTGAAGTGTGCAGAACCAAATGCAACCAAAGAAACTCTTTCGTAAATACAAGAGTAGTCAAGTGGTGCAAAAACGAGACGATTTTATAATCTTTTATTTTTTTTTCAACAAAAAACCCGACTTTAAGGCTTTCTCATATTGCCTTGTATGCAGAAGGCCATGTAGTATTTCTCACAGTAAAAAAAAATCATTAAGTATACAATAGAGAGCGTTTTTTTTTAAAAAAACAGTGTCTCGTTTTTAACCACTACTTAGGCTAAAAACGAGACAGGAGAGGTTAAAAACGAGACACTTTATTTTCTGTACTTTTAGTCATTTTATATGAGTGAGAAAAATATGAGGCATTGGGGAATAAAATCTAACCACACTGCAAGTGTTTTAAAGCGTTTAATAATAAAGCAATACAACTAACATAACTAAATACTACAATATGTTGGTATTAAAATAAAAAGAAAACAAATGAAAAACATGTTAAACCATACCCTAATTAAAAATAGGGGTAAAATAAAAAGATTTTCATCTGCATTTTAAGAGCTAAAATAGAATAGTTTTAAAATAAAAACAAGAATAATTTTATACCAAATATTATTGAACGACGTACTTTTCAAAGTCGATAGGAAACCAATATTGCTGAGAGATACGACAGGTCCCACTTTCTATTTCTGACAGGGGCAGTTTCATTTCTATGTCACTTTTGTCGATGAAGTACTTTTCCTCAATGGATGGAAAAATAAATTTTAATCCTTTGCGCCTCAGATATTTTACTTCTACATCGCTCTCAAAAACTTTAAGAATTTGTGCCACGTAGTAAACCTGTTTCTTTTTGGTATTAAATTTGGTTAAGATAAAATCATTCTCCCTAAATTCATATGCTTCCGTAATTTCATGGTTTGTTTCTCCATTTTCTGATGGCTTGTCATCACATTCATCTTTAATAATATCTTCGAGAGTCAAACCCTCTACATCGCTTTCATCTTGGTAAACTGGCTGTTCATTAATACTGCTTTCACTGTCACTCTCAACTGTTTTAGTCGCCTTTTGCTTCTTTTTTGTTTTTGTAGATTTCGTACCTTTACTTTTCTTATTTTGTTCTTTTTCCTGTATTTCCTTCAAATATTCTTCTGTTGTTAGGACTTTTGCCATAGAGTCTATTTTTCTTCTTCTTGCTGTTATGTTTGGGGTTCTTCGAATTTTATCCAGGAGCAATGATTCAAAGGAACAAGATGGCTTGGGAGAAGCACTGGTAGATTGATCTGGAACAGATTCAATAAACTGTTCGATCAGCGGCAGAGGTTGTGGATTATCTTCATCGTGATCTTCGAAAATATCAAGCGGATTTTCAAACACCCCATGTTCTTTATATCTTAGTAGCTTTGTAGGATCTAAGCGGTCTTGTGGATATCTATTCTTATCGCATGGAAATATCCCGGTCTTTTTAAACGAAGATTTAATAATTTCTGCAGATAAACCTTCATTCCAAATACTGGAAATCAAATCGCTAAATTCGTTTCTAGAGGGTTTTCTCTGATTAAGTCTTTGCCAGTTAATCAAAGCTTCATTCCATTTAAATTTAAGGGGACCAAAGCAACATCTGTCAAGCGGTTGCAGCAAGTCAGTTGTATGAGCGGGGAGTTTTAATAATGTTATATTTTCTTGCATAGCCAGTTCTATCGTCGATTTATCCAAATGGGTAATATGTCCATCCAGTATAACAAGAAGTGGGCGTTCAGGAACCAGTGCACAAAACTTTTGAAACCACTCTTGAAAAATCTGACACGTTATCCACCCCTTTTCTGAAACTGCATAGCATGTATTCGGTAAATCGGTCTTACCTAAAAAAACATATTTTTATTACTAACATATTTTAAGTAGCAAAAGGCTAACATCTTACCTTTCCAGCTGCTCCATAAATTTTGTCCTTGGAAAATTATTAGAGGCGGTAATAAAGTACCACTTGCTGAAATGCAGGCCATTACGGTGGTATTTTCCTTTCCTGACCCCTCTATGTTCCGGTGAACTTTCTGACCAACACCAGCAACGCCTTTTATTCTGGTTGGGTCGGAAGAAAAACTGGTCTCGTCTAAATTCCAGATGTGACCGGGCTTGTTTTGCAATTTCAAATTAGTTATGCAAGTATTTAGACGATTGTAAAATCCGTAGATGATGAATGGATCACTTGTAGCTGTTCTTCTACATCTTTCCAGTTGCTCAAGCTTTTTTTGACTTAGTCTATTACGCTTACAAAAATTTTTAAACCAATCTTTTCCGGGCTTTCCTTCCTTAAACTGGGTAGTAAGATTGTTTTCTTTTACATAGGTTTGAACTATTACTTGTACCTCCGGTTTAGTAAGAGCAAACCCCCATTTTGCCATAATTTTTATATTATTACTTAAATATTCTTCCATTTCTTCGGTTAGAGATGTTTTTCTTCCCTGTTTACGAAGTAAACGAGTACGTCTTCTCGAAAGAGCAGATTTGTCAATTTTAAACTGTTTAGCTGCATTTCGAAGAGATAAAGTCCCATCCTCTATTAGCTTTAGGGCTGTTTCCAAGTCCTTTTTGTCGTAAGGGCGCTTTTTGGGAACGTAAACCTTCGGCATTATTCTAAAGGATTTAAAAACTTTGTCTTGTTTCTGAACTCACAAATGTCTCGTTTTTAAACTTGGTGATGTCTCGTTTTTAAACTTAGTGATGTCTCGTTTTTGCACCCCGTTATTCGCAACGCGTATCCTTGCCAACTAGTGAAAATAGACTAAATTCGTTATGGAATATCATAGCCGCATGTGTTATTTTTGACACGCGATACTTGCTGAGTCTGTACAATCACGTACTGTATTGCAATCGGAAAAGTTTGCAAATGCAATTTAAAAGATTTTTTAAGCAAAATGCACACAGTCAAATATGATATTTTTTTTTCGATATTTGCATTTAGGTTTATTTTGTAGTCATCACTGATTTCAATTGTAAATATGTGGAAGTAATTTTTAATATTTTTGTTACAATGTTATTGTTGATTTTCACCGGGAAAAATTGAATGTCTCGTTTTTGCCCGAAATTTCTGCCGTCTCGTTTTTGCACCACTTGACCCTACCTTTACAGGTTATTTCATTGTATATTTTTTACATGATATATTAAAAACTCAAACATGAAACAAGTTAAATTAACGATTAAAATTCTCTAGATCTTTCTTAAATTTAAATCTTAGAAAAATTTCTCTGTATTTGTGACCACGTATTTGCGAATTGAAAAAATATTAAAAAATTTTAATCGTTAATTTAATTTGATTCATTTTTGAGTTTTTAATATACCGTAAAACAAGGTAACTGCTCCATTTTTACTAAAATTTTTCCTAGCAGCTGTAAAAGTTACTTTTTAGTTTAAAAAAAAATGTATATATTATATAACCACATAGAAAAGTGTGTGAAAAGTAACATTAAAGATTTACTTTGTGTCAAACTATTTATTGTTAATATTTGAGCAATGTATCCTCATATGGGGAGGATACTTTGCACCACCATATTAAAATTCTGCTTATGGAGCAAAGAACATAATATTGCATGTTGTATACAATATATTATTATATAAAAAGTTTTATGTACCATGGTACCTTTTTATTTCGTAAAGAAATACCTACATGATATTATAAAATGTACTTAATTATAAACTTTATAATTCTGTATAAAAATCAAACATTGAAACATGAAAACACTAAACATCTTATCTACTCCATAATTTGTCCAATTCTGGAACAGAAAATTTTCCCCTCTAAGAAATCCTTCTAAGCTCTTTAATTTTGCCAATAATGTCATCCCATGGATAATACAATGTATCCGCTTTAGCAGGTCACTTCAAAATTTTAAGGAACTTAACCATGGCATTTACTACAGCTCCATTATTTATTTTCAAAAGATATTATTTTTCCAGGAAAATATTCGCTTTCGTATTGAAAAATGACATTTTCACCTATTTTCTTAATAACTTTCTGCAATACAAGAAGATCTTTATTCGTTTTATGTCCTGAAGCAACTGTGATGTTTTTCTTATCTTCGGTTACTTCCCTCAATGTATATTCTATAATATCTTCATTATCAGAGGAATCCCGCAACGATATTTCTTCTGTACTTCATGAATTATTACAATCTACATTTTTTTGTTTAGGACGTGTCTTTGACAATGTTTGGGGTTCATCATCCATATTCAGATCTTCAGGCCCAATACTCTTGCCTTCAGCAACAGTAATTTTCTGTTTTTCTTTTGGGTTTCGTTTCCGTCAATTCCGTTGTTTCAGATGCCAAAGATTTTACAAATGTATTTTTTATAAGATTCTCGTCGCATTCTGCAGGTGAAATCATACTTAATAGTTCATCGACATTCACAGGATAAATCCCACACTTTCCGAAGCCTGAAAGTGATTCTTGGCATTCTGAAATAAAGTTTTAAAACCTACATACTAATAGAATCCTCTTTTTTAAAATAATAATAAAGTTAAATCCATAATTTTGTATGGAGCAATGTAACCTCAACACGGTAATCATGTTAAGAAAGATTGAACCGCTTGATATATTGTCATGATTCAAACAACAAGATCTAGGTTTGTCGAATAAGATTCATCTCTGCAGTATTCAATGTTTAAGTTAGATTGTTTTGTAAGTGTTTTGTATCTTTTGCATTATTTCTGGGGCAGGATGTCATTGGTCATCAATTGTGTTTTATTTTATTGTTTTACTTAAGTTCTTTAAGTTCGTCTTTTATTTTCTGTCGAGGCCTGGTACTCAAATTTGATAAACATTTTTGAGAGGCGTTTGCGCGACTGCAAGTATAGGTAGTTGATAAAAGTTGGAGAAAGTGAAAAGGTTAATAAAATTTGGATGTGAAATTTTGAGAGACTATGCTTTTTCAGAAGAAAATTATATTTTGGGGAAGATTTGGGTTTTGCTACCGAGGCAGTTCAGTGGCAGAAATTTTGATTAATGAATTAATTTGTTCCATATTATAGTGAACTGGATCTAATCAAATTCGGGAGTATCCATACTCCAGGAAGCATTTCCCGTATATCAGATAAGTCTTATTTGATTTAAAATTTTTTTATTTTTGATTTGGTTGAATTTGCAATTATTTTATAAAATTATCTGCTAATATTGAAACATATAAATTTGATGCGATTATATCGGCAGCATTTGTTGAAACCGCTTATCTGCGGAAAAGTTTTGATATTGAGCACTTGTTGAGAATTTAAATTTGGTTTTGCTAATTTTTGGGGATTCAATTTTATTTTCAGGTGTTCCAAAGTAGGATCAGAAATTTTTTTTTATTATTTAAGAGTGTTCAAAAACAAAATATTATAGAAAATTATCCGAGGTGTGTTCCGCTTATGGAATTATCCATTTTATCTTTATTATCTTTGTGAATTATATTTGTGTGCTTAGGGAACTTGGGTAATTAAAAATAAAATCGTATGAACTCACTACTGGGGTTAAAGGGTTGTCTCTGGTTGAGATAGTTTGGATAGGTTGCAAAATATTTGATGTTCATATTTTTGTATAAAATATCGCTGCAATATTTTGCAAATTCACACTACTTGCTATAGTCAAAATATCAATACATAAAATAAATATACAATTTACCTTGTTTTTGCTATAAATTTTCTACCCAAGAATGAATTATTCAAAAGACAGAACTTAGTTAATTGATGTTCACGGTTACAGTAATTTATTACAGTAATAACACAGGTTAATGAAAATGGAATGGTCTATATCTATTACCCAAGTAGCACATTAGAAATTTTTCAGTAAATTTAACCTGAGTATGTAAGTTTTACGTAATTTTGACATAATCTCCAGACCTATTAGTAAGTTTTGGTATTTTTTTAGGTAAACATAACTTTAGAAGTTTATTTGTCTACTAAGTCAATATAAAAGTAAAACTGATGTAATTTTACATTTATTTTTTGACTTAGAAGTTTGTTTTACTTTAAAGTAATTCTTGGTTAATTTTGTAGTGTAACTTTACTTAATAATTTACCTAATATGCACCTGCAGGTAAAGTTTACGTTTAGATAAAAATTTAGGTAAATTTTACCAATATTTAACACAAACTTGATATAATAGTAAGATGTACCTGTAGATATAAAATAGGTAAAACGCACTGTTGGTCCCTTAGGGCCAGTATTTTAGTGTGCAGTTAGTTAATCTCAAGTTAAAACTAAAGCTTTGTATTTTTTGAGTGTTCTTCCAGTGCCAGGGTCACTTATCTTTTCAGCTGATTCGCTCTTCTTCGGTCGTCGGGATGCCAGGAGTGTCTTGCTTCGCGCTGAGCGCGGCGTTTTTCTGCAATTAAAAGTCGAGGGGGGGGGAGTATGGAGTTAGTTCAATTTAAGGATACACTTATTTGATTTTCGAATCTGTCGATGAATCCTTCCAGTTCTGTGGCAGATTCGATCTTCGGGATGTTGCCCATATTTAGCCGGAGCTGGTCTCGGAATATTGGCCAGGCCATCTTACAGTACGGGGTAGTGGTCGGAGTCCATAGGTCCGCTGACGGTCAGTTGGCGTTGGAGGTTTACGCTCCTTGCCAGTACGATGACCAGGACGTCGTCTTGGTGAGGCCCCCCTAAGCCTTTGTGCGTTGGTTCCGTTGGGGCGTCCACCTCTAAATTTAGCTGGGTGGATAGGTTGAAGAGTCTAGAATGCCAATTGGGATGCTTCGCATTAAGATCCCCGGCTATGATCATGGGATTTTTGTTGTCGAGGAGGGTTGTTACGTCTTCCTCAAGATGAAGAGCTTGGGGGGGGGGGATGTAATCTGCAAAAGACCAAAATTTAGTAATGTTATACCAATTGAGGTGGCTTCGAGTGTATTTAGTCCTGTGGTGACGATTTCGTGATGTTTTCGATTCGATTCTTAATGATAGAAGAGCATTTGGTGCCGCAGACACTTTTTATCTCCGTCGTCTGGTGTTGGATGTTTTGACTATGGTTTTTGTTTTTAATCGTGACGGACAATTAAATTAAAAATGAAATTCCGTTCGTCTTAGTGAATTTTAGACCGAGTCACCTTACTCTAGGTTGTTTGAGCCGTGTGGTTGTACTTGTTGTATCCTGTTGTTAATTAATGTAACTTGATTTATTATGATGAAATGTTTAAAATGGCAGTGGAAAGTATTTGCACTAAAACTAAACTAGTAACTTGATTAAACACTAAACTTATAGTCCAGGAAAAATAGACTTTCACATGGAAATAATTTGTAACAGGCTAAAGGTGAGTCTCGTTGATCAGGATCACGTCCAGGTCGTGCTCATGGGCGAAGTTGAGAAGTTCGAGTCTCTTGCTGAGATTGAGCCCATTTCATGGGCTTTCATCACTGTCAAATTTATAAGTTCAAGTTATTCTCACATTGTTCTGTCGACATTTACTAGTTGTCGTTAGTTTATCTATGAGTGAAGAAATTAGAGTAAAAACAAATTTTCCAAATTTATATTTTCTCCTTGTTCCTAATGTTCTAAAAAAAAGTATTCTTTATTCAACAGTGGAAATACCGGATAATAAAATCAAATCGCGGTGGGGACAGTACGGGAAAGCTGCTATAAGATCGGCGATTGAGGGGTTAAACTCTAAGAATACTATTATATGGGAAATCTCGCCGAAAGGCCTTCGAAAGCTTTTGCAGGTCCCGAAAGTACACATTTAGCCGTGCCACCTCCGTCACCGAATTGGCAGACATTTTAGAAGATTACGCCTTTAATATGCTACGTCAAGATGGTCAGGAGTATAAAGAAGGGACTATCAAGTCCCCCTGGAACACGACAGCAAAATTTATTCAGGATCTGTTTTACGATAGTATGTTATAAAATGCGTTTTAAGAAAATTGTGGTTAACCTATTGTTTCTTTTTCTTAATAGAGCATCGGATAGCATTTGATCCCTACAACGATGTAGAGTTTAAGAAAGCCCGGGAAGCCAGGAATGGCAAGCTGCTTTTTATTTTATTTATTTTTAATTATTAGGAACTTGACAATCTGTATACAACAATACAAATAAGTAAATTGTGTGAATAACATTTTAAATGACATGTAGAGGGTGCTCCAATGAGCACTCTCTTTGATAATCCAACAAATAATTCAAATCATTATTGATTGGCATTTATGTCTTCAGCATTTTGTTCGATCCTCAAGTTAAATCGATTTGATAAGTTTGTAAACGACGCACTTCATTGGTGTTTTCTAGCAGCTTGTTTGCCAGTTCGTTTGGATGTACACTAATGGTGTACGATTAAAATTAAAATTAGAACCATAGTTACAACAATTAAAATGCATTGTTGTTATATTGTTTGAATATTATAATCCTAGATTGAATTTTAAACCTCTTTTGTGAAGAATTAGTATACAAAATGCCACTGGGTAGGAACTCTCTACGTAAGTGGCTAAACGAGGCCACCAATAAGATTGGGCTGGAAGGCAAATTGACCAATCATAGCGCGTGCACCACTGCAGCAACACATCTTGTGAACGCCAGAGTCCCGGCGCATTTGGCGATGCTCATAACAGGTGATTGAAAAAAATTTCACAAGTACCTAAGTCGTAAAATATCTAGTGTTTGCATTAAATTTCAGGTCACAAGAATTTGAATTCCTTAAAACCTTACCCAGATGTTTTGGGTGGTAGTGTCGGATTTCTACCGATTAAAACCCCATTCCGTCGAAATGTCGGGATTCGCAAAAGCATTACATCCGTGCATTCCGATCTTTCATGCTTCGGCCTGCAATTGGACCAGACGCTGGTCAATCTCCTTTGTCACAATCACTGACTTTACGTAGCCTTCTATAGTAGTCCAGTGTTCTGGATTCTCGAGCATCTTGTCAACCACGTTTTCCTGTGTTAGTGGTCCTCCCACTATCTTCTCGGCAGAACGTATGCTGCACGGTATCCTCTTCTTCACAATAAGGGCAGCTGCTATTGTTTGTCCTCTTAAAACGGTGGAGGTATTCTTCGAAACTGCCGTGTCCCGTCAGCAGTTGGGTAGTTTCATGTTATGAATTGGTAGTTATATAAGCCGGTGTATCCACCTTCCTTTAGCACTCGCATCCCACCTCTCCTGCCATGTGCGCAGCGACGTTTTGCGCAGCTCTATACTAGTTGATGAATGTTTCTGGAATTTAGCTCTGCGCTCCATGGCCAGCAAGTCAGCGGGCACCATCGACGACTACTCGAGGAGAGCATCTTTTGAATGGTTCTATATGCTCTCGCCACTCGGAGTGCCATTCTCCTTTGCACTCGGAGGAACTTCTCCTTGTAACTGACATTCTTGTATAGCTGCTCCGTCCATATGGGGGCCCCGTACGTAAGGCGTACCTAAGTCGTAAAATAACTAGTGTTTGTATTAAATTTCAGGTCACAAGAATTTGAATTCCTTAAAACCTTACGTGCGCTTGCAAAGGAAAAATGTGCAGGTAATAATGACTCAATTACTACCACACCTGGAGTGGCCAAAACGTCGAAGCCATGCAGCGTGGCTTACGTCCCTAGACCATCCAGGTCTTCACGTGCGCTTGCAAATGCTAAGCGTGAGAGAAATCATAGCTCAAATTCGGTCTTTCACACCGGAAGGAGGCAACACGGCGAAGTCGAGCATTATCACTAGCGTCTACCAGCTCGTCCAGGTTCGCAATCCGCAGCTCTCGCTTATCTCTTCGACATACTGCATGATGATGTCGAGTGAGAATTTAATCTCTTCTAACTGCTCTTTCCAATGCCGAGTCGCCACTTAGGCTAGATTTCTCCTTTAGCGATTCTGTCAGCATGGTGATCTTGCCTTGTAGGCTGCACATTGCTTCCATGTCGGAGTAAGGTAAGCTGGTGTTTAGCTCTTGCTTCCCCCAGTTCTGCACCTGTTCGGTTAGCCGTGTTAGGCTTTCCTCGCTGCGAAGCATCCATCTATTGAGGTCCGTCCGTTTAGTGACATCTTTCATATCTTTTTGCAGATTTTTGATGCCGCTATTATTAGCTATTACTGCATCTGTTAGCTTGAGCAAGGATTGTTTCAAATCCTTGTTTTCTTCCAAGAGATTTCTTACAGTATCTCTGAGTATTTTAGTTTCCTCATTTGCTTCTTCTTCGTCGCTTCTTCCTTCGAGTTCTACTTTCTCCTTTCTCAGGGCTTTAGCTATATCCTTTATTTCAACGAATGCCTGCTTTATTTCGGAAGCCGAGCTCTTATATTTCTGCTCCTTAAACCTTTCCTGCCATTTGTTCGACATAAGTATTAGTCTACTACAGGCATCGTATTCGAATTTTCTCTGTTCGCTCTGCTCCCGTGTTTCCGCTGATGAATTTCCGGTCGATCCGGCCGCTGGTGAGCTTCTTGCTGAGAGAGACGCCCCTGTGAGTGTTAGTTTGGGCTTCGCCGTCTTGTTTCCTTTCTTGCTCTTGCTTCTCCTCTGCTGTATACTTTCATTTCTTATACTTTTCATTTCATACCACACCTGGAGTGGCCAAAACGTCGAAGCCATGCAGGGTGGCTTCCGTTCCTCAAGCATCTAGAGGTAGGGTGATTACCTGAGGATAAGTTGTAAAATTACTAATGTTTTCAATAAATTTTAGGTCACAACAATAATAATAATTATAATAATTTAATTGCTTCTAAAAATAAGTATACAAACGAGCCTCGAGTATAAATTAAAATAATGTCAGCGAAATCTTAAATACAAAAAACACACATCTAGACAAAATACACATCATTACAGATTCAAAACATACGTTAACACAAAACATTTTAATCTAAACATAAAAATTCAGCTCAAGAATGCTGGAGTGATCAGCCCCCCAACAAATCTCCGACACTATAAGGCTCGGGCTGAACCAAAAACTTAAACAACTCTCTTCTAAAGCCTTTCTCAAATCCAATACTGCACCTCAGTCGCTTTATCTAGCTTGGCAGTCGATTATACAATCTAATACTGCTGTACTTGAAAGATTTCTCGGTCACGGTGAGTCTATGGGCCGGATACACCAAGTCAACGGATCGCGTATTTACCGGATGGAGGTTACAGTCTGCAAACTGTTCTGGATACGCCACTAAGTATGTCAGCCTCTCTAAAATGAAAACAGCAGGCAAAGTTAACAGGCCCTCCTCTCTAAACAGCCCTCTACATGTCGAGTTAAAGCGTTTACCGTGGATCAAACGTAAAACTCACCTCACCCCGTATTTCATCAACGACAAAAAGTTAGCAAAGCGCGCACACCCAAATGGCAAGACAAAACTCTCACGCCATAACAAATCGAGTCCAGCTTTCCACTCAAAGCCAATCAAATATGATCGACATATAAACCCAAAAACTTTGTACTATCGGCTAACATTATCTGGATCGACTGAATATCAACACCATTTTGCTCCCGTACCCGAGAGTGAGCTGTCCGAAAAAGAAATATGCTTGTTTTCTGCGTATTTATCATTAACTTATTCCTCTCTAGCCACTCCTTAAATAATACAAATAATCGCGATCCCCTAGACTGAAGCTCGCTGTCCGTTTGTACACGACATACGATGTTAGTATCATCGGCAAAGACCGTAAGAGCATTCCATCGATCCTCAATAACGCGCTCCATGTCATTCATGTATATGACGAACAAAATTGGACCAATAATGCTGCCTTGTTGTATTCCACGACTGACGTCCAACTCAGTAGATGAATAAGAACAACCGTCTCTTCTGACCCTCACCATCTGTCGTCGACTGATCAGATAAGATTCAAACCAACTCAATGCCACTCCCCGGACACCGTACTTCTTCAGTTTTAACAATAATATTTTATGATCCACCGAGACATATGCCTTGGACAAAACCAAAAAAATACCCGCCGCCATACACATGTCTTCTAATGCTTCTATTATGCTTTGCGTAAACTGAGATATAGCCGTATTGACAGATCGACCCTTAAGATACCCGTGTTGAAATCTTGAAAAAAGATTACAAGACTTGAAAAACAACACCAAACGGTCACACATAGTTCGAAAAGCTTTGAAAATGATGGCAGCAAACTTATCGGTCTATAGTTCTTCATGTCTCCACGTCACCCCTCTTGTATAGAGGCCTTATATAATATGGGGGCCATATTAAGTATGGGTTCCTTACAACCTTACCAGCGTTTCCAAAGGCAAAATCTGCAATTATTGGCTCAAATACGTTCTTCCACACCGGGAGTGGCCAAAACGACGAAGCCATGCAGCGTGGTTTACGTCCCTGGACCATCCAGGTCTTCACGTGCGCTTGCAAATGCTAAGCGTGAGAGAAATCATAGCTCAAATTCGGTCTTTCACACCGGAAGGAGGCAACATGGCGAAGTCAAGCATTATCACTAGCATGGTGGAAAATGTCAGTTGGGAGGAAATGAAAATTTTTGGTTATGTTTTCAAGATTATCGTTTTTTTCAACCTATGGCCTATGTAGATTGGGCGTACTCACAAAATCGCGGCTTCAGGATCCTGCGAGAACCTATAATGTTTCCTTCAATAACTATAGTGGACTGTATGCTCTATCTATTTATTTATCTTCAAAACTATTACAACTAACTAAATAATAGAAAAATAACTCAATTCATATGTCGTGTCAAACGGCGCGGCGTGACACGAGATAAAGGTACCTGTCCCATTTCTGGATAAACTGGGCGAGCTTCTTACTTTACAAGTCTGACATGTTAGGAATATTTTTCTTATCGAACTTCTCTCCTTCAAAATCCAAAATCTTTGTCTTAATTCATTGACCACGGTTTCGGGTCCTTGATGCAGATTGTTTTCATGAGCACGTTGCATCAACAAATAAGTGTATCTATGTTTGGCATCTAAAATTCCTGGTTCTTTTACCCAATTATCTACCAATATTGCTTTTTCGATTCTACTTCGTATTCACAATATGCCATCTACAACTAACATTGGCGATAATTGACATATTCTACTGCAATTATTTATTGTTTTTCCACTAGCCAGCAATTTCATTTCAAGCGGAAAGCAATCCCATTAACTTTTTTTAATCCAAGCTTTTTCTGCATTTTTGATTTCCGCAGCCGACAATTCCATACATTTTGTGCGACATTTATTTGTTTGCTTGCATATTTCCCAAAACCTTAATACCCATGCTGTAGTTCGAACTAGTCGTGTCCATTTTGAAAATCTTTTAATATTAACAATTTCTGGATGGACTCTTTTCAAGTTGATTTTAAAAATAAAATCATCTGTATTTGTATCCCAATGAAGACCAAGTACCTACTAGTTCCGTCGGTAACTCGATTCCTGCTTGAAGACACATATCTTAATTAAGACCTGCTCTGGCTTCGTCAGGTATTTTCAATAAAACGTGTTACGAGGTAGAAATCAAATTGCACATTACAAAACCACCTCTTTTATGAATAGCGGTAACGTCTTCTATAAGTTGCATTGCTTTTTCTTCTGTGTCAACGCTGTCCAAATAATCATCCATATAGTGCCGTTTGGTAACTGCGTCCACTACTCGTGGTTTGATTTTTCTAAACTCTTCGGCATTGCGATTTTTAATTTTTAATCGTTGATTTCTCTCTTCTATCATCTGTTTACAGTTGCACTAACATACTAAGCCATGTACAGCAACAAAATCACTAACAAGGCCCAAAATATAAGCATGTCCATTGTATCCCAATGTCCACACCATCCCCAGTCTCTTAATAAATGAAATTAAAAAAATTATTTCGATATTTGTGTATGATTTAATCCTTAAAGCTCCTAGTCTGGAACTGCAACTTTTTTGGACGCAAAAGGAGCCCAAGGGCTGCTTTCATGGACTCATTTAGCGGACAAGAAAATTGTATGTCTCGGACTAGAATAATGTAAAAATTTAGTACCTCATTTTAGCGTAGCAAAATTTATTAACATAAAAAGTCAAATGAAAAAAAATATGAGAACTGGCAGTTTTCATTAACTCTGTTACCACTTAAGCTGAGTTATTACTTTTAGACCTAAAAATATAAAATATCTTTAAGATTTTCAACGAGTTCTGCGATTTGCGGTTCAGCATCTGGAATAAACTGGTATGTTTCTTTTATGCACGCTTTAGTTTCGGTGCTCTCTAATGTTGCCCGCAATTCTTCATCACTAATACTTAATAATTGAATTATAATTACCGCAATAATAGTCCGCACCGTCGCGTCGGTTCAAACAATATATTGTGGGCTCCTAAATTGGAAGTTTCTAGTTAGGGACTCAAGGTGTTTATACACAACATTCGCAGGAAGACACAATTGTTTGGTAAATTTTTTCAATGAAATCATAAGGGATCTTATAAAAATCTGACGGCGCTTAGCTTGGAAGACGGAATGTGATTCTTGGTCTTTGAAATTGTCGGAATCTTCATAGTACAATTTCCCCTCTCTCCAAGCCTGCCACTGTACCGTCACATCGTCTGAAATTTTGTTTAAATTCAAAGATTTCATTCCCAATTATCCTAGTTGAGAATAAAGAAGATTATTATAAATATAGTGAATTTTAGTTCATTGGTTGAAATTTCATTAATTTTAATGAAACTTTCATTGAATTTTCACTGTATATTGACGTGCTATTGCGGCTTCTAAATTTTTTTAATGGGTTATTACCGGACAAACAACAAACCTTTTATAATTTTGCCCGGCTTACTTTGGTTTATAACAAATGGGAACGTTAAATAGAATTTTATGCCGATAAGCAGCTGTTCTCTTATCATTTCAACTCCATCTTTCTTTTAGATTTATTTCAAATATTGTGTAAAGCTTTAACCACCACTAAATTCATTCCAAATCATCGATCAACATTTCACTTTTTTATCTATCTTTACCTTATCTTCTGATCAATACCTATAGCTTTTAGTTCTAATTTTCCAATTTTTTATTCAAAATACAAATCAAAATTCGGGGTTTAAAAATTATACTTGAGGCCCTTCGGACATCTTGGCAAATAGCCCTTATCTCCCCGCCAGTTGGCGTCAGCTTCTTCAGCTCGCGGGAATTTTAAAATTTATAACAAAAATAAACATCCTCCTGGATTTGATTGTCAAAACAATGCTTTTCACAATCAATAACAAATCACTTATTACTCGAATTTTAAATTAAATAATTTTTACAAATTCAACCATTTATGTAGTTCACCAAATTTTCATATTTAATTTAAATGCTATTCAAAAACAAACTCCTCCATCAATAAGGTTTTTCAAGAATTTTCAAATTAAACATTAAATTTGAAACAATACAAAACTTGAAATTATTTACCTAATTTTGAGATTCAAAATTTCTATTTTTATCAATTAAAATACTTTTCTTTCAGATTTCAACCATTGAGTGCCTCTTACAAATTAAATCAAATTATTTTATAAAACAAAACCCAACTTGAATAATTTTTCAAATATAAAAACTTCCAATTAAATAATTTCAAATAGTTACCTCAAATTTTTATTTCATCCATCATCCTTTCTGCTCATTTCTAACGAAAATACAACAAATACGTGTTCCTTCATTCCTTCAGCAGAATTTTAATTTTGAGAATTTTAAAATTTGTTGGATCAACTAATTTTTAATTCTGATTTAGTTTAAACAGCTAAAACTTTGTTATGGCAGCATAAAATTTGTTGAAAATGCAAAAAACATTCTGTTGATGCTATAGCTACTAAGAGTCTTGTTAGGGCGACAAATCTTTTTTTTCAGTGTAACCGCTACATCTCGTAGGTAAGTCGTGCGTCAAGCGTGAGTCCTAAATATTTTACGATAATTTGTTTTGTCAGTGGAGCTTTTTTTTGTGGAGTGAGCAGCGTCTACAGAGTTTTTAAGGATATTGGATAATCTGGCCTGGAAGATAGGGTCAGTTTCTTCAGTGTCATTGGTGATGGGGATTGTTTGAGTTGTATCCAGTTTTGTTGATATTGAACCGGAATGTTGGTTCATTGTTATCATCCGCCGAATAGCAATAGTAGATATAAATTGAGAGTGCACATCACCCCCCACTCCAACTCCCCAAGGCCACACCCACTTCTCAAGGTCGACTACATAATTATCCTAAGCCACACCCACTTTTCAAGGTCGACCACCTATTGATCGAAAGCCACACCCACTTCTCAAGGTCGATCCCTCTATTGGTCAAAGTCTCATCCCACTTCTCAAGGACAAATTCCAGCTATTGGCTGATGACAGACTCAAGGTCTATTGTTGACATTAATAGTTGCTATAATTATATTGAATTCACATTGCTTATAATATTAGGTGTATACCTACATACATACTTTGTATTAAAGCTTTTAATTTATTACATATAATTAGTTTAATATAATTTTTATATAAATAGATAATTATATGAAATTTCATATAATTTGAGTTTAATGACTGTAATTTCTTTGCACCTGCAAGAATCACCGCTCGCAATGCATTCAGATGCACACTCATGAGTACTATAAAAAACGAATACCATTCTGCAATTACAATTACAATTTTTTATAGACATATTCATGTTTATGTAGTTATCCTCGGGTATGTATGCAAGTGTTTAACTATAAATAGCACGAGTCGCGTTTCAATCTTCAGTATTAAACATCACTCATAATGGCAATTAGCTGTGATAAATGTGATAGAATTTTTAAAACAAATTTTACGTTAAAAAGACACAAAGAACAAAGCTGTAAAAAACGATCGAATGAAGGTTAGTTTTTAATAGTTTTATAAATTGCATATTATACTAATTAGTATAATTACAGATCTCCAACATGACAATAACCCATCATCAAGTCAGACTAAAAAAAAAATTAAAATAACTGGTAAGTTAAAAAACCTTTTTTTTATATTTTACGTTTTATATATATTTTTTAGAATGTACCACGTGCAATGTAAATGTAACAAATATATTTAATCATTACAACTCAATACAACATAAGAACAAATGCACACAATACTTTTCCGATCGGGTTACTATTTTAAATTCATCGTTTAAACACCGAATTCAAACATATAGAATCTCTAGCCCACATAAAAGAATTAATTTAAAAGATTTTGTACAAGACACACAAATTGATTTATTAAATGTAATAAAAAGTACATTAGAAAAATTTTGCTCGCTTAAAATCAATTTCCAATTATTTGCTCGATACATTCAACAAACTAAAAATATATCAGATATAAAAAGTTTTAATACTAGAAATTTCATAACTACTACTGCATCTAATTTAGATGAAATGGTAGTATTATTTTCCGATATTTTAAGTTGTAAGATGAGTGAATTTCAAGAACGAGATTCCGGGTGGAGTTTACAAGAAATTTTATATATCGAAGTAAATTTAAATAAATTTAACCCATTACATGGTGGAAATAGCACATTTTTAGAATTACCAAAATCAATTATAGCTAAACAGGCGGTGTTAAATATACGAAATATTCACGATCAATTTTGTTTTCGATATGCCATTTTGGCAGCATTGTATAAACCAACTGGGGTTGATATTAATCCAAATTCATACACAGATTTTTTTCAAAATTTAGATTTTACCGGAATTGTTTTCCCAGTTAAATTAACAGATATCAATAAATTCGAAGAATTAAATGATATATCAATCAATGTTTTTGGTTTAGCTATGAATGAAAAAACCGGTGTAACAAATGTAGTAGGACCTTATCACCACACAAAATTAAAACGTTTGCGACATATCAATTTACTACTTATTGATGACTGTTGTGGTAAATTTCATTATTGCTTAATAAAAAATCTATCACGACTAGTCTCTAAACAATTAAGTAAACATAATGGTGCTAAATATATTTGCGATGGTTGTTTACAATTCTTTAACAATAAAACTAAATTAGAAAGACACAGCGAATTTGATTGTGCGCATGTGCGAGTGAATCTACCTGCAGCTGATGAATTTCGACGCAATAAATTTGGTAAAGATATACCTAAAAATATTCTAAAATTTGAAAAAATTCAAGATCAGCTTTGCACTCCTTTTGTAGTTTATGCCGATTTTGAATCGATGTTAGTAGGCATTCCCAACACAACACCGAACAATAATCAATCTTTCACTGTAAAAACCGACCTACACATACCATATTCATTTGGATATTACATAAAATGTAATTTTGATGACTCTTTCTCATCATATAAATCTTATCGCGGGGAAAATTGTGCTGATACATTTATGCAATATTTAGAATTAGACATAAAATTTTTATATGAAAATTGTTTAAAATCTATAAAACCAATGAAAACCCCCACATTAAATCAATTAAACGAATTTAATAATTGCAAAGTTTGTCATATCTGTCGAGAATCTTTTACAGGTTTAGATACTCGGGTCATGGATCACTGTCATTTAACTGGTGATATTAGAGGAGTCGCCCACTCCATTTGTAATTTGCATTATCAAAATTCTAACGTTATCCCAATCTTTTTCCACAACCTTTCAAAATATGATGTCCACTTATTTATAAAACATTTAGCGCAAAATGGGGAGCAATTGGAGGTCATTGCTAAAAATAAAGAAAATTATATTAGCTTCACTAAATCAATCTTAATAGATAAAGGTGCAAATGGAGGATATTCTAAATATATCAAACTTAGATTTCTCGACTCATTTAAATTTATGCCAACGTCGTTGGAAAAATTAGCTAAAAATTTGGATAGTAAAGATTGCTTTGCAATTCGAAAATTTTTTAAAAACCCATATGAATTTGAACTTATTAGACAAAAAGGAGTTTTTCCTTATTCATATATTGACAGCTTTTCAAAATTGAATGAAACAATATTACCACCCCATCAAATGTTTTATAATCGATTAATAAAGGAACATATATCAAATGAAGATTATTTACGCGCTGTTAATGTTTGGAATACATTCAATTGTAAAAATTTAGGAGATTACAGCGATTTATATTTAAAATCAGACGTCCTTCTTTTAACCGATTGTTTTGAAAAATTTCGTTGCTCCACATTCTCATCTTACGGATTAGACCCAACAAAATATTTCACACTCCCATCCCTTAGTTGGAGTAGCATGCTTAAGCGTACAAATATTGAACTAGAACTTTTAACTAATATTGACTTACTTCACTTTTTCAAAAAAGGAATTCGCGGTGGTGTTTCTACATGTATTAAGCGAAAATCTATCTCAAATAATATTTATTTAAATGGGTATGATCCACTAAAGCCAATATCCTATATATTGTATTTAGATGCTACCAATTTATATGGATATGCGATGCAGCAAAAATTACCCTACGGAGGATTTTCTTGGTTAAATGTTGATGAAATTCAAAATTTGAATATATTGAACATTTCTGATAGTTCCGATGTGGGTTATGCATTAGAAGTTGATTTAGATTATCCTAGTGCATTACACGACTCCCATAACGACTTCCCGTTTTGCCCAGAAAATATCATTCCACCCAATGGAAAAATGGCAAAATTAATTCCAAATTTATATAACAAAAGAAATTACATCATTCACTATAGAGCTTTAAAGCAATGTTTGAAACACGGTCTTATATTACGTAAAATTCATCGAGTTGTTAAATTTAACCAATCTCCATGGCTGGCTTCATATATAAATTTGAACACCGATCATAGAAACAAAGCAACTTGTGACTTTGAAAAAGATTTATTTAAATTATTAAATAATTCAATTTTTGGAAAAACAATGGAAAACGTTGAGCAGCGTAGAGATATTAAATTACTATCACATTGGGAAAATGATAATTTTTGGGGTGCCGAAACTTATATTGCTAGACCAAATTTTAAAGATACTAGTGTATTTTCGGAAAATTTAATAGCGGTGGAAATGAATAAGGTAGAAGTCACATATGATAAACCAATATATGTCGGATTTGCGATATTAGATATTGCAAAAACCGTTATGTATGATTTCTATTATGATTTCATAATTCCACTGTATAAACAAAACGTTACATTATTATATACGGACACGGACTCCCTAATTTTAGAAATTAGAACGGAAAATGTTTATTGTGATATTAAACAAAATTTAAATAAATTTGATACGTCTAATTTTAAAGATTGCAATATTTTTGATATTCCAAAACAACCATCAGAATTAGGAAAAATGAAATTGGAATTCCCATCGCAAATTATTAGGGAATTTTATGGAACGGGTGCTAAAGCCTACTGCATAGTTTTGGACGATAATATAGAAATTAAAAAGGCTAAGGGGGTTTCCAAACATGTAATAGGAAAAGATTTAAACGCTTCTGATTATCGAAACGCAATCGAAAATAAGCAGGAGAAATATTGTCAGATGAGTGTTTTTCAGTCAACCCTTCATGAAATGTATACCGAATTACGAAATAAGGTCGCTTTATCATACTCTGATGATAAGCGTTATCTTAAATCTAATTCGCATACTACGCTAGCGTGGGGTCATGAGTCCATTCGACTTCATGAACTTATTGAGAAACTGAAGGTGAGTGAATAACACTATCTCACCCTAGTCACATAAAAAAATTTTTTATTGGAATTGCTTACAACTACTGGTTTTAAATAATTATTGCTTACAACTACGTACTGGTTTCAAATAATTGCTTACAACTTAAAATATCTTAATGCAATTTAAAATATTAATAATAAATTGTAAATTATGCATTACACACACACACACACCCTCTCCCCACCAACACACGCTCACACAATATATATATATAAGATTAAAAATTTACCGATGAAGCACACTATCACCATCACTTGAAAAATATGGCAAACATTTTGCAGCATTTTCAAATTAAAAATGATATTTTGAGGAATATGTTGGAGAATGGTGTCGAAGGTAATAAAAATATTGTGTTAATATTTTTATTGTTTTTCTAATACTCTTTATTTTTAGAATATCAATCTACAAATAAAATCTATGGTGATGTGGAAGTGATCGAAGCGGAATTTTTAAAACACATAGGAATAGGCGTTGATGTGGAGAATGATGTCGAAGGTAATAAAATATTGCGTTAATATTTTTATTGTTTTTCTAATGCTCTTTATTTTAGAATATCACTCGGCAAACGAAAAATATGATAATGATGATGATGATGATGATGATGGGGGTGAAACTAGTTTACTCAATTATAGAATGGATGATGGGATGGATGAGTACTTCCAGTTCGATGATTCCATCATTCAGGAAGCTGAGAAGGAAAAGGATGAAAAGAGAAAAAAAGAGTGTAAAAATATTGAAAATAATATTAAAAAAATAAATTTAGGAATAGAAAAATTAAAAAAAGTAATTTATAGGCAAGAAAAGAATGTACATAGTTTGAAAATTTTACTCAAGAGTAAATTAGAATATAAATAAATAAATAAATAGTACTACTATACATATAACCTTCTTTATTTAAAAAAAAAAAATAAATAATTTTTTTGTTTTACAAATTATTATTATTATCACACAATCTGATCAACATTGAGCCAGGAGTTGTGACTCTTATCTAACCCCAACCATTTAACAAACATTTTCTTTTTCTGTCTTTTTAAAATTTTTTCAACTAAATAAACATCTGGGTGTCTAACTTTTTGCAATTCTTGCTCATAAAAACAGCCTTTAATTTCTTCGTTGTTAATATCAGTAAGAAGATATGTTCTTGGTAGCGTCACTTTAACTTGTGAAATTTTAAATATTTCGTTAGACCAAGCTGGTGTGTATCCTTTCGAAAACGCATGTCTGTATTTGCTTATTCTAACACTATCGCCGATTTTAAATTTGGGTTTTTTCGGATCCACAACTTTTGGATGATTATACACAGTCTTTAAAAGTAATGGAACATGTTTTTTAGTAACATCCATCGGTTTTAAACCTATTGTTGAATGCTTTCTTGAATTATATACACCCACCAGTTTTTGCAATATATCGATCCATCGATAGTTTCCACGATAACTAAATTCCTTCCACATTAAATTTTTAAGAGTTCGATTAACTCTTTCTACTACCGAAGCTTTTTTAACGGAGTATGTACTATAGTGATTTATTTTATATTTCTTCATCAATTCTCGAAACTCCTTATTGTAAAATTCTTTCCCCAAATCCGTTTGCAAATTTTTTGGAATACTTTCTTTAAGAATCGCGTTCATAGCAGCGGTTACCTCGCGTCCGCTCTTGTTCTTTAAAGGTTTTGCCCAGACATATTTGGAGAACACATTAATGACGATCAATATAAATTTGAATCCTTTGTTTGTAGTTGATAATTGTGCTATATCTACTAAATCTGCTTGAAATAAGTCGTTCAATCCTTTAACTAAAACTGGTCTCCGCTGATAATTTCGGCGGGCAGATTTATGTAATTCATTTATAACATCTCTTTTTATATCCATCGTTCAATAATTTCTTATTTGATAATTTTAGCTTCTCGTAATTCTTCTTCTATGGATGCGATTTCGTTTACATGACCGTCGTGACCAGCAGATCGGGATGCTATTAAAAGTTTCAATCGCTCGATTATCTCATTTACATCGTCAAAATACACAAAATCTTTTTTCTTATTGTTGTATTGTAAAAATAGTGGAGATTCTAGAAAACCACCGCCCGTCTTTTTATTTCCAACTACACCTTTTTCTTTTAATGATGGTTTAATTATACTTTTATACTTGGATGTGCCAGTACCATTAATTTGAGCAGTAGATGAATAATTTCTACGAAATAAATTGGTTCTGTTTCCAATGTCAATATAGTTATTTTGATCATTTGTATTATACCCCACCGGATTTTTTTTAAATAAGAGCTCGTAAAGACCGGGGGTCCCATTATATTTTAAAGATTCATTACTTAATGGTGTTTTAATTATAATGTCGTCTTCATCAAAATCGAGTAATGAATCACCAATTGCAAATTTTGCAGTGTCTAAGTCATGTCTAACCCCATAATTAAAATCAAAAATATCCTTCGTATCTCTTATCATGTCTTCTATATATTGTCTTGGTAGTGGTGCGAAATTTTCTAAATATTCCTGAAATGCATTCGAATTTATCATATTATTCACTTCTCTAACTGTTTCATTATGAGCTTGACTATATTCTTCGTCGGTAAACATAGGATGTAAAATTGTTCGATTTAAATCAACATCATCAGGTTCGTGTTGATAAACTGCACCATCCTCTAAAAAATTTGGTGGTGATTTATAAATTTTCGGCTCGATCTCTGATTTACGTCCATATTTCTTCTTTTTTGAAGTCGGCGACATATCAATTTCCGACTTCATTTTCGGATTTATTTCAGGTTTTATGTTATGCGGTTGATTAAATTGTGAAACTATTTTTTGTAAAGGTTCAGTGATGGGTTTATACTTTTTAAATAAATCCATATTTGATTGGGTCATATCCGATTTTAAACTTTTATATTTCAATTTTACAGATTTTCTCGCTTGAATAAGATCATGAGTTAAACGTGTATCCATCGTGGTCACCTGAATACTAGCAGTTATTTTAATACCATATATTCTTATATAATAATAAATGTATCGAAGCCTTGTCTATAGCGACCACCTTTAATATCGCAAGATTTATCAATAACTAACATTCCATATTTATTTTGCCAACAAATATTGCATAAAGTTTTAAATTGATTAAAAGTCATATCCACTCCAACATGATCATCATAAACATGCTTTAAATTGGTATTATCTTGTTTAAACAAAATTATGAAATTTGCATTGTCTCTTATTAATTGTTTAGGAATTTTACTATATGTTTGACATAAGTAAAAAGAATCAATATTTTTATGTCTACCAAAACTGAAATACTCTCTCATGATATCTTGATTGGTGCAAGCCACATCATCAAAGATAAATATCGAGTTTCGTTTGATATCAATTGGCGATGGCACATCTTTTTCGCTTTCATATTCAAAATAACCAACCCCCTTTATAGGTGTCAAAACTTCTTTCAAAAATTTGTATTTTGGTTGAAATACTGATTTGGAATATAAATAAATATTTTCAAAACGAAGTCCGTTGGGGTGAAGAAGTAAACAGAGAAGAGCATTAGTTTTGCCACAGCCAGAATAACCAACAATCAAGCCCATTTTTGATGAACACCCCAACAAAACACCATGTTTAGGAAAAGTAATAGTTTCAACATCGTGGTTTGATATGGGGAGTTGATGATGTTGTTTCACTAAACGCATTTTTACTTATGCTTTTGTTTATAAAGAAAGCAGTATTATGTATTTAAATTATGATCTAAATTGTTTTAAAGCATTAATTACTACAAGGTGTAGCATTAATTAACACCGTGGTGTAGCGTTAAGTACCGGTACACCACCGGGTGATTAGCGGTATATACCGCTAAATACCGCTATATACTGCTAAATACCACCGCAGTATACTGTATTTTGAGATACATCATAAATACTGTGATACCGTAGTATACACAGTATAGATGGCGTACTGTGAATACCGTGTATACTATAGTATCGCAGTATTTGTGGTACACGGTATATAAAGAGAGATCTTATTCATCTAGCTGTAGAATAAAATGACTTGTGCAATTTGCTTAGAAGAACTAAGTGATTACTTAGGGGTTCTAAATTGCGGTCATTCGTTTTGTGAAACCTGCATAGTGGCCTGGTCGGTGAGCAGCAACACCTGTCCAATAGGTAGAGAGGAGTTTTTAAAAATTGAAGTATATAACTTCAAAATTTGGAATAAAACTCTTTATTTAGTGAAAGAAGAAGAAGACGAAGAAGAAGACGAAGAAGACGAAGAAGAACGTATTGCACCTATTTTTTTTATTGATGTGTTATACGATTTGGGCGAGTTAAGCGAAGATTATGACTATGAAGACGATGACGAATATGAAGACGATGACGAATATGAAGACGATGACGAATATGAAGACTATGGCGATTATGAAATATTTTAAAACTATGTGAAAATCATATGTATTAGGATGTAAATATAATATAGCGGTATATAGCAGTATTTAGTAGTATATCACTATACCGTTAAATACCGCTGTACACCGCTATATGGTTACACTGCAGCGCTGATTGGCGTTCATTTGCAATACCACGTTGGAAATCGTAATCTATAATTTATTATTATAAATATTGTTAGTCAACCAACATAAATTTCAGTTAGAGTTTGTAATACAATGCTGATACATCGTAGACGTGGTGCTGGACTAGTTAATAATATAATAAATAAACTACCCTTTGAATTACATATTCCGGGTTATAGGTATCTAATATATATATTCTAAGTATTTAAGAATTATGAATTTAATAATATTTCTTAAAGATTTTGTGGTCCCGGTACGAAGTTAAACCAACGTTTAGATAGAGGTGATTCTGGTATTAACCAACTAGATGAAGCTTGTAAAGAGCACGATATAGCATATTCAAATTTTAAAGATATATCTGATAGACATAAAGCAGATAAAATACTAACCGATAAGGCTATACAAAGAATAAGTTCGAAGGATTCATCACTTGCAGAAAAAATCGCTGCTATGGGTGTAATAGGGGTTATGAAAGCCAAAGTAAAAATGGGGATGGGTTGTAAAAGATCTAAAAAACCATCGTTTAGACAGACGTTGAAAAAAACCGCAGACGTTTTACGTCGAAGTAAAAGCTCAGATTTATTAACTAATGCGAAAATCGCTCTTTCAACCATTAAGCAGAAACCTAAAAAACCACGAGTTATTCCGATACCAAAAACTGGTGGTTTCCTACCTCTAATCCCTATATTTGCCGCTCTAAGTGCTTTAGGAGCTTTGGGTGGTGGTGCTGCAGGAATCGTTAAAGCCGTTAATGATTCAAAAAGTGCCAGCGAAAATTTAAAAGAGGCTCAACGACATAATAAAAACATGGAAGCCATTGCCATAGGCAAAGGTCTTTATTTAAAACCATATAAAAGTGGACTTGGATTATATCTAAAGCCATATTCAAAAAACTAATAGCATCGCTACCGAAAAAACCACTAACAAACATCGATTTACTTCGAATAGTTAAAAAATTAAAAATTCCACATTTTAGAGGAGTGTTTATGAAAAATACTTTACCGAAAAAAATATATATGTTTGAATGTGGTATAGTTAATTTGGAGGAAGATTTTAAATCCGGTTCTCATTGGACTGCATATGTTAAACATCACAATGATATTTTATATTTCGATAGTTATGGAAATCTAGCACCACCTCCACAATTAATCAAATATTTCGGTAGCAATAAGAAAATCAAATATAATTATGACAGATACCAAAAGTATAACTCATTCAATTGTGGACATCTGTGTTTAGACTTTTTATATAGACATTCCACTAATTATTTACATCAGTGTTAAGTCAACCACCCACGAAATGTCATATGTAATCAGTGTAAGCGGTAATAGCTCCGAATTGTATTCGGAAATTAATCCGACTATATATGCTGATGATGGACAATATGTACTAGCTTTAACAAATTTTGAAACTTATAACACCATACATAATGTTAGGGTTGGCTGTAATAAATTTTACTATGGTGATGATGTTGTTTTCTCGGCACCCGCTGGTGCGATGAGTATTGAAAAGTTAGTTCAAAATGTGCAAGCACATTTTAAAAATCCCGATGCTATTTCCATTGTTTCGACGAATAATAATAAAATAGTACTAAAATGTGCATCCTCGGCAAATTCTGAGAGAAATGATAGTGTATTAAAAGGTCTTACATTCAAGACAACAAGCATAAAATCAAAACAATACACATTAGAGTTAAAAGATGTAATTTTCCAAAACACTCGAAAAGTGAATCAGTTTTATTATGATAATGAAAAAAGTTTAAACTTTAACCTTGACATAGGCTCTTATGAACTCACTCAAATTCTATCATCACTACAAAAAAAAATAGATAAACTAGTGCCTAATAAGTTCATTATTACAGATTTTGAGGTGCGTTTAAAATCACTACCAAAATCACTCAATAACGACAAAGAAATTGATGGCGATATTAAACCACTCTTGGGTTTTATAAAAGAAGAAAATGGGGATTATGTATTAGATTTATCTAAAACGCAAACCAAAATATTGAAGACTTACAATAAGTTTTATACGGATTTGGAAAAAATTATTGAAATTCCTAGTGGGGCTTATGAAATCAGTGATATTCAATCATATTTACAAACACAGTTAAGTGCCACTAATACCTCCCTAGAACTCACAGCTAATGCTAATACTTCAAAAGTGAACATTAAATGTACAGAACGTATTAATTTTAACAAACCCGATAGTATAGGACCATTATTGGGTTTTGATAAGAAATACATTATTAAAAATACTTCAACAGTATCTGATCATGGTGTCAATATTTTATCTGCTAACACTATCTGTATTGAGTGTAATATTACGACCGGTTCTTATAGAAATGGAAAGCTGAGTCACGTAGTGCATGAGTTTTTTCCATTAGTTCCACGCGGGTATAAAATAGTTGAAACCCCATCTAATGTCATTTATTTACCTATAACCACTCAATTTATAACAAATATTTCAGTTAGAATAATAGATCAGAACGATCAGGTTATAGATTTTAACGGGGAAGAAATATCAATAAGGTTTCATTTAAAAAAACTCTAAAGATGGTAATCCAATATTCTAGAAATACACGTCAACAATATAAGCATCTGTCTAACATAAAAAGCATCAGTCGAAAACCTTCAACGGGTGTGATAACACCAATTAATAGAGCGTTTTTGAAAGCTTTAGGTTATAAAGTACTTGTGTGAAGATGGGGATTTTGGATGTTGCAGAAAAAATTATAGAAGATAATTCGATTACAAATGCAGAATTTCATACACATCAACCATATGCTTCCACATCATTTGCTAATAACGATGAAATTAGAATCCCTATTCAACAGCTGGATGCATATACAGCACCTAGTCTTAGCTATCTTTATATTGAAGGCTCGCTAAAAACAGATGGTGGAATTACTTCACAGACAGCCCATTTCGTTAACAATGGTGTAGCATTTTTATTCAGCGAAGTTAGATATGAATTAAACGGGGTTGTAATGGATTCCTCTAGAAATCCAGGTGTTACCACTACCATGAAATCATATACATCATACTCCGAAAACGAATGCTTGAAATTAAAAAACGCTGGGTGGAATCCAAAAGCAAATAAAGAAATGGTACTAAATCAAGGTGTCGATGGACATTTTAATGCTTGCATACCATTAAAGATGCTTTTGGGTTTTTGTGAGGATTATAATAAAATCATATTGAATGCAAAGCAAGAACTGGTATTGATAAGAAGTAACAGCGATGTAAACGCATTGGAATCTTCAAAGGTTGATGAAAAGCTTCAGGTTACCATTAATAAACTATTTTGGAAAGTACCACACATAACGGTTTCGTTGGAGGAACAGCTACGTTTAACAAAGTACATCGATAAAAACATAGAAATCCCCATAGCATTTAGATCGTGGGAACTTCACGAATATCCGCAATTACCTTTAACAAATCGTCATTCATGGACCGTAAAAACTTCCACTCAAGTAGAAACACCTAGAATGATAATAATAGCATTTTCAACAAATAGAAAAAACAAAATTAATAAAGATATGAGTAAATTTGACTATTGCAATTTGGTAAATTTAAACGTTTATTTAAATTCAGAGCGTTACCCCTATGATAATTTAAATATAAACTATCAAAAGAATTCATTTTCAATTTTATATGAAATGTTTGCAAATTTTCAACAAACATATTATGGTAAAGAAAACGAACCAATGTTTACTCCTGAAGAATTTAAAGCTAACGCTCCAATGGTGGTGGTAGATTGCACTCGTCAGAAAGAGGGTCTTAGTAAAGGACCAATAGAAGTGAGGGTAGAATTTGAATGTGCGGATAATATAAAAGAAAACACAACAGCTTATTGTTTACTTCTACACGATCGTGTGTTTAATTATAATCCACTTACAAACTCAGTGAAGCAAATATGAGCAATATAATAGTTTTGGATGTGCAAGGGTTTAAAACTTCCAACCTAGTATTTTCACCGAAGGAGTTAGCTGTTTATGATGGTTTCAAAACAGCTCATTACATATTTAAATCACCTTTTCGATTTAATTGTTTACCACTGGAATTCCAAAAACAAGCAAATTATTTAATGAAAAACCACCATGGAATACTATGGGAGAGTGGATTTACACCAGTTTATAAATTTAATGATATTGTGAGAAATTTAACATCATCTGTTGATGTTGTATATGTGAAAGGGCGCGAGAAGACATTATTCATACAAAACATAATTGGCAAATCGGTGACAGAATTCGATGAACAACCAGCACTACCAATGGGGAAACCATCGTGTTTTTATCATTCACTAACAGATTGTATTTGCGCTCTCACTAATGTATTTTATTTGTATAACGAGTATCTTATGCGTGAATAAATTGATTTTTTTACATTGTTTTTTTATTGTGGGGTTAGTTTGTTATAGTTAGTACATGAAGAGCAGTTACGTGATAACCATGTGGGTATATGCTGAAGAAGAAGGTCGTCTTATTTCTTTCAGAGATTGGAAGCACCCCTTTGTAGATTCGAAGGAGTTGGTAAAAGCTGGGTTTTACAATTTATACGATGACGATAATGTGCGGTGTGCGTATTGTGCAATCATTATTGGTAGATGGGAAAAAGGGGATAATCCTATAGAAGAACATAAAAAATGGTCTCCAAGTTGTCCTTTTATTATAGAAGGAGAATCGCTTATTAAAATGTATGCGGAAGAAAAAGGTCGACTTATGTCGTTTAAAAATTGGGGTTATACCTTTATAGACCCTAACGAATTAGCAAAAAACGGATTTTACAGCTTAGGAATTGGTGATATTGTTCGGTGTGCGTTTTGTGCAGTCGTTATAGGAAATTGGAAGAATGGGGATATTCCAAGAGTTAAACATGAAAAAATATCTCCAAAATGCCCCATGACTGGACATGATGTTTGTGGGATATACAAAGTTTTACCTAATTCAATACCAGAAAATTACCTAAATATAACTACAAAAGTTGAAGATCTAAATGATTCCGATGATAGTGAAGATGTTTGTGAAAATTTTTCTGATGGTGATGGGGGAGATGTTTGTGGAATACATAAAGTTTTACCTGATTCAATACATGAAAATTATTCGAAGATATCTATAAAAGCTAACAATAAGTTCCCTTGTCCATCTTGTATATTACAATAGTTGTAAAATCAAGATTTTGTGTGAATAATAAAAAGAAATTAAAAAATTATTTTGTTGATTTATTTGTTTTTACAGGAAAAGTTTACATTGTCTCAATTTAACTCTTAAACTAATATATACAACCGTTAGAATATATAGCACAATACTTGTGAAAAATAAAAATTCGAAAACGATTGCATTGATATGCAGGGTGTTGTAGTTATGTCTGAGTTCGTTCAATTTGAGTACCAAATATTCACCGGGGTTTCTTATTTGACTTGTATCTTGAAGCTCAAAGATGATTTCATAATATAAAAGGAGTTTGTCACTTTGAATTAATAATGGATACGTAATAATGTATTGGTCACTTTGCATGATATCAATAGACATTTTATCGAATATTTCACAATGTTTTGATGGTTCATCAATATCCAAATATTGGGTGCAAATCATGGCGTTTTTTAGATTTCTCGGACATGTTAGAATAATAGTGTTGTTCAAAATCGTCGTTATGAAATAAATTAAAGTGGAATTCATTTTAACTACCACCAACAAACACATCTATTTCGTTTAAGATATTGACGATTAATAATTAGTTTTGTAATACCCAATCACTATATTACAATGGGTTTAACATTAAATACACACATGTGTTTTTTATAATAATTTTTATTACATTTCACCATTAATACATTCTACTAATTTATTTTCTACTACAAGACCATATGGTAGAAAATCTATTATTCCACTTATAATATCGGTAAACTTTTTATTATTTAATATTCTACAAAACGTTTCTAATGTAATTAAATTTTTTAAAAACTTATCGCATAACTCTACTTGAGCTTCATATTTCTCAACAATTTCTTCAGCCTCGGTTATATTTGGATAGCCTGACTTCATATATACAGCCCCATGATGAATATCGAATGCCATATCTGATAAAGAACACTTCCTTCGATCGATGGCTGAATTTAGATCGACAGCTTTTGGATAATGTTGTTCAGCGTATGCCATCCACATTCTATAATTTGATCGCATTAGCAACTTCGACATCAACTATTATTTTCTCAGGGGTGAACTGCATCATCTCCAACAGTGCATGTGCATTAAATCCATCCGAATCGAGATTTACAAATTTTGAAATATTAGACGCTTTTTCTACGAGACTTGAAACATTATTATTGATGATGTTTGAATAATACACATCGAAGGATTGTTTATGCAATACTGTTAAATAGGCATTTACTAAATGAATCAATTCCCATAAGCCTGTAACGGATTCAAAACCTAAGTAAACCCAAAAATCTTTTTCTTTATATAATTTTATAACTTTTGTATTTTTAAAGTTGTGAAATTCAATAGTGAATGAATCAAATATTGGAACCCACTTTGAATCAACTTCGTTAAAATATGAAGTTAACATCGGTTTGTAAAAACTAAGCCTTTTCCAATCGTCTTCACTCAATGCAACTTTCTGTTTAATGCCGCTAATTGTAATACTTGGTTGCAAATTAAATTTAGATAACCCGATTGAGATGTTTTTAGAGAGAGATTTGTTTAGTGGATATGATTTTTCATTTAATAATTCCACTGTAACAAAGTACTTATCAATTATAATAAAAATTAATTAATAAATAATTTACTTACTTGTTAAAGTTGATTTTACTTGGACGAGGGTAGATCGATAAAAAATAATATAAATTATTTGTTGATTTACTGTGTGCACATATCTGTTGAAATATACGTAGTGTTGAATACTCAATGCATCCAATATATACCCTCTGTACTGATTAGTGCTTGACCTTGAAGCTTGCAGTAACTAAGAGTAGCATATAAGAGTTCACCCCTCCACTTAACCACCTTTAAAAAAATTTTTTTTTTTTTAAAAACAACCTTGAAATGTGATTTCACAAATGACCTTGATCATGTCTTTGACAAGACAAGACCTTGAGAAGTGGGAGGAGATTTTCTCCAATAGGAGTTTGACCTTGTGAAGTGGGTGTGGCTTTCGATCAATAGGTGGTCGACCTTGAAAAGTGGGTGTGGCTTAGGATAATTATGTAGTCGACCTTGAGAAGTGGGTGTGGCCTTGGGGAGTTGGAGTGGGGGGTGATGTGCACTCTCAATTTATATCTACTAGCAATGAACGTTAAGCCGCCCACCGGAGCACTAAAGCATAGGTCTTTCTGGCATTTTCCAGATCTGCCCATGGTCAATCCGGAGCTGTTCACAGATATTTTGGAAGAATAAAAACAAACTCCGAACGTTTCAAATATCTTAGCTACGACACTGCTTTCACATAAAATTGTGATGGGAGACGTGAGTCACTGCCACTCATTAGGAATTTTTACAGTTTATGAAAATATTTAAATTAGTCATTTTGTATATTTATATTGATTTTCTATGTTTCTGACGAAAAATTTGGAACAAAATTATAAATATTTTCATGTTTTCCAACGTTTAATTACGCCCCTGACTAGATTGATTGTCGGTAATGTAGTCTTTTTCAGTTGGTAATTGTAAGTTAACTACAGAAACGTGGCAATCGTTTCCTGATAATTTGTTAACGTAGCAGTGCAGTGTATATTAAAGTGACGTACAAAATTGCGAGAACATAAATGTGGAGTGTTATGAACAAAAAAATAAAATATTTATATCGAACAGTGCTACCTACGTAGCCAAAAACAAAAATTAAGGACTTCAAATAGATCCATCGATAGGGATAAATAATAATGTTGAATTATCATGGGTAAGAACTTTGTTTCCATTATTTAATTTAGCTAATCTGCGTTTTTGGCATATAATATTTATATTGAGGAAAGCTTGACGAATTTAGTCAACCGATATTTGGTTACACTCGAATGGCACTCTAGATTCCACACAAATCTACCCTATGCACATTTACAAGTTTTGGTTATTTAGATTAGCATTCTATTCACACTACTCTACAAGTGGTATGTTATCGGTTTTCTATTTATGATTTGTGTGCTTTAAAATTAAATTGTATGAATAGCAATTTTTAGAATTAATTTTTAAATTTTTAGGATTGGTATTTATTCCACTTCTTTGAGGACTTCAGTTTCTAATTTAATTGCTCTGGTAACAGAAAATGATGGTCAGCAGAATGAAATGGTTTCGTGACCAAACTTCCATTGATAGTTTTACATTTTTGATTGTTTATGGGTAAGTTCTTCAACTTAATTTATATTCGAGCTCAAATACAAGCTTTGCAAAATTTAATAAATGATTCGACATTTACCATATTTCACCACAGTTTTCTCTTAATTTTATAATGAGGTGTAATGACGAAAGTTACTAAAGAGTAATTTCCCAGTGCATGTGATTTGCTATAATTTAAAATCACTGCACAGTGCGTTATATTCATAATCTAGCTAGACAAACCTAAATGACATAGAAAAACATAAATTTTCTTTTTAAACGGTGTTTTTTGGGTCACTGCATCCTAGTCGGATAGAAAATATGCAAAAAATTTAATGGGTCCGGAAGGCGGTTATTTTAACGATTTTAACGACTTTAGGGTAAAAATTGGGCGTGGAACCCCAACAATTTTCCTCGTAGTACTTATAGTTTTTGCCCCCCCCTAGACAATTTTCTGTGGGCGCCCTTGTATACAGAATGTAGAGCGGTATGGGTTTTACTATAAAACATGAAAAATGAGCAAAATAAATTTGAAAGATATAATCATTATTATCGGTTGAAGCACTTGATTAAAATCCAGCGTCCTTGCTACTTCTTCGGCTTCAGTTCTGAGGAAATCTGCGTTTGGTTCAATCAGTAATTGAATCACCACAGTTGATGGGCTGACTACATCACAGTGGAGTCTAACAAATAATAAAAAATATTTAATTCTTTCGTTGCTTTGCAATTTTAGGTTTTTGTTTGTGAGAAAATCAAAGATCGAATATAATGATCGCATGGTTTAAAACTGGACATACAGTTACATTATAATGATGTCCACAACTTCATATAACAGATATTCTTATTCGTGTCGACTAGGAAACAAAATGCTTTTGTTTAGTTTCTCTGCTAAGAGCTTTGTCTTTTGTTTTCGGT
Source organism: Cantharis lateralis (assembly GCA_963170105.1). NCBI lineage: Eukaryota > Metazoa > Arthropoda > Insecta > Coleoptera > Cantharidae > Cantharis > Cantharis lateralis. The sequence goes on from OY720628.1 coordinate 28,505,038, forward strand.
TATTTATTGGTTTAATATTGATTTGAAGATGGCTACATTTTTCTTTAGATTATCAAGACCATGGTTTCTGAAATTTTGAAAAAATTACAAATGAGATGTCTTGTAGTTGGTTGACAACATTTATTTTTTATAAAAATGCTTTCCACATATTTAACATGAACATAAAATTGTATGATTCAACTTGACCGAGTAATAAAGCTATTATACACATCTTCAAATGAAGAATCTTCAGAAATTTCTTTTAGAATGTATAACTTTATTTACTTAATAAATTTGTAATTTTTCCCAATTTAAGAATTGAAAAAGAAAAAAATTGAACAGCTTTTGGATCTCAATATTGTAGCTGGCTGCATTGACTCATCAAATTTGGAGAATGTGCAGCACAAGGCACTGGAACCTCGTCTGCAAGCTTTTCTCCCGTTTTATATTTTGATAACACAAAATCAACAAATCGTTCTTCAATTTGACATAAGTGTTCTTTCTGAGGTATATCGGGGGTACGATCTATTATGCATTTTTAATATTATTTATAACTAACTTCGTATCCGGCTTCGCCCGGTTTGAAAATCTAAATATAAAACTCGTTTTTTACTTCCTGATTCGAATGTAGAAGGGTATTTTTACTGTAATAAAACATTTAACCAATCAGGTTCCTACTTCCTCTTTCTCCTCCCCTTCCTCTTAAAAAAAGTATAAATAGAAACAAAATTAACCTTGAAACAGAGTAGTAGCCATGAAGCCAATTTGTTTCTTTGTTTTTAATACAAAATACTAATAAAACGCACTTTTCTATAATTTTTAAATTTAAAAAATAATTTTATTTAACCAATTATTGGTTCCTACTTCCTTTTCCTGCTCTACTTCGTCTTCTAATAAGGATCTTTGGAAGTCACGTAACTATACTGACAATTCCTCTTCTTTCTTTTTCTTGTTCAAATAGACAACAGCCATTTCCTCATCTCTCTCTTTCTTTATCGTAAACGTTTCGCTGCGACTTTTTTTTGCAATAAGTAATTTAGTACAAAGCGTAGGGTTTCCGCTAAAATCTTGCAATACTTCTTTTAAAGCCTATATAGTGGCTCGAGTGTATTCCTCTTTTACTTTCCAATCTTCATACTTTGAGAAAGATAAAGCCCTGTTTAGCGCCCCTTCCACAACCTTATTTAAGTCTCGCAAAGACATTTTTTGTTTACGTTCAACAAGATTAATTTTAATAATTTGATTAACGTAAGTTCGATGTAATTTAATTCTGGAAATTTTACTTTTCCACCAGCGCAGGACATTCCTGTTGTTAATAAATATGAAAAATATGGATTTTATTTCATTTCAACTTTTTTTTGCTCTAGTTCGGACTTCGGTAGGTTTTTAAAGTATATTTTTCGGTTCAATTAAAGGTGTTAACTTTTTTTCACAATATAGAAGTAAATGAAGAAGTATTTGCTGAAGATTTGCCAAATATATGAAATCAGGATTAGTGTACCCGGACTCATAGTTTGTTAGCTGCACGGGTAAGATTTTACATTATCTGGCCGGACGTCAAGGTGTTAAAATTTATTCTAAACAAATCAATTCCATAGGAGTATAAAATATCCCCTGGACATTATTCTTTATCAAATTAAATCTAAGAGTATTGACAGTAATCTTTTATAATGGTATAAACTATAAAACTTCTTTATACTATATATTGGTTGTTTTTCTAATTGGAGAGTATTCAAACTGTTTGTTAGATGTTCCAACTCTTGACCATCCCACATAGAGTTGACCATGGGCAAAGCAATCTTCTTGTAACTATAACCCAACAAGTTGCAGTGTTTGTCCCTGTGAGTTATTGATTGACAAGGCAAAACTCAGTCTCACTGGAAATTGCAAACGCTTAAACTGGATTGGAACATCTCATGTTATCAGGGGTATTCTCGGAATAAACGTGTGTTCCCCTTTGCCACAACCAGTTAGTATTTGAGCTTCAATAATACGGGGGTGTAATGCTGTTACAATTAGTCGTGTACCATTGCAGAGCTTAGGTTGATCCAAATTCCGCAAAAGCATTATTGGAACTCCAACTTTTAATCACAATATGTGAGGTGACAATCCTGAAACTTGAATATTTTACAGAAGATACAGAAAATGCCGGCATCCTCACCGGCATTTTGCTGTACAACCCAGTCTTTTCGAAAACCCACCCGGGAGGGAATAAGCCTCTAACCAACGACAAGTGGCTTATCCCTAACGATGGAGATCATTCTATGTGCCACGTGCGTCTTTAAAAGAAGATGCTGTCTTCTTCTTCTTCACTTCAGGGATTAGGATCATATGTCCTGTTCCGGCGTCTATCTTTTCCTCGGTCTTCCGACATCTCTTCTTCCTTTCGGTTTGTAATGCCATCATCATCATCATTACGAAACGGGTAGTGGTCAAGGTCCACTTCGCACTGAAGCTCTAGGCTTATTGTGCCCCGTTTTCCCATTGAGTTGTTAAGGGAAGTTATAAGTATTTCGATCCACAGCTTGATGTTCACCAGAGGGCTGAGCTAAGAAATTCTGCCGAGTCCGGGGTTTGAACCCAGAATCTCCGCTCATAACTTCAACTAGCGATCACATCAAGCCACCGCTGTGTTTGTAATGCCATGCTTTAAGAGGAATTCTTTCGGATGACATGCTTTCTTAAAGGTTACTCCATTTCAACCGATTTTCTTTTGTTTCTTGATTTAGTTCTGTAACTTTCAGCTCGTTTCTTATTTCTTGAGTTCTTTTTCTATCCAGCTGTGCTTAAAAATTTCATATCTGCGCTTTGGATGTTGTTAAAAAGTTTCTTCCTAACTACCCAGGTCTGGCTTGCGTACATTATCGTTGATATAGCTATCGTTTTGTAGAACTTAATCCTAGCTTCTTTTCTAGCTGTGGTTCTTAAATTTCGATGTATGGTGTCACAGATTGTACGGAATGTTGTTATTTTTTCTTCTACATCTCGCTTTTCTTGATAGGTTAGATCTGCACCGATGTATTTAAAATGCTTCACTTGGATCAAATGGATCGTCCTTTTCTGAATCCTACTTGTTCTTCTGATATTAGGGCATCTGCTATTACTTTAAGTCGTTGATTTAAAATTCTAGCATATATCTTATATACTGCCACTACTTAGTAGGCTAATACCTCGGTAATTGTTTGTGTTATTGCGACTTCCTTTTTTATGAATAGATATAACCCTAACTTTAAGCCATTCTGCAGGTATCTTGTGTGATTTCCAGCTAGTATTCAGGAAATGTTGTAGTCGTAAGTGGAACAGAAAACCACTGTATTTAATTTACGATGAAGATCATATTATGTGCCCAGTGCGTCTTTAAAAGAAGATGTTATCGCTGCGGTGTCCAGACGCCCCGAACCGGGTATTTCACAATCCAAAACGCAAGTTGCGAGTCGGTAAATCAAATTGGTACACAAAAGTACAAAAGTTCAGTGCAAAGCGGGGCTGTCGCTGTCTGGATTGGCTTCGGTCGTCTGACTTCGGGACAGGCGGGGAACAGGGCCTCCACTATTGACTCCAGACGGTCCTCCGGCACTCCGTTTGTACTTCTGTGGCCCAAACGATTTGTCGCTATCTTGTAGCCTTTCCCCAGACATCGTTGTCCAGTTCCTGGAGCAAGCTTTCCCAGCTTTTGCGTTGGCTTCTATCAATTTTAGCTGCCTGTCTCTTCCTCGCCTTTCTGAGTTTTTCTCAAAGTTGTTCTGCTGCTTCAGGATGCCTGGCAGCAGTTCTGCAGTATTTTCGTCTGGCTGCTGTACAGTCCTTCCTGAGGGTAGCCATCTCGTCAGCCCACCTGTAGACAGGTGATCGTCTATTTGAGGTTTTCGGCATGCAGTATTCGCATGCTTTCAAAATGTGCTGTTCCAGTGCTGCACTCGAATCTTCCTCTATTTGGTTTTGTGCAAGGAACTCGGCGAGTCTTTCCTCCACGCTCACCTGCTTCCAAGGTTGGACTTTTCCGCTTGTTGTATCTGGTACTGGATGTAGCGATGGTCGCTACCTGACTCCTCATCAAGTACCCTCCATTGGTCGATTAGACGTGCCATCGACTGGGTTTCCAATGTAATGTCGAGGATCGACTTTGACATTCCTCTTTCGAACGTGGGCACATCGCCTTCGTTCACCACCACCATCTCCAGCTCCGCCGCTAGCTCGGCAAGAAGCGTCCCCCACCAGTTCTCTTGGTGGGAACTCCATTCCGGTGACTTGGCATTAAAGTCCCCCCGACAATTGCGGGCCTCTTCCTCTACCCGATATGCCTGAATAGAGAGCCGACCTCGCGCTCGATGCTTGCCGGGTCGTCGTTTGGCGAATAATAGCACGAGAAAATGTCGAACTCGCCGAGGTCCACCCAGGCAAAGGCATTGCAAGAACCGCTTCTTGTAGTTATTATGTCGGCCGCTGTTATTATTGCTGATTTTCCGTCTAAGCTTATAAGCCGGGAAGTCAGGGATGGCAAGCGGAAACTTCTGCAGGCAGATCCGACTAAGCGCAGAGAAGGTTCCGCTGCTTTAACTATAGAAAATTAAACAAAAACGGTTCCGAAGCAGCTCTGGGGAGGATGTCGGGCAGAAGCCGAGAAATACTCTCTGACTCTGCATCCGGCAACCATTCCAACCTTGATCTTTCTCAGTTCAAGGATTTGTTTCGCCGTATCTTCATCCTAGCGGACTATCGCCGTCTGGGTGCCACCGCTGCCGTACACCTATCTTCTAATGCTTTTATTATGCTTTGCGTAAACTGAAATATAGCCGTATTGACAGACCGACCCTTAAAATACCCGTGTTGAAATCTTGAAAAAAGATTACAAGACTTGAAAAACAACACTAAACGGTCATACATAGCCAGTTCGAAAAGCTTTGAAAATGATGGAAGCAAACTTAGCGGTCTATAGTTCTTCATGTCTTCCACGTCCACTTCGCCCCTCTTGTATAGAGGCCTTATATAATATGGGGGCCATATTAAATATGAGTTCCTTACAACCTTACGTGCGCTTAGAAAGACAGAATCTGCAGGAAGTAATGGCTCAAATGCGCTGCTACACCGGGAGTGGCTAAATCGATGAAACCATGCAACGGGGCTGCCGTCTCTCGACGATCTAACGGTAAGGTGTCGAGACATGCATCCGCCGTGCCTATAACTAATATATGTTCAAATTTTAGGTCACAGGAATATAAATTTTTTACAACCTTACGTGCGTTTGCAAAGGCAAAATCTGCAGTAATTATTGGCTCAAATACGTTCTGCCACACCGGGAGTGGTCAAAACGACGAAGCCATGCAGCGTGGCTTACGTCCCTGGACCATCCAGGTCTTCACGTGCGCTTGCATATGCTAAGAGTGAGAGCAATCATGGCTCAAATTCGGTCTTTCACTCCGGAAGGAGGCAACACGGCGAAGTCAAGCATTATCACTAGCATGGTGGAAAATGTCAGTTGGGAGGAAATGAAAATTTTTGGTTATGTTTTCAAGATTATTGTTTCTTTCAACCTACGGCCTATGTAGATTGGGCGTTCTCACAAAATCGCGCTTCAGGATCCTGCGATAACCTATAACATTTCCTTGTCGGCAGAATCGATCGAGTCGTGGGTTAACGGTCGACTATTTACAATGGTAAAATTTCTGGAATTTCCAAATTTAAAAAGCGTTCGGCCCGAACGATAGTTTTATTAAAGTTAACTTTGGCTTCTCTAAAGCCACCAATCCATCCTACTTCTTTTATGACTCAAATCGGAATGCCATCTCCGGCGCTGTTCATGGTAGATCGTTGCCAGGTGCGTTTGAGGGAGTGGCATGTGAGAATGATTCTCACAGGGGTTGAAATTCGAGTTGTTTGTCGTCATAGAAAATGACGAATTGGATTTTTTTACTTACTCAACTGGTCTGAAAATGCTTCTAGGTCAATCGTAGCGCCAGAAGTCCTCGTGATGGTATTTCCCCAGGTTGTTAACGAGGGTGTTGTCGACATTTCCGGTTGTGTACAGAAATGGTGTCGGCATATCAAATCAAATCGCGGTGGGGACAGTGCGGGAAAGCCGCTATAAGATCGGCGATTGAGGAGTTAAACTCTAAGAACACTATACAATGGCAGATCTCGCCGAAAGGCCTTCGAAAGCTTTTGCATTGAGCCGTGCCATCTCCGTCACCGAATTTTCGAAAACGAACCCGGGAGGGAATAAGCCTCTAACCAACGACAAGTGGCTTATCCCTAACGATGAAGATGTTGTCGCTGCGGCATCCAGACCTTCCGAACCGAGTATTTCTGAATCCAGATCGCAAGTGGCGAGTCGGTGAATCAAATTGGTTGTGCCTTTCCTTATAAGCACCAACGCAGCTACCTTCGAGTTGTACGGGTAGCTGCCGCTCGTCAGGATAGAGTTAAATGTGCGTAGCAATAGCTGAGGCTGTAGCTCTCACACCCTTCTGACCAGAGCCGCTGGAATGTTATCAGGACCACGGGCCTTGTTCAGGTTGACTTTTGACACCGCTGACGCCCAGCTCCAGTTCAGTGCAAAGCGGGGCTGTCGCTGTCTGGATTGGCTTCGGTCGTCTGACTTCAGGACAGGCGGGGAACAGGGCCTCCACTATTGACTCCAGACGGTCCTCCGGCACTCCGTTTGTACTGCTGTGGCCGAAACGTTTTGTCGCTATCTTGTAGCCCTTTCCCCTGATACCGTTGTCCCGTTCCTGGAGCAAGCTTTCCCAGCTTTTGCGTTGGCTTCTATCAATTTCAGCTGCCAGTCTCTTCCTCGCCTTTCTGAGTTTTTCTCTAAGTTGTTCTGCTGCTTCAGGATGCCTGGCAGCAGTTCTGTAGTATTTTCTTCTGGCTGCTGTACAGTCCTTCCTGAAGGTCGCCATCTCGTCAGTCCACCTGTAGGCAGGTGGTCGTCTATTTGAGGTTTTCGGCATGCAGTATTCGCATGCTTTCAAAAGGTGTTGTTCTAGTGCTGCACTCGAGTCTTCCTCTATTTGGTTTTTTCGAAAACCCACCCGGGAGGGAATTTGCCTCTAAACAACGACAAGTGGCTTATCCCTAATGATGAAGATCATTCTATGTGTTTGCTGGCCAGTTAGCCGCCCAGTGGTTGTTTGGTTCGCTGACTATAGCGTGATATGGTTATAGTTGCTGCGCATCGTTTCCTGCAGCAGATTCTGGGCAGCTTTGGCGCAATTCAGGTTAATCTGAACAACCTTCATTTTTCTCCGAATGGGCACACTTCCGGCTATTCGTCCGGTGGGGCCCCCCAATGTCATAGCATCTCTGCCCTGCCTTGCAGTCGGCGATCTTGTGCCCTTCCTTTCCGCATTTGATGCAGGCTTCGCCCCTGGTTCCGAAGCAACTCTGGGGAGGATGTCCGCTTCCCCAGCATCTGGGGTAGAAGCCGAGAAAATACTCTCTGACTCTGCATCCGGCAACCATTCCAACCTTGATTTTTCTCAGTTCAAGAATTTGTTTCGCCGTATCTTCATCCCACCGGACTATCGCCGTCTGGGTGCCGCCGTACACCTATCTTCTAATGCTTCTATTATGCTTTGCGTAAACTGAAATATAGCCGTATTGACAGACCGACCCTTAAGATACCCGTGTTGAAATCTTGAAAAAAGATTACAAGACTTGAAAAACAACACTAAACTTTGAAAATGATGGAAGCAAACTTAGCGGTCTATAGTTCTTCATGTCTTCTACGTCCACTTCGCCCCTCTTGTATAGAGGCCTTATATAATATGGTTGCCATATTAAATATGGGTTCCTTACAACCTAACGTGAGCTTAGAAAGACAGAATCTGCAGGAAATAATGGCTCACAAATGCGCTGCTACACAGGGAGTGGCTAAATCGATGAAACCTTGCAACGGGGCTGCCGTCTCTCGACAATCTAGAGGTAAGGTGACGAGACATGCATCCGCCGTGCCTATAACTAATATTTATTCAAATTTTAGGCCACAGGAAAATAAATTTTTTACAACCTTACGTGCGTTTACCAAGGCAAAATCTGCAGGAATTATTGGCTCAAATACGTTCTGCCACACCGGAAGTGGCCAAAACGACGAAGCCATGCAGCGTGGCTTACGTCCCTGGACCATCAAACGCTACGAATCAAACGTACTTTGACCGGGACCCCTGCACCAAAAAATGTGTCTCATCTGTGAACAGGACATTTTTCCAGTGTTCTGTTGTCCAATGAGCATGTTTTTTTTGCCCAAATTAGTATTTTTTTAATCATAGCCTCCGTTAGAAGCTGTTTCTTTTGAGGTTTCACAGCTTTTCAGCCTCTTTCCAAATGGCGTCTACGAATTGTAGAAGTATCACTCCAGCTTTTGATAAGTCTTGCTGAAGATCATAGCTTGTCTTTCTTGGGTTCAGCTTGCTGTTTCTCTAAAGATACGATTCATCTCGTGAAGTTGTCTTCCTTTTTCTAACCACATCTGCCTTTCCGCTGAACTTCAACTGATCCAGTCTCCATTTTTTGTTTAATTATCTTAATTACAGCCCCAAGCTTACAGAACACTCACTTGCAATGTCCCTTTGCGTCATGGTTGTGTACTCGCAAAGTGTAATTATCCTTTCTCTTTTCCTTGGCGTAATGTCCATGATGCCCCAAACAAAGAAACTAACTAAAACGTTCTATATCTCCCAAAACTACAAAAACACATAATTAACTTAAGTCACAATAACTGCCAAAATGACTGACATCAGCAATAACTTAATGCATCATGATAGGTTATAGAATATGTCACGAAACAAATGTCAGAATTGTCGTAGTAGTTTTGCCAAGTTTAATTAATAAAAAATTCCCTATGTTCACATTAATTCGTACAATACTGTTAAGTATCTGTGAGGTGTTGAGTGAAAATTTCTATAGCTCTGTCTATTTCGCTGTTGGTTTGTATTTTTGTGTTTAGTGGGATGTTGAGAGAATCGAGTCCAAATTGTTTCCAATTTGTGGTGCTTTGTGGTCTAGGTGGGAAATTAGGTAATTGAAGATTACCTATTTCGATTAAAATTGGCAAGTGATCTGAACTTAGATAAGATAAGATAAGTTTATTAAGCAACATAAATAGTACATAATATACATATAACAGTTTCGTTTCTATAAATATTACTTAAGAGGGTTTGGGGTCAGCAGAGCTGTTTTTCACCTAGCCCCTAGCAGGATAGTTTTTCTATCATCTTCTTTTTAAACGACTCCCTATTCGTAGACTTCAAGTATAGGTCAATAAATGTATTATAGCAACTAGATGCTATATGTTGGAACGATCCCTTGAATTTTGAGCTGTGGTGTTGAGGAACACTTAGATGTTGATTTGTACGTAAATTTAAACTGTGGCAATCTGCCCTACTGACTAGAAAATCTTAAAGGTAGCTCGGATGTCCAGACTTCAATATGTTTAACAGCAAGACTACAAAGAATAGTTCAAACGTAATCTTAAAAGATTTTTTATCATCAGAAGTTTATGAACACCTTTTACATCTCAGTACCGCAGTTCCAATACTTTCATGCAAATACTATTCTCAATATTTAAATATTGCTAAAACATTATTAAATTGCTATGTCGAGCAATTTATAGATATTTACGGAATCGATTCAATAAGCAGCAATGTCCATAATATTTGTCATGTTGTAGATGACGTTAGAAAGTTTGGATCTTTACCTGAAATCAGTTCGTATCCATTCGAGAATTACCTTGAACACATAAAAGCATTAGTTCGTAGTGGCAATTTGCTATTAAGTCAAAGAAGTCGAAGAATTTTTGAATTATCCAAATTTAGTTCTTTAAAAAGTACAATCAATTGCAGCATAGGTATATGTCGACAAAGAAATTATTAACCACGTTCATGACATACCAACGTGTAAAAACGCTTACAAGCGACTACGTACGGTGTGATAAATTAAAAAAATGAATAATCTTTTTTTCTTGTAAATTTCATTGTCTACATTTATCGCACCGATTCCGAGATATAGAAGAAAATATTTATGATATTTTACAGTCTTGTTTAAGTGGCTGTAAGTTAAAAACGGCGCATTAAAGTAAAAAAATGTATATAAACAAAATTGAAGGCAATGAAATTTTCAACAATAAATTTTTGCTCTAAAATCGATTTTTACATTGAAAATGTTCAATTTACATTGATAACATAGGATGTGTGCTAAATTAACTTCCACAACTGTATTTCCACATTAAATTTCGTTGTTTATTATCTCTTCCTGTTCCGCATGACCGACATTTTGTAACGGAAGTTCGTTATTTTCTGTATCAGTAGAATCTGGAACCTTATCAGATTGCTCTTGTCTGCCGGCAGGTGGCTTTTTCTTTTTTTTTGATGCTTCATTAATTTGTTTTGCATGCTTCAAAATGTGCATTTTGAACAAATTATCATTCTTAGTGGCATTCCATCGTGAATCTGCCAGTATAAGTATTTTTGTAAAGAAATGAAGGATTCCACAGTAAGAATGAAATGCTTCTTTCTTCTCCACCCCAGTAGATCTGGAGATTCCTGTCCACGAAAAATTGGTCAATACTTCTTTTGTGAAAAGAATATCCAATAAATTTCTAGCAACGATTTTCCCTTCTTCGTTGCCTTCAGTGCCTTCAATTGTTCTGAAATTATTGAGCTGAAAGGGTAAATTGCCATGTTAATATAAATTAAATAAAATACCTATATAATTTATCATTTTAATTATAATTGAAACTATTTCGCCTATTAAAAAAACATAAATCGCCTATGATAAGAAGACATTATGACATTATGGAAGATATTGTGGCAGATATTAAAAAATAATGGTTTATTAAGGACCGTACCTGGATTACAAAAAAATCGTTTACTCAGGCTAAAAAGTGTTAAATGTAGATTTAACGAAAACAACGTTTTATTTACAATGACCAAATGCGTCCGCTTCTAAACGTTGGTTTAATTAAATTTTGGTGTTTTTGTGATGAGCCACAATTTGAAAAATAGATGTAAAACACATGTAGTGCAAATAAAAAATGTTCAATAAAAATTTTAAAACAAATCATACAGTTCTACTTACGACCCTTTTTGTACGACACTGATGTCACTGGGGATGCTGGATCGCCTCTTCAATATCGTCCGTTAGCATTCCGATTTTGATCGTTTGTGTGATTTTATATCCAACAGACAAGTTTTACAAAATTATTATCCTTATTTTCCATAAGGTAATTCAAAATGGCCGTTCTTGCAGATGTTTTTAATTTCGCCTTATAAATCCTCTAACTTCCAAAATATTCGAAAACTCGGGAATGTCGTTAAACCAAAAAAACAACAAAATTCTTGATTCACCTTCTTTCCAAAAGTGAAAATTAACGCAAAAAACTATACTAATTTAATTAAAAACCTTTAGCCCACTCAAAATTTGTGCTCCGCTATCAGACTATTCACGCACGTCTGGCCGCCTTATCACCTTTTCAAACTTTTTGGTAAATTTTATATTATACAGGCACTTAACAAATTTTATTCTGTTTTTAATTTTAGATGAAATTTCGAAGTTCGCAAATGATTTTAGATGTTTCAGTGGTGTTACTTGTTTACATTTGCCTGGCGGTCTCATTCCTTAATAATTAAGACCAGGGTGCATCACATAAACAATCCCTTTTGTAGTGAACCAAAATCACCCACAAAATTTCTTGTTCCACGACAGTATATTTAAAATGAAGAGTCGTTTGTGTAACAAAACATACAAAATTGAAATTGAAAAAAGGGCATTGTCGCTGGTCTGAGTGTTGCTATGTGTTTGGTCGTCGGGTTTTGTCGAACTGTTTTGGTAAAGAAGTTGTAAGCTGTATGGTAAGTCACGTTGGTCAGTGTGTCGATGTTGGCAAGTTCATGTAGGGGGTATGTTTCCGTAAATCTGGGAGCACCAGTTATCATACGCAGGGCCTTATTTTGAATGACTTGTATTGGTCTGACGTTTGTTTTGGCTGCGTTACTCCAGATTGGGGAGGCGTAGAGTAATGTCGGTCGTATCATTGTTTTGTAGAGTAAGAGTCGTAGTTTGGGGTCAATATTGTTTTTGTACGTCAGTAGTGGGTAGAGTGCATGTATCATTGTCGAGCCTTTTTTGGCGGTGTTCTGTAGGTGCGTCTTGTAGGTTAGTCGTTGGTCAAGAGTGAGTCCGAGATATTTGACGTCTTTTGTCACTGTGATGTTTGTGTTGTTGATTGTTAGGGGGGTAGTCATTAGGTCACGTTTGTGAGAGAAAGTTGTGAGGGTAGTTTTGTCTTCGTTTAATTTAAGTTTCCAGGTTGTAAAGTATGTTTGTAGTATGTCGGCATGTTTTTGTAGGTAAGTAATTGTCTTGTTCTTGTTAAATGATTCGGCTATTATTGCTGTGTCGTCAGCGTAAAGTGAGATGTCCGTCTTTTCATGTTTAGGGATATCGTTTATGTAAATGGTGAAGAGGGTTGGGGCTAGAATGGAGCCTTGTGGGACTCCTGCGGGAATAGGAAGAGGATTTGAGAAGGAGTTTAGTATTTTTACAAGAAAGGTTCTGTCCGTTAGGTAATTTGAAATGATTTTGATGAGATGAGGGGGGGTGTTGGTCGTTATTAGGTTATGTATGAGTCCGTCGTGCCATATGGTGTCAAAGACTTTTTCTAGGTCAAGTGTCATGATCGTCGTGGATTTGTTTAAGTTGTAATTTGTTGTGATTTTGTGTACAAGCATGGCTAACTGCAGTACGGTACTGTGTTTTGCCCTGAACCCAAATTGTTCAGGGATGTAGGTGTTGTGTGTGTTGTAGTGTTTTTGGAGGCGGTAAAGGATAAGTTTTTCTAGGATTTTTGAAAGTGTGGGTAGGAGGCTGATAGGGCGGTAACTGGCGGGATTTGTTTTGGGTTTGCCGGGTTTTGGAATGGGGATGACGATGGCGGTTTTCCAAGCGGATGGGAAATATTGATTTTTTAAACAGGAATTTAGGATATGTATAGTAAATTTGGACGATGACTTTTTTGGGAAATTTTTTGATGAGTGAAGCTCCTATGCTGTCGTTTCCGGCAGCTTTATTTTTCAGTGAACGGATTGTGGATTTGATTTCGGCAGGAGAGATGAGTTCTTCAGGGGGGGTTGGGTGAGAAGATAGTTTGAAGTTTGTTGTGGTGTGGACCATGTTTTCGGTGTAAATGTCAGTGGGGTGATTTGTTAAATTATGGTGTGTGAGGTATGTTTGTGCTATTGCGTTTGCTTTGCCGCACTAGCAGTTTTTAAGCCATGACTTGTGTGTAATGTCGGTATTGCGGTGGTTGTATTTTTGTTTTTCAGTGCTTTTGTAATTCGCCATAATGTTTTCATGTCTTTTGTAGTAATGTCGCCAAGTGTTTTTGTCCAGTTGTCATTTTTGATTTTGTTTATTGCTTTGTTAATGTCGCTGGTCAGTTTGTTGATTTGTGTTTTTAAAGTCTGGTAGTTATGTCGTTGATAAATTTTTCGGAGCGCGTTTTTGTTTTTAATTTTTAGTAATATGTCTGGTGTCAGTTTAAGTTTATGTTTGGGGGGGGGGGTTGATTGTGTTGTCTTCGTATAGTCTAGTGATTTCGTTAGTTAGTACGTTTATTGCGTCGTCGATTATTTCTGTTGGTGTATTTATGTTGGGGTTAATTTTGATGTCTCGTAGTTGTTGGGTCAGGTTTGTCCAGTTGGTTGTTTTGCAAGGTCTTGGGGGGTAAAACGGTATTTTTAGCGAGGTGATTAAAATTTGTACAGGTCTGTGGTCTGAGCTGAGGGCATTGATGGTCATTATACTGCGTACGTTTAAGTTTTGTGTAATGGTCAGGTCTATTGTTGAGGGGTTGTTATTTTGGTTGGGGTCGTATCTTGTGTAGTCATTTGTTGGGTATGAAATTAAAGCGTCGGATTGTTGAATGTAGTCATATAGGTCGGTGCCGTTTGTATTGTTGCTATTATTATTCCAGGTGACATGTTTGGAATTCATGTCACCTGCGATAATGGTTTTGCTTGTGAGTTGTAGTAATTGGTCAAGTTTGTTGGTGTCGTGACTTTGTCGGGGGAGAAGGTAATAATTTACAATAGTCAGGTCACCTGTTTGTAAAATTTGTGTGTCAGCATTGGTAGTGGGTATGTCAAGTAGCGTTAGGTCGATTGTGTTGCGGTGGTAGGTCAGTAGTCCTCCGTGTTGCGTCCTTGGTTTGTTTATGTATTTGTAGTTGGGTATTTTTGTCGGGTTAAGTTTGTTAAGTCTTGTCTCCTGTATAAGTACAATGTCTGGGTCATTTTGTTCAATTAGTATCTGTAATTCGTTAGTTTTTGTCCTAAGTTCGTTCGAGTTCCATGTTATGATTTTTAATTTGTCAGTAGTTTGTTCAAACATTAAATTTGGTTGCAATGTCGGCTAAAGTTTGTATGATTTCGAAGGTGTCAGTCACCCCAGCGAGTCTGGCTTTGATCTCCCTAACGATCATGATCATTTGGGGAATGTTGATAGTGTTTTTGAAAGTAAAACCAAAATTCTCGTCCGATGGAAAGATACTCAAAACACAGGATAGTGGGTATGCGGACTCCAAATAAAACTACAAAGTTATTTTGCCGACGTTTCGAAGGTATAATAGTCCTTCATCTTCAGGGCTGTGAAGATAACAAAATATGGACATCGGTATAATAGCAAACCCAAAAAACAATCTTACCTCCATAACAAGATGTAAAGTAGTAAAAATTAACGATGGAAAACACAACTGTAAAAACCCGGAGGCAACAACCAGCCTTAACAAAGTCACAATAATTGTTAATGTAAAAAATAACTGATAAATAAATAAACTATGAATAATATAACTAATTAATATAAATAAACTATGAATAAATCCTAACTACTAAAATAACAATATAAATATATAATAATTCAAAACAACCACTGTTAAACTTTAAAAAATTTTAACAAAATTGTACAACAAGATAACATGAACAATCAGTATAAAATAGAATGGTCTGAACGATATGGCTGACCAATACTCAAACTAGTTAGGAAATATTTAAACAGGAAAAGTTTGCCGCCAAAACCAAAATACAAGGTTAGATGTCAGAGCCATCTAACCACGACAACCCGGAACAGTCGTGATTCCATAACAAAAAAGGTATCTTTTTGAGTTCGTTGATCTCCTTGAATAAAGTAGTCAGGTCGCTGGGGCTGTTTGTTGTGTCAGTCTGTTCGTTAAGTGCTGGGGTTTGTGTCAGGTTTTGAGCGTAGGTCTGTCTTTGTGTTGTCGGTTGTGAGAAATGTCTTATTGGTTGCGTCTGTTTAGGTAGAGGGGGGAAGTTTGTGAAGTCTTGGGTGCGTTGTTGATTATTGAAATTGGATGCTGAGGGCTGATGTGAAAAAGTTTCCGTATATACCCAGGTCTGACCTCTCACGTACTGGACTAGCAGTTTGCCTTTAATTAACGGGTTTAGTTTAGCGACGAAGGCATGAACTTGTCCGACCGGGGTGGTAAGTATGATGTGGCTTGGGCGTCTTGGGCTTGGTGGTCTTGGGGGCAGCTTTGTGCACTGGTGTGCGTTGGACCGTCGTCCATGGCTGGGAATTGTAGTTTGGATTTGTGGGCCTTTCTGGCGCGTTGGTGAGGACACCAAAGCTGTTGTACGTGGGTACGTTTGGTAGTACGGTCGACTCCACTTCCATGTTGCTGTTATCAACTAGCGTTGTTGTTTGAATATCACTTTGCACATTTTTAGGGGTTGTAGAATTATAAGTCTCTCTGTCACTGGGGAGGGCGTTATTATTCGGCATGATTTTAATGTTTTTAATATTTTCACTTGTGAATACTTTTAATTTTTTGCGGTCAGGGCTTTGGCTGTGTGCCCGCGAACACACTCGGTTAGAAACTTTGCGTTGACAAATTCAAGCGCCACATTTGGCGGAATTGTGGTATCGCTTACCGTAGTTGACGTGTTGATTTAAAAAACGTAATTATAGCTGTAACTAACTAACTTACCGCTTAAGGCTGGTGAAGCAGTGCAAAATGTAACCTGGCAAAAGAAAAAGGAGTCGTATTCAAAAATACGTGCTCTCTTGGTCAGTGCTGAAACGGAACTGTGTGACAGTGATTTAAGTCAGATTGTTATGTTTTTATGTGCTTGGTGTATTGATGTATACAAAATGAAAATTTTGAGGAATTTATGTTGGAATTATATTATTGTTATAATAATATGATGTATTAATTTAGTAATCTCAAGAAAATCCTCACAATAAGTATAATTTCGAAACTAAATTATTTCTTTTTTAAAACTCTTTTTTTTATTTAAATAATTATTTACAATGCTATCATCAACTTTTTTTTAGAAATAATATGGATGTAAACAATCATATTATATGGGCTCATATCGGAGAGAGACCGTTTCTGTGTGAAGCCAGCGACTACGCATCTTCACGCAAAGATTATGCATATATATATTGAAGTGAGTTGATTTGCATCTTAACCAACGGTGGGATTTGTGAAGGACATGCCAATTCATATCCTGCTTTATTTAATTTCGGTCACCGATTTCAATAGTCGGCAAAGAACAATCCACGAAATGCTCGGATGACTAACATTTACAATTTTCAAACGTTGAGTACATCTAAAAATATAAAAAAAAATGTTAATTAAGATATTAGGATTAGTAGTGCGGGAATAAAATTGGACTATGTTTATAAATTAGTGGTAATAAAAAAAGGGGTTACCTATGGTAGACGATTGGGTGATTTTGACACGTAAGAATATTCAAGTGAAATGTATTCCGCGAATAACTATTTCTGTTGAAATGTTCGGATGTTGACAGTAGTAGTAGGGTCCAGTGTTTACCTTCGAAGTTAAATGGGGGCGATTAGGTGCGTTTACACAGAGAGGTTTACCCACAGTTCTGTCTAAACATTATCACGCGCCATTCCAAGTGCCGCGCCAATGACGTCACAATATATTTTCTTCATTATTTTTTGAAAGCTCTGTTAATATTCGAGATAATATTATTTTTTGCTCTATTATATTTTATCGCTATACTTATATGAATGAATTTTACTCTCTTTGAAAATATTTATATTTTTTTGAAATTACAGGTTTGAAAGAATTAGTTTAATTTGAATATAACATACCCGCAGCTTCGTTGTTATATTTTGCGGTAATAGGTAATATTTTAATTACTTGAAAGACTATTTTATCGAATAAAGACTCCGTTATGAAAAAAATTTAGAATTATCGAGGATGTTTTCGAAAGAAATTAAAAAAAGTTCAAAATTCCAAGAAAAGTGGAAATTCGGCCGATGAAGTATATACACCAAATCTCTGGTATTATGGCTTTTTGATATTTACTCTCGATCAAGAAATTCCTTCAAGCAGCATTACAAATATGGAGGACAACATTGAAAATGAAGAATTACATGTTTTTTATTTGGAAGAAAGTGAAAATTCTGAAAGCCAGGTAAAAAATAATTATTTATATTGATTTTAAAATAATATGAACATTAAATTATTAAAAATGAAACTTTGTTTGACACTCAATTAACAAATTAATTGTTTTCGCACTTTAAATACACAAAAATTACGCTCTCCCGTTCGTCAACATGTCCTCTTGCCATTCAACCGCACCTTGTTATTAAAAAAATGTAGTTCATGTAGTTGTCTCGATTCAATTTTGCATTAGTAGTGACACTTGTATTCCTTTGAGATTCTAATCCGATCAATTCGACCGAGTTTTCCCCCAAGTTGCCATTTCTCCGCACATTTGAATTCTTTGCTTTACTTCTAGAAGATGAAGTAGACCTGCTTTCACGAATTCTTAAAAAAATTGTGCAAAGCGCAAATAGCAAGCACTACGTCGGTGGCTTTTTCGGGAACTAAATTGATTGCAGTGTGGAGCACTCTAAATTTTGAAGTTATTAGAGTAAAAGTGTTCTCCACACTGTTTCTGGCTCTGGCCAATCTATAATTAAATATACTCTTCTCGTGCGTTAGATCCTTTTGAGCATACGGCTTTAAAAAATGTTCCTGAAGAGCAAATGCTTCATCACCGATAAAAACAAAATTCAAATTTTCATCGGTTTCATTATTGTTTGGGAGATTTAATTCAGCATTCTTCATTTTATTGTAAAATTCCGTATACTCCATAATTCCTCCATCGGATATTCTACCATTTTTGCCGACATCCACGTAAATAAACTCGTAGTTACTATTTACTAGAGCCATCAACACGATGCTATAAAAACCTTTATACTTGTAGTATTGTGCTCCTGTATTCGGAGGTTGCACAATTCTAATGTGTTTTCCATCAAGAGATCCTCCACAGTTAATGAATTGCCATCTAGTTTTAAAATTTTCAGCGATGTCAAACCATTCTTGTTTAGTTGTTGGAAACGAAACATATTACATAATATTACTATTTTGATAAAATATATATTTATTATAAAGTTTAATTTTTATTTTAGAACGAATCAATAAGCAATGATGAGGTTAGTATGCTTTTCGGGTCATCTACAGCGAAACCAAAAAGAAAACGCAAATTGGCTGACCAAAACAATGATGCTTTTATGAAAGCATGTACGGAAGCACTAACAAAAGACACAAGCATTAATGAATATGATGCAGTTGGTATAAGCGTTGCAGGTAAACTCCAAAGGATGAATAGCACTCAGGCGGTTTATGCTGATTTACTGATAAATAAAGTTTTAGCTAAGGGCCTTTTAGGTTCTTTAACAAATTATAGTGACATTGTTGATACCATGCCTTTCCAAATGCAACGTCCTGATTATCCAAACTATCCTTACCTAAACCGCCCATACTACCCAAGTTCATCGACAGGAATTAACAGTTCACAACAGCCATCGTGTACAGAACAGTATTATGCTAGGTCCAATTCAAATAACAACGATTAAACGTATAGGTGTACCCTGTACCTACATCAGTGAGTGCCTCACAAAAAAGAGTATACATCAGTCCTATATTAGCAATGTAAATTGTACCTTTTGAAGGTTTCATTTCTCATACCAAAATCGCTTTTACAGCAATACTTGTTTGACATCTTTTGATGCAAATTTCATTCCATTTATTTTTGTACATATACATTTTTCTATTTCGTCGCACCGTTTCTGAGCTACAGTGACTTAAAACAGACTGTCAAAACAAAGGTTTACACTAATTTACAGCTTATTCCCTCTCATTCCGAGGTTTGCCCTTTATTTTGCCTTATTTGACTGGACTAAATTACGAATTTTTGTGCAAGGTAATTATATTTGGACGTGTAGTAAATCAACTTATAGTGGAAAATTTTGATATTTCCATCCAAGTTCTTTGGGATTAATTTGATTGCTACGTTTGTTTTTTTTTGATTTTTTTCCACTTTTTACCGGCTTGTTAAGCATCCTTGGGAAAAAGTCTGATCTTCTTGGAAGGATAAATTCGTCCATTTACATTTTACCTAGCTTGGAAATTGTGTATAGCCCTCCACTAACATCTAGAGGTATGTTTGAAGATTTAAAATCAACATTTGTTTTTTGAATTTCTGGATTACCATTACCAACTTGGTATCCGACCGTAACGCAACCTTTTTTTTTTGTTTTCGTATATCGTTTTCCGTTCATTTGGTGTCGTATTTTTGGCTGGATTGATATCGAGTAGTCCATCTGTTTCGCTGAAAACTCCCAGCAAACTTCCATTTTGGAAAATCTTCTGTCTCGTCCGACCAGCAAGAAAGAAGACATCGAAAGAGCTAAGATTTTGTTATTATTTTTATTTTCTTTTGTGTCGTCATTTTCTTTATACTTATTTAATTAAGAAATCTGAAAGCGCAACAGGAGCAATCGCTGTTACTCGCTGCTGTTGACCTGAGTACTTCTTTTTTTGCAGCAGCCATTGTTTTTTGCAGTTTCTCGTGGACTGCTGATTTTAAGCATACAGGGTGGTTCTTATTAAACTTCGTGGGGCCCAAAATATTAACTTATCGGCTTGCTCTTTGGAGCTTAACTCTTGGCATTCCCCTGTATACTTTACTTCACGATCTGAAGAAGTATTCAGCTCATTTTTTCTTTTTCATCTATTTGGCGTTATATATTGTAGTGGGATTTCGTATTTAACACGACTTACTATCCTTCACCAGCTTAAATTACCTCGGCTAGCCAGATGAACTCGGTGGATTAGAGACCTCAGGAGTGGATTCCTTTGGGAAACCCCGTTTGTTTTTATAGTAAATAATAATACCTTTTTGAACTCGGGAGAAAAAGTTTTATTTTTAGGAATAATGTAGCGACAATTTTCGCTTTTTGGCTTCGGTGTTTTTGTGTGTATGGCCACTGATTGTAAAATTTTATTTATTAAAATTTCTTATTATTGTTTCTAAATTTTACGATCATGGACCACTGTGTAAAAATGATGATAAGCAAATGTTTTACAATGTTGTTAAAAAGTGAAATAAAGTTTATCAAATAAATTTTGTGTTTGGAGGTACTAAAATTTTCAAATACCTTGTACACACCAACTACTCCCTCGATCACAGCGACGCGAATCCAAAATGTGTTCAGCTTGTGTACCCTCGAGTGCTCCTGTATCGCTGATAAATTTAACGAGTTTCTGTGCATCCAAACAAATTTTCTGCTGATTCAAAATTATATGCGAGATTGATCCAATTTTCTTCAACATCGGCTTGAAGTAACTTAATTTTCGATCGCAGGTAAGAAGACAAATTATTGATTTCTTCCTAATATTGGAAAAATCAAAATGGCGTGGCGTCAATTTTCGATCTTGATAAAAATTATTATCTCTGATATTACAAATTTCTCTGTTTTAGCTATTTCTTTCTAAAACTTAACGAATTCACTATTGTACACTATAGAAAACGCACTTTGGAGCCTGTAACTGGTTTTTACTCAGTTATAAATCAAAATTTAATTAAACAGCGCAAATTAATTGCACAACTCAAAAATGTGGTCTCCTATCCGCTCGGATATCGCTAGAGAGAGGCCGCCAACTTTCCAAAAATTCATAAATTCGTAAGTTTTATCAAAATGTACAGAATGTTGCACATATTCTTGATTGTCTTTTGTTTTAGATTTTCACTTCGAAGCACGACACAAATGAATTCACTGATTTTAAAGTTTTTAAAAAAATACAAAAATGTGTTAAGTTGTGTTATAAGTAATAAATTTAGCCAATATTAAATATTCCTTCAAATAAAACTTGCTAATTTGCAGACATAAACAAATTTATATGACCGCGATCTAACATGCCGGGGCAACCCAACGAAAAATCACCACAATATATTTTTTTGAACTTTGTACATTTACGAGCTAGTCTAAGGGGCAAACGACCCGACACCAGGTGCCTTGAGTACTGTCAAGGTAGCCGTAGCAGTTTATTAGGTCGCAGTCCCACTGCAGTCACCAGCTACCATCGACTAAAATTCAACTAATTCAATTGGTGCAAATAATGAACAAACCACTTCCATTGGTTGAATTTTGCAATGGTGGTCGGTGGTGGCTGCAGTGGGACTGCCACCTTACAAACTAACTTTAAATAGGAAAATTGGGCTTATTAGTCAGAATGCCTTATTGGTCGACAAGACAACTTCAAAGTCAATGATTTTGAAGTAAAAATGCCTTGATTAAGGAAATCTGTTTTCAAAGTTAGGCATTTCGCCTTCGCAATAAGGAAATTCGAGCTACAGGTCGAAAATTCAACTATAGAGTTAAATCGGCCGACCTTATGAGAACTAGCATGTCCTCCATGACACATCAAAACGCTTGTAAAAATTATGCATTATAAAATAAATCGTACTATATCTCTCGGCGTAATAAGAATTTAAAAAAAAACAGTCTATTATAGGATAATTTTGCAAAACATATGATTGCTAAATAATAATTAAAGATTAATTAATAATTATTTAATTTCTATATTTTTGAGGTGGGTGAAGTAAAACGAAAACTTGTACAAAAAAATTTCTTTCGCACTTATATTTCTGTCTTATCTCACGCGAATTTCAGTTTCAAAGTACGACTTCAGTGGAATCTGTTGATATTTAATTCCGAGTTTTATTCTTTGGTTAAAGCCGTGTTATGGTTGTCAGGCCCGGATTGGGAGAATTTTTCGGCCCGGGCTCCGACCATGAACCGGCCCCTATTTTCACCCCCAATTTATTAATAAGTTTTTTTTGTCTAATAAAGAATTTGATCTAATAGCCAATCAATTAATAGATCTAATTTAGTGCCAATCAAAAATTGATGTAAACAGTTTAGTCAAGACAAAAATAATAAATTAATTGTTTTATCATTTACTTTAAATATTTGTTGATATTGTTATCATGTAAAATTTATGACCGGTGGCCATAATATTTAAAATTTTATGAACCAGTGGCATAGCCAGGAATTTAGTTCGAAAATTGCAATACTAAAATAATTTCTCCGAAAAAAGGGTTTCGTCAGACATTTTTTACGTTAACGACAATAATAATAGTTTTCAACTACATAAATATAAACTTAAAATTAAGTCATAGGTATTTATTATTATAATATCATTCTAAATTGTAAAATCATGGCTTATTTTTTTATTTCAAAAGTTTTTATAAGTAGCTAAATAGGTAATGAAATATTTTAGTTTGACCTAACTATTTTATTTCATTTTTGTGCATTTATTACACAAGATTTATAAATGGATCATTTAAAATTTCGAATTAATAATTGTGGGGAGGGCTGACCCTCTCCTTGGCTACGCCACTGCTATGAACTGTAATAATATGAACTATAGCATTTTATAAATTATGTAGGATATTTTTATAAAGGTTTTAGTAACTCGACTTACTAGGTTCATTAATCCATTAAGAATTTTTGTAATATAATAATTATAACTAATAAGTAATTTATGCCCCCCCCCCTTTCAAAGCTTTCAATGTTACCCGCAATGACGCTCATTCCTGAACTATTATAAGGAAACTTTAATTATTTAATTTTTGATTTGGAAGTTTGGACTAACAATCGGTGAATTAAAATATAAATTCTTAAAATCTCTGAACACATCATTCACTGTAAGAACATTTACTTGCGATTGGATGGCAAATAAAAGAATTCGCTTAATTTAAGGCTAATTTCATAATTTTAGTTTATTTTGTCTGAGATTAGCTTTAAATTGTTATTTTCACTTCCATATATCTGTCGATTGCAGTCCCCACATGGTCAATCATATCAATAAGTTTCAAAATAGCATTGAATGAATTTTCAATAAAAACTATATTGTTTATTGGACGACTATTATTAATAATTAAGAATTCTTTTATTTTAATGTAAATAATATAACATATTGTTAAAATATATTTTAACATACTTATAACATATTGTTAAAATATATTTTAACATATAACATATTGTTAAAATATATTTTAACAATATGTTATATGTTAAAATATATATATACATATATACATATAAAATATATATATAAATATACATATTGTTAAAATATATTTATATTATTCACTTAATTTATACGCAGGAAAGTTGTTTAAATTCAACTTGAATTAAGATTTAAAAGTAATAATATGGTAAATTTAATTTACCAATAAATAATTTAATGGTAACATTAATTTACGATACAAACTGTGTTAATTTTATCTACGAATGCCTATACATTATATCGCCTTAAGAAGTGTTGAGAATAACACGTGAATAACACGAGTAGTGAGTAGTGAGTGAGGACAGACGTGTTTGAGGTTAAGTTCCCTCGTGTTTGAGGTTAAGTTTATAGTTTTTATTATTATTGTTTACGTTACGTTATTACGTTATCATGGCACTTGAAAACTCAAAATTAGTTGCGGAGTTACATAAATTAAAGAAAGACGATTTAATTGATTTGTTAATCACGAAGAGGCTATCGGAGAAACACAAAGAAAATGTTATTTTATCCAACTGGCATTCTGATGGTTCATCGACAGTTTACAACGATTTAATTGAATCTATGAAGCAGCAAATTACTTGTCTGAATGCGCTCATTAACGAAAAATCACTGATCAACAGTTTATTACTTGAGAAAGTAAACAATCTCTCACGTCAATTAAAGCGGCCGCACAACAATTCGCGCAACCTGAACGCACCACGTGGAACAGAGATAGGTATGAACGCATCTCCAGTTACATTAAACGTCGAAAGTGAGGTTAATGAAACTTTATTATTACCGGCGTTATCCTCAAACGACCAGAATAATGTAAATAATCACGCACTTGAAATTAAAAATACGCCTGCTTCTGTGTTGAATAATGATACATCAACTATAGGCAATAATGGTAATGTAAGTACATATACTTTACAATCTCCTAAACCACCTGCTATATCAGTTCGTAGTGTTATGGGTAATGCTTCAAATGAAGATTCTCTACTTAAAGGAGTTCAAGATAGACGTAAATGGTTATTCGTGTCTAAACTTGAGGCTCATACCAGTTCAGAAGATGTAACTAGCTACATCAAGGGTAAAATTGAAAACATCGATGTACTTTGTCATAAATTATTTACAGGAATTCGAACTAGCTCGTTTAAAGTAGCAATTTATGAATCGAATTATAACGATGTGATGAACAGAGAATTTTGGCCCTCAGGCGTATTTGTCCGTGACTTTGTTTTTCGTAAGAGAAACACATCACAAGATTCAAAAACAAACGATGGAACAAATTTTCGGCAAAGCTCAAGCATACCAACAACAACAATATAGGTATATGTGATATTTATTACCACAATTGTAGTGGATTGAGAACTAAACTCGATAGTATTAGTAAAAATGTAAATGTCTGCTCCTATGGCCTAATTATCTTTGTAGAAACGTTTCTTGACGATGCCATTTCATCCAGTGAACTTCGGTTTCACAACTATCAGGTTTTTCGATGTGATAGATCTTCCAATTCTTCACACAAAACTAAAGGAGGAGGTGCTATGATCGCTGTTCACAAAAAGTTTACCCATGCTGCATTAATCGAAACTATTGACACTGTTGAAAATGTATTTATAAAGATCGGAAATACCATTGTAGGTACAGTTTACCTTCCTCCAGACAGCAACATCAACGTTTATTTAAACTTTTGTAGTATTTTGGAAAATGTATCGAATCGCTTTCCATATGCTAAAATTATTGTAATCGGTGACTTTAATCTTCCCAAAGCACAATGGGCATACGACGGAGCCAATGTCTTATCAGGATCATGTCATTGCCCTAAAACTGATGCTATCGCTGACTGCATGTCCTACCTTAATATGACTCAAATAAATCAAAAGCCTAATAGCCGCAATTCACTCTTAGACCTGGTATTCTCTAACTTTAATAATGTCACAATTGACTTAGCTATTGATTCTCTAACTGATTCTTCCGTACATCATTATGCCTACTCTTTGTCCTTCACAGTTGATACTCGTGATACTAATTTAAAATGTAATAACTATATCTATGATTTCAAGCGTGCCGATTATCTATCAATTAATGATTATCTGCTAAATTATTCATGGACTGATTTATTTCAATCCATAAACATTGATCTTGCGGTATCCAAATTTTATGACTTATTAATGTATTTAATCAATGCCTACGTACCAGTAAGATTTGTCAGGACTACAGATCATCCAGTTTGGTTTTCCAGAGAATTAGTGGACTTAATACGTGAAAAGAAAGTAGCACATAAGATATATAAAGAATGCCCATGTGAGCCTCATTATCTGATATTCTACCAATTACGCAACCATGCGAAAGATCTGAACACTATGCTATATCATGACTATCTCTCCAGAATGGAATCATTCATGAAAACCAATCCTAATGTTTTCTGGCGTTTTATAAACGAAGGTAAAAGATACAATTCAATCCCTTCTTCTATGTTTTATGAAAATAGGCATAGTAACTCAGGTCAAGAAAGTGTCGATTTATTTGCTGCACACTTTTCATCTGTGTACAGCAAAACAGACTGTTCGATTTACAATTATATCTTTAATAATACAATAGATTTCAAATTTTCATCTATAACGATCTCAGAGATTACCACAGTGATTAAAAATATAACCGATTCAACTAAACCTGGACCTGATGGCATTCCAGCGTATTTCCTCAAACGTTGTCTAAATTCAATTTGTACTCCCTTATGTTTTCTTTTTAACCTTTCCTTATCATGTGGCATATTTCCTGAATTATGGATATCAAGCTTCTTAACTCCACTCTTTAAAAAAGGACAAAGGAACGATATTGCAAATTATCGTGGTATAGCACTTCAATCGGCTATACCAAAACTGCTTGATCAACTTATCTCAGCACAGTTAAGTCATGCTACTCGCAACATTATTGTTGAGCAACAACATGGCTTTATCTCAGGACGTTCAACAACAACAAATCTTATCTCATTTTCATCTTACGTTACTGATTGTTTGGAAGACCAATCCCAAATCGACACTATCTACACGGATTTTTCTAAAGCTTTTGATCGTGTATCTCACTCGGCTCTACTTGCGAAACTTAAAGCAATAGGATTTGACAACAGTGCTTTAATGTGGCTTAGTAGCTACCTTATTGGTAGAACGCAGAGAGTCAAATTTGACAATTTTACATCTGACGAAATTTCCGTCTCATCAGGAGTTCCCCAAGGGTCACATTGCGGACCAGTCTTGTTCTTGTTATTTGTTAATGACATTGGTAGGGACATGATATGTCACTATGTTTTATTTGCAGATGACTTAAAAATTTTCTCACAAATCAAATCGGTCAGCGATTGTGCAATACTTCAATCTGATTTAAGGGGTTATACGCAGTCAGGAGGCCGAAAAAATGCGATTTTTCAAGAATTTTTCCTAGAAAGACTTTTCAATTTATTGGCGTATAAATTTATACACATATTATGGTAACTTTTAGCTTTACTCTCATATTTTTTATATGTAAAAATAATTGTTTTTAAAGCTACTATAGCCGATCTGCTAGAGCTCCATTAAAAAAAGGAGTTTTGCGGTGAGCACGATATCTCGGGACTGAATCATCTGAAATGAAAATACAAAAATGATTTTGTTAAAGCAAGGAATTATCTGGAGGATGATCGAAGGAATAAGCAAAATATAAGTTTTTAACAAAATGGTGGCTTCTCAAAAAAAAATTTCTGTTTTTCTTCAAAATTTTGGCCTTAAATTGTTTATAAAATCCAAATTATTTACCTGCGAGCAAAGACCTTCGATCATCCTCTAAAAAATATGTTTCTTAAGCTTCTGTACAAAATTCAGACCAATCGGTTCAGCCGTTTCCGGTATATCTTGCTCACCGACTTTAAAATGTAGTTTTGAGTAAAACGGTTTCAAAGATTTAGAAACACCTTACACGTAATGCATTTACAATTGTAAAAGTGCGTGTACCTTCGAGAATAGTTTTCAGATTAATATGAAATTTTCTGTGCAACTACTCAAATATATGTACATTACGAAAATGCAATAAAAAAAAATTAAATTTTTGAAAACCCTGACTGCGTATAACCCCTTAAACAGATTATGTTCATGGTGTAAAATTAATAATTTATCATTAAACTTTAGCAAATGCTCTGTAATCTCCTTCTCTAAAAGCAAACCGCTTAAATCAGATTATTTCCTTAATAATCAATTACTAATGAGAGTCGATGAAGTTCTTGATTTAGGCGTGCACATCGACAGCAAATTCACATTCAATACTCACATTCAAATTATTTGCCGTAAGGCGCTACGCATGCTAGGTTTTATCAAAAGGCAATGCAAGCACTTCTCAGCCGATACAGTCAAAATTCTATATTATTCATTAGTAAGATCACATCTCGAGTATGCTTCATGTATCTGGTCTCCATATTATGAAATTCATATAAAAAAAGTTGAATCGGTGCAGCACAAATTTCTAAAATATTTTTATTACAAATTAATGGGTAGTAATGATGGGTTCTTGGACGAAGTATGTTTAAATATTTTGCAGACCAGTACCCTTACTCGCAGACGTACGGCATCTGACATCTTGTTCCTGAATAGGTTGCTACATGGACGTATCGACTGTACCTCGCTCTTGACCAAAATCAATTTTAGGGTCCCTACCCGCTCAACTAGGAACCAAGATTTATTCACTATCCCACATCACAGGACAAATTATGGACAGCACAATCCTATTACTAGGATGATGGTTTACACTAATAAGTGCAATGGTGTTGAGGGATTCGATTTCTCAATTTTATATCCCAACCTAAAAAAGCTATTGATGGAACCTGCGATACATCAAAATTACTAATGAATAGTTTGTATTATAGTATAATGTGTATATATGTAAAAAGGATATTTCCGTTTAAATAAATAAATAAATAAATAAATAAGAGCATCTGAAAAAAATTTATAATCGCAGCCTTGTCGATGCAATACTTGTAACATTTTACTGGCTACAAAATTATAATTTGTGTATATTTTCAGTTTATATTTCTGGAAAATCAGTCCATTTGAATAGCGGCCCACATGGCTTTGTCCACGAGCCCGCCGGCCCAATCCGGGCCTGATAGTTGTCACATAGACCCCGCCTTCTAATATATTTTCATGATGTACAACGCTGCCATCTAAACGTTTCCAAGGCAAAAGTTGCGTTTTCAAAAGAACAGGGCACAATCATCCGGAATTGCATCTACTTTGCTAGATGGGGGTAGGACAGCTCATTCTGCTTTAAAACTACCCCTAAATCTAACAAATTTGGATATTTGTAACATTAACAAGAGCTCTGGTCAAGCTCGAGTATTAAAGTCGTGCAAATTAATTGTTTGGGATGAATGCACTATGGCGCATAAAAAAGCTCTCGAAGCACTTGATCATACTCTACAAGATATAAGAGAAAACACACTGCTAATGGGAGGAGCTGTAGTAGTTCTGGCAGGTGATTTTCGTCAAACATTGCCAGTTATTCCAAGATCGACACCTGCGGACGAACTCAATGCTTGCCTTAAATCATCACATCTTTGGAGGCACGTTCAGACAGTGACATTAACGACTAATATGCGAGTCCACTTACAGGGAGATATCTCTGCACAGAATTTTGCAAACCAACTGTTGCGCCTTGGTGATGGAAAAGTACCTACCGATCCCACAACTGGCCTAATTTCGTTTCCGTCTGATTTTTGTATATAGTAGTACAATCGGTTGATGAAATTGTTAGCAAAGTATTTTCTAACATTCGTAAAAATTACAAAAATCAAGGATGGCTCTGCGAACGAGCAATTCTTGCGCCAAAAAATGAAGGCGTCAATAGTCTGAATATTAAAATACAGGATCAGCTTCCAGGTTCTGCAAGCATTATTTAATCATGCGGGGCAATGAGCTAAAGTATTTCCGAAGCACACATTATATATGACTTCTTGCAATATCCGTCAATATAAAATACTGGAAAACGAGAAATGTTGCTTAACATTTGTTTAAAATAAGTTTAAGTAACTGTTATGTCTTTAATTAAAACTCAATAATTAGATTAGGATAGAAAACCTTTATTCTAGCGTCTTGTTTCATTGTACACACACTGTTGCCAACCAACTTGGGACCTAATCCCCTAACAAATTTATAATATATAATAATTCTCCGTCGGATAATTTTACAGTTATTATAATGAGTTTAAAAAAGAATTAATTCACAATTCACTGAAATAAAAATTAAATGAGTTTCTTATTACAAAAATATGATTTACTTGAAGAGAATGAATATTCATATAAAGGAAAAATAATTTGAAGCTCCTGAACTAAGATTTTCTTCACATTAGATAGTTGTTGTTCACTCGTAGGTCAAACGCTGGACAGGTTTTCTGCTTCTCGACGATCTTCGGAGACTAGGAACATCTTGCTCTTCGCTGTTGGCTGGTTGCGTGCTCCTTGGGCCATTGGTATTTTGGTCCAATGTGTCTTCTGCTTCATAAGATGTTTGGCGTCTCTGCTTCTCACTGGATTCCCCATTTATGCTTGCTGCGGAGGGGTTGCAAGTTTAGATTCTGGTTGATATTTTGACGTAGCTGGTGTCTCCTTAATTAGATTTGGATGTGTATTAGGAATGTTGTAGAAGAAATTTGGATAATTTTGTTTTTCTACTTGGCATAATCTTAATTGATCATAATGACGCTTGATTGAGTATCCATCCTCTAATTCAACCAAATAATGTAACCGACCCAAACGTTCAACCACTGTACCATATTTCCATCGAGTCGATGTTATATAATTTCGCGATTGTACCCGATCACCAATTATAAAAAAATATTTTAAATTTGGTTGTCTTGCATTGTTTTTGTGTTCAATTTGAGGTTTGATCAAATCTAATTTGGTGCGTAAATTTCTACCATATAATATTTCCGATGGCGATTGGCCACATGATAATGGAGTGACTCGATACCGTAATAAGAATGCATAATAGTTTTTCATGTAAGTCTCCCGGTTCATTCATCATACATTTGAATTTGGATTTTAGTGTTTGGCAGTATCTTTCAGCTTGTCCATTTGTTGCTGGATGTCCTGGTGCTATAAATCGTTGAGAAATTCTATTCCTATTACAAAATTGTGAAAATTCACTAAGTAGATTTAAAAATAGTTGCATTGTCGCTAACCAAAATTTCTGGTAATCCATGATGACTAAAGATTTGTCGGAGGTATCTTATTGTATTAGCTGTTGTAGGTGCGGATTTCATCATATAAATTTCCGGCCACTTGGATTTTGCATCTACTACTATTAAGAAATGATGCTGTAGAAAAGGACCGGCATAATCCATGTGAACTCTGTGCCAATTTGTAGAAGGAGGTTCCCATTTATGCAGCGGTGCTTTGGTTGGGTCCTTTTTTACATTGCAGCATTCAATGCAACTTTTTACTAGATTTTCGATGTCGTTGTCAATATTTCTCCAATAACAATATCTTCGGGCTAGAGCTTTCATTTTTACGATTCCGATGTGAGTAGAATGCTGTTCTTGAAGTAGGACAGGTTGTAAATTTTGCGGAATTACTACTCGATTGCCACGGAATACAACTCCTTCGTGTATTGAAAATTCTGGATTTCGAATGATTCCTTGCAATATTCTTTCCTTTAATTGTTGTAGTTCTGGTTCATTTCTCGTTTCGGCAACTATTTTGTGAAAAGTTATTGTATCAGTTGAAATTTCTTGTATTGTGTTAATGTTTAATATGTGTTCCGCATAAGCACCCGCACGTCAGCTGATACGCACGTCCCGTCGCTACAAAGCATTTTTCAAGTTTTTCAAGTTATTTAGATTTCTTTGGCACGCTCTGTAGGCTAAACGGTTTAACGGATTTTAACATATGAGGTGTCATTGGAGTCGTCTTAATTGTGTGAGTGACATAGGCTATAAAAGTTTTAATAAATACGACGCCCGCGCAAAAAAAATCGAATAATCTTCAGAGTTAGAGTCCCGATACCGGCAGATACGTTGGATCATCACTTGGTGCGGCTTATTATTGCTTACTTACATGTCTTAACCTTAAACCTTGCTTTCAAAATTTGCAAACGCGTTGTTGAAAAAACTATTTAAGTTCAATACAGTTTATACCACTATTGTACTATTTGATTTCATAACTTCGTGAAATTTGTTGATACTTTTATGTCATTATAATAAAACAAAACTTGAGTGTTTTGAGAGTGTGAAAAGTTTCTGCACAAATTAATAAAAAAAAAAAAAAATATTCCAAATGTACATCTTGTGATGAGGAACATTCGGGATACGTCTGCATATTGGCACAAGGCTTACATAGATCATCTTGCCATGGTGAAAAATGGGTGTTAGGTGAAGGATTGGGTGGCCTCAGGAGAGCTACCGCAAGCAGGTTTTATTGAATTTGATGACCCTACAATCAAAGGTAATCAACCAGGAGTAGGTGTACGAATTGAGCCCTGCACCGTCGACTTCAATGCACTACGAGGACAATGAAAAATTGAACGAAGAATGTTTCCTTTAATACTTTGCTGGGCTGTAACTGTTCACATGCTACAAGGCACCACTCTCGATAAAGCCATTGTGGATCTCAGCTCACATGTGTTTGCAAAGGGTCAAGCTTACGTAGCTCTTAAGGTGAGTATGCGGCGGCTCTTAAGGTGAGCGATTTGCGGAATGCGATATCCGCAAAAAATTTAAAGGGAAATACATGCACTTGCGATTGCGATTTCCGCAAAAAGTGTATTGCGCAATGGTATTGCGTCATTTCATAACCTAGTACCATGATTGTGTTTATGAAATTTTCCGTAAGCAAGCGGTTTACTGTCGTTCGTTGTCATTACATAACCTAGTTTATACTCGTGTTTAGGATTTTTTTTATCAATTATTTATCTTGTATTCCTGCAATGGAAAGTATTGTTCATTCGATATATACTGTCATGGAACAGACAAAATTCTGTTTTATATTTTCGATTTTTAAGAGAGTTGGATATTTTGTTTCTTTTATATTGTTTTTGGGGAAGATGCAATCATCATTTTTAATTTCAACAGGGCAGAGTTAATTTGTTTAAACATTTTAATGATGCCCTGTACATTGTTCAGAGTGCGAAGACCAAGGCGTTTGCGCAAGGGAAGATAAGGTCTTCTTGATCGAGTTTCGGAGATGAAAGAGTGTCTTCCTGAGTTTTGGTGCCATTTTTTTGAAATTTTCCCGGATCGTTTAAATTTGAGGTCTTCTCAGCTTCAGCGATTATACAGCTAAGTGCTAAATATTTTTTTTTTACATTTTATAATTCGTGTAATTTGCAATAATTTTAATAGAATTTTATTAGCATATTTTATACACGAAAATTTATCGACGATATCAACCGTATTTGAAAATACAATTTATTGGAATCTTTATCGCTCCTCACATTTATATTGAATTGTTGTCTTTGTTTCATTATTTTTTACACATAATTTTTATTTTCTATGCAAGGAAATTATATTTTGTTTTAAAGAAAGAATATTTTTTTGGAGGTATTTTAGTAGTTTGTGATTTGAACCGACTACTGGGATTGGGAGTTCGCTTCCGATTGAGTTGATGGGTACTGATAGGTTGCAAACTAGTTTAATTATTTTTACAAAAATAACATTGCAATACAGAGCGTAGGAAGAAGGTTGTGGCTGTATACTTGTTATATAAGCTAAACCAACAAAAGAGGAATAGATGTTGTGCTGTTCGTGAGATTTTTAAGAAACGAAAGCAACAAGGTGCTTTTCATAATTTACTACAAGAAATGCGACTTAGTGATGTTCATAAATATCGTAATTTTTTAAGAATGAACCCAGAAGATTTTGATGCTTTGCTATTCAAAGTAGGGCCACTTTTAATAAAGCAATTTCATAGCACTGAGCCGATATCACCATCAGAGAGGTTAGCAGTAACTCTAAGGTAAAACTGTGAAACAATAATAGTAATCAAATAAGTTAATACTCACTCTTTATTTTTTATTCTAGATATCTAGCATCAGGTGATAGCATGGTATCAATTTCTTATTCATTTAGAATGGGTAAAAGTACAGTGTCCGAAAGTATACTTGCTGTTTGTACCTGTATCTGGCAAGTATTAAAAGAGGAGGTATTGTTAGAACCCACAAAAGAAAATTGGGAAAATGTTGCAAAGGGTTTTTACAATAGCTGGAATATGCCCAACTGCATTGGAGCAATTGATGGCAAACATGTAGTTATTCAGGTAGGTGTACTTTATCGAGTGCTATAAAAGTTGTTTAATAATAGTTTTATTTTCATAGGCACCTCCAAACAGTGGTTCGGATTTTTATAATTACAAAGGCACATTTAGCATTGTTTTAATGGCATTATGTGATGCAGATTATTGCTTCACCGTGGTGGACATTGGAGCTAAAGGAAGGCAAAGTGATGGTGGAATTTTTAGGCAAAGCATACTAGGGCAAATGTTGTTTGCCAATACATTTAACCTTCCCGAATCAAAGGAGATTATAGAAGGTGAAGAACCAATTCCACATTTCATGGTAGCTGATGAAGCGTTCCCATTGAGCACTAACATTATGCGGCCCTATCCAGGACGATTTTTAAGTCAAGAAAAGCGTATATTTAATTACAGGTATTAAAATAATACCCTAATGTTTTTTTAAAATAATTTTACATTTTATTATATTAATAGTTGTGGATTAATCTGAGATTAAAGATTAATTCTCGGATTGACTTTAAATGTGTTTAATAGTCACAATATAGCGACCGAGAATTAATCTTCAATCTCGGATTACTCCGTAATTATTAATACGGGCATAAATAACCAATAAGAAACCTTAACAAAATAATAAATATTAATTTGCTATTGTTGTTTAAGATTGAGTCGTGCTAGACGCACAATTGAAAATACATTCGCCATTCTAGCTGCCAAGTGGAGGATTTACAGACAGCCAATCCTAGCCAAGCTGGAGACAGTGGAAGCTATAATTCAAGCCACGGTATGTCTCCATAATTTCTTAAGAAGAAGAGACGACTTGAAAGATGATAAGGAAAAATATTGCTCCAACAATATAATAGATAGGGAAGATGATGTTGGCAACATCGTAGAAGGAGAGTGGCGAAGAGAATCCTGCAATAATTTACAGCGAATTGGACAGATGGGAGGCAATGCCTATAGTCGAAATGCTGCAAACGTGCGGGATGCTTTGAACGACTATTTTATGTACGAATACCCAATTGAATCGCAGTGGAACAAATAATTATTATACATATATATTATACCAGTATAATCGCTGGTTCGGATAGTGCATCGGTCCTTTTTAGGGCCCAAAATGTATTAGAAATATGGTTATTACTATATAATTCTCAACTGTGTTTTTAAGTAATGTAAACAGTCGATTGTTTCAAACTCGATTGAACTGTGCTCCCCATTGCAAATCACGCTGCAGCCAATACCTACTTGTACCGCTTGGCCTGCCAAGAGAATATAATTAGAACGTAGTTTCGTATGCAACAATCAATTTTCAAATTCAAATTTTTCGAAATTTCAAGGAAAAATTTATGTTAATCTACATACAGTTCAATCACTTCATTTTAATGTCCTTTCTACATTCTGCAGGAATTTTAGTGATATCTATGAAAACCTCTAGGCCACATTAGCGTGCTAGACCTGAATAAAAAACTTCATAGAACATAATACTTATTCTAACTTTTTTTTTTTTAAATTAATCTATATATTCCTGTACCAGATCGTACAGTTTGTTAAGAATTTCACGTTCGGCCTTGAATCTCACCTTCATTGGTAACTTTTCTAACAATGATGATGCGGTTACCATACTGGGAGCAAGTTGCTGTTGAGGTGGTAGTTCTGGCAGCTGTGGTGGTTTATCTAATATTTTCAATAATGACTCTTCAAAGTTTTCTGAAAATTTAAAAAACGGTACACAATTTTATGACACAAAATAGGTACTACTTATTTTGAAACAAAACTAAAATTTATCTTGCCTTCTCTTCCGTTTCATCCCAGTTGAACTTGCTGGTGAAGGCATCTCTACAAAGCATTCCTCTGATGTACTGGCAGCTAATGGGCTGTTTGGTATTAATATTTTTTTACATTACTGGATTGTTCTACAATTTTAAGAAATTATAATTCAATAGTTTTTATAGTTTTTATTACATACTGCCTGAGCTGAACTGTATCAGTTAAAAACCTTAAACTTTCATAATGTTTCCAAACTTTCTTTTTATTTGGAATTTCACCACCATGACCACTAGGGACATAAGTTTCTATGTGTGCCTTAGCTTTCATGAATTGGTATCTTAAATTTTTCCATTTTTTTTGGATATTCTCCATTGTCAATTTTTCTAAAATGGAAAAGTTCTAGAATTTATTTAAAGTTCATAATTAATTTTTTATAACTTACCTCCCATTTCTTTCCAAATTTCAGACCATAACTTGTCTTTTTCATTTTTTCCCCTTTCGGAAATAGGTAACCTATGGTCCCACAATGGCATTCTATTTTGGACTAATCCAATTAAAATTTCTGCAACACTGTCCTCCGACTGTGGATTTTTTCTTTGTTCTTCATCGACGAAAGCATTGCATTGGTGTTCTTCTAATTTGTTGGCTGGTATACAGCAATTGCACAGTTGACATAGGTACAGCTGAAGAATTAGAAAAGTATTTACCTACTAC
Organism: Cantharis lateralis; assembly: GCA_963170105.1. Classification (NCBI taxonomy): domain Eukaryota; kingdom Metazoa; phylum Arthropoda; class Insecta; order Coleoptera; family Cantharidae; genus Cantharis; species Cantharis lateralis. The sequence goes on from OY720628.1 coordinate 28,541,139, forward strand.
TGAAAAACTCTCTCACATACTTGAGCAAAAAAACTTTGAAGAGTTCCTACATATTTAACGACCATACTAAACTAATTTGTTTACAATACAGAGAAAATACATAACTCTTGTTCACTCATGTTTTTACACGAAAACCTAAATTCACAGTGATATCTTGATAATTAATTATATATAGTAATTTATTTTTTATTACATGCATACACAATCCATGGAACGAATCTGAATCTTTCTTCTTTCCTGTTCTGGATATACGTTTTATGTACATTTTGAAATTGGTACTTGCGAGTACCAACTATTCAAAATTATTATTTAAATTCAAAAACTATGAACGCATGCGTATTTCAAGATATGACCGACGGAATTCGCAAAATATTGAAATCTTCTAGTATTTAGCAAATTTAAATTATGACAATCCACGTGTATGTAATATTTTATATTTTAATGGTTAATAAACAATTTGAATTTGAATTAAAGCTTCCATCCTAGCTCGCCGGACGGACATACGCACGCACAGAGGAAGCGGTGTTAGAGATCTACTCCAATACGGTTTTCACTATTAGTAACACTAAAAATCAAAATGAAAAAAAATGTCGTGATAGTTTAAGGTTGGTTGAATATTTTTATTTATTCTGATTGGACAATTGGTTACTGAGAAAAATAATCATAAAGGTATGCATTTTTCGCCATTTATCAAGTTTTATCTTAAAAACTATCGATTTTACAAGAAAAGTCAAAGACACAAAAAATGTGTGTTTTGGTCCAAGTAAGCCTCTATAATTTTTTCAGATTTTTTCCCCGAAATTTAGATTTTTAAAACAAAAGATTGTTTATAGCTATTAAACGACTCATAAAAAATAAAGTGTATATAGAAGTTTTTTCTCGGTATAATATAAGAAATCGAATAAAATCATTTCCAGCCACTAGAACGCTGATTGGTCGGTAAGTGAACTGAAAATAGGTGTAAACCGATCGCCTATATGGCCTTCTCGAATAAATGGGTTATGTAAGTAATGCAAAAAGAATTTTTCAAATCGGATTAGTATTCCTTGAGATTAGCGCTTTCCAACGACTTACCAGCTTTGTTAGTAGCCTAAATAACTAAATTTGAAATTAATTTAAGAAGTATTTGTAAAAGTACTTATAAAAAGTACTTACAAGTACTTCTTAAATGTATTTGACCAAATTTGTACTTAAATACATTTTAAAGTGCAAGTACTTTGTACTTCTTGCACCGGCGCGAGAATGTAGATATTCTGTATTTAAAAATAATATTAGAATGGTCATATTCTATGACAGTCGTATAGAAAAATTATTCATCATCCCTATAAATCCCGTGTCTCACTATAAAATTTGTATTAAATCGTTTTTATAAAAATTTGCATACAAACAATGTAACGTCACGTGACATAAAAATGTTTTTAAACCATGTCCCACTGTATAATATTCGGTGCAAAGTTTCATACAAATAAGATCAGCTTTGACAGCTCCGTAGTTGACGTTTTGGCTTCAACAGCCAATGGGATGCCTCCTTTTATAAAATTTTTAGAAACTGCTCTAAAATGAGAATTTTTATAAAACTATTTTGTGACGTCATGAAAATAGAAGCACCATCAAAATATTTTTTCAAATGTCATTTTTATAAAACAATTCCGCTGTCACACTATCCAAATCGTTTTTATGCAAACTTTTATAAAAAATTTTATAGTGAGACACGGGCTTTATAAATTCTACATAAATTCGACATTCCGACGCCACCTATGAAACAATAGTGGAAACACTACTGAGCTACCAATAAGTTCAGGAATATTGCTTGTAGATGGCAACACCGACGAACGCTAGGAGGAGGAGGACGATCAGTTGATAAGTTTGTTTCCTTTTTATAGTGAAAGGTTTAGGCACAGATTAAATATACTACAGATAGCTCGCGCTTATGGGAGAAAGAGTGTCCCTTTTCAGGTATTTGGAAGCCAGTTTTCTTAGTATGGAAGCCATTCACTTTATATTATAGAGGCGCTGACTGTTCGTGTTTATTCGTGGTTACGTTATCATTTCCCTTCTAACCGCGGTTGGTGTACGATCGTGCTGCTAGGCATTCATTAGCTCACATTGCTAATGTAGCGATAGACCGTGGGTATGGTCGGTTACTTACGGAGTTTTCCTGCTGGTACCCCACCAGAAATATATTACAAGGATAGGCAACCCTCTAGAATTCAGAAAAATACATTGCGCGAGCTATCTGTAGTATTTAATCTGTGGTTTAGGTGTGTGCTAAAATTAATTGTGGTTCCAGCATTTTCTGGAGTGATTTCATGAAGTTATTTTGGGGCTGTTTATCTTAATTATTGTTCTCCATTCAACAACTTGTCAAGTGCAATTTGTATGGCTTAACTACTTCTGGAAACTTTGCAATTTGCTAGTGCAAATGTTCGTACACGGCCGTGGCAATTTTAAAGAAGTTGTACAAAATCATCTTAGCACTAAACTTAAATCTATTTAATACAATCAGCTCACCAAGTATGTATAATTTAATTAAAGAATTTATTTAAAATTTAATGCCAAAATATTTTGTGAACTTTTAGATGATGCCGATTACAAAAATTATGCTGTATGTGCTGACCGCCAATTTGAAATGTGGTAAAAAAGGACGCCAACCGTTTTTGTGTTTGAATCTGGACATAAAATTTATTCCGTAAGTGAAATTACTTTTCAAAAACATTAACTAACCAACTTGACGATTTTAATTACAAACTTTCGTATATCAACTTTTATTGCTACGATTCATAATGAAACCATTTCAAGTATGCATAATTTTTGTTATTTTGATAAACTTTTGATCTTCAAAACGTGTGGTCATATTTTATTATACTTCAAGTCGGTGATACGGCCGAAAACATTTTTATTGCTCATTTACAAGTGCAACTTTTCGTAATCGAAGTTTAAGCAGTATTAAGTCAGTTCAATTTTTGTTGATACCTCCTTGGTCCTTACCACTTGTTTGCTATTTATTTATATGTGTTTTATGCTAAGTACTTGCTTAATTAACCCACTTTATTTTGGTCGACTTTGTAAAAGGTTATAATTTTACTTGCTGAGAAGCTTTGCCAGCAAGTGAAGTTTGGTTTACTTTTACGCATTCTACCAAAGTATTATTTGTATACTTCTGCTATAAATTTTAGAAAAAATCCTAAGTTAAGGTGTTGCGTAACAAGGTTTATGAAGAATTTATTGTACATTGGGTTGCCTGCTCTATAGATAATATCATTAATAATAATTATTAATACTTTTAAGGTTCCACTATGTTCTGTTATTTCTTTTGCTTTATATTTTATAATCAATCATATCTAGTATTACAATTAATTAATAATTTATTATCACTTGAAACTTCTGTATCAACATTTTCACTTATAGTATTACTCGTTTGCCCCGATTATATCTCCACTTTAGTTGCTGTACGTACAGTACAACCAAGTAAATGTAGTAGTCAATCCGTTTCATTTATTGAGCCTTTATTTGGCTCGATAAAAGGCATCTATTTTGTCACTAAATCGTGACAGGTGTGCAACATTTTGCAATTTTTTTACAATAATTGTCTAATTATTTGTTTTTCTTGTCGAATTATTTAAAAAAAATTATGAAATGTATTACTTGGGTATCGTGTGAGAATATTATACAGGGGGTGTGAAAATATCGTGACTTATAAGTTACGATATTCTTAGGTTCCTTCACGATTTTTAAGACGATGTTTTCATGCTTTTAACACGATGTCTTCTCGGTTAGTAGATCCCAATAGTGTACCAGCACCCATTGAAACCATCATTAAGTATATCGAGTAAGTGCCCCATAAATTTACGTAGTCTCTCTGTTTCTCAAATAATTAGAGAATTAAAATTGAAAGTTATTGGGTTAATATTGCAAAGAAATAAGATGCATATCTCGAGAAATTTTAATTAAAAATATACTTTTTACAAATAAAAGTTGTAATGATGGTTATCCTTGTAACCAGCTGATTTTTCGAATATTGAACAAAATACTGTATGTTAAGTTTCAAGCGGGACATAAGAAATTATTTCATAAGTATTTAGTATCAAAAGAATTTTAAAAAAATTCCTTTCGGTAGAGAGGATTACCGCTCTTATAGGTAAATTTGAAGACCAACGAACTGATGTTATTTTGCTATGTCCCGCTTGAAAATTCACATACGGTATAACAATATAATGGTACATTATTTTAAAGTATCTTGATAAATTTTAATTAAAAATATTCTTTTACAAAAAATCTGACTCAAAAATTTTAACAGCGGTCCCACTTATCGCGTAAGTGCAGGGTATATGGATGTAATAGGTATGCTTAAAGTTGCTGAATTTTTGCTTCTTTCTTTTGTGCAGCCTAAAAAAAAAAGAGACAATATCTGAAAGTAATCTATTGTATTCGTTTCTCCTCTTCTAGTAATGTTTCATGTAGAACTTTGAAATCGTCTGCAGAAGTCAGTGGTATTAAATCTTGAAAATATTGTTTCAATCCTTTAATGATTGGTTTAATTATTTGTTCATCTGTATTAATTGTTCTGAAAAGAAGTAAGAATAATAATAATAAGAAGTTTATTTAGCTAATGCTATTTACATATACATAAAAATATAAAATTTAATTTCACAAAAAAGTCTCCTTAATATAGCAAATCAATTTGCGAAGCATATTACAGCACTGAGCGAACATATGCAGCGTATAATCGAACCAATACGATTGGATCTCGAAATTCTCTGGAAATGCGCATAATAAATCCCGTTATTCTGTTTGCCGTTCAAACAATAATATCAATATGTCGAGAAAACTCCAAAGAAGGCACGAATATCTTTTTTTTAATTAAAAAAAAATTTAATAAACTTCCCATAAGAGCAATGTTAATTTTATTAAAAATTTTAGCGAGTCTTTTTTAAGTCACTGTAGCTCAGAAACGGTGCAATGAAATAGAAAAATGTATTTAAACAAAAATAAAGGTGATGAAATTGGCAACAAAAAATGTCAAACAAGTATTACTGTAAAAGCGATTTTTATATGACAAAAATTGCCTTCAAAGAGTTCAATTTACATTGCTAACATAGGAGCGTTCTAAGAATTTCTAGAGTAACTGTATGTATTAGGTTGGTGCACAATTATCAGTGCTTGTTTATGGTTTTAGGATGGGAGGGTACATGCCATTTTCGATAAATTATAAAAAAAAATTGAAAAAAATAGATATACCGTCGTTGCGCCTTCAAAATCCGACGTGCATTTTAATGAATTGTTCAGGAAAAGGAATAAACTGATTTATTTTGTTTCGGTTTGAAGTACAGACACTACGTATTTAATATTACATATTATACGACCTAATTGACAAAGTGGGTTACATTATAATTAAAAAAAAAATTATATGAATGTAATAATTAGATTTAAAATTTTTTTAATGCACATAGCTGATTTAAGATGCGCCATTTGAACACATAACTGGATTTTATTGAAAAACATGAAAGTAATAAATTATTAGATAAATATTTTTAATTAAAAAAACAAGTAGTACTACTTTTCAGAAATTTTATTATATTTGGAAATATACAAGAGCTTTAATCAAGCAACAAATAATATTAAATAATAAAATAAATCTATTCTGATTTTAAATTTTCATAAAAAAGTTGGTAGTCTTTATGCATGTAGGCTTTTAATGCCTGCAAACTCTGAAATTTTTTCTTATCTATTTCTTTTGGTTCCTTATAAAGTTGAGCAGGCTGCGTTTCCTGTGGTTTAATTCTTCTTTGGAAAAGTGATTTCCAGTCATCAGAGTGACGTAATTTATAAAATATCTCTCCATTTTGATAACGCATCCCTCTGATATCTGTTACATTGGGGTCACCTGTTTTTTTACCTGGTCTAATTGAAGTAAAATTGCTACGGAGTTCTTCGTAATTTTTAAAGAATGAATAATCGAGATGATTAATAATATAGGGTTGCTTTTTTCTAGCTTGTCCCATTCTCTCAATATAATGTGAGGGTGTATATAGGTGGCTTGAAAAGTTGTTCTAATGTAGAATGAACACTGTCCACTTCCATCATTGTACGGCCCTTTTCTAAAATAATTTACTCAATTTTAATAGGACATTTTATTGTAAAATCTAATAAAGCGCTAGCTAACACTCTGTTTTTGTTTTGATATGCGCAACCGTCTGAAATTCGAACAATTTTTTTTCAAGTGCGAATGCTTTTGTATGAAGTTAATGATGCAGCTTGTAAATTCATTTGACGTAATGTTTTCGTTTTCTTCGCTCCATACATAAAGACGAACATCTTTGTTGTTTGAGATATAAATGGTGAAATTATGTACTTTCAGCTTTTGAGAATAATACTGTTTGGAAACTAACAGTTTTGGACTAAGTAATACGCTTTTCTGAGTTTTTCACTCAAGGAACCTTGGTTCGGTTCAATAGTAATGGGCGCGGGCGGCGCAACGGGTGTGGCTTTCCTGATAATTTTCTTTGACTGCTTAGGAGTTCTCTTAGGAATCTGGTTAAAAGGTAGCTGCGAGTCGTAGTGCTCGTCGTACTGCCGTCGCTACGAAAAGGGGGTAGAAGTCGAAAGGGGTGGAGCCCGAGCTTGCTTCCACTTTAGGTAGTGTTGTAAGCAGCCCACTGGGTGGGCTGCCAACTCTCGATGGAAATTATCTACACCACTGGTGGGCTCCCCTAGCAAGGTGAGGTCAGTGACCAAGGTGAGTGCGCTATCGCTATTTATAGAATTAAATTGTGCACACTTACCTTTGGGCTCGGGTGTGACCACGTCGAGCCCATTTCCATGTAAAACATGTAAATGCCATATATAGCATTGTAGCTTTTGTTGCTATCAGGCGGTAGTGCAACATTAAGCCCACTTCCGGCCATCCTCGCTGTTCTTCCGTTTCCGGAAGTGCAGCTAGGTTTGGCCGCCCGTGTACAAATGGCGCTACCTCCTGTAGGTTTATATCTTCAAAGTTAGGACGATAAAAGTTGCCTTCTGTTTCTTGGCTGGCCATGTCTTGAGCCGCTATTTGGGAGTACGGACCGTAAAGTCCGACATATTATGATATTACATATTGCTGATATATTGAGTTAACGACTTCTAGGGCAATTTTTCTACCTGACTTAGGGTCATAGTTCCAAACAGTATTAAAACAAAACTAATTATTGCAACTTTAAAGTTTGGTATTGGAATATCACCAGTTGGTGAAAAATTAAAAATATTATTTTGATTTTCAGTTTGAAGAGTTTTTTGGCTTTCATTTATGTATATTGGTTCGTTAGAATTTTGAAATTCCGAATAATTTTTGTTGAAATTAATAGGAACATTCAAATGTTTTTTAATGTGTCTTTTAAATGAGTATAATAATTGAATGGGCAAAGGGTAGATGAATAATTCGTCATATTAGTACATTTATGACGTAGTTTCAGATGGTCAATGTATATAGTACATTAAACTGACTTGAACATAGAAAGCATAGAATCATTTTGTTGAATTTATATTAAAATTGAAATTAATTAAAATTACTTGTCGGTGCAATTGATGAAGGAGCGCATTTTGGTTAGTACTTCTTTTTGTACCTTGTTTTGTACTGTGTATAATTTTTGTATTGGATTTTGCAGCGTTATTCCAAATTGGGCATGCATAAAGTATGATATGCAAATCAACCGAATTTCGTATCGATACTCCGTTCACCTTTTCTTGTAGCCCAGGGGGCTATTTAATTATTATCTTATTATATCCTGTTAAACTGTTAATGCTGTTTTTATTGAATGTGTTTTTCTTTCAGAAATTTGTAAGTTCTCTAGGTGAATTACTTGTTGTGTTGACGAAAATATCTGGGTTTCCGCAAAACGCAGTCATTATTTTATTCAACCCCCCCCCCCTGATTTTCATGCCTTCACTGAGCTAGGCCATCGTAATTTTTGCCATGTCTTTAACTGCATTTTTTTTTGAACTTGTCTAAAATTCCTTTTGTCATTCAAAGTCATACGTTCTAACAGATTGTTACTAAATTGATTTGGTTATCTGTCAACACTACTGACTTTTTAGGAGATGAAACAAATTTTGCTCTCCCATCCCATTGGAAGGGATTTACAGTCGCCCAATCTACTGTGGTTGGTGACTGGTTTGTCAGTGTAGTCTACTCAAAAACACAGTTTTACTATCAGTGAAGTGTTTTTTTTATTGGATTTTAGAAGTCTCGTAGAGACTCTCAATGTACGATCCGTCCTCTCGAGACTGGCTGTCGCAGATCTTTTGAGATGATCATGAATCTTTCTGCAGCAGTAATAGATTCAATATCGCTACTTTTGTTTCTTTTGGCGTTTAAATGAACTTGTGTGTCTTCAAAAAACATACAACTCAGCTGCACTTTAGATAGTTAATTTTTTGTCCTACTTTTCCGCAATATATGGGTAAATTATTGCTCGATCGCGATGATCGACTTGTTGGCCTACAGGCAGATCGAATATAGATCACTGCAATTGCCACGCTACACTTGCTTGGTCGATTGGATAACTTAACACTGTAATTCTACAAAATAATGTCTTTTGAATGTCAGCTCTTGACTGCCGAGTAAGGACCTTAAAGATAGCGACTGTCCGTGCCTTTACAAAATAAAAGCTATTTATTGTCTTGTTTTTATATTGAAAATTTTATTTTATTGAAATTTTGTATTTTTAAATTTGTAATTTTATATTTGAAGTGCAGACCAATGGTAGAATTGCTAGATTAGCATGGAGAATTCGCTGGTTCGATCTTCGACAAAGTTCAGAAATTTATATAAATATATTGGTAGTGTAGGCCATAAGTGTCTGGTTTAATTTAACGTGTTAGGATCGACCTGAGTCATAGGCCCAGCACGGCCTCCGTGGGCGAGTATCGTCTGACGCGTGATAGACGCGGCAGGGCGTCAACTGGCGCGAACCGGCCGGCGTCCCACTAGTGGCGTTGCTGATAGGGCAGGGAGGCGCAGATGGTTTGAGGGCTCCGCACGAGTCCCTAACAGAAAATAATTCAAATCGTGGAAAGACACCATTATAAAAATTCCCAAATCCTACGGTACTGCGACGCCAAATGGATGCAAAGTTAAGGGGTGAACCCGGTCAGAAAATAAGTAATGTTAGTGCAAGCCCTTCCTGAACTCCAGGATCACCTACAAGGAACTGGGGAAGAAAAAGGAAAGAGAGGAAGTAGTAGAGGAAATGGAGGTCAGCGATGGACCAGATTCACCCCCCGATCTCATTGACTGACCCGATTTTACCTCGAACTACTGTCCGCATGGGCATCGCATTAGCGATGAGTAAATTTGTCCAAATTAACATCCACCATATATTATAAAACATAACATCGGGCATTGATAGAGGAACCCTGGATTTATGGGGGCCGTGTCAAAGGTCTCAACTTATCAGGTGACTATAGGAGATAATTAATCCTACCGAGAGTTTGCATCATTGCAAACTCTGGCTCTGTACAAGAGACATAACAGCAACTAGAGTAAAAATTTCAGTGTAAGGTAACCTGAGGGAAATAGGTGGTGGCATCGGCCTACTTTCTATAATATGACAAACCAGAACCCCCCCCCCCCCAATAGAGGTTGAGGGTCTTGTAATCGACTGCGATAGCAAGGGTACATAACTGGTGATCTGCTGCGACTCCAATGCACATCACATTTTATGGGAGAGCTCGGGTAGGAACACCTGGGGTAAGTTCTAAGGAAGTACTCCAACGCTAAGTACCCCGACGTGGGTCAAGTGATCAGAGAGTGACACGTCTCCCGATAGAAGTCACTCTCTGACCACAAATACATTACATTTAGTATTCAAACACCGCCTTGAGTAGGGATCACGTACAGGAATGGAACGTACAGGAACAGGATCTCTTCAGAGAGAGACTGAGACAGCCCATGTAGCACAAATATTGGCGCAATATTGATTTCTAACATTGGAGCAATATTGAAAAACAATTTTCACCTTTTTTTATATCAATCAATCACTCAGCAACTCATATATTATATAAAAAATATTACAGCTATATTTGCAAGTAAAGATAATAATCGGTATTGAAATATTACATATCAGTGCCTATTTCGTGTAGTAGCCGTCCAGGTCCACAATGTCCAGGAGCCCGTATTTGTTGTGGAGTCGTAGGGGTGATGTGACAACTCCAGTTGCATCGGAAATTTCCATTTCGGTACTTGCTGTAATGGGAGCAGGTACGATCGTGATGGTATTGCCCCCACTCATGGCTGGGCGGGGTTCGATGTTTGAGTTTGCACCGATACTGTTTAGTAGAAGACAGAATCCTCTTCTGCCAGCTTGACTTTTTTCCGTTTCTGAGTCGTTTCGGTGTTGGTGATATCTGAAAAAATAACTTGGTTAATTTATCTAACGCGTTTATGAATAATAACAGTTTCATTAAAACTTTATTATTCCCAAAGCACGTCCGTTCGAGAGCACTGTCGCTATGCTAATCCCGATTTCATTGAAATTTTATATACAGGTTTATAGCAATAATCTAAAGAACTGTATAGATTTTGGTTGAAATCCCTCCATATTGACTCCATTATTTCAAAGAATGAAAATTGGTAAAGCATGCAAGGTCCGATGGAGCGAATGTTGCGGAGTGCGTTTAGGTTGATTCCTGCTGGAAACTGTAACAGAAATGAACCAGTTAGGTCTCCATATTTCGATTTTAAATTAATGCAGGTTGAGGGAATTAATGATTGGGAAGTGTGCTGTAACGGTTGAGATTTGGCTTACCCTGATTGGTCCTGAATATAAAATATTTACTTGTTTTATTTATGTTTACATTGGTGAAGTTTTATGTCATAAAACACATTTGTCGAGATAATTTTGAAGTAGCTGTAATAGTCGTCGTTTTTGGGTTTCTTAAAAGAAGTTTCTGAATGGCAAAAGTGCTTTGAAGTGAGGTATTTGAAATAAGCCTTCCGAGTTTTTTTGGGATTAATTATTGCACTTAGCTTTTGAAGATTTTATCGATTACCGTATTAACGATAATAATCTTATCTCCTTTGGAGGATTCAATATTCAGCTCTCTTTTGTAAGTATCAATTTTGGATTTTAAAATACAAACTATGTTTGTAATTTATATTTTAGTCACGACAATGAACCGGCTGCTGTTGGTCTCGGCATGTCGCTGACACTGGCTGATTGGCCGGTAGTTTGTTGAAACATTTTTCGGTTTGCCCAGTTTATGAATGAGTACCACATCGACAGTTTTCCATCTCGAGGGGAAATGGCCAAGTCTGAAAATTGCATTGGCGATGGCGGTGATGGCTGCGATCGCCTCCTTTGGTAGGTGTTTGAGGGCTGCGTTGGGGATGCCGTCCGGGCCGGGTGCTCTTTTGACTTTGTTGAGTGAGATCGCTTTGATTATTTCATCGGGAGAAACTGGGTTGAGTGGTAGTGCGTTGGCGAGGACGTCATCTGCAAGTGTTGTGGCGACTTCCGCATCAATTAGTTCGACAATAGAGTTTGTGTCTCGAGGGCGTTGGCGAAGGTTTCGGCTTTGTCTCGATCTGTTGTGGCAGTGGTGTTGTTGACCTTGAGCGGTGGAATGGTGGTTCTGGGGTTCTTAAAAAGTTTGGTGAGGTGCCATACGGAGCCGTCTTCGCAAGCGAGTGTCTCGAGTTTATTTGTCCATGAATTGCTGCGGAAGGCGACCAGGTCATTTGCTAGTTCGTTTTTGAGTTGGTTGTCGATGCTCGGGGTTCTACGTCCTTCTGGCCAGTTTTTCTGCCTTGCGTTTAGCTTGAATTTTTCGTTTGAGGTGAGGTGGAAGGTGGTCTCGACTGTCGGTTACTGAGATTTGGTGTGAGGCAAATGAAATTGAATTTTTGATGTCGGTTTCGAGTGAGATGACGTAGAACAAATATAGTACATCGTTTAAGGTTGGTGTATTTGAAGAAGATTTTGATGCTCTCTTTAACGAGACTGTGTGGCCATGCGGTGTGTCGGTTAGGGACTTTGAATTACGCAAGAGGATAAACAAATTTAACGTCTATTGTCAAAATTGTAGTGGCATAAGAACGAAACTAGTCGATATAAGTAACAATGTTAACATCTGTTCTTATGATATTATCATATTAATTGAGACCTTTCTTGATGACCATATCTCTTCCAGTGAACTCGGTTTTTAAATTACAACATATTTCGTTGCGACAGATCTGCTCATTCTAGCAATAAAGTAAGAGGAGGTGGAGTACTTATTGCAGTGCACAACAGTCTTGGCTGTTGTAGCCTTATTAGCACTTCTAATTCTATTTAAAATGTTTGTGTTCAAGTATGTAATACTATTATTGCTGCGGTGTATTTGCCACCCGACTTCAATATTTCGTCCTACCAAGCGTTCTGTGGCATAGTTGATGATGTATGTGATAGGTTTCCTTTATCTAAGTTTGCAATTTGTGGTGACTTCAATTTACCCAATGCAAAATGGGCTCTCGATGGATCTTCTGTGACTTCAATTGATAACAGTTCTAAAGCAACATATTTAAGCGAGTGTTTCTCCTTCCATGGTTTAGTTCAGTTTAATCATATGCCTAACAGCCGAGGTGTATTATTAGATTTAATTTTTGGTAATTTTGATATCTCCATTGCAATTGCTGCTGACAAGCTGTGCGGTTCATCAATACATCGCGAAGCTTATGCACCATCTTTTCTGATAGGTAGTTCATCTCGAGTTTGTCTTCCTGTCGATAAATTTATTTACAATTTCAAAGTGGCTGACTTTGACAAGATCAATGATGCTTTACTTTCTGTCAACTGGACAGAAATTTGGAATCTGAATAATATTGATTGTATTGTTAATGAATTTTACTCTATATTGTGGTTTCTTATGGATACTTATATTTCCCTGAAAAGAATATATCGATCCAATTTTCCCGCTTGCTTTTCAAAAGAGTTGATTTCATTGATTAAAAACAAAAAACAGGCTTACTTGTTATTTAAGGACACTCAGTGCGAGCAAGACTATTTAACATTTTGCTTATTACGCGATAAGGTTAAGATTCTTCTGGCCAAGGGTTAGGATTCATTTTCGGAGATTGTCCCTTTTATCAGCTTGTCATGATGCTCTTTTTTTAAAAGGTATGACTTTGAATAAAAAACCTGCTCTTAGTCACCAAATTCCGCCTTCAAGCCTGACACGCATCTACGCAGTCGGTAGGAGTCTGCATAGGCCGGATGCACTTTGGAAAATGACAGATACCCACGTGATATTTTGAGAACATTTTTCCGCACTTGAAAGTTATAATCGAATCCGGATGATTCGTAGCATTAGTGCTACATTACTGTAGTTCCAAGTCGCTAGTGATTTTTGGTTATTAGAGAATCGAAATTGAGGTCATTTGCCCTCAAATATCTATATGCTTTGGGGCTTATGCTCTTTAATGAATTTGTTTATGTAATATCGTCCATGTTCCATTTACATAATTATTGATAGATTCATCAGCCCCTTTATTTGTGCAGAAGTAAACTGCTTTTCCGTTTCATCCAATTTGGATGCCAAAATAGTTTGCTCTTTATCTAAAAACGTTACTTTACTCTTTTAAGTTTCACATTCCGTTTCCAATATATAATGTTCCGATTTTTTAAAATATTTTTACAATTTCGAACCGACTTCGCAAATTCGTCAATTCAGCTGCTTTTTTCCTGTCTGATTTTGAACCAATTTAATTATTATCAAAGGTAATCTGCGGTTTCAGGTTTTGGCATGTCGCTGATATAGATATTGAACAGGGTGAGCGACAGTAACGGTCCTTGTGGGACGCCAGCTGTGGTTTTTCTCTTCGTTGATCTGCTACCTTAAAGTTTAACAGCAATATCCTATTATTAGATAGGAGGTCGTGAGCTGGACAAGTCTTGGTGGAATGTTTGTTTGTACCATTTTATGAAGGATCCCGTTGAGCTACATTTTCTAACAAAGGTTTTATACACATCCAGGAAGGCTGTACAACTGAACTCTTTTTTTTGTTGAATGCAAGAGATTGCTTTCGACCATCCGGAGAATCCGCTTCAGTTTGGGGTAGACAGAGCAACCCTGATAATTTGCCGGGTGGTCTCCTCCGCAGTTTTTGCGAGTTGCTTTTGTTTCGCTGTTCTTCACACGAGTAGTGGTTAAGTGGGGGGGCTGCACACTTGGCACATCTTGGGGACCAATGTACAATTTCGAAGACACACTGGCTGACTTTGGTTTTCTGGTGCGGGGATTCCGTTTGGACACTGATGTCCATTATTGTCTTTTTATCGTAAATTGACCAGTTACGGTCTTTTCTAGAGTGATCATCAGGAGCGGCATGGTCTGGCGGTATCTGCCGCTGTGGATCCTAGCTGCTTGAACGACTGTGAAACCTTGCTTTTCTAAATCGGCTTTGACTGCTGTTGGTTCGTGCTCAATGCTGATTCCCCTGATCACCATCTTCAGGTGGTGGTCCTCTGACAGTTGGAAGGAATAAAATCCAGCCTTGGTTGGATTGAGGTCGACTATAATAATTTAAAGATCCCTTTGAAGTCATCGCAGTATGAAGGGTGATACTGAAACCATTTACTACGTTGATGGCCTTTGTGAAGTGAAGTCTCAGATCAATAATTCGTTTTTGAATTTTCTCACATTGGCTGGCTTCCTTCAGAATGATTGGGGGATACGGGTTCTTTCCGGGTGGGCGGTCTGGATGACTTATGGTGGTTGAGTTTTTCAGTGGTGGGAGATCCGTGCCTTGGATTTGTGAGTCTATTTGGCTGGGAGATAGGGTGTTCTCATCGTCGGGCTGTGGGGGCTTCTGAAGCTTTTTTTTGGGAGCCCTGATGAGGTCCTCACAGGTTCTGTTGGTTATTATGAGATAGGTCTTCATGGAGGCGCTCTCTGGGGACGCTTTAGTGGATGGCTGGATTGTGGAAGCTAACAATAAGATGTCCTCGTTTGAGTTTAGGAGTACTTCCAGTTTGTTATCCAGGTTTTCCCATTCAAGCTCTTAGTTGGATAATGGTTACGAATATAATTCGCAATGTTAACCACTTGGACAGTTTTCCTTTTTGCTTTTCGACCATGTGGATATACTGCTTTGTAACTGTTAGGACATCACTTTTTGATTTGATAAATCGATTCTCGCACCATCAAGAATTACCATCTATGAATTCAACATAATACCTTGCCTTCCAGTTCGATTGGATCCTCATAAGTTCACATAAGTCCGTGTGTGATTTCGAGAAGACCACTTTTCCGTTCTGGTTTTTTGGGAAGGCGTTTCTCGTCATTTTTCATTTATTATATTTAACACATTCAAGGTTATCGTGTTTTAAATTAATATTCATTCGTTTAATTGTACCCTTTTTTGCACTTTCCAAATGATCTTTAAAGTTTAAGTGTTTTTGTATGTAAGTAAGAAAGGGTGAGTCCTAAATATTTTACATCTTTTGTCTGCGATTGGATTGGCCTTTTTTGTAGGAGAAGGTGGTGAGTGTTGTCTTGTTTTCGTTCAGTTTCAGTTGTCATTGTAAAAAGTAAGTCTTTGTAAATACGTGATTGGTTGGTTTTTATGAAATGATTCGCTGGTAAGTTGTTGTATTGTGTTTTTAATGCGGGGTATTTGTGTAGTTGAAAAATTTTGCGTAGCGTGTTTTTATTTTTGATTTTCTGAAGAATTTCTGTTGTTAATTTAAATTTTTGTGTAGGCGGGGGTGATTCTGTTATGTTGCATTATAAATTTTGGTGATTTCTGTTGTAAGCTGGTAGGTAGCGTCGTCGATTTCAGTTACTGTATTAATGTTTGTAAAAATAATATTCGAAATAATAAGTCCTTAAATTTATTTATTTATTAATGAAACTATTTAAACTACATCTACAAAAAACAAATTAATTAAAATACATAGAAATCTCCGTAACCTTTAAACCCGATACTTTTATTTGAACTGTTGATCTTAATTTTTAAGGGTCACGTTACTACTGTTCAATAAATTGATATTTTCTGACGAAGCAGATGAAAAATCTGCGAAATATTAAAAACATTATTGTTTTATTACGTTTATTTAACTAGTATTATTTTAAATATTTTATAAGTTACTGCTGTTCTTGTGCTTCCTCGCTAGTTGTCGATTCTTTCGATTTTTCCCGATTATTTTCTACAGTTTGTTTTTATTTTGATGTTTTATAATTTATTGTAATGTTAAGTTTGTCCAATTTGTTGTTTTACGTGGTCTCGGCGGGTAAAACGGGATTTTTTTAAGTGAAATAATTTGTAGTTGTACAGGGTGGGCCAATTTCGATAGTTCTTATGGGAAACTCGGTAACTATAAGAGATATGAAAAAATGGATGGCCCATCCCCGATCTCGTTTTTCGAGAAAAGCTCAATGACCAAAACCAGAATTCGCTATAATTTTTTGTTTTTCAGACACTTCTGGTTTGGTGCCTTTTTATTAAAGTATTTTTTATTTTTGTGTAAGTTTGTGTGCTGCAGACTTCTTTGTGGATTGGTGCTGCCTGATATTCTTCTGCCAACAAAAATATTTTTCCATTTTCAGTGATGACTGAAGTTATGGCGATGAAGTTTGATTTCCCATCTTCTGTAGCTTTTACTTTGAATACGAATTATAGTTTTTCCATTTTATCCTGATATAAGTATTACAATAAAAAATTTCGTTTTATAATACTACTTTTTATAATGAGAAAGGCGACATCGTAAATGAAAACATCAATGAGTTTCTCTACAAATTGAGTTTATTTAGTATTTACATTAACATTATAATATTATTATTAAAAACCTTACCTATAAATTGAGAAACGACATTTAATGCTTATAACTACTGTGTCAATTTCTAACTACAATATTAGGTAAATAAATTAACAATGTTTAAACAATTCTGACAAGCCAAGTTTGACAAGCAATTCCGATCTACTATAGCCACGATCGTAGGGGCGCGGCAATATCCAAATAAGGAAATTACATTTTCCTTACATATGTATTATGTCTGGTTCGTCTTGTTCAATCAGTATCTGTAGTTGGTTAAATTTAGTCCTGAGGCCGTTAGAGTTCCATTTAAAGATTGTCAGTTTGTCTTTGTTGTACTTCAACATTATATTTCGTTGCGATATCTGCAAGAATTTGAATTTTTTCAAAGGCGAGAACTTTTATTTCCCTGATGATTTGAATCATCTGAGGGATGTTGATGGTATTTTTCAAGTCGTTGATTTCCTTAAATTTATGCCGACGCTTGTGTCGTCTGTATATAAATATTGGGTGACTCCTGCAGTCATTCGCTCACGAATATGTTAAATAGAGTTGGTGAGAAGAGCGATCCTTGTGGGACCCCTGAGGTGATGTTCCTTTTGGTGTACCTGGTGCCTTGTAATTTGATTTGGAATTGCCTGTGTTGCAGGTATGACGAAAGTAACCTTACGAGCCTGAGAGGGACTTCTGCTTGGATCATCTTATAAAGTAGTCCGTTGTGTCATACTATATCGAAGGATTTCGATACGTCAAGGAAGGGCGCGCAGCTATATTCTTTTTTGTTGTACGCCAAGGTGATGTTTTCTATCATCCCGAGAATTTGATGGGTTGTGGAGTGTCCTTATCGAAATCCAAATTGTTCGTTTTGAATGACGTTGGCGTAGATTGAGGTTTGGAGACGATCCAGGATTGTTCGCTCCACAACCTTGGCGGTGGTGGACAGAAGGCTTATGGGGCAGTAGTTTTGAGGAATGTCCTTCGGTTTGCGTGGTTTGTGCAGAAGTATTAAATCTCCCAGTTAATATTTAATATGCACTGGGTACACGAGACCCATAAGCAACAAATGTGATTTTGAGTGAACAACAGTAGAAAGGTTAAGTAATCAATGGTAACACTCATTTTCTTAAGCAATATATAACAACAACTGTGGTGACAACAATAATTAATCTTATGTGATAGATTGTAAAATTAATTTTTGTTTTTCTTACTTCCATGTCAACGACAGTGGTTTACTGATGTCAAATCACAAATTCGACCATTTCACTTACTGTCAGATATTATTTCCATTTTTTGTAGTATCAATGTACCAGTATTAATGATTTCAAAGTGTACCAATAAAAAATGATAATGTTATGTATTCGCGGATACATTGCTGCATCTAGCCATGTTGCCCATTTAGTTATTATTGGCTGAGGAGGCAATGCAATGCCAGGCATTTTTTCTTTAAAAATTTGAACTCGTAACCCTATTTTTAAAAACACTTTTTTCCCGTGGTTGATCAAATCGTTTACTAATGTAAACTCCAATCTAACACTTTCACAACACGATTTAATCCGTGTGCTAAACATGTGCAGTGAATTAAATTTGTATAAAACACTGCAAAGTTGATGCTGTTTTAATCATATACGGCGTAGCATCAGAAACCATCAACAATATCTTATCCAAGGGAACTGAATTGGGAAGAAAAAATTGTGTCAATCCATCGTGAACAAAATTTGATACCGTATCGTTATTTGTTTTTGGCAATTCTTTCGAATTAATTAGAATTGCCCTGGTCTGGAAATCCTCATTCAAGATACCTATTATAAGATTTTCGATATAACGTTTACAGGAGTTTGTAGTTTCTCTACAGTAAACCAAATAAAATTGGCTGCTCTTTTATTTTTCAATTCCTCCACGACTTCATTATAAACAAAATCAACATGTTTTTTACGGATTTTCGATTCCGATTGAACATATTGTTTGTATTTATTATGCAATATTTTTCATGTTTACATTAACAATTCCGGTATGCTCGTCGGTAACTAAGGTGATAGCGTTATTGTTATCATTGTTTATAGAATAATTTGTAGAGTTAACATTAACATTTCCCGCCGGAATGTTGGGCGCGGTTCCGGTGATTGCATGTCGACGGCCGATGATTCGGTTACCCCGCTTCATTGCAATCTTCTGGATTTGTGGAGGTAAGTTGTGCAGACTTACCTTTGGGCTCGGGTGTGACCACGTCGAACCCTTTTGCATGTAAAACATGCAGGTGCCAATATAACAATGTGGCTTTAATTGCTATTCAGCGATAGTGCAACATTAAGCCCACTTCCGGCCATCCTCGCTGTTCTTCCGTTTCCGGAAGTGCAGCTAGGCTTGGCCGTCCGTGAACAAATTGCTCTACCTCCTGTAGGTTTATGTCCTCAAAGTTGCGCCGGTAATAGTTGCCTTCTGCTTCTTGGCTGGCCATGTCTTGAGCCGCTATTGGGAGTACGGACCGTAACGGTACGTGACATCTGGGCGCCGCCGTTTGGGCGCTGGGATTTTTGAGCGCCGCTTTTTGGGCGCCGGGACTTTTAATTCATATTAAAAGTTAGTTTTTAATAAAATAATCAGTGCTATTCACGACAGTCTTGATAATTATCAACATTGACAGTTTGACGTATAAATGACATTTGACAGCCTTATCAAGTCCTAGTCAAGTATCGCTATTCTGTAAGGGTTTATAACTTATCAAGCTTGACTAAACATACCGGGTAGTTCAAATATTGTATTAGTCCATTCAACAAATCCGTACTTGGGTAACATATATAACCTTATTACGTACATAAGACTTAAAAATATAAACGCAAATAAAAGCTTTATGGAGCATCTAATAATATTTAAATCTAAAAATGTCGAAATATACTTACCCTTGTATTTATAAAAATTTTAGTAACTTACAATAGCTTTACAAACTCTTTAAAACGCATAAAACACCAATCACAAACTTTCATCAGTCTATATTGTAAGGTATTCATTGGTTGTTTAACTTTAATGAGCATAATATTTTTATTAAGACAGGGGTTATATAATATATTTTAATAGCAATTTGTTATTTGAATTAAAGGCGAGTTTTAACTTTTCTACCCCACTGTGCCCAAACGCCTAACACACCGGCGCCCAAAAGTCGGGCGCCCAAAAGTCTGGCGCCCAAACGGCGGGCACCCAAACGTCCTGGCGCCCAAAAATCTTGACTCCCAAAAATCCGGCGCCCAAACGGCAGCGCCCAAATGGCGGCGCCCAAATATCCTGACCCGCGGACCGTAAAGTCCGACAGCTCAACCAAAAGCAACTTCAAAACCACTAACACAGCACAAAAAGCTTAAAACAAATCACAAACACTAGTCGCTCTTGGAACAGAAAATTTCGCACGTCTTGCTCGTTAAACGATCAAAACGGGAATCCACTGCCTCTAAAATATATATATATATTGTACCGCAAACTGCTCAACTTACGCTACAACTGCCACTTGCTTAACCGTAGATGTTCTGTACGCGTTAGCTAGCCTTGTTACCTAAAACGCAGTTCTCGAGAGCGTGGGTGTTTCGTAAAACATCGTGGATTCGGTTCCATTAGGTCCTTTTCATACTCAGATATCATCTCAGCCAAATGGAAATATTGATGTTAAAGTGGACGCCAGTTGATACAAATAAAACTAAGAAGTAGTGAAGAGTCGATTTATTGTATAAACAAAGATAGAAAAATAGTTGAGGTCGACATGTTTAATTAATTCACTAAATTAAGAGTAGAACATAAAACACACACATAATCAGCAAGTAAAACTAGCACGTAATTGAGGACTAGTAATATGAATTAAATTGTGAATATTATACGATATCGCTTTCAATTCAATTCAACATCTCGTATATTATATAAAGGTTTACAGCTATATTTACAGGTAAAAATGATCGGTAGTGAAATAATACATATCAGTGCCTATTGCTTCTACAATTTAACAGATAACTATGATTTTAATACATTTGAAAATATTACAAAATATGATTTATGTCCGGGAAAAAAGCGAGTACAAAAACCCAGCGCCATGATCTGTTTGTTTGAATTTAAGTTACAATTTTGAGTTTGGGGTTGTTTTAGTGTGAGTTTATTGTCTGAATGTGTTTGTTAAATTTTGAATGTTGTTTATTGAGTTAGTCGTTTAGTATGATTTGTGTGTTGTGATTTACCTAATTAATATGTTGTGTATTAATTTGTGTTTGATTTTAAAAGGAGCGTTTGAGCGTGTTAGTTTAGCGATGTTTTTAGTGGTGTTATTATTTGTGGTGGTTTTTGTGTAAAATTTGAAGGCTTCACTGTGTATTATTGTGTTGAGTCTTTCTGTGTTTGTGAGGTCGTGTAGTTCGTAGATGGGTGTTCGAAAGGGTGAATGAGTGATCAGCCTGAGGCATTTGTTTTGAATTTTTTGTAATATGTCGGTGTTGGTTTTGGCTGTGCTGCACCACACTGGTGAGGCGTAGAGCAGAATTGGCCGTATCATTGCGGTGTAAAGTTGGAGTTTAATTTTTGTTTGTAGGTGGTTTTTGTAGTGTAATAGTGGGTAGAGTGTATGATAGGCGATGTTTGCTTTTTGTGAGGTGTTTTTACAGTGGTCGTGGAAAGTGAGTTTTTGGTCGAGTGTTACTCCTAAGTATTTGACTGTGTTGGTAATTTGTATGTCTTGGTTGTTTATTTTGAGGGTGTTTGTGATGTTGTCTCGTTTGTGTGAGAAAATTGTTAATGTTGTTTTAGTGGGGTTGATTTGAATTTTCCACTTGTGGTAGTATTCTTGAAGGATGTCTATGTGCCGTTGTAGGTATTGTATTGATTTATTTTTCTTAAATGACTCAGAAATGATTGCAGTGTCATCGGCAAAGAGTGCCAGTGTGGTGTTTGGATGTTTTGGTAAATCGTTAATAAAGAATGTGAAGAGTGTGGGAGACAGGACGGAACCTTGCGGGACACCTGCCGGTAGTAGGAGGGGGTTGGATAGGGCGTTGTTGACTTTAACTTGGAATGTACGGTTTTTAAGGAAGCTGATGATGATTTTAATTAGGTATGGTGGGTGTTTTTGTGTGATGAGTTTGTGGATTAGGCCGTCGTGCCAGATGGTGTCAAATGCCTTTTCAATGTCCAGCGTGACGACCGATGTGGATTTGTTGATGTTGTAATTTTTGGTTATAATGTCAGCAAGTCGTGCGAGTTGAAGTGTGCAGCTGTGGTTTGCTCTGAAGCCAAACTGTTCGGGTATGATGTTCTCGTGTTCGAATTCGTGTTGCTGAAGGCGTTTTAATATGATTTTTTCTAAAATTTTGGAAAGTGTAGGGAGGAGGCTGATGGGGCGGTAGCTAGATGGGAGATTTCTAGGTTTATTTGGTTTAGGGATGGGAATGACTATTGCATTTTTCCATGAAGTGGGGAAGTATTGGTTTTTAATGCACTGGTTTAATATGTAGTAAATTTGTAGTAGTGGTTTTTTGGGTAGTGTTTTAAGTATTTGTGCAGTGATGTTATCTTGTCCTGGGGCTCTGTTTTTGAAGGTTTTGATGTGTGCTTTAATTTCAAGTGGTGTGATTAATTCGTTGTTTGGTGTTGGGTGATTTTCTGATTTGAATTTGTCTAAGGTTTGTTCGACCATGCTATTGGCTTGTGGGTTGGAAAGTTGGAGGGTGAGGGAGTGGTTGGCAAGGTAAGTGGAGGCTATTGCAGTGGCTTTGTTTTGGTCATCGTACGTCGGTCCTTGTGCTGTTTGTAGAGGCGGGATTCTGGTGTTGGATTTTTTCTTTTTTAATGCTTTGGCAATAGTCCAAAGCTTTTGGGAGTTTTGAGGGGTTATGTCAGTAAGGGTTTTGTTCCAGTTGTTCGTTTTGATTTTATTAATTTCTTTGTTTATGTCATTTGTAAGTCGGTTTATTTGTAGTTTGAGTGACTGAAAGCGGTGCTTTTGAAAAATTTGTCTTAGTTTGTTTTTGTTTTTTATTTTTAGGAGTAGATCGGAAGGAAGTTTTAGCTTGAGTGTGAGAGGAGTTTCTTTGGTGTTTTTCTTGTAGGTATCTGTGAGGTGTTGGGGGAATGTGGTTATAGCGCTGTCTATTTCGCTGTTAGTTTGTATTTTTGTGTTTAGTGGGATGTTGAGAGTGTCGAGCCCAAATTGTTTCCAATTTGTAGTGCGTAGTGGTCTAGGTGGGAAATTGGGTAATTGAAGATTACCTATTTCGATTAAAATTGGCAAGTGATCTGAGCTTAATTTGTTTAGTGTTGCGATGTCTGTTACGTTAACATTGACTGATAGTGCAAGGTCAATTGTTGACGGATTTTGTAGGTTGTTGTACGGGTAGTGAGTGTGGTCGTTTGTGGGGTGGTTGAGTGTGGCACAATTGGCGCTAACATAGTTGTTAAGCACCGTACCGTTTTGGTTTGTAGTAGGATTGTTCCATGTAGGATGGTGTGCGTTAAAGTCACCCGCTATGAGTACTTTAGTGTTGAGTTGCAATAGCTGGTCGAGCTCGTTGGTGTCAATTATGTTACGTGGTGAATTGTAGTAATTTATTATTGTAATTTCATTGATTCTTGTTGCAAGTGTTTCTGAATGCGTTGTGTTTGTAGGCTCGGTGCTCGCATTTAATGAATTTTTAACGTATGTCACGAGACCTCCTTGTGTGGTTTTGGGTTGGTTGATTGGGGTGTAGAGGGGTAGTTTGGGTGGGTTATGTTTATTTAGTTTGGTTTCTTGGATAAGGATAATGTCGGGATTGGTTTTTGTTGTTAGTGCATGTAGTTCGTTGAATTTGTGTTGTAAGCCGTTGGCGTTCCAAGAGATGATTTTTATTTGTTTTGAAATGGTGTACCTATTCATCGTATTTGGCTGCTATCTCTTGGAGGATTTGGAGTTTGGTGAAGGTGTCTGTGACTCCCGTGAGGCGGAATTTAATTTCCCTAACCATGTTAATGAGTTGTGCTATGTTGAAGGTTTCATTTAATTCTTTGAGTTCTTGAAATAGTGTTTTGATGTCGTTGGGGTTACTTGTTTGTGGTGATTGTTGTGTTCTAGGTGTGGGCGGAGCTAGATGTTGGGCGTAGGTTTGAGAGCTTGTAACTGGTGTAAAGTGTTGAATGTTAGTTTTTGAAGTACACATTCGCATAGTGGACGTGCTATCGAATAGACGTGTTTTTCATGTGACTTTTGTTTTTAGGAAACAAATTTTGCTTTTGAATAATTAATACCAGTTTTACTTTACAGATAAAAATTCCAGAGACAACTCTTAAACGTTAAAAATTCAGCCTCCTGGAAGAAGAGTCAGCCTTCATTTCCAGGCTCAATAGCATTGCTGCCATCTCAAATATTCCTCCCCGCCCCACCATGAGCGGGGAAAACTCAACCTTACCAACGACCGTTACCCTTCAACCTACCGACATGGATATTGCCGAACCAACCATTACGTCACCCCTTCCGCTTCACAACAAGTTCGGACTGCTCAACATCACGGACCCGGAAGGCTTCTACATGAAGCCAACGAGGCAACAAAAAAACCAGTTTAGGGAATCACAGGGCCATCCAAAAGTTGCCGGTGTATCGACGGCTACTCCCAACAACTCAAACACCCGTTCCTATAAACCCCCTCCTATCATCCTCGCCAAGAAAATCATCCAAATCCAACCCTTTTTGCAGGAGTGCAAGAAGGTTACGAAGGAAGCCGTTCTATTCCAGACTGTGCGAAACCAGACGTGGGTCTACACTAAGACCCTAGACGACTTCAAAAACCTCAAGGCGCATATATTTACAACAATGGGTGAAGCTGGATACACCTACACACCAGCCCAGGAGAGATACCTGAAAATAGTCCTGAAAGCGTCAGCTGGATACCTCACTACTGAAGAAATCACCTCCGAACTCGCTACCGAATCCCTAACTCCATCTACCTGCGTAAACCTCAAATCTAAATTTGGCGATTTAACAGGTTCTTTTCTATTGCAGTTTCCGGCCGGGACCAACCTTAATGCGCTCAGAAACATCCGCGCCATCGGACCTTGCATGGTCCGGTGGCAAGAATACGCCAAACGCAACGTACGTACTCAATGCCACAGATGTCAACAGTATGGCCATGGATCCAACAACTGCCATCTCCCACCAAGGTGCGTCAAGTGCACCTCCTACCACCTCACCGCCGAATGCCCCAGGACAATCCGAGATGACAACGTTAAATGCTGCAACTGCGGGGGAAACCACGCAGCCAATTACTCAGAATGCTCCACTTACTTAGCATACGAGAGCAAGGTTAGTGCAAACACACAGCGCCTTGCTACGCGAAATATTCAGCCCGCGATCTCAAGCCCCCACTTTAACAGCCGAAACTTTCCGACGCTCCCTGCTCCTAAAGCGAACTACCACCACTTTACACCCGTAACCAGCTCACAAACTTACGCGCAACACCTCACCCCACCTACACAAAAACCCCAGCAGACACCACAAACACAAACTAACCCTAATGACATCAAAACACTATTCCAAGAACTAAAAGAGCTCAACGAAACATTCAACATCGCCCAACTCATTCAAATGGTCAGGGAAATTAAATCCAGGTTAACAGGGGTCACTGACACGTTCACAAAACTTCAAATCCTTCAAGAAATCGCAGCTAAATACGATGACTAATCACACAATTAAACATACACTCAAAATCATTACTTGGAACGCCAATGGCCTATCATACAAATTTCACGAATTACACGCACTCACCACTGAAACAAATCCTGACATCATCCTCATCCAAGAATCCCGATTAAATAAAAGACTCCCTCCTAAAATACCAAATTACACTTACGTAAACAAACCTAAAACAAAAAGCGGAGGACTCGTTACATATTTTAAAAACACATTAAATGCGAGTACCGTGCCCACAAATACAACTCATTCAGAAACTTTAGCCATAAGCATTCATGAAATTTTACTAATTAATTATTACAACCCACCACGCAATACAATCAACACAAACGAACTCGACCAGCTATTGCAACTCAATACAAAAACACTCATCGCAGGCGATTTCAATGCCATTCACCCAGCATGGAACAACCACACATCAAACCCAAGCGGCACAGCGCTTAACAATTACATAAACAACAACTGTGCTATACTCAGTCATCCCACAAATGACTACACACACTACCCATACAACAATTTACTCAGGCCGTCAACGATTGACCTAGCACTATCAGTCAACATTAACGTGCAAGACATCACCACACAAATTAAGCTCAGATCACTTTCCAATACAAATCGAAATTGGTAATCTTCAATTACCAACTTTCCCACCTAGAACTTTCAAAACTACAAATTGGAAACAATTTGGACACGATACACTTGACCTTCCCCTAAACACAAAAATCCTAACTAACGATGACATCGACAACGCAATTACAACCTTTACCGAAAAACTTATGACCACTTACAACAAAAATACGAAACAAACCCCAATTACGCTAAAACTAAAACTACCTCCTGACTTACAACAAAAAATACGAAACAAAAACAAACTACGCAAAATCTACCAAACCCACCGATTCCTTTCCCTAAAACAACAAATCAACAGACTGACTAACGACATAAACGAACAAATCAGTAAAATCAAAACGGACAAATGGAACAAAACCCTCTCCAAAATAACCCCTCAAGACAACAAAAAACTCTGGACCATATCCAAAGCCCTCAAAAACAAAAAATCCGATTCCACCATCCCACAATTACAAACACCTCAAGGACCACAAAACACCGACCAAGACAAAGCCAACGCAATAGCCACCACCTACTTGACAAACCACTCCCTCACTTTACACCTATCAAACCCTCAAGCCAATAGCATGGTCGAACAAACACTACACAATTTCAATTTAGCAAATCACCCTACGCCTAACGACGATTTAATTACACCACTTGAAATAAAACAACACATCAAAACTTTCAAAAACAAAGCTCCAGGACATGATAACATTTCAGCACAAATACTAAAACGCCTACCCAAAAAACCAATCCTACAAATTTATTACATCCTAAACCAATGCTTCAAAAACCAATACTTTCCCACAGCATGGAAAACCGCAACCGTAATCCCGATTCCTAAACCTGGCAAACCCAGCAACCTCCCTACAAGTTACCGTCCTATAAGCCTACTTCCTACACTTTCAAAAGTTCTAGAAAAAATCATCCTAAAACGCCTTCAGCTACACGAATTTGAACACGAAAACATCATTCCAGAACAATTCGGCTTTAGGGCCAATCACAGCTGCACACTCCAACTTGCAAGACTCACAGACATCATCACTAAAAATTTCAATTTAAACAAAACCACAGCGGTCGTCACGCTCGACATCGAAAAGGCATTTGACACCATTTGGCATGACGGCCTACTACACAAACTCATAACACAAAAACACCCCCCCCACCTAATCAAAATTATCCAAAGTTTCATTAACAATCGCACCTTTCAAGTCAAAATTAACAATTCCCTATCCAACCCCACACCCATGCCTGCAGGAGTACCACAAGGCTCCGTCCTATCTCCTACACTTTTCACTTACTACATCAACGACATTCCAAAACACGCAAACACGTCATTGGCACTTTTTGCCGATGACACTGCAATCATTTCAGAATCTTTTCGTAAAAACAAAGCCATAGACTACCTACAACGGCACACAGACACACTTCACGAATACTACCTTAAATGGAAAATACAAATTAACCCGACGAAAACCACACTCACAATTTTTTCCCACAAAAAAGACACCCTACAAAAAACACTTAAAATCAACAATACAGACGTACAACTCACCACATCAGTAAAATACTTAGGGGTAACTCTAGACAAAACACTCACATTTCAGGAACACTGCAAACTTACAGTACAGAGCGCAAACAGGGCATACCACTCACTCTACCCATTATTTCATTACAAAAGCGAACTAGACACCAAAATCAAACTACAGCTCTACACTTGCATGATACGGCCAATACTACTCTATGCCTCCCCGGTATGGTGTAGCGCGGCCAAAACCCACATCAACACTTTACAACGTATTCAAAACAAATGCCTCAGACTCATCACCCACTCACCATCTTACTTTCCAATCTACGACCTACACGAAATAACAAACACTACTACACTAGATCTAAAAATACACGATGAGGCATTCAAATTTTACACAAAAACCACTCCTAAAAACAACACCACCAAAAACATCGCAAAACTCACACGCTCAAACGCACCCTTCAGAATCAAACACAAATTAATTCACAACATTTTATTACACTAAATCATAACAACAACATCAAAACTTACAAAATACACCTCAGACTACAATTCCATACATACACCTAAATCAAAATCTTATAAAACTCAACCATCATGATCAAGGCACTGGGTTTTTGTACTCGTTTTTCTCCCGGATATAATTTCACAAATGTAAACAAAATCAACTGTATTAATTCATAGTTATCTGTTAAATTGTACTTAGTCGCAATAGGCACTGATATGTAATTATTTCAATACCGATTATTTTTACTTGTAAATATAGATGTAAGCTTTTTATATAATATATGAGTTGTTGATTGATTGATTGATTGATTGATTTGAAGTAGGGAGCGTCGGAAAATCTCGGGTGTTAAAGTGGTGGCTTGAAGGTACGGACTGAATGTTTCGCGTGGCTAGGCGCTGTGTTCCTGCACTTACCTTGCTCTCGTAATCGAGATATGTTTTGCATTCGCTGTAATTTGCTGCGTGGTTTCCCCCGCAGTTGCAGCATCTGACGTCTTCATCCCGGGTGGTTCTCGGACATTCGGTTGTGAGATGATATGAGGTGCATTTGACGCACCTCGGTGGTAGATGACAGTTTGTAGATCCGTGTCCATACTGTTGACATCGGTGGCACTGGGTTCGGACAGTTCGTTTGGCATATTCTTGCCATCGAACCATGCAAGGTCCGATGGAGCGGATGTTTCTGAGTGCATGAAGGTTTGATCCCGCTGGAAACTGTAAAAGAAAGGATCCAGTTAGGTCACCGTATTTTGATTTTAGGTTGATTACGGAGGATGGGATTAAGGACTCAGAGGTAAGTTCAGCGGTGATGTCATCTGTGGTTAAATATCCTGCGGAGGCTTTGAGGACAATCTTAACGTAACGTTCTTCGGCAGGAGTGTATGTGTAGCCCGCTTCGCCCATAGTAGTGAAAATGTGGGTCTTGAGGTTCTTGAAATCTTCTAACGTTTTGGTATAAACCCATGTTTGATTTCGTACGGTTTGGAAAAGTACCGCTTCTTTCGTGACCTTCTTACACTCTGAAAGAAAAGGTTGGATTAGGACGACTTTTTTTGCGAGGATTATTGGTGGTGGCTTGTAGGATCGGGTGTTGGTGGTGGAGCTGGAGTTTGTAGCCGCCGATACGTTGGCTACTTTAGGTAGGGTTGCCCTGACTTGATTTTTTTGTTGGCGGGTTGGTTTCGTGTAGAAACCATCCGGGTCAGTGATGTTAAGTAGTCCAAACTTGTTGTGTAGCGGTAGGGGTGATGTAATTGTTACGTCGTTGGTTTCCATGCTAGTTGGTGTCGGTGTGAGGTTCGCTGGAGGTGGTGAGTTTTCCCCGCTCATGGCTGGGCGGGGCAGAATATTTGATTTTTCTGCTATCGAATTCAATCTGGATATAAATGCTGACTCCTCGTTCAGCAGGGTGAACTTTTTCCTCTTGTTCGATATTTCTGAAATGATAATGTGTTATTAGATCTGTGGGTAATAAATCTGTTTCCTAAAAACAGAAATCACTCGGAAAGCACGTCTATTCGCCAGCACGTCCACTGTGCGAATGACGATATCGCTTTTGATCCATACAAATTTTTATATTCATTAACGAACCACCGTAACAATTCATTAGCATAGTCATTGCAGATTATGTATTTGTGAGAATCGCATAAAATTCGAATTGCAACACTTAAAGCCATAAAGTGGTTGTAATGTCTAGGTGTTAATATATTTTTTAATATTATTGGACCAGTATATAATAAAAATTGACGACACTCGGTAGCCTTCCACTTTGCAACACTATCTAAAAGTCTAGAACGTCTTGCAAATTCTTTCGGGATGCAAACTTTCATTGCCATCAAAGCCTCATTAATATCATTTAATTGATTATGTAATAATCTCTGATCTCGTGGACCATTACACTAGAGCAATAAAAATCGTTTCATCACCCCTAAACATATTAAATGTTGATAGTCAATAGGAAATTGTGACACCATCCCAAAATCCAGATTTGCAAGTAGAGATTCTCCTAGGTGGTATTCTTCTTGGAGCATATTTTTAAATGATTCATCTGTCCGTAGAGGATTATCCATTTCCGGAAAAGTGACATAACCATCCCATTCTCCCTCTTGGATACATTTAGAGCAACCAAAATACCCGCTATGTGATTTTGTCATGGTTAAATATGCTCTAGCTGGAGTATCACAAATAATGGCATTTAGTGAAATATTAATCATTTGGTCATTAATTATGATACCATTAGTTTGTAAATTTTCCATATCATCAACAAACGGGTTAATATAAACATTGAAATCATTAGGTTTCGAAAATCCATGAAAAAGTCCAACTAAAAATGGCTCCGTGTAAAATTCAGCTTCAATAGCTGCGAGCAGAGGCCAAAATTGAGTATTTGACGATTTAGAAAAAGACATACCATCACAATTAAGTTGGATCAAAATTGTTTTAGGGATTATATCAAAATATTTATTGATAGATCGAATTAATCCTTCAGTAATCCCAAAATGAAAATAGGAACCGCCATTGCCATGAATAACTTTCCCTGTAGCATTTCGTGGTGTTTTCATTAAAGTCCTCACGTCTTTTTTTAACTCATCTTGATGTCCATGAGTTCGCAATACTGAAATTAAATTATTAGCAGCTTTCTGTGATATACTGTTCTCTGATAACCAAAATAGCAAATCTTCTGTTAAACTATTAGGCGTTATTGAAATAGATCCATCTTCTCGTTGAAATTCTACGTACTCAAGTGAATTAGTTGCAGTAGTATTTGCCACTGTGATAAGGTTATTTTGTACGTCCATCTCACTGCATTCACGTTCTTCGGCAAAACTATTAACAATATTTTCGTTGTCATTAAATGAAGACACCACTGAAGTACTAATATTTTTTGATAAATAATTTTGTGCTATTTCACTATCCTTTTGCCGATTAAAAATTTTTCCAACTCTCGCATTATTAATTTCTTCACTAATTAATTGGTTAATTCTTCGTTTAGTCATATATTTTATATGTTTAGGCATCTTAATTTTTTATAAAAATGAATACGACTTGAATTTTAAAACGTCTGAAATAATAAAACAGAAACAATTTTTATAAATTATTTTTATAGTTTTCTATAGTTATACTTACTGTGTTGAATAAATTTTAAATATTCTGCGTATTTTTTATGCAAATGATTTAATTTTATATTTTACAACTTAATAATAATAATAATAACTGCACGTTTAAATTCTTAATTATTAGTTTGGTTCAGTTTGTTTTGTTTTAGTCGTTGGACTTATTGCAAGTTGCTCTTTGAAAATCCCTAGATGTCGAGCAACTTATCCCTAGATAATTTAATGCCCAAACTCAGTGGCGTAACAACACGTTTTACCTTGTATGGTGTGGTTTACCCCTCTCAATGCGCTGCAAGCGAAAATTTAGAACATTTTAAGATCTACGCGTTTAAGGAAAATTAAAAAATTGTGGCTAAACAAAACTTTATTGAAAATTTTAACGTTTAAATTAAAGAAATGGTTACAAATATTTTTTTATTCAAAATCTGGGATTAAAGGCATAATCGCATCTTCAATAACTTTTATTATCTTCTAGTACCTCAGAGCTTAAAATTAAAACAATATTTTATTCATGTTTAGTACATTTTACTGTTTAGTTTAGTATTTAATAACTCGGAATCAATATTATAATTAAAACAGTTTTTATCTTTTCTTAAAGTTTAATAAACCGACGCCGACGCCACGATTTATTTTAAATGAATGATTTGGTGGAATATTAATTTATTAACAAAATACATCTGTACGAAAAGGTACAAGTTGGGAAAAACCAAAACCCAAATTTTATTAAAAATTATACTTTCTACTAAATTGTATAGGTAAGTCCCATTCAGATAAGGGATTCTTGTGTTGCCTTGCTTAGGTAGAAACTGGCAAGAGCCAATCAGATTAAAGTATTTTCTTTAAAAAATATAGAAGAATCTATCTGATAGGCTTTTGCTTGTTTCTACCTAAGCAAGGCAAGACAAGAATCCTTATCAGAATGGGGCTTAACAGTAAAAACTGGATTAGCCTGCAACTCAGTTATGAAATGTTTGGGGCCCCGGTGAAAAATATTTAAAGAGAAAATACAGTTGTGAAGTAAAAAAAAATGTTATAGCTTCAAACAAATAAATAATTATATATAATTCTAAAAAAAAACAACTGAACAATTGATATTCCTATAAACAAAAAGTCACGTTTTGATATTTATTTTTACCATACGACGCTTCTGTTTATTTGACACATTCTACTATTATATAGGATAGAACCAAAAGATCTCCCCCCCCCCTAAGAAGTAATCAGAGCGCGAATACCGACAAAAAAGGGGGGTCAAAACAGAAACCAAAAAACGAACCCACAATAAAGGACCACAGAATAAAACAAACAGAAGAATTTAAATACCAAGGAGTGAATACCAATACCAGTGCCGTAACTAGAATTTGTGAGGTGTCCTGTGCGAGAACTTAGATTCCCCCCTCAGGTGCCCGAAGTGCTTCCCTTCCCCCTACAGAGAAGTTCAAAGTAACGTTTAACAAAAATATTACAAGTTTTATGTGTAGAAGTGCATAAATAACCGAATAAAAATAAGGTATGTAAATTTTAATCTAGTTGAAAACAAGAATCGACATTGATATATAAAATTCAAATATTGATCATTTTGTGAATTGAGAAGCGAAAAAGTTAAAAGAAAAATTAATCTCATTGGTATATCAAGAAGGGGTATTGAGCAAAAAAATATTCAACAATTGGTTGATTGAGTACTGCCCCCCCCCCACCTGAAAAATTTCTCTTGGTCCGTCTTTGATTATGATTTATATTGGAAATCAAAAAATATTAGTGTGTAATTTTTAGCATATCGTGCATTTAGTATAAAATATTTTCTTTACCGGAAAAGCTAAAAGATAAATGAATCTCATTGGTATATCGAAAAGGAGTGTTGAGCAAAAAAATATATCAACAAATGGTTGATCCATCAACCAACTCCCCCCCCCTTTAAAAAAATTTTTTTTGGTCCGTCTCTGATTATGATTCATATTGGAAATCAAAAAATATTAGAGTGAAATTTTTAGCACGTAGTGCTTTTAGCATAGTTTTAGTTTTATTTATTTATTTACCAATAAATATTATGTGTTTATTAAATGATACCAAATTATCTTTATTTAATTGTCTTATAATTAACATTTAGTTAATAGAAATAATTTTAATTATATTGTATTAGAGAATTTTAATTTTGCCTCCATATTATGTAATCAATTAGTTGCGTTTTTGGGCGTTTTTTGGTTCAAAATTGGCGCAACAGCTTTCAAAAAAGTAAAATCTGACAACACTGGAGAAATATTTAGTATCAGTTGAAGGTATCATTTAGCAGTTAGTTGCATTTAGGTTATCAGAGATTACCACCGAGTAGGAGTTAACAGTTAACAAACGATTATTAAATTATTAATATTTATTATTATAATTTTCTATACCAGCTGTAAGTATATTTATCGTGAATATTTTATTGTAAGATTGATTGTTGTTATAATATGGTTTATTATTGATGATAATTTATTATAACATATCACTTTGATTTTTAAACTAAACCTAACCTTCATTCGCACACGTGGTAGGCCGATTGCTTTTTTTTATGGAGAAAGAACACGAGAGCGGATAAAGGTTAATAAATAAAACTACAACCGACTTTAAATAACCAATAATTAATTTAATATAATAAATTTTTTTTTATTTTGGATATTTTAGACAATGGAAAAAGAGTACGACGTTGTGAACTCTTGGAACACGATAATTACTCAGAAATCCCTTCGAATTGGTTAATGAATACAAATAAAGCGAAGGGACCACTTACTTGTCGTTGGCCACCTCAATTTATAAAGAACATTAATATTTTACTTAAAAACAGAAGTCCACCTAAAGAGCATTGGCCGATTTATAAGATAAAGATTATCCGTTATTGTGGTGGGTACAAAAATTGTTAAGCTTTTATATTTTAAGAAATTTCAAACATGTGGTTTATTTATTATTTTGAAATCCTCAAAATGAAAATTATTTGTTATAAAAGATTTATTTTATTTTCAACTAATTTTTAATTAGGTTAATTAATTGATAATTAATGTTCAACTTCAAATTATATCTATATTTCAAATAAAAATTTAGTTACAGTATTTAAAATTAATTTTTTTTTTAATTTTAGATACGCTTGCTAAAGCAAGAAAATCAGCGGAAGATGAAGATTACACTTCCACTGAAGATGAGAATTTGTTGGGTCGAGGAAAGCAATCTGCTGTGCCTCTGGGAAACATCTATGATTCTGAAAGTTCGGAGGGTGAATAAGAGGAAGCCAAACAAGATTCCACCAGGTATAATTTTTTTTTGAATATTTCATGAATTGTTTAATGTGACATAACATTTTGGTCTCTTTTGATTAATATTTTAAATTTTCTTTCCCAGCTATGTTTTCCGACGACGACTCGGATTTCTCGGAAGTCGGGGACTATATGGCCGCCACCAATCGTCTCTTGGGTAGGTTTTTGGTGGCTTTTCACCCCTCCAAATTTACCTTTTGTTGCTCTTTCCTTTTAGATGAGGCGATTGCGGAGAAAGACAACGCAGCTCCTCCGCCCGCTCCCGACGTGCCCTGTCGGGATTTGCACCGGACGCAACCCCTCGCCGCGCGGGAAATTTTTGGCCGCACCCCCAGCTTAGGTATGGTTTTAATTTTTACGGTTGTGGTAAATTTCTAAATTAATTTTTCTTGTTTTCAGATTCCCCATCCGGCATTGCGGCGCTTCTCAATGAC
Organism: Cantharis lateralis; assembly: GCA_963170105.1. Classification (NCBI taxonomy): domain Eukaryota; kingdom Metazoa; phylum Arthropoda; class Insecta; order Coleoptera; family Cantharidae; genus Cantharis; species Cantharis lateralis. The sequence goes on from OY720628.1 coordinate 28,576,069, forward strand.
GGGACGGATGAGCGCCTGCTGGTTTCCGCCGTGGACTCAGCCGAGGGTATGAATTTTACACTATTTTATTAATTCTCCTTTTTGTTTGGCTTCCGTGTTTTATGAGTTTTTCTCTTTTCCAGCGGCTACTGCCAACCCCACCCCCCGCATCGTTGGAGGCCTTTTCGCCGCGGGTCCTCGCCGCCATCGATGGCGATCTCGGTAAGCTTGCCCCCTTGTCCTTACCCTTCTTGGCCGTATTTTGGATAATTATATTGATTTTTCCTTTCAGCACAAGTGGAGATTTACGGCTTAGAGGACTTCTCGCCAGAAAATCTGGACGACATTAACCGCGCCATTAGTAGGTTTTTTTAATTTTTACCTTTAACCGTCAGTGGTGTTTATTTATGTTTCTTAATTTTTTCTTTGGTTTTCCTACAGCTTGCGAAATTAACTTCGGCTCACCACGGCACTTGCGGGCCAACGTTGCAATTCAGAATGCCATGCGTGATGGTGGGTATATTTTGCTTGTATCTTGTTGCCGTTTTGACCACTTTTTTCTATTTTCAGTTCCCCGCCCTTGGCCACGGGAGTCGTCAATTTCGCAATTTCTGAGCCCGCTTCCTGCTCCGCCCTCCAACCGTGCGCCGACCTGCCGACTACTTTCCGGTGCAACCGCCGCCGCGGTTGCCGCAGATGCCGCGATTGTCGCTGATGCTGCCGTCGCCGCCATCACCACCGCTACCCCCTCTGCCACCACCCGCACCGCCACGATCGCCAAGCCAACCACCTCTGCCGGGCCAACTTCCCGTTTCGGCACCATAGAAGGCGAAGAAGCCGACCGGTTGGTGGATTCAACGAGATCCTGCCACTCCAGGTGGGGTGCCGCCAGCCGGCGCCGTGGTTTCGACGCATTCCTGGCGGCTTCCGGTCACACTTTGGACGCCCACAGTACCGTCGTCGACATCGCGCGCGTTTTGAGGAGCTTTGCCCTCAACATGCGCAAGCAGGACGGCGGCGAGTATAAGGAGGGCGTCCTAAAATCGTTATGGAACGCCGCCGCAAAGGACTTACGCGTCAGATATTTCAGAGGTGCTTATTTTCCTGCTCTTGCTGTAACCATTTAATCGACACGTTTTATTTTTTTTTTAGACTACGGGTTGCGCTCCAACCCTTTCGAGGATGCCGAATTTTATGACGCCCGGTTGGCCAGGGACGCAAAACGGAAACTCCTCCAAGCGCACCTCTAGTGCCGTCGCGCTGACCATATCGCAGCACACGCGTATGTTTGAGCAGTACGCAGCGGACACCCCGGACGGGATCCAGCGAAGGTTTTTCTTGGTGGCTTCGAAGGAGCTCGGTTGGCGAAGAAATGAAGCCGCCAACGCCAAATTCTCACATTTTGTAGAAGAGTTGGATAACTGTTGCGAGAAGACTGGGAGAATAAAATACAACCCGATCTTCTCCAAGACTGGAGGTGGTGACCGCCCTTTGGCTGCCGACAAGTGGTTGGCAGCCTTTCCACAGCGGCCGGACCTATGCCCAGTACGTATGTTTTTGACCATGACCGCCCGACGCCCCAGACCGGATGTTTTTTAACGTCAACCCTTCCTGGCGCTGGGGCTTGCCCCTTGGTACACCAAAGCGCCGGTGGGCCACAACGCTCTGGGGCTTTGGTATAGGGAAGCCGCTGTGGCGGCGGGCATCAAAAGTCGGTTACAAACCACAGCGCCCGGTCCACTCTTGCCACGGCGTTAGCAAATTCCGAGCTTCCGGTAATTTTGGCTATGCCATTCACAGGTATGACTCTTTATCATATTGTTTTTATTCTATTGTAACTTTTTTCCAATTTTCAGGTCACGCTTCGCTATCCGCGCTGCGTTCCTACGTCCAGCTTCATTACACCAAGCACCGGGAGATCATCACCTCCGTGCGCCCGATTGCCGGCCCCGCCAACGAAGACGCGCCTCTTCTACTACTCATCCTCTAAATCCTTCCCCTGGTGCTTTAATTCCCTCTCAGCGCGTTCCTTCCCCTACCCCTTCTTGTGCTTCCTCCTCTCTTCCCGCACTTCCACCCACCGTTCCCCACATTCAACGCAATCGTCTTCACCGCTCCTCTGCCTTAACCGCCTCTATCACCGCCTCCCACACCCCCACTTCCGGTTTCCCCCCTACTCCCCACACCTCGCAACTTCCTTCCGCAACTCGCCTACCCTCTTCTCACCTTGATGCCCCCTCACATCTTCCTTCCTCCAGCACTCGTTCTAGACCTTCTAGTTCCCACCGTCCACCTCATGGCCGCCCTTATCCTACTTTCCCTTTCTACCCATATAACTCCTACCTGCAACATCGCGTACCCACCCACCCCCTGACTTTTCCATTCCTCCACCTGCTACCCCTCCTTCGCATACCCTATACACAAACCCCGGCTCAACCCACGGTAACATCATCCACAACCGCTTCGATGCGGAATCCATCAATTACTTCAATTTCTACACTTCGCCACAACCTGAGCCGCCGTAGATCTCCTGGTGCCCTCGTCGTAGTGCGCGGATATCGTTCTGTGAACCAATTTGTGCGTACTTGTGTGTGTGGTGCGGATTATTTACTTTTATGGAATTTTTATTATTTTGTTTTTTATGTACGTTTTTTCTCTGTATTTCTTGTATTTTATGTACTTACATATTACGTATTTGTTTATTGTTTTAACCTTATGTAACCGTGGTACTTATTTGCCTTATTTCTATTTGCTGTTTTTAATTTAGTGTGTTTTTTTTTTCTATTGTTGCTCACGATATATTTCATGGCTTACCATAAAAATATTAAACGTTTTTTTTACATCAAGTATTTTTTTTCCTCCTATTCTTTTCCTTTACAGGCATGTTTCAGCTCTTCCATCTGTCGAATGTGCCGGCCTTATGCTTCTCCTGCTACATAGTTTGATTCCCTGCTTTATGTTGCTTGGTTCGTCGGGATTTCCTTCCGCTTTTCCAGTGCTGTACCCTGCTACTATTATACCCCCTTGCGGCGCTAAACTCTTTGCTGTTCCTTCCGCTTGTTACTCGGTGTTCGTTTAGTAATTCCATTTCCCGCTCCTATCGGTCGTTGCACGGGGCTACTGCTGTTTATTAATTTGCCGCTCTCACCGTATATTGCTCGGTACTCTTCCCCTTTATTACTGTGCCGCTCCTAACGTATGTTGTTCAGGGACCTACCGGTGTATCTATTTGCCGCTCCTTTCATTTGTTGCTCGGTGCTTTCCCTGTTCCTTTATTTTGCGCTCCCAGCGCTTGTTGCTCGGAGTTCTTCTTAGAGTTTTTGCGGCTCCTTACGCTTCTTGCTCGGAGCCCTACCTGTCCATTATTTTGCGCTCACAACGCTTGTTGCTCGGAGCTCTTCTTGTTTATTTTTTGAGCCTCCTTACGCTTGTTGCTCGGAGCTCCTATCTTTAACACAAAAAAAAACCGTTACAGGCCGCGCTAGGTCCCTAAGGGCCTACGCTTCCTGCAACGGGTAACTCCACCTTCCACCACCTTACTTCCCTACCTATACCTACACTATCACCCCACATTTATTATTACGCCCGCATTTTGATTTTCGCCCGTCCCGAGAGGCCTACTGACAACGAAGTCTCTAGCTCATTGCTTCTCATGGCTGGACTACGGCCAATGTAGGACCCCAACTTTCGTTCTAACTTTCGCCGCTTTAACCGCTACTTTTTATTAACCGCATTCTAATTAAGCCTACTTGCTAAGCCGCCCCCTACCTAGCCTATTTTATTCCGTGGGTGAAGCCCTCTTTCTCATTACTCACATAAATATTAATTTAACTTCGCCATTTTGGACTCCGAGGAGACCATTGCACTCCGCTTCGTTACGCCTCGGTATCTCAGATTTATTATAGGGGTTTGAGCTCGATAACTACTTCCGATAACAACCCTTTCTCGAGACTGAACTGGCCGAGAATTGCCTCGCTAAACAATATTTCGTCAATCCAAGCTAGGCCGTACCAAAAATCCGGCGCCAGCGGTTGATGGTGACGCGCCGGGCTGGAATAAACTCATTATCTAACATCACGTCTCAGAACCTCAATACCGGCCGTCCCAATAGACCGCTTCGGCGGTTGATGGGCACGCGCCGGGAGGGGGTTCTTAGAGAACAATCACGTAAACTCCAAGACTGGCCGTCCCAAAAAATCCCGCGCAAGCGGAATTGGGTACGCGCCGAGCTGGAGATATCCCCCCCCCAAGTCCGGAGTCCACGTTAGGGCCCAGGTCCGAGCCTGGACTCCCAAAAAGGGAGACATGGGCAGCGGCAATTACCGACAAGCCCAATGTAACGTTCGTTTAAATTATTTCAAAATTCCAGCAATTATTTTGCCATTCAAAATTCGTAATTCGAAATCTTGATTAAATTTGCGTTTGTTTTTAAAACTAATTAAGTTTTAGGGTGAGGAAAGATCGAGAGATTTCCAGAGGTAGGTGTAGCGGAACTATAGATGCCTTAAGGTCCTCAGCTTCTCCCTATCTAAGACCGTCGTGCGTGGCGATCATCTAGCCACAACCTACTCGAGGTACCTCCTGTCTAGCAAAACACGACGGATCTAGACCAGATAAGGTCGAAATACAATCCACCTAGCGCTAGGCTGGTAACCTGCTTAGCTGAAACTAGATTACTCGAAAACTTCAAAATTGCCTCGGAACTTCGGACGGATTAAATGTTGATAACAAACGCGTGAAAAAGGATAAAAGATTGGGAAGATTGGATGAACTGCGAGTGGCGACGTGGAATGTGAGAGGCCTCAGTACAAAGATTCCTGAACTGGAAAGAGAACTGAATAAGAAGAACATAGATATCGCTATCGTGACAGAAACAAAAAGGAAATTAAGAGGATCGAAGGACATAGCAAGATTTCCAGAATTCAAACGTATGAAGTCATAATAAATTTACACCGTTAATTTTCCTTTTAAAACTTTAAACACATACCAAATGGATAATAAATGAATACTTAATTAGTTCTTCTTCTTCTTCTGCTCTTCAGGGATTAGTCCTTTAGACCTGTTCCGACTTCTTATTGCCACCGCTTCCGGAGTCTTCCTTGGTCCCTTTTTCCTTTAGGGTGATATTGATATGCGAGCTTTGGCCATCTCTGATCGTCCATCCGTTCTAGATGGGCTCTCCAATTATTTCGGTTGGTTTCAATCGAATCAACAACGGGTGTCACCTTTAAGCCGTCCCTTATGTCTGTATTTCTTATTCTGTCCAATCTAGTATAACCTGCTACCCCTCGAAGAAATTTCATTTCACTGGCTTGAATGTACGAGCGATCTTTTTTTGTCAGAACCCAAGTCTCACTGCCATATAATAGAATTGGTAACGCCATAACCTTATAGAATTTCATTTGAGTATCTTTCCTAGTTTTATTTCGAAATGTTCTTCTTATTGTGCCACAGACTCGTTGAAATCTGTTCGTTTTAACTTTTATGTCATTGTTGTGCCCGTAACTGACATCGCATCCTAAATAGTTGAAGTTACTCACTTGTTCTAACGGTTGGTTATTTATATATATTTTGGTTCTGACTGCTTCCTTTCCTAGGAATGCCATAGTTTTTGTTTTGTGGAGTGAAACATTAAGGTCATATTCTTGTCCTATCTTGAAGAGTTGGTGGCACGCTCGTTGGAGGTCGTCTTCGTTATCTTGTATGATTGCAAGATCGTCAGCATATAACAAACATTTAAGAAACTGCTCGTTGCTAATTTGTATACCTTTCGGGCTAACACTTTTCCATCTGCGTAGGGCATCGTCAATGTAAATATTAAAAAGTGTGGGTGAAATACTACACCCTTGTCTAACTCCTTTGTTTGTGATAAAAGGTTCACTACAGCGGCTTTGAAGACCAATTGCCACCTGGGTGTTATTGTATAAAGATTTTATACAGTCAATGAGATGTTTAGGATATCCTCGGTGTTCCATAACTTCTTTCTGTTTACATTATCAAATGCGGTTGTGAAATCAATGAAAGCAATATGTGTTTCCAAGTTGAATTCTCTTCGTTTCTCTATAATCTGCTGTATTATAAATACGTCGTCAATGCACGAGCGGCCCCTTCGGAAACTATGCTGCTCTTCTGATATCAGTACCTCACTTATTGTTTTGAGTCGGCCGTTTATAATTTTACTATAGATCTTGTATCCGGTGTTTAGTATGCTTGTATTTATCAAATCTTAATTATTTATTTAAAGTTAGTTAAAACTTAATTCATAATGAGTGATTACGGCGATAACCAAGATCCCGAAGATTCTGGAAGCCCTGGTTTTGATGCAAGGGAAAAGCTTCAAAGTACACAAAGATCGTCCATAGTGGAAGAGAATCGAGATACTATGATGATAAAAATGTTAGACCAAATAAACAAAAATATAAGTGTCGCAAACCAAGAAACAAATAAAAACTTAAATGAAAAATTCAAAATGATGGACGAAAACATGCATAAATTAGAATTAAAAATGTCTAAAACAATAGACGAGAAATTAAATAAATCACAATTGGAGTTTGATAAAAAGATAGATAATTTTGGTAAGGTTATTCGCACTTTAGAATAAGAAACAATTACCAAAAAAATGCTGAAAGATGTAATTAAAAGTAGTATTGTTGCACATGATCAATTAAGGGACAGTATCGAGAAAAGCGAAGAAGAAGTGATGAACAAAATGGTGGAAATGACGCTAAATCCGTCGTTTGTTAAAAATGATGATATAGCAAAGAGACTAACAGAAATGCAGGAAAATCAAATCAGTAAGGTGGAAACAAAAGTAAGAAGCAAGGTCTATGATTTAGAAAACAAAGTGGTTGAAGAACTACTAAAGCAAGAACATGAAATTAAACAAGTCAAATTAAATTGTAAGGAGATGAAAAACGACTTAATTAATATTAAAAATTCGAATGTTTCTAATATCGACTACCGCGATTTAACTGGGGGGACATCGATAGTAAATGATGTGACATGGAACTTTCACCAAGAAAGCTCCATAAAATTTTATGGACAGGGTAGTTTGAATCCAAAGCAATTCATTAAGAGTGTAGCACAACTCACTAGCAAAATTACAGATCCTGCTAAACTTAAAAGCACGATACGTGGAATGATGAAGGGTTCATCGGAAGAGTGGTTTGGTGTTGTTCACGACAGGTTTGACACTTTTGATTAATTTTCATGTTTATTTTTGAGAAGGTATTGGGATGAGGGAGCACAGGAAAAAATTAGAGATGAGTTAATGACAGGAAGGTACAGGGGAATAGGGAATAGAAATTATTACGCTGAAAGAATAATTAATTCTGTTCAGCAATTAGATCCTCCATTTGAAGAAAGAGACATAATTAGGTATTTATCGCGACATTATGACCGCGAGATAATCAATCGGGTAACTATAGAAGATATTAAGACTATTGAACAATTTTCTAATTTACTCAGGCGATTTGATGACTATTATGTAGAAGAAAGAGCTGGGAGGTATCATGATGATCAAAATTTTAATCGTAGAGTTTTTAATTACCCTGAACATCCTAATAAACAATTGTATGAGCATAATCGTCATGAAAATAACAATCATTTTTATAATAGGTTCCAAAACGGTGGTGCAAGTGGTGGTTACTCGAATAATGCAAACCAAAGAAATTACAATTTTTCTCGAAATAATTATCGTAATGGGTTTCAAAGAAATTACAATCATGACCAACATCAATATCATAACAATAATTTTAATTTCCGAGGAGGCCACCACCACCAAAACGAAAATAGAGGTAGGCAGTATGGTAGCAATGATTTTAAACCACAATACAATAGGGCTAATAACTCTACCAATAATCGCCATGAAAATTTTAATAATAGTGTGCTCATACCAATGGCAGGGTACCCATGAATGATAGTGCGAGGGTGGATAATCATGAGGTAAACATAAATAACATTACGTTATCAAATGTAGAAGAGGTGGTCGCTGTAGGTGAGGCCGCTTCAAATTTTCAGTAGACGACAAACCGAAGGACTTCATGATAAATTCTTATCAACATCCTAGAGAATTTATCAATAAAGAAAACCTTAACCACACTCAGTATGAAAGTTTAAAAACATTACCTTTTGTAAAAGCAACAATTAATAATGTGGATGTAGAATGTTTAATTGATACGGGGGCAGAATTGTCACTAATAAATCAGGATATAATAGAGAATAATCAACAGAATTTTGCGAACCAAATAATCAAGACAAATTTTGTAAATTTAGTTACAGCTAACAATAAAAAATTTTCTAGTATTAATAAAAATGTGTTGGTAACAATTAAAATAGGTAGTAAAGAGATCAAAGATAGTATTTTGGTAATGAAAGGGTTAAATTTAAATTGTATCTTTGGCATGGACATTATTAATAGATTTGGTATAATAATCGATACTCCCAATAGAATAATTAACGTACAGCAACATAAAGTAAAATGGATTGGCAATGGTAATCTAGTAGAGGAAGGTAATCAAGCAATAATTATTAATAGAATTCAGGTGAATAGAAATTATAAGGATGTTATTGTGATGTCGAATAAGAAATTTAGCATTTTCATCCACCACATACAGTTCCAAACCTCTTAAATTCCTAACAATAAATTCGTTTTTTATGCAATAATACCTCATAGTTCTTTCATCATTACATTATTAACCACCTTTTGTTTTAAAGTATTGAAACAAGGGTTACTTTGCGCCTTCCGAACATATTCTTCCGTGAAAGGTATTTCATTAGTATGAAATCTATTTAGAGCAATCAAAATGTTTTTAACATTTTGTTGTGGATCTTTCCTACTAAGTGCATCTGCAATGATATTTTGTGAACCTTTGATGTGTTTTATATCAAAACTATAATCTTGGATTAACAATGACTAACGATATATGCGATTGTTAGTGAATTTTGTGCGCATTAAAAAGGTTAACGCTGAATGATCAGTTTCAATCGAAATGTTAGAGAACTTTTGTAAAGATGTAATAATACCATCTACCATCTTAGCGGATAACGCTACATATTTCAACAACAGTAAATTCAAATCATTCTGGAATGATCAGGGAATCAAAGTAGTTTTCTGCTCTATTCGCCATCCCCAAGGTAATCTAAGCGAAAGATACGTGCAAAAGCAACTAAGCTATTGCGCTTACTTGTATACCAAGATCAAACTAAATGGTTCTACAAATTGTCATTAGTTGAAAATTTTATAAATAATACTCCTAACACTGTTACCGAACAAACACCTTGTTTTATTATGACATAATAACATTTTACTTTCCAACGGAGTATACAAAATTTTTTTTTTTTTTTGCAAAGACTGTGACTTTACTTACATTGGACAGACTGGACGACGTTTAGAAACTAGAATTACAGAACACGAATGTATACATTCCATTTCACAAGTTGCCAAATACCTCAAAATTAAAAAACACAACATTGACAAAGAAAGAACAATAATACTCCATAGAGAAGATAAATACTTGAAAAGAATTATTTGGGAATCATACGAAATCCAAAAAGCAACTAAACTACAAGAACCACTACTCAACAAACACGAACTTTTAAATTTTACTCCACTTTACAACACTTTTCTTTAATACAACAACCGACACACTTCCTTGATTTTCTTATTTTTTTTTCAACTGTCATATATATTTTTTTAATTTCCATCACTACACTGCTACAATTGACATATTAACTTCAAAAATTGAACTATTATTTTAAAATTTTTTAAAAATACTTTTATATCAACCCATAAATAACTACTGAAATCATAACCAAGCAGAACTCATATCATTCGCGAGTCATTAGTCAAAGTGATCAGTAGTGTTTTTGAAAAGTGCCGCTAATTAATTGATTAACCATCAATAGATCAAGTTGTGGACGTAGGCTCCGCCCTCCACATCAGCGAGTTGTAGACGTACATTACATTTTTACATTTAATACTCTTTATTAACTGAAAATTTATTACATTGTATTGCAACTTAATAGTTGCTCTAAATTAAATGCTGGAAAGGAAAAGTTAAACCTTGCGCCTATCTCTCGATTTAGCAGGGTGGTGTGCATGTTACATAGGATTTATTATTTACAAGTTATGAATTTTCGCCGGGAAAAAGTGAGTGCCAAAACCCAGCGTCCTTGGTTACTAAAGCTAACTAAACTAACTAAAACTAGGTTAACAACTAAATACTAAATAATAATTAAAATGAAGCGAAGCAGAATAGAAAAGGGGGAAGAAGTGAATTGGGTAATAGTAATGTCATTTATAGTAGTATGTCGTGCAGTAATTTATGTCTTTTCCTGAAGGGAATTGTCGAGTTCGTCAGTGTGGCTATGTTGTGGGAGGTCGTCGGATTTTGTAGTACGGTGTCGGTGAAGAATTTTGTTGCAGTTTTGAAAATGGTGTATTTTAAAGTCGGTAGTCCAGCTAGTTCATGTAGATCGTAAATTTCGGTGTGTCGAGGGGCCCCTGTTATGATGCGGAGTGCTTTGTTTTGGATGATTTGAATTTTTTTGATGTTTGTTGTTGAAGCATTACTCCAAACAGGGACGGCGTATAGTAGTATTGGTCGTATTGTTGCGGTGTAGAGTAATCGTCGGAGTTTAAAGTCAAGTTTGTTTTTGTAGGAAAGTAAAGGAAAAAGTAAGTGTAGCGCATTGTTGGCTTTTGTAGCGGTAATTTGTAAGTGTGTTTTGTAGTTTAATTTTTCGTCAAGTGTTAGTCCGAGGTATTTTACTGTTGGTGTTTTGTCGATGTCAATGTTATTTAGTGTGAGTTTTTCTGTAAGTCGGTCTTTTTTATGAGTGAAAGTGGTCAGGGTTGTCTTCGTCTCGTTGAGTTTTAATTTCCAGGTGAAGAAGTATTCGTTTAGTATGGTCGCATGTCGTTGTATGTACTTTATGGCTTGATTTTTCTTGAATGATTCGGATATGATGGCGGTATCGTCGGCGAATAATGAGATGGTCGTGTCTGGGTGTTTTGGTAAGTCATTAATGTAATATGTGAAAAGTGTTGGTGCAAGGACGGAGCCTTGGGGGACTCCGACCGGGATGTGATGTGTTTTTGAATAGGTGTTGTTTAATTTAACTGAAAAGTGTCGGTTATGTAAAAAGCTTTGGATGATTTTAATTAAGTATGATGGGTAATTGTAGGTGTGTAATTTGTGTAGTAGTCCGTCATGCCAAATGGTGTCGAAGGCTTTCTCCATATCCAAGGTCATGACGGCTGTTGTTTTATTTTTGTTATAATTTATTGTGATTTTGTTCGTGAGCATGGCGAGCTGTGAGGTGGTACTGTGTTTAGCCCGGAAACCAAATTGTTCCGGGATGATGGTGTTGAATTCCAGGTCATGCAATTTTAGCCTGTGTTGAATGATTTTCTCGAGAATTTTTGATAAAACGGGTAATAAACTGATTGGTCGGTAGCTGGCCGGAAGGTTTGCGGGTTTGCCTGGCTTTTTGATTGGGACGACTGTGGCTGTTTTCCATGAAGTGGGGAAGTATTGATTTTTAAGACAGGCATTTAAAATGTAGTAGATCTGAAGGATTAATTTTCTAGGGAATTTTTTGATGAGTGAAGCTCTTAAATTGTCTCTTCCGGCTGCTTTGTTTCGGAGTTTTTTGATTATAAGTTTAATTTCTGAAGGCGTAGTGAGGTGTTCGGGTGGTGTGACAAGTGTTGAATTATTAATTTCTGAAATTGAATTTTTAACTAAAGTTTCTGTGTTTGAATCTGAATTGTAATTTGTGATGACGTGGTGTGAAAAGAATGTTTCGGCAATTGCATTCGCTTTATCCGTGTTAGTGATTTTGGGTCCGTTTGTGGTGTTTAATGTTGGGAAAATTTTTGTATTTTGTTTATTTTTGAGTGCTTTTGCGACTCGCCATACTTGTTGTGTATTTTGTGGTGTAATGTTTGCAAGTGTGTTGGTCCAGTTTTTGTTTTTGATTGTTGTTATGTCATTGTTTATGTCTTTTGTCAGTTTGTTAATTTGCATTTTTAGGGTAGCGTAATGAAGCTGTTGATATAATTTTCTTAATTTGTTTTTGTTTTTGATTTTTTGTAGCGTCTCGGGTGGTCAAGTAAGTTTGAATGGGGTGATTGGTTTTGTTTTAGTGTTTTGGTTGTAAATGTTTGTGACTTTGTCGGTCATGTTTTTAATTGCTGCGTCGATTTCAGGGTTTGTGATTATGTTGGGGTTTAGGGCTAAGTTATGTAGTTGTAGGGTAAATTTTGTCCAGTTTGTGATCGTTCTCGGTTGGGGGGGGTTTATTGGTATTTTTATGGAAAGTATGTCGATTTGTATTGGTAAATGGTCGGAATTTAATTTGTTGAGGGCTGTCACGTTAGTTTGTAATTGTTTTGTAATGGCGAAGTCAATGGTTGTTGGTCTTTTTGTTGGGCAGTAAGGGTAGTGTGTATAATCGTTTGTGGGGTAGTCGAGTTTCAAGTCAGTATTTTTTTGTAGGTATCTATTTAATTGCTCTCCGTAATGGTTTGATGTGGTGTTGTTCCAATTTGGGTGAACGGAGTTTAAGTCACCAGCTAAAATTACTTTGCCGGATAAATTAAATAGTTCGTTAAGTTTGTCCTAGTCGTGTTTGTTTTTTGGTGGTAAGTAGTAGTTGATGATTGTCAGGTCGTCGAATTGCAGTATTTGTGTGTCGGCTATGGTACAGGGTAGGTCAATCGTGTGGGGGTCAAGCGTGTTTTTGTAGTAAGTCAGTAGTCCTCCTGAGGTTGTCCGTGGTTTGTTGAGTGGTGTGTAGTTTGGTAGCTTTTTGGGGGGTCGTTTGTTGAGTCTGGTCTCTTGTATTAGTATTATGTCGGGGTCAATTTTGTCCGTCAGTACTTGTAATTCGTTAAAGTGAGGCGTCAGTCCGTTGGAATTCCAAGATATGATTTTTAAGTCTGTTTTGGTAGTGTTAAACATCGTACTTGGCAGCGATGTTAGCTAAAATCTGTATTTTTTGGAAGGTGTCGGAGACCCCCGCCAAGCTAGATTTAATTTCACGTATTATCTGAATTAGTTGGTTTATATTTACCGTTTCGTTTAGTTCTCGTATTTCTTTGAACAAAGTTTGTATGTCGTTTGGGCTGCTAGCTTGGGGGGGGTCTCCGCCTTGGATTAAATTGCTGGCGTACGATTGTCTTTGTGTGGTCGGGGGAGCAAAAGGTCTGGGTGGTTGAGTCGGGGTAGGTAACAGTGGGAAGTTTTGATAATTGAATTGATGGATGTTATGTGATGGATTTTTGGCATGGTTTTGAGTAGGACGCTGGGTGTTAGCACTTACCTTTTCCCTGTAGGCGTGGTAGGACGGGCAGCTGCTGAAGTTGGCCGGGTGGGCCTCTCCGCAATTACAGCATCGGACTTCGTCATCATTTCGATTTTTCCTGGGGCAGTCCTGGGTTAGGTGGGATTGAAGGCATTTGACGCATCGTGGTTGCATAAAACAGTTGGAGGAGCCATGGCCAAAGTTTTGGCACCGGTGGCACTGGGTCCTGGTATTTCTTCTAACATATTCTTCAAATTTAACGATGATCTGTCCAAGGCTTCTTATTTTCCTTATTTCGTTTAAAGTTGTAGTTGGATTGAAGGTGATGAGGAACGACCAGGTTAGGTCGCCATACTTGTTTTTTAATTTTGTGACGGTGACAGGTGTGATGTTGTACTCCGAAATGATTTCCTGTTTGACTTCGTCCTCACTGGAGTATGGCGAACCCTTCATCACAAGTTTGGTAGTTTTTTCTTGCCGGAGCTGGTAGCTGTAGCCCCTGGTCGTGTTGTCGGCAAAAATTAAGTTTTTAACGGCACGGTGATCGTCAACGTTATCGGTATAAACCCAAGTTTGATTTCTTATATATTTAAGTAGGATTTTACCCTTAATTACTGGTTTTAATTTATCTAGGAATGTTTTAGTTTGACCGATTGGGGTGGTGAGCACTATTGGTGGTGGTTTTTCGCTTTTTATTTCGGTGGTTTGTGGACGAGGGGTTATCCGGGGATTTTGGATCCTTTGCACTGTGTGCCAACCCGCATTATCAATTTGCGATGGTTGGTCACGTTTTGGTAAGACTTCGGGGGCATTTAAAAGAAGGCCAAAACTATTATAAATAGGAACGTTTGCTTGATGTTCGACTTCCATGGTTTCACTATTTTCACTAGATTGTTTTTTACTAATAATGGGGTTACTAACCGGATTTTCGTCGTCGCTATGTTCGTTGCTGGTATTTTTTCTCTTTTTGTTGGTGCGGTTGTTACCGCTGGTTTTATTTGCCAGATTATTCAATCTGGCTTGGAAAGATTGGTCGACGTTTTCGGTTCCTTCATTTTGCGGAATTATAAGATTTAATTCTTGACTTGTATTTTTAGAATTTCGGGTTAATTCAATACTTGGAATATTTTTAGCTGTCGCTAGGTCGGAGTCAACACATCCGCCAATCAGGGTGGCAGTGGGCGGAGCCTACGTGCACAATTGCACAGACACTTGATGTTTTGATGGTGGGCGGAGCCTATAAGCACAACTCGCCAATTAAATTGAGAATGTTTCTTGGAATTTCGCACAGTAGCACAAGATAAAACACGTCTGATCTTTATCAAGATCAAGATTGTACTGATGATATGCGAGTTGTAGACGTAGCGTAGCGTAGCGAAGTGACATGCGGAGCATGTGGCGCCGGAGGCGCCTTAATCTCCTTCATCTGGTGAATTGAATTGATGACATTGGGCCAAGAAGGCAAAATATACGCTTACGAACTCGGATGAGTTCGCGAATCTGGATGGAAAAATAAACGCTGCAAGCAGCCACAGTTCTTTGGTTGTTGTGTGGTCGGATGGCATCGTGCGGTTGTTTGTCGTCGGCGAAGAAGTTTTGGTCGGAGGTGACTTGAGGAAAAATGGTCCTGTTCTGAGTTGAAGTGGATGGAGTAATTAGTTCGTAATTACGGCCGCAATGTCCGCAACTTGTTGTATGATACTGTTGTTGATGTTTGCGGATTTTAGCACAGCGAAGATGGCTTGAAGTAGGGAGGCGATGAGGGCCCCGGTGTCCACCGGTGCGGTGGGTAGGGTGGTGTGTTCATCGTCCCCGGTCGGGCTTCGCGTTTTTGGTAGGCGTGGCCTGTTGATTGGCTTGGTTTGAGTTTGTGGGAGTGGCCTACGTCCACAATTTGCTTGATTGGCCGGTTTCTTGGCGGGTTGCAAACGTGGATTTTTCTTCCCGGTGGTCGGACGTGGGGTTTGCTTTGTCGGTCGAGGATTTGCTGCCAAGTTTTGCGAAGTTGAAGTCGATTCCTGAGTGGATTGGTTTACTTCTGATGTTGTTGAAGCTTCGCTGAAAATTTGGCATCCTCGGAAGTTTGCGGGGTGGTCACCCCCGCAGTTGGAGCAGGTGGCAGGTGTTTCTGGCGACTTGCTGCATGAGGCCGAGAAATGTGTCCCCGCACATTTCACGCATCTTGGAGGGGCTGTGCAGCAGCGTTGTAGGTGACCAAACTGCTGACAGCGGTGGCATTGGTTTGAGTCGGATTTCCTGTAGGGCGACTCAAGTTGAACTGGGATGTTCAGTACCGTGGTGACCTCGAAGATTTTTCTGCCATTGTCGGATTTTTCGACGGTGATTTTGAACAGTGGCATGGGTCGGCGGTCGCGTCCGTTTCTTAGTTGTCGGACTTCGTGGATTGGTAGTGGCTGGGTGGTGCGGAGGTCGTCAAAAATTGCCTTTGTTTTGATTTTACCAGGAAGGCCTCTGAGGATGACGCTGAAGGTGCTGGATGGGCTCTTGCTGGTATTTGGTTTTGGTTTAGGCTGTTGGGGTGGTCCAACGATTTTTTGCAGACGTCTGCGGTCGAAAAGTGTGGTAGGAAAAATTTGTATGCAGTTGTTGCGAACCTCGATCTTGTCGAACTTGATGTTTTCGGCAGTGATTTTAGAGTTGACGTCAACCCAGTTAGACGCAGGTACGGAAATCGGGTGAATCGGGGTCGAAACCATTGGCGGCACATCTTCGGGGGGGGGAGCTTGGGGGCTCTCCTCCTGGCTGGTGTGCGGTGGTGTGCAAGACTGGGTGTCTTGTGGGCTGGATTCGTCCATGGATTCGTTTGCATCTTGTACTGTATCCTCGATTAACCTTGCTTTATCGGTGTGCAGGCAGGGGTCAATGTCATCGGATGGAAGTGGTGTGGTAGGTTGACTGTCACGGCGTTGCCTTTTTGTACCCGTTGGAGGTACAATTTCCATTGGCAGGTCGGTCGAAACTGACGGTGTAGACGGAAGTGGCTCTACGGTGCTTTCTGGAGATTGTGCCGGAGTGACTGGCAAAGCGGGCGTTGTGCTGGTGGCTGTGACCGTGGTGACAGGGGTTGGCTCTGGTGGGGCCGGAAGGACAACTGATGGAGTTGTTTTCCCCTTGTTTTTGCCGCTTTTTCTGTTGGATTTTGCCATTGCCTTGTCGATTTTGGATTGTAGGTCGCTGAACTGTTTAGTACAGCTGTCGTTCAGTGCTTTTGTTTGAGCTTCAAATTCGGCCATGAATTTGCGGTGTGCTTCCATGGAAGTGGTAATTGGAAATTACGGAGCCGCAGTATGGTGGGTGACGAAATTTTAACTTTACTTTAGCATTGAAAAATGCTGGTTTGTAGAACTGGTTAAGAACTGGGAAAATAAAAACAAAACTTGACTGAGCGGGAGCGATACATGCACGTACGGAGACGGATGGCGACTGACTGACTGAGTTGTAGACGTAGGCTCCGGCCCCTATGCTAAAGGCATTAGAGTTGTGGACATAGGCTCCGCCCACCGACCTACCATTGGTCCAAATAACTCAAATTATTTTGGAATCAAATTACGCCAAAATAAATCTCAAGAACGTAATTCTAAATACATCCCAAGATGCAAATATTTTGCCAACGAATTATGCAATTGAATTTATTGATCCCGCTTTCCAAGCCCGACTAAAAAATTTATCCGACACTACGGAACTTCCAAGATCGTCGAAAAAACGAAAAAATCCGCCCGTATTAAGTGCAAGTGACAGCGATTCTGCTGATAATACAAAAACTTTTAAAAAATCCGACCTAATTCCGTGCAAGGAAATCCAAACTATGATGGAGGGTATCGTTGAGCACGCCGCCAACGTGCCCACTTACAACAGCTTCGGGTTACTATTAAATGCCCCGGAAATAGCCCCAAGACGCCCATCTTACCAAGCAAACCCCAGCGACGGCTGGCAAACGGTGCAAAGATCCCAGCTAAGGAAGAAAACCCCAAACGAAATTATTGCTGAAACCAAAAAAGAAAAGCCACCACCAATAATACTAACAACCCCAATCGGGCAAGCAAAAACATTCATGGATAAACTCGCACCGGTAATCAAGAATAAAATCCTCCTAAAATATGTCAGAAACCAAACATGGGTCTTTACTGAGACAATCGAAGATCATAGGGCCGTCAAAAAATTAATATTCGCCGACGACACCACTCGCGGTTATAGCTATCAACTTAAGCAGGATAAAACTACCAAGTTGGTAATGCGAGGATCCCCATATGCCGAGGAAGACGATGTAAAATCACAAATTGCAAATGAATATAACATTGTACCAGTCACAGTAACCAAATTACGAAACAAGTTCGGAGATACCACCGGCTCCTTCCTAATTACATTCAGTCCTGAAACCACCGTCACCGACATCAGGAAAATTCGCAGCTTGGGCCATGTAATGGTGAAATTTGAAGAGTATGTCCGTCGAAACACGAGAACACAATGCCACCGTTGCCAAAATTTTGGCCACGGCTCCTCCAACTGTTACATGCAGCCCAGATGTGTCAAATGTTTGGAGAATCATCTTACCGAGGACTGCTCAAGAAAGAATAGGACCGATGACGATGTACGCTGCTGCAACTGTGGAGAAGCGCATCCTGCCAATTATACCAGCTGCCCATCCTACCATGTTTACCGGGAAAGGGTAAGAGTACAAATGCCCAGCGCCCGTACCAAAACAATCCGTCAAATCCAAAATTCAATTACCATAGCAACCTATCAAATTTTCCTCTTCTACCGACCCCAAACCAACAACCTAGACCTTTTGCACCCCCGACTGTACAAAACGTGACATACGCCCAAAATTTAACCCGTGGAAGTGACCCCCCCCAAGCAAGCTCAGGTGATATCCAAACCCTTTTTAAAGAATTAAGAGAACTAAATGAAACAGTAAACATCAATCAAATGATCCAAATAGTTCGAGAAATTAAAACAAACTTAGCGGGGGTCACGACACCTTTCAAAAAATACAAATCCTAGCCAACATTGCAGCCAAATACGATGTTTAAGACAACAACTGACAAACTTAAAATCATAACCTGGAATGCCGACGGACTGACACCAAAATTTAACGAACTACACGCACTGACAAACAAATTGGACCCCGACATAATACTGATACAAGAGACTAAACTGAACAAACGCGCCCCGACGAAATTACCAAACTATACAGCAATCAATAAACCACAAACTACCCAAGGCGGACTACTTACCTACTACAAAAACATACTGGACCCACAGACAATCGACAACACCAGCACAAATGCCGACACCCAAATTATAAATTTCAACGACCTGACAATTATAAACTATTACCTACCACCCAGCATCAAACATGACCCAAACAAACTTGACGAATTACTTAACATCTCCGACAAAGTAATAATTGCCGGAGACTTCAACTCAACACACCCCGACTGGAATAATAACTCGACAAACCGTAACGGACTACAACTTTACAACTACCTAATAAACAAAAACATAAAATTAGCCTACCCAAAAAACGACTTTACTCACTATCCATATCATACCACCTTCAAACCATCGACAATCGACTTCGCACTGACAAAACACCTACAAACGACAGTCACCTCACTCAACAAACTAAGTTCAGACCATTTACCAGTACTCATTAAAATCAAAACAATAAAATTACCGATTTACCCCCCCCCCCTACCAAAAACCATAACAAACTGGACAAACTTCACCATACAACTTCATAATTTAACGCTAAACACAAATATAACCACCAACAAAGACATTGACGACGAAATCGCAAAATTAACCGACAACGTAACTAAAATCTACAACAGCAACACAAAATTAAAAACAAGAACACCTTTCAAACTCGAACTACCAACAGAAATTCTACAGAAAATAAAAAGAAAAAACAAACTCAGAAAATTACATCAACAACTACACTACCCAACATTGAAAATACAAATAAACCAATTGACAAAATCCATAAACGACGACATATCAAAAATAAAAAACAGCAATTGGACAAAAACACTCTCAGACATCACACCTCAAAATATGAAGAAAGCATGGCGAATCGCAAAAGCACTTAAAAACAAAACTAAACCTCAATTTTCAACACTAATTACACAAGCAGGACACATAAATACAAACATCGACAAGGCGAATGCAATTGCCGAAGCATTTTTACAACATCACTCCATAACAAATTACGCCTCAGATCAAACCACAGAAGAACTAGTAAACAAATCAATTAGCAATATTAAAAATTCTATAAACCCTACGCCACCAGAACACCTCACTACGCCTTCCGAAATAAAATTTCTGATACGGAAACTCCGTAACAAAGCTGCCGGAAGAGACAATTTAAGAGCTTCACTCATCAAAAAATTCCCCAGAAAGTCAATCCTTCAGATATATTACATTTTAAACGCCTGCCTTAAAAATCAATACTTTCCCACTTCATGGAAAACCGCCACCGTCATTCCAATTCAAAAGCCAGGCAAACCCGCAAACCTTCCGACCAGCTACCGCCCAATCAGTTTATTACCAACACTTTCAAAAATATTAGAAAAACTCATTCAACACAGGCTCAAATTGCACGACCTTGAACACGACACAATTATCCCGGAACAATTTGGGTTCCGGGCAAATCACAGTACCACCTCACAACTCGCCATGCTCACAAACAGAATTTCAACAAACTTCAATCTAAACAAAACTACATCCGTCATGACCTTAGACATGGAGAAAGCTTTCGACACAATCTGGCATGACGGATTACTACACAACTACACATAAACAATTACCCACCACATCTCATTAAAATCATACAAAGCTTCCTACAAGACAGATACTTTTTAGTCAAAATAAACAACAGCCATTCAAATACACACCACATACCGGCCGGAGTCCCCCAAGGCTCCGTCCTTGCACCGACGCTCTTCACCTACTACATTAACGACCTACCAAGACGTCCCGACACAAACATTTCACTATTGCCGACGACACTGCCATCATTTCTCAATCCTTCAAAAAAAATCAATCCATCAAATACTTACAAAGACATGCTGACTTACTGACCGATTATTACTTTACATGGAAACTCAAACTAAATGAAACGAAAACAACCCTCACAACTTTCACCCGAAAAAACGACAAACTAACGGAAAAACTCACACTTGACAACATTGACATCGACAAAACTACTACAGTCAAATACCTCGGACTCACCTTGGACGAAAAACTGACCTACAAAACACACATACAACTGACAGTAATAAAAGCCAACAAAATACTCCACGCACTCCACCCGATGATGACCTACAAAAACAAACTTGACATAAAACTGCGACTTTTACTTTACACCTCCATGATTAGACCCATATTACTTTACGCCGCCCCCGTTTGGAGCAGTGCCTCTCTTACCAACGTCAAACTCATTCAAAGAGTTCAGAATAAGGCACTTCGCATCATAACGGGGGCCCCCCGATCCACCGAAACGTACGACTTACATGACCTAGCAGGACTTCCGACAATAGCTTATTTAATCTTTCAAACTGCGACAAAATTTTTCACAATAACGACTCAACAAAACCCGACTACAGCTCATCTAGCCAGACTGACAAACTCAACCATGCCCTTCAGGAAAAAATACAAATTGCTGCACGACATCCTTCTTTAAACTTCAACTTTCACCTAATTCATTTCTTCCCCCTTTTCTGCTTTTCTTCTCTCTTCTTTTTAATCTAGCTATAGGTAATTTATTTTAATTAGTAATTAGTATTTTAATTTAGTTAGTAGTTTAGCATAGTGTTCACTGCCTGGGTTTTTGCTACTCGGTTTTTCCCGGCTAATAACATATCTTTGTAAATATATCCCAATGTAAATGCATACCTTCCGCTAAATCGAAAGATAGGCGCGGAATAAATTTCAATATAACGTAATCTTAAGAGCAGCTTGCTGCAATTAATTGTAATACTTCATGAAATAAAGAGTTTAAATCCAACCAAGCAGAACTAATTATTCGTTTTTTAAAAAAATCGTTTTCAATATTTAATTGTTAATTTTCAGATATGTAATTAATTATTACAAAAAAATTTATATCTGTTCTTAAATTTAATTTTCTCTGTAGACTTGATAATGTATGCCATGCATACGAAACATGTCGTCTAATTAAAGAATAAAAATTATAAAATAATATATAATTTTATCATTTGCGAAGAAATACTACATAATTATTTAAATAAACAATATAAAGAAAAAACTTCGCTTGACGTATTAACATTAAAAAAAAAATGTTCGTTCAATTTGGGCGACCTAGTGATAATCAAAAGTTTAAGAGTTGGTAAACGATCACACAATCAATGTTTAAAACTACAGTTGCCATATGAGGGACCTCATTTAATTGACGAAATAATAAGTGAATGTACTTACCAATTAAGACATCCTATAACAGGACACATAAGAGGTCGATTTCATTTGGATTCCATGTACTTATATGATAACGAGATTCAATGTGATGATGAAATTAAAAGAGGTGATGATAATAAATGAGTATTTATATGGTTTAGGTACTATAATAAGGAACTTTGTTTGTTGATTTGTTTTTATTTAAACTTAATAAATTTAATAACTGTTCGGTGTATAATAAAAATTGGGTAGATGATTGTTATTTTATTTTTGAATATTTATTTTATTGTTTTATATTTTTACAGAAGATTTATTTTATTTGTTTTATATTTTTACAGAACTTGTTCTTCTCAACGATTAGAAAGTGTTTTTATTTGTATTTTTGTCTTATGTTCAATTGCCTCATCTCCATAATGACCAAGTTCATTAGGAGAACATCATTTGAACATGGGGGGATAAAGCTGTCATGGAACAGATAAAATTCTGTTTTCATATTTTCGATTTTCAAGAGAGTTGGATATTTTGTTTCTTTTATATTGTTTTTGGGGAAGATGCAATCATCATTTTTAATTTCAACAGGGCAGAGTTAATTTGTTTAAACATTTTAATGATGCCCTGTACATTGTTCAGAGTGCGAAGACCAAGGCGTTTGCGCAAGGGAAGATAAGGTCTTTTTGATCGAGTTTCCGAGGTGAAAGGATGTTTTCCCGAGTTTTGGTGCTTTTTTTTTTAATTTTCCCAGATTGTTTAAATTCTGGGAAAAGGTTTAATCTCTTTTAGAATATCATTTTTCGGAAGGAATCTACGTGATTTTATAATATTGCAATAGTTTTTGAATGCCGAAATTTGGTCAGTTTAAGCTTCCGACAGATCTGATTAGAGGATTTGAGGTCTTCTCAACAGCAGCGATTATACAGCTAAGTGCTAAATATTTTTTTTTTACATTTTATAATTCGTATGATTTGCAATAGTGTTGAAATAATGAAAACAAAAATCAGCTGACCTTCCAGCGGGGGAAAAACCGTCAGCTCGACGGTTATAGCTGTTTAGCGCGCATACAATTTCAGCGTTGAATAATTCAAAGAGCGGTCTGACTGACGATATTACCCCCATTATTTCATCAGCTGACCATCATTTTTAGTAAATACATGCTCTAAACTATTAAGTAACAAAATTTCGAATAGAATAAAATTAATTTAACCCAAATTTCGCGGGTTCAAAGAAACTTTGTATATCGGTACAAGTTTATGATCTAAACAAAATATTAAATTTGCGACCTCAGCACGCAGCCGCTCGCGCCGCCATCTTGTAAAAAAAACTGAAAAAACTTTAAACGAAGGTATAGTTATTACGGTGCAAGAAAGGGGTTTAAATACTTTTAGACAATCGAGTATTAGGAGAAAAGACGGCAAAAGTGATTTTTTTCTAAAAAAACCTGGAATCTGTGATTGTACACGACAAATGTCGAAAGCAATACAATAACGAAAAGCTTATCGTTGCGTGTTTGCAACGAAAAGATACTGCGATTCCAGGAACATCATTGCGATCGGCAGCCCCCGTGTTTTATTTTAAGGGTGGGTGCTTTTTATGTGGCTTTGAAATTTCGAATTATTTTCTAGAAAAGCAAAAAAAAAAACGCATCATCGATCGTGAATTAGTGTACGAAGTCCGCAAGTTATCAATGAAAGACGGTATTTTAAAATTAGCTAAAGACCGTCAGGATGAATGGGGACAAACCGTAATAAATCGCCTTGGGCATATTTCCGATTTGGTCGCTGCGGATGCTTAATACCACAACTCATGCATGAAAAAATTTCGCATCTTTCCATCAGCCCGAGGAAAAAGGGGAAAGCCGATTCGTCACAAATCAGTGGGCTCCCATGGCTTAGCGAAGGCGCTTGTTTTGAATAGTTTGAAGAGGATTCAGCATCTTTGGATTTACATATGCCCAAGCTGGGGCGGCATATGTGACCATCGGTCGAATTATCGTTTTGTAAACCAGCAACTTGAGTTTACAGGTGACCTTGCTTCTTTTGTTGAGAAGTGGTGACAGTGCTGATGAGATGGCGAGGACTTGGTTGCGGATTTTCTTAATGTGGAGTATCCAGGTGAGGCGCCTGTCCAGAGTGACCCCAAGGTATTTAACGGAGTTGACCCAAGGGATGTTTTGTCCGAAGAGGTCAAAGTCTCTTGGTAGTTTGCCCTTCATTGCTCCTCTTTTGAAAAAATTGAAAAAAAAGGGAAATACTACAAAATCGACATTTCGAGATAATCGATTTAAACTGTCTGCTTAGGTAATTGATCTCAAAATTTTATATTTTTTTACAATCCTGTAGAGACATATTTTCTTGATAAGACACCACCAAAAAAGGCGCCTCCACAATAATAGTTTTTTAACAAAACCTTTTTCTGTATTGTGAAGTACCGTAAAACCGGCCAACTTCGTCAGGCTTTTTATACATTTTCCGCTCTGTGTCTTTGTAGGAAATTTCTAGGATAACAAAATTAGTTGATACAATTAACCATTTTTTCGTTTTTTGAAATAGCGTTTTCACACTTGTAAAAATCGCTAAAAAATGACCTGACGAAGTTGTACCGGTTTTGGGACAACTTCGTCACCTAACTAAAATTTGTCAAAAAACGTGGTTGCACGATTATGGGGTCAACTTCGTCTTGATATTGTTTTATTATTATTATTTTTTATCTTAGTTTGCCTCTTATATTCAAAAAAATTCCGAAACAACTTCTCTTGAAACTTCTGCTCTGGACCGATTAATGTTGTTTGCTGATCTTTCAGTCAAGTTGTTTCGCTCCATAATCGGAATAATAAAGGCGTGTCCAGGCATATTTTTTTTAAGAACCCTCTTTGTAACTCCGTTTTTATCACGATAACATTGAAAATGAGCCTTTGTCAATGGGTAAGACCAAACTGAAAGTTGATTTAAAGCATCAGTAATCTCTCCTTCTTCTAAGGTCGTCAGAAATTTTGAGTGGCCATCTGATTTAAGATGCCTACCATGCCACTTATATTGAAGAGTTGTCCGGGGAATCCCATATTTTTTACTAGCAGCGGCACAGTGAGGCCTTTTTCAATATCTGTCATCGCTTCTTCAATTACATTAATATCATAACGCTGATAACTCCTACCTCTTAACACTTTTCTATTTTTTTTTGCATTATTTCCAAAAATAATGAATAAACGAACACAACACATGTATGACTAAACGAAAACTAATTATATATGGGGCAATATTTACAATTCCAATAATTAACACCTGACCTGACGAAGTTACCCAGTTTTACGGTACTTAGCTTTTTGCACTAAATCTTAATTTATGGTTAAAAAAGATACAAAATTTACACAAAACAAAATTTTATTCTGACAATTAAATTATAATAAATTGTTTAAATACTATCTAGATCTGATTGATCTTCGTAACTTTTCGAATATCTTCAATTTTCTTGTAATTAATAGATATTCTATTATTATAATATGCTTTATTCAACGAAATACTAACATCTTTTTTTTTAAGACGGAATGTATGTTTAATCGAGCCATCAATCACCGGTAGTGCAGTAACAATTCCAGGATTTGAAGCGTCATATTCAAATTGCATGAAGTTGATAGAGTCGACCGGCGAACGTGTTCCAGTGCGGTCGATATCACAGTGCGTTTATTAGTACCAACATTGACCTAAATGAGGGTACTGAAAATCAAAATAAAGTCTTTGCTGCGAGGCTTAGAAATTTAACAGAAAATTCGGGGAAAAAGCCGAAAATGGAAAGTCCATACCGCATCATACCGATTGACGAGAGCGAACTACATCCTGAAGACCTTAAACATAAAAGGCGCAGTGAAAAAGTCGGACTACTATTCGAATATAGACACTGTACCTACCCGTTAAAAAGTGCGACCAAATTAAATAAAAAATCAAGTGCTCCTGAAATTAATAAATCACAAACATTAAAAACAAGTGAACCAGTGCCTACCACAAGCGCAAACGAAACAAACGTTATCCCAAACCATAATATGGAAACCGAGGACATCATTGTAACCCCACTCGCAACTCACAATAAATTTGGCATCTTAGCCGATGCACCCGAACAACCAATACCGAGAAAAACACGCGACACCAGAAAAACAACCAGCAAACCCAATACCGACACAAGTAGCTCAAAAGCCACCACAAATGCACCTGCAGTAACTCCAGTCAAACCGCCACCAATAATCATTACCTCAACGATTGGGAACATCACCACTTTCTTAAAAAATCTCGAAGAAAAAATAAATAACAAAGTACGAATCCAGCACATCCGAGGAAATACCTGGATTTACACCGACAACATGAACGACTACCAAAAAGCCAAACAATCTCTCTTTGGCGGAGGAATACAAGGCTACACCTTCACCCCCAAGGAAGAAAGGTTTATAAAATTAATACTAAAAGGACCACCCTATATCGACACCACTTACATAGAGGAACACCTACTCAGTCAACACGATATAAAAGTGCATAACATCAAGCAACTCCAAAATAAATACGGGGATACGACGGGTTCATTTCTACTTCACTTTCCACCATCAACCTCAACGCAAGACATCAAGCGAATCAAACTACTTGGACAAATCGTCATCCGCTGGGAGGAGTACAGTAAAAAAAACATTCGTACTCAGTGTCACCGCTGCCAGCAATTTGGCCATGGCTCCACAAACTGCAACATCAATCCCAGGTGCGTGAAGTGCCTTGAAATTCACCACACCGAAGCATGTCCAAGGACAACAAAAGACGACCAGGTACGCTGCTGCAACTGCGGTGGTGCCCACGCTGCCAGTTATTCAAAATGCCCATCATATTTAAGCTACGCGGAGAGGGTGAGTAGAAAAACCCAGCGAATTACAAAACCAAACACGACCTACAATACATTCAATCAAAACCTAAACAACACACAAAATTTTCCACCACTACGCAAATCATACCCCCAACACACAACTTTTGACCTCCAAAGACAATCATACGCACAAAACCTCACAGGTACAACTAACGAAAACCAAAATCAGACAAACCAAACTACAAACAATCTTAACGAACTTTTCACAATAATTAAAGAACTAAAACATCGACTGACAGGAGTAACAGACACTCTTCAAAAAATTCAGATACTAGCAGACATAGCAAACAAATACTAAGACGCGACAACATTCAACTACAATAATTACATTACACCCACAAACAAACAACAAATTCTTTTCTTTCCCTTTTCTCTTCTTTACCAAATTTTCTTTAAACATCAAGACATAACATCAATTCGCTGGGTTTTTCTACTCATTTTCCCACGCAGCATTCATAATAAAGCCGATATCAAAATTACTGTAAATCATATTTGTTCGATAAATTTCTTGTGAAATAGGTGCTTACATAAAATCAAATTTAACCTGTATTTTAATTAATAATTAGTATTTAAGTGTTAATGTATATAGTTAAACAAATATATGAGTTGTTGATTGATTGATTGCATGAAGTTTGATATAGAAAAATCATGTGATATTCCTCGTCCAGGAGATACTGATAACTTTTTTTTTATATGTCGGCCACCAGTGGCAAAATTTTCAATATCACCAGTCTCGACTTTCTTAATTTCAAATTTTTGAGTTTTTGATGCTTTTTTTATAAGCTTAATGTATTCCTCAGGGACGTACACGCGATCATGCTTTGGCGATTTTCTAGCAAACCCCTCATGGTATATGTATATACAATTTTGCATTATTATTTCCAATGTTATGGAATCCACATGTGTTTACCCATAGTTGTCGGTAGTAGAAAATATCTTGGACAGGAATATTCGGTAAGGTAAGATTTGACATAAAATCAAAGCAAATACCAGCAACATCTTCCCGTTTATTACAGAGCTCTTTGACCTCTTTTATTTTTTGAAAAACTTCTTTGACCTTCGTTTGTGAACGATTAACTCGACAGCAATAGGTTTTTTAGCATTTTCGTTTAGAGAACTTCGTAAGAGGGCCCCCCTTTCTTCACAGAATAAACAGGTGTCAACCTGTGGCCTTCCAAAATGTAAATTTAAATTTTCTTTAAAATATTTCCAGTAAAAGTAGTAGGTTACTTGTAACTCGGGATGTTTCTTTTTAAATAACCGATACATTATTGTAATGGATAATCGACTATCCAAGTATACGTATTTATATGCAGAATAGTGTGATATTTTTGACGGAAAGGATTTGATATGCACAGATATAAGGTAGCAAATATTTCCTGAAATTGCATTTACGCATCGTTGTTTTTCTCTGTTGTCTTGTGGAACTGAGTTTGCAGAAAGTAACTTGCAAATTCTATAAACTCGCTTTTGTGTAACCGCGAACATACTTTGAAACGCCTTATGGCATATTTCGAGTCTATTTCCCTTTATTATTACGAAATAGGTATAACTAAAAGATTTTGGTTATTTATTTGCAATTTTTTTAACCCGCTTTACATGGTTGCTGACTATCAACCCTTGAAGAAATATGTCCTGTTCATTTTTTGATTTCATTGCATAGAAATTGTTTAAATCGAATCTTCTGTCTTCTTCACTGATTTATTCGAAACATTTTTTCCTACATCTGAAAGAGTAATACAATAATAAACAAGGTACATGTCGCTGCCCCCCCCCCCAAATCGAATTTTTTACTGAAATTGGTGTCAAACGTTTAGCAAAATTAAATCACCGATAGCTTCGAAAATAATTAAATTACAGCGATGAATATAAAAGTTCATTGAAGCTCAATCGAAGCTCTATCGAATGACACCGAATTTACGTAAAAATTTGGAATAGGACAAAAAATTGAAAAATATGTCCACAGCCCCCACCAAACATTTTGCGAATAACTCCGCGACGGTTTCGGCTCAAACGACGGGAATGGAAGCTCATTGAGGCTCAAACAAAGCTCCAACGTTTGACACAAATTTTACCTTAAAATTTGACTTGGGGGCGTCATCGTGTTACGTTTTGGAAACGAAAACGCAACACGGATGTGTGTTCGAAATAAGACGTCTTGAAAACGAAAACGCTTACTTGTCGATATTGCAAATTCAGCCCAGTCAAGTTCAAGTGGACCGAAAACTCAGCCGAATATTGGATTCAGTAATGTCATCTTGTTGATACCTTAAAAATATTGTGATATGTATAATTGACAATTTTCTTTAAAGATAAACAGTGTTATTTCTAATCACACGAATTTTTACCAAAAAAAATATGCAAACGGAAAAAGAATTCTTGCGACAGATTGGCGTGGTGATCGACCAAAAATTGGCTTCACAATCAACCGGTTGGCCTCAACTTTGTTAGGTCCGTCTGCAAGAGGCGATTGCTTGGTTTGGATCTTCGTCGTACGCCAATATGCCCGTATCATCTGCAAATGTGGTTGTGACGGTGTTTTGAGTTTCCGGTAAGTCTGATGTATGTAACATACTAGCAAAAGTAGATTAAAAAATTAAATTAAAAATATTTATACGTATATTTCCAATAATAAATGATTTTTTGCCAAAAAAAGAGTAGGTTAAAATTGCATAATTCTAGGAGTTAAGCGTACAGTGCGTATTATATCAAAAGATCATTTTTGTTAAATTCTACCTCAGTATTAAGCCACTCAATTTTTATTTAAAATACGCTGAAATACTAAAGCTTAAGTGTAATATTTTTGAAAAATTTATAACTTTGCTGATTTTTCTTCAAATTAGTATTATTTTAATATGAGTTTCAGTAAAATGGGAAAATTTAAATATTTGACCACTGCAAAACTGCGATTGATCATCAAGTTGTACGAAATTGACCAATTATTAGAAAAATCTACCCCTTCAATATTTAAAGTAATTAATGCTTTTCATACTGGAAGGTAGAATGGCAGCGATAAAGCGCCAAGGCAGGTCAAAAATTACTATGGAAAGGCGCGATAGAAAAATTCAGGTTATTTGCAATACGGACCCTATTTTATCTACTGAAAAAATTCGTCCTAAACTTCAAATAAAGTCTCAAGTCAATGTATATCCATTAATACGGTACAACGTCGACTCTATGCATGTAAAAGCACGTTCGAGTTGCACGAGAAACACCGTACATAAGCAAGATATTCATAAGGTAAAGGAAGCAATTTTATACGAAGGATGTATTAAAGCCAAAAAAATTTTGGGATACCATCCTATGGACCGATAAATCAGTGATTCGGCTAAAATATAGTTATAGGAGAATGTACATAATATGGTCTTTTAAGTGTAGAAAACTTGCCTTAAGGTCATTTGACAAAGGTGTTATGGTCTGGGGATGTATGTGTTCATGTGGTGTTGGTAAAATAGTAATTTTTGAAGGTAAACTTACCGCTGCAGTATATTTAAACTCTAAGAAGACGTAATAATACCTGAAGGAAAGAGGTTAATTGATGCAAAATTTATACTGCAACAAGATAATGCTCCAATCCAAAAGGCCAAAGTGGTCACAAATTACTTAAATAACTTAAATATCTATGTTTTAACGTGGCCGCGGCAGATTCCAGATCTCTTACCTATTAAAACTTGTGGTCTTTAATAAAATTTCGTATAGCAGAGAAAGCACCTAGAAATATTAACGATATCAGATCTTTAATTATTGAAATTTGGTTCAAAATTAGTCCTACTTGGTGTTAGAAGTATACCAGATCACTACCTTCCAGAATAGTACGCATGTCGGAAAAAAAGGCGGACATTGTGGATATTAAATAATATTTTAACCTACTTTTGCTATGTATTTTTTGTTAAGGCGGGCATAAGTGAGACAGAAAATGTATAGTACTCTTTCTCTCATGCACATGGGAGCGCATAGGAAACAAAAATCAACATAACGTCGTAAGAATTTTCAAAACGAAATATAATTTCTTGATTGTTTTTCAATTTTTAGAATCTTAAAGCTTCAACAACTGTTCTAAAGAAAATTTCTAGCCGATCGGATAATTACTATTAAAAATACGAAAGTTTTCAAAACAGCCGAAAAATAGTTGATACAATTTTACACAGATTTTATTTTTTTTAAAAGTCGTTTTAAATCAGATCGTCTTAAAAATTCCTTTAGAACAACCGCAAATATATTATCCTTCGATTAAAACTAAAACATTTAAAAAATTCGGTTTATTTTCGAAGCAACCTTCGACGTTTCCTCAAATAATTTTCTGATTAATTTCAATATTATTATTGCAGCAAATTTGATTAAAATTTACAGATTGCTAAAATTTTAGTGGAGCTTTAGAAAAGCAGAGAGCGCTGTATTTTTAAATGACTTTTTATATAATGAACATTGTATTGTAACAAACGAAACTACGTGAACGTTCGAGAATGTTCGGTAGACGTTCGAGAACGTTGAAGAGTAGCCGAGTGAGTCATGCGAAATAAGCAGAGATATTGCAGTATCGCAATATTCTAGAAGGTTCTGCGAATATTCTAGAAGGTTCTTCGAATATTCTCGAAGCCCATGTTAAATATAAATTTGTGGACTCTGCTTGGCGTAGTCAGTCATCTCCGAAGTTGTGAACGTTGCAAACCACTGGTAAAAATAAATAGTGATACGAAGTGTTATATAAATATTGTGACTCGGTTTAAATAAATACAGTGACTTAGTTTAAATAAATACAGACTTATTATTTAGTGATTGTTATTAGTTTTGTGTTTTAGAATTAGTGGACAACTTAGTGTTATATTAATAACTGTACTATACCATTTGATTATAATTAGCTCTTTATTTGTAAATTGTGTAAATAAATAAACGATATTCGTTACAGTATTAAGAAATAATTAATCTCCAAGATTTTTTATTATAAATAACTAAGCAATAATATTTTTGTATAATTAGGCTAATAAAAATGTTACAATTTACAATTATTATTCTAGTTTAGCAAAGACGAACAATTTTTTTCTTGAAAACAAATCAAGAGACCTGCAAAAAGGTTGTTGGGATTCACGTTCAATTTTTAAAACGCAACTATCGGTCAGCAAATAAAAGGGGAGGAGCTTATGTCTCCCACTAATAAAATCACAACCTTAAGTAATTTAGTTTTATTAATTTTTTTTGTTAAAATAATATTTTTATTTTTTTTTAAATATTATTTATAGTCAATGAATAAACCAATAATAAGTAATTAAATGCTGAAATCATTTTTTTTAAATTTAAAAAAATGAGGAAATTGACATCAAGAAGTTAGAAAAGAGTTTTTTAACCTACTTTTGCTAGTATGTGTATATTAAAGGTATAGAAGTCGTCCAAGGACGCCAACTTCTGGTACTCCAGACAAAATGGGCTGTAGGGGTGGCATAGGTTTCTCCATATTTGACCTGAATAGGCAAGTTTTTTTAAATTTTGTACAACAATCTTAGGCGCCACACTCTATCAAAGGCCTGCGAGATATCAAGGAAGGCCACTAAGCAATTTTTCTTTCGAGGTCGGTTTTGATTTTTTTACAAGCCGATGATAATTGAAAATTACTGTCAACTTCAAATTTACCTTACAAAATACACAAACGTACATAAATAATACACAACTTATCGATACCCAAATTGGCCTAAAATTCTCAGCGGGCAAATGAGCCCCCATTCAACAACGTAATTATTTCAATGGTTTGATTTTGGTATTTTATTATTTTGTTCATTAAAAGTATTTAAAATGTTATACTTGCATTTTATTTATTCAATGAAGGGTAGGAGGGTTTTTAAATAAAGTACATTATTTACAACGAAATTCTTGTAGAAATTTTGCAACTCTTCCAATAGCATCATCTTATCGATCCGATAGATAAAATAAAATTATGGCTGGAACAATAGAACTTTTGTTTAATGCCTGATTTCTTATTCAGAAGAAACGGTATTAATACACTTATTGTTTCCAAACTTTAAACATGAACGATTTTTGTATTACTTTTTTAAGACAATAAACTTGGAAGAATTTTAAAATTCTAATTAACTGCATGCGACAAACTTGGAATATATAAAATTGGATCTAATTTAAAACAAAACTAAGTTAATTGCATAATTTGCTAGTACTAGTTTAGTTTCAAACTTGATGTGTGTGCAGTATACCTTGCCCTGCATCAAAATATCATATTAAAAGTGAAAAATGAATATGAGACCGTTAATAAGGGAATCGCTTCAACTTTTAAGTTTCATTGGCTTACATCCGTCTTTGGATACGATAATTTACCGTGTTTTTGAAAAATTTACTATCTGGTTTGTGATGGTCGCGCTCGTCGATACTTATTATATTTTGATTGATACTTACCGAGGGATCGATTCCACGATGGAAGTATTGATTGTTGTCGCAATCACTCAGGTTTGTTATTACATTTTTCGAAAATAGAAAATTATTATCTTTTTCTTAGATCAGTTCGAAAATGATGTTTTTCTTTCTTAACAAAGTGGAACTTAAACTACTGATTAAAAACACCAACTTGTTTTGGAAACCGAACTTCGTCTATTTGGAACAAGAAGAAGAGAATCAAAAAATATTTTATTGTGTAAAATTGTTCATGCGGTTATATTTCGTATTGGTATTGATAATCTGCTTGTTTTACTTATCAAAACCATTATTTTTTATCGAATCTAATGAACTCCCATGGAAATCAAGTTGCTCTCAGTTGTTTAGTTTTAAAATATGTTATACGTATGAAATATTTCATACGATAATGATCATTCCATTAATACTTTGCTTTGATTTCTTCTTTATATCATTGAACATGTAGCGAATTTGACCTTTCTAAATGAAAGGTTCCGGCACAATACCCAGTGTCGGACTTTTCGGACTGGCCCAAGGTTTCTTTAGGACGTCTATGTCGTCGGAGTTTCACTTCTTCGGTCGCAGGCGCCAAAAACTTTTATGAAAGTTTTAAAACAAGAAAATAAAAATAAACGTACGTTAAAATATAAACAGAATTTTATTATAATAATTTATTTACAAAACTTAAAACTAAATTGTATTAAACTCAAACAAAATATAAAATAGATTTCCAAAACTTAATTATTAGCGAACCACTAATTATGTAGCTAATATTATTTCGGCGGTAATTAATATGATTAATTAAAACTAAATTAAACGGAATTTCTTTTTAGCAAAACTGAAAATAAAAATGTGAACCCTGAATAAACTAATTTTGATACGGCAATGTCGGTGTCGTGTTTACTATTTGTAACACACGGTAATTAGTGGCGTATGAAAATTTTTACCTATTAAATTGCATTAAGGAGTGATTGTGTACTGGTAAGTTATGAAATTACTCCTACTATTTTAATTCCCCTACCTGAATGATTTCCTAATAACTTCCTAATAACTTCCTGGCTTTTTTTTTACTTTTTAGGTTATAAATTATATGTTCGTAAACAAACGGAGCTGAATTTATTCGGGTAGATGCCAATCCTACTGAAACTGTTACTAACGGTGAGTTGATCCTAATTACTATATTCTAATCTAATCTTAATCGTTTTTGTTCTCGGAACTACCTGACTTTACTTAAGAAAATTTGTACTTTGAAAATCAACGGCTACCAATAAATTACTATCTAATCTGACTACCAACACGGAAGCTAATCTCTCTACGGAACGGAATTGTTGGTATCTAATTTGGATAGGATTTAAACTGGTACGGGATTCGGAAAACGTTACTCGTTTTTATCACCAACTGATTTTTACCTATGAGTCAACCTGCAGTGTATCGTGGGAACAGCTACCTGACTCCTACTGGAAAATCTGGAAGGTAATCTCTTTGATTATAACGGCGGGATGTATCAAATGTTTCAGGAGCTGCCGGTTTAGTCTTGTTACCGAAAACTAAAGACAATTTGTAGGAACGGAAGCTCGCCTAGAAGAACGTAAGCGATCGGAGGTTTTTATGGTTGTTTAAGAAGGACGGATTCGGTAGTTGCCTAGTAAACGTAAACAACGCCGAGAGGTATTTTCGGAATAGCTATCTTGTAAACGAAGACGGCTCGGAAGATTCTCAAGATCAAGCTCAAAAAGCTTTCCCAGAAACATAAAATGTTGGCATCTAACTTTTATTCTGCTGGAAATTCTACTAGGAGCAAATCTCGATACTGACATCTTATTCACCTTTAATGAATGTTACTATTTGAATTTAATTTTAGTTTTCTGTAAAAGATTAAAGCTATCTAACAACTGATATTTCCGCATTTCAACCTATGCAACCCATTCATCTCCCGAGTAATTCCAGCTCACACAATCAGGTGTTCAATATTTGAATTTATTAATTAAATTCTTAAATTTGAACTAAAAAAAATGATTAAATCGTTACAACCCCCCACTCACTAAAGAAAAAAAAACTGAAAATACGGTGGTGTTAAAATAAAATAAAAAAAAACTAAGTCTCACCAAAAAAGGTGGTTCGCTACTACCAAAATAAAAAAAAAAGAAACGCGGCTACTGTGTTTACGGTTGGGTAAAGAAACTGGAACTTTTCACAAGCCGCTTCAACCTCTTTTGTAGAAAATCTGCGTCTCGTTGGGGTCTCTTCCACAACAATCCGGGACGGCGGCTGCGGTCGTTGACGTGGTGGAGCCACACTCCCTGGTCTGGCGGGTTTTCTTGCTTCCATCTGCTGGTTGGCCTCAAATTTGTATCCAAAAACTAACGTTCTTTGGTTGGCCTCAAACTTGCATCAAAAACTGAAAATATAAATAGGTAAATTGTATCACGGAGGTCAGGACAGGCTTTGCTCTATGTGTGGTGGGGCTCGTCCCTCCTTGGGTAAATCGAATGGCAGTAACAAATTTTTCTTGTGGCGGCCTCTTCTCCTATCCACTCTTGGGTATCCTTAGCATCTTCCGGAGCTGGTTGGTCGCCGCTGGTTGATACGCCAAGCCAATCTTTTCGGAAAAAAACAAACGGTATCGGAATGATGACTGGATGGCGAATCCGGACACAGCGGCATCGGCGGGTCAGCGACGGAATCAACCTCGGACCCCTCTCGGCAGCGGAACCTATCATCGCCCCAAGAAAATAATTCGCCCCGGGGGAGCACACAAAATTTAACACCTAGTGTCGACCCCACACACAGCTATGCTTC
Organism: Cantharis lateralis; assembly: GCA_963170105.1. Lineage (NCBI taxonomy): Eukaryota > Metazoa > Arthropoda > Insecta > Coleoptera > Cantharidae > Cantharis > Cantharis lateralis. The sequence continues at coordinate 28,611,871 of OY720628.1, forward strand.
GGTCGGTTATTCTCGGCAACGGTGTACATCTAAAAAATAAAAAAAAATGGTTATCAAAAAAAACTCTACTACCTCGGGCGGCGGTCGGCTTCCTATCTTCGGCATCGGGGAAATCGTCGGTTTTTCGGACGGATCCTCTCTACGGAACGATGTTGACCTTTTTAGTTTAACGACTTTTCGGTCGGATGTATTTAGTTTAACGTCGTTTTCGGACGGATCCTCTCTACGGAACGATGTTGATGTATTTAGTTTAACGTCGTTTTCGGACGGGTGTATTTAGTTTAACGTCGTTTTCGGACGGGTTTAGTTTAACGTCGTTTTCGGACGGATTTAGTTTAGGCCGCTGGCATCCTGGAGATCTCTCCCCATTTAAGGTCCTTCACGTGCACTCTTGCCTCTTTTCCGCCCTCACATGGAACGACTTCCACCACTACTGGTGACAGTACTTTATGGATGAAGAAGGGGCCTTGATATTTAGGGGCTAGCTTACCCATCACCCCGGCTGCGGCATTGGAAAGAGTGTGACATCTCTTATAGACGATATCTCCCACCCTAGGGACCTTATCTCTTCGCCGGCGATCGTAGTATCGGCTCTGGTTAGTGAAGGCAGTGGCTAGGTGGGTACGGGCGATCTCATGTAGGTGTTCCAATTGCACCAATTTTTCTCGCTGCTTGTCCGGGTCGAGTGCGTCCTGGAATGCAGTTGATTGGTCGGCCATGCAATATATTTCCCGGCCGTAGTTGAGGAGGCAGGGGGAGTATCCGGTGGAAGCATGTTGAGCCGTATTTAGGGCGAATTGAACCTCTGGGAGGGTGGCGTCCCATTTTCTATGTTGATCCTTGCATGCTTGTGCAATCATGGTTCCAATGGTTTTGTTTGTACGTTCCACTGGATTACTCTGCGGTGTATATGGGGGGGTAAAGACGTGCTTAATGCCGGCGGCCTGGGTAATTCTCGCCATCTCCCGGCTAGTATATTGCGTCCCATTATCAGTCATGATCTGCTCGGGGGCCCCAAACCTCAAGATTATCTGGTTTTTGAAGGCTTTACATACTTCGGTTGCAGTAGCCTTGCGAAGGGGACTGAGTTCGACCCACTTCGTGAAGGTGTCCTGGAATACCAGCAGATACTGGTAGCCTTTAGTTGATCGTGGAAACGGACCAACCAAATCCGAACTCACCGTCTGCCAGGGTCGTTGCGGTATTCGAGGATACATGCGCCCCACTGGAAGTCCTACCGCTGGTTTGTACCTATTGCATGACTCACATGTTTTTACGTATTTCGCCACGTCTCGCAATAATCCTGGCCAATAGTAGCGACGGCTTATTCGAGCCGCGGTTTTTGCCACTCCCATATGGCCGGCGGTAGCCTCATCGTGGCATTCGCTAAGAATCTTGGGTCGGTCTGGCGTGGGGACACACTGTTTCCATGGTGACTCAAATTCTCCGGTAATGGTACTTGTGGGGGTCGGGAATTTTTTAAAGATTTTTCCCTTCCTTACTTTGTAGTCGGCCAAGCGGGTAGGCTGTCGGCGTATGCTCCTCCACAATTGTCGATACCATTTACACTGGGGCTTGACGGGGGAATTTATGGCGGCTATCGGTACGACCTCTTCTTGATGACTTCTAGACAGGATGTCTGCCACACAATTGTTTTTCCCAGGTTGATATTCGATGGTGAAATCGTATTGTTGTAACTCGAGTATCCATCGTGTCAAACGTCCGGTAGGGTTCTTCTGTTGTCTGAGCCAACGGAGGCTTCGGTGATCGCTAATGACGGTAAATCTATATCCTTCCAGATAGCTGCGAAGCTTTTTCACCGCCCACACAACCGCCAAACATTCTAACTCGGTGATGGAGTAGTTTTTTTCTGCGGGGAGCAAACTGCGGCTGATAAAAAGGATGGGTCGGTACCCTTCTGGGTCTTCTTGCTCTAGGACAGCGCCTAACCCTCGTGTACTGGCGTCTGTTCTTAAGATGAACGGTTTCGAAAAATCTGGGCATGCCAGGACCGGCGCATTAGTTAAAGCATCTTTCAACTTGTGAAAGGACTCGGCCTGTTCCTCCGCCCATTGGAATTTATGTGCCTTTTTCAGTAGGGTGGTCAAAGGTCCCGCTATGACCGAGAAATTTGGTATAAATCTTCTATACCATGAGGCGGCTCCCAGGAAGCTTCGGACTTGTCGGACGGTGGTTGGATGATCGATATTTTTAATCGCTTCCACTTTCTCTGGGTCCGTCTTTATTCCAGAACCGTTTACCACGTGCCCTAAATATTTCAGTTCGGTTTTGCCGAATTTGCATTTGTCGGGTTGCAGCCTAAGCCCGGCCTTCTTAAGTCGAGTAAATACTTCGGTTAACCGTATCAGGTGTTCTTCGAAGGTGGCACTCACCACTATAATGTCATCCAGATAACAAAAAGTATGCGGTTCCAGTTCTGGTCCCAACGTATTGTCTAACAACCTTTGGAAGGTTGCAGGGGCAGAATGCAATCCGAACGGCATTACGGTAAATTGGAATAGGCCCCGTCCTGGCACGGTAAAAGCAGTGTACGGCTTACTTTCTTCTGCCAGTGGGATCTGCCAGTACCCATTTTTCAGGTCGATCGTACTAAAATACTTTGCTCCGCGAAGTTTATCCAGAATTGCCTGAATGTGGGGGATAGGATAGGCGTCCTTCATCGATGCTTCGTTAACACCTCTAAAATCTATACAAAAACGGTACTTGCCGTTTGTCTTCCTTACCAGTACGACGGGTGAGCTCCATGCACTCTGGGAGGGCTCGATTACTCCTTCCTGGAGCATCTGGTCAACTTCTTGATTTATGACTTCTTGCATCTTCGGGTTACGAGGATAATATCGTTGTTTAATGGGGTTGATGTCTGGCTTAAGGCGGATGTGGTGGCAGGTCGTTTTAATGGGGCCCGAATTCTTCTCTAACTCCGGTAAATGTTGTTGTAGGAATACTTGTAGTTGTTCGGCGTCGGTGTTTCGGACGGGTATCGCTGCCCCCAGTGGGGTGTTTGGAGATGGCGGGGGCACTAGTAGGCGGGGCGGGTTGAGCCTAATTATGGCTTCCAGATCGTGTAAAGCATCTACACCCAATATGGCCTCGGCGGTTAACTCTGGTACGTAGTTCCAGAGTATATTGATAGTTCGGGTGCCTATCTGTACCGGCATGCGTAATTTGGCTTTTATCTGGGTGGTACGGCCATCCGCCAATAATACTCTCTGCGGAGTATGACTGATGATGCAGCGGCGTTGGTGTTTTTCTCGGTGGTAGATTTTCTTGCCCATGAAACATTCCGCCGCGCCGGTATCCACTAGAGCCAAGTATTCATTTTTATTAATGCCGATTTTGACATACGGGCGTTTGTCGTCTTGCAAGAAGGGTTGTTTGTAATTCATGGTCGAGACCACGGCCGGACGGTGAAAGGAGCGTCTCTTTACTCTCTTCGGCCTCCTTCGTTTCCCGCCATACATCGGCAATTTCGGGTTTGTATATTGGCCTTCCCGCATCGTGAACAGCACAGCTTGGGGGGGTTTCGGCAATCATTTCGCCAGTGGCCTAGGGCTCCACACTGGAAGCATCGGTTACCTGGAGATACGGTCTCTGGGCGGTTTCTCCATGAGAGAGTCGGTCGCGGTGCTACACCTGTAAATGTCGCTTGCGAGACTGCGGGTTGGGTTTTGGACGTGTCTTCTATGGTCAATAGCTGTATGCCCTTTTTTGTTTCTTTCAAAACCCGGTCGGTTTCTTGGACCAATGGGATTAATTCACGGACGGTAGTAAAATCCTTCTGTCGGATTGCCAATTTAAATTCGGGTCGTAAATTATTATGAATTATCTCTGCCTGTTCGGAGGCGGTATATTTCCCATAACGGCGCATCAGAGTCAACATGTCCGTGATGAACTCCATGACCGGCTCTATGCCCTGTCGTTTATTCAGGATTTCAGCTCCCAACTGTAACCGACCCTGATCGGGGCAATACTGTTGTTTGAATGCTTGCAAGAATTGGGTCCATTCAGTCCAACATATTCTATTGTTTCGGTACCATAATAATGGCCTATCTTTAAACAGCTCTGGTAGCGCTAACAGTAGCGTTTCCTCGGAGAGGCTGTAGCTATCTTTTAATTCTTCCAATCTTTCTAAGAATGATACCGGGTCTCCTTTTCCATCGAAACGAAGGTTCCACTTCCGCACGGTATTGCACACATCTGCAGGTGTTGGTGCAATTCTCGGTTCTGGGTCCGCTCTGGAGTGGTTTGTTATAATGACTCTTGGTCTCTGTTTCTCTCCTGTCAAAAAATATTTCTTAATTCGATCTCGTAATTCCACTATCGTGCCATACGGAATTAATCCAAAATCTTCGGCTAAAGTAATTAATGCCGGTTTCTTCAATGAATTTAACCATGCAAATGAATTACTTTTCGGTGGTGGTGTTGGTACTTTTTCCGGGGCTTCTTCAATTGGTGAGCCATTCGGTACTGGCCATTGCGGAGGTATTTCAGGAGTGTTGATTTCTATCAAGTTATCCGGCTTTCCTATTGCTATTGTGTTCATCCTGAAATCAAATTTGGTTAATTTAGGTAGGAGAGGATCAGGGATAATGATTTTTCCCTAATTCTAATCTTTACGGTGAGTGAAACGTAAAAAGGTCCCTGCGCGTAGGCGTCAAATTTGTAGCGAATTTGACCTTTCTAAATGAAAGGTTCCGGCACAATACCCAGTGTCGGACTTTTCGGACTGGCCCAAGGTTTCTTTAGGACGTCTATGTCGTCGGAGTTTCACTTCTTCGGTCGCAGGCGCCAAAAACTTTTATGAAAGTTTTAAAACAAGAAAATAAAAATAAACGTACGTTAAAATATAAACAGAATTTTATTATAATAATTTATTTACAAAACTTAAAACTAAATTGTATTAAACTCAAACAAAATATAAAATAGATTTCCAAAACTTAATTATTAGCGAACCACTAATTATGTAGCTAATATTATTTCGGCGGTAATTAATATGATTAATTAAAACTAAATTAAACGGAATTTCTTTTTAGCAAAACTGAAAATAAAAATGTGAACCCTGAATAAACTAATTTTGATACGGCAATGTCGGTGTCGTGTTTACTATTTGTAACACACGGTAATTAGTGGCGTATGAAAATTTTTACCTATTAAATTGCATTAAGGAGTGATTGTGTACTGGTAAGTTATGAAATTACTCCTACTATTTTAATTCCCCTACCTGAATGATTTCCTAATAACTTCCTAATAACTTCCTGGCTTTTTTTTTACTTTTTAGGTTATAAATTATATGTTCGTAAACAAACGGAGCTGAATTTATTCGGGTAGATGCCAATCCTACTGAAACTGTTACTAACGGTGAGTTGATCCTAATTACTATATTCTAATCTAATCTTAATCGTTTTTGTTCTCGGAACTACCTGACTTTACTTAAGAAAATTTGTACTTTGAAAATCAACGGCTACCAATAAATTACTATCTAATCTGACTACCAACACGGAAGCTAATCTCTCTACGGAACGGAATTGTTGGTATCTAATTTGGATAGGATTTAAACTGGTACGGGATTCGGAAAACGTTACTCGTTTTTATCACCAACTGATTTTTACCTATGAGTCAACCTGCAGTGTATCGTGGGAACAGCTACCTGACTCCTACTGGAAAATCTGGAAGGTAATCTCTTTGATTATAACGGCGGGATGTATCAAATGTTTCAGGAGCTGCCGGTTTAGTCTTGTTACCGAAAACTAAAGACAATTTGTAGGAACGGAAGCTCGCCTAGAAGAACGTAAGCGATCGGAGGTTTTTATGGTTGTTTAAGAAGGACGGATTCGGTAGTTGCCTAGTAAACGTAAACAACGCCGAGAGGTATTTTCGGAATAGCTATCTTGTAAACGAAGACGGCTCGGAAGATTCTCAAGATCAAGCTCAAAAAGCTTTCCCAGAAACATAAAATGTTGGCATCTAACTTTTATTCTGCTGGAAATTCTACTAGGAGCAAATCTCGATACTGACATCTTATTCACCTTTAATGAATGTTACTATTTGAATTTAATTTTAGTTTTCTGTAAAAGATTAAAGCTATCTAACAACTGATATTTCCGCATTTCAACCTATGCAACCCATTCATCTCCCGAGTAATTCCAGCTCACACAATCAGGTGTTCAATATTTGAATTTATTAATTAAATTCTTAAATTTGAACTAAAAAAAATGATTAAATCGTTACAAACACTAACATAATTTGTGAATTAAAATTGCTTAACATGCACTTCCCGAATATAAACGTGAATCCGGCAGTACGTGGTATTGACAAGGAAACAATGGATGAATTAAGAAATTTGATTGATCGCCACTACTTAATTTTACAGTAAGTTTTCTTTCTACATTTTAAAGTAAATTTCGTTAAACCCTCGGTGTTGCATATTACATTCCCTTACAATTTGCTACTTCCACTTCTGAATTGTTTCTAAAGTTGTACGTTATGATTAACTGTTTAAATTGTTATTTATAACTTTTGCGTAAGCTAAATGTTCGGGAGCGAAATGATGTCTAATAGCAAAATGTCCTAGAATCAAGCACCAATATTTTGTAGATGTATTAATATAACGAGACATGTGTTCAGGGTTCCATTATTAATTTTATTTCTGTCCAATATGTTTGGTATGTGCTTTTCTATGATTATTATCACTTCCAAGTAAGCATAACCAGAAATTAGTTATTTTACAGATTTTTTATACAGAGACTATTTTTTAGCCTTACCAATATTTCATTGAAACTGCTTTTCTTGATGATGTCGATGTATTATCTAATTCAACTGTTCCTTTTTTGTGTTCTTGGGTCCATACTGGCCGATGAGGTAAAGTTTAAATTATTCTACCTATAATACTAATTATCAATTACTATTTAGAGCGTGAAAATATCAAATGGAGTTTATAAATCAAAGTGGTGGATTAAAACTCAGCCAGAATTACGAAAAGCGCTGCTTATGGTAATGCGTCGGGCTAATGTACCAGAAATATTAACTGTTGGTGGTGTGTTACAAGTTGATTTACAAACCTTTACAATGGTAATATGATTATTTGACTACTGGGAGTAAAAGAAGTATCTGCACATCTGTCTTTATTAACATAGCAAGTTAACAACATTATAAATAACTAAATTTTCCTGCGGACTCGTGTTTGACTTTTTTGCCTGTTTGATTTTTCGGCTTACAAATTCAGGTCAAACTGCACTTGTTGCTATAAACGGTAACTATAAAAAGTTTGTGGGCGTTGGTTGGGTGTCTGAAGCTATGCGGGTGTTGTCTTGTACTGATGTTGGTAGTGTTATTAGTTGAGATGTAAAATGCGCCCTGGTCTGTCATGCCTCCAGAAATCTTCGTGATTATAATTGCCCAGGTTGTTTATGAGAACATTATCGACATCTTGGCACCGGGTGTACAGGTTTTCAGCTGATTTGCGGTTGGATTCTGATACCAAGGCAGTCTTGGTGTCGGCACGGAGTTGACGGTTGGTGACAAACCAGGATGCATTCATTGCTCTTCTGATGCAGATATTTAGGATTATTTGAAGAAATTTGAGTTTTTTTTTAATGTCAGAGTAGGTCCAGGCGGGTGCGGCATAGGTGAAAATGGGTTTAAAAACTGCATTATAGAGTCGGATTTTGAGTTTCCCTGAAATTTTGCTTCGTTTTTTAATGAGTGGTGCTATTTTGGCCATGATTGACTTGGCGTTGTGGTGGACGTTATTAATGTGTGATGCCCAGGTGAGCCGGAATGCCTTTTCCGAACATGTCCAGGTTGGGGGGGGGGGGGGGCTTACCCTTGCTGTCGCCGCGCTGGAATATCAAGGCAGCACTCTTTTCTCCATTAATTTCGATTCGCCAGGTGATGCACCATTATTGGATGGCGTCGAGGGCCTCTTGGGTTTTTCGGACTACTATGGCAGGTTTTATTGACGTAGAGATGATGCTGGTGCCGTTGGCGGACAGCAACAGGGACACTCCAGTGGTGGTTGACGTAAGGATGTCACTCACGAAGATGTTAAAAAGTGTAGGTGAATTTTACTTGAAAACTCTCCCCCCCGCTCTCCTGGTAGTACCATTTTGAGGGCAAAGCCGAGTTGAGGCTGGTCTCCACGCCTTTATTTTATCGTCGATTACGTAACTTCTTTTTTGCTACCACAACTTTTACAAGATATCAGAAGGATATCCACCGCCAAGCACCCATCACAGCCTTCACACCGAAATCTTCAAAACTGCAACACACCAACACGACCGCCGCATACACGTTCAACATCATCTTTCTACTGCTACAGCGTTTACAAACATCCAGACGGGGAAAATATATTTCCAATTTTTGTTACCGAGCCTCACAGACCAACGTGGGGAACCGAGTCAGCGTATTTTAACTTGTTTTCTTAACCACATCGCCAAAACTGCAGACACCAGATGAAGAAGATTAAGGTGCCTACGGCACCAAATGCTTCGCATTGTCACTCCGCTACGCTACTTGAAATCTCCTGTTCCTTACATAGGAGGCGATCAGCTGGATGGACCTTGGCGGAACGTCTACGCGTAGCAACTTGTGGAGAAGGCCATTGTGCCACATCTTGTCGAAGGCCTTTGCTACGTCCAGAAAATCCATGCAGCTGAACTCCTTCTTGTTGAATGCTAAGGTAATGGTTTCAACCAGCATGAGGATTTGCTGGGTTGTGAAGTTAACTGTTAGTCCTGGATGATGTTGTTGTTGTCGACTGTGCTTTGAAATCGGTCTAGTATGGTGCGCTCCGCAACCTTGGCAATGGTGGACAGGAGGTTGATCGGGCGGTAGTTCTGTGGGATATTTTTGGGTTTACCTGATTTGTGCAGTAAGACTGCATCGGCGTGTTTCCATCTGGATGGAAAATGACCAAGTCGGAGGGTAGCATTGGCGATCGCTATGATGGCCATGACTGCTTTCTTGGGAAGGGGCTTGAGGGCTGTATTTGGGATGGCATCTCTTCTTTTCTTCGTGCGTTTGATTGGCTTGATGATTTCCTCGGGTGTGATTGGTTTGAGTGGGGGAGGTCATTTGCGCTGACAGCTGCCAGTATTGTTTGAACTTCCAGGTCGACTTCTTCAATATATGCTTGGTCGATGTTAGAGGTGTTAGGACTGCACTGCGCCTCAAGTGCGTCAGCAAACGCTTCTGTTTTGTCTTGATCGGTGGTGGCGAGGCATTGTTGCTAGATCAGTGATGGAATCGGAGTTTCGATGTTTTGGAGGGTATGTACCATTCTCCTAGTGGAGTTGTCCTCGCAATTTAGTGAGTCCAGCTTGGCAGACCAGGTGTCATTGTGGTAGTTGGACAGCTGTTTGAATACTTCGGTGTTGAGTTTGTATGCACGTCTTCTGTCATCAGGGTTCCAAATACGGCGGGACAGATTCTCCGCTTTCCCCTGATGATGAGGTTTTTTAGCTGGCGTGTGATTTTGTCTCGTAGTTATCGAGTTCTTGTGGGTTATGGAGGATTGGAATTTGCTCCAGGTGCGTTTCCAAGTGGTCTTGAAAAACGGGCAATGTCGTTGTACGGATGACCCTTGGTTCGGAGCGAGTAGATGTATCCCCGAGGTGGAAAAGCACCGGGTAGTGGTCTTCTAGTTGATGTGGTAATGTGGTATTTTTGAGTATGGCGGGGCCTTGGGTGGCTTTATGGATTGATTCAGTTGGTGCGTCAACCAATGGTGATGCATTCTGTTGGCATAGGACTGCCTGTAGTCGGTTTTGTGGGGCTGGAACTTGCTGTGACAGATGAATTTGTTGTCTTGGGTTGGCTGAATTTTTGGGTATTTGGGGCAATCCTGGCAGTTGGCTGTGTGGTTGCACCCGCAGTTGGCGCATGTTGCGTCGGTTTCTCTAGGTTTAGTGCAGCGCATTTCGGGAGGACCGGCAGTTCCGTTGACTATGTCCATAATTTTGGTGACATCTTAGATGTTGCGGGTTGATGGAAGTGGCAATAATGGTAGTATCATCGGCGTACAAAAATAGAGCAGTTTGGCTGGTGGTTGGTCGAGGCAGGTCGCTCACGTAGGTGTTGAATAAGGTTGGAGAGAGGATCGACCCTTGGAGTACTCCGGCGGTGATGGACCTGGCCGGGGAGCGGGTTCCTTGCAGCTTGATCCTGCAGGTTCGGTTGTGCAGGTATGCGGCGGTGAGTTTGATAAGCCTTGGTGGAATCTTCGCTTTAATCATCTTGAAGAGGAGCCCATTGTTTCACACTTTGTCGAAGGCTTTCGACACGTCGAGAAATTCGACACAAGTGTGCTCCTTTTTGTTAAATGCAAGAGTGACGGCTTCAACTAACCTTAGGATCTTCTGGGGCCCTCCCCACCTAAATTACTATTACCATGGCCCTAGTAAAGCACACGTACCGGCAAGAGAATGTTTTTTTAAAGCTAACATGAAGTCAAGTTTGTAAAATCAAAAATCAAAAAGTCGATATTTAAAATAAATTGTGAAGTAACCGTTGGGTTACCGTTCTTTTTGTTCGTTACGTGCCATTGAGGCTTCATGGCACGCCTCAACGCAATATTTTGTACTACTTGCATCTTCTTCATGTGGGTAGCCGCTGCAAATCCCCATGCTGGCGCTGCATAAGTTAATATTGGTCATACTATTATGATTTTAACCAAGGTGGATACCATATTTTATACTAAGTTTCATCTGGATATCAATCTTTATTTCTTTAAAAATATTCAATCAAAGAATTAAGAAAATTCCAAATTTGATATTAATGTACATTTTGATTAATTTTGTAGCAAAAAAGATGCAGATACCTTTTACGCCCATATTTTATTTATATTATAAATAACAGTTCATAATTATTTTAGATTCTCAAAAACACCTTTTCGTTCTTCACTTTTATGCAAGTTATTTATGGAGATTCTTAATTGAACATGAAAGCACTTTAGTTTGGTTACACAACTTTATATAATACAATTTAAAGTGTCTCTTGTCACATATTATGTAAAGTAGAAAAGTGTACTCATCGCGCCATAAATAGTTACATAGTAAGTTGAGAAATGTTAAACATTTTTTTCAACATTAAATCATTTTTAATACATTATTCGACATTTTAAATTATTATTAACAATTGTTATAAATTGACAACTCAACTATCAATCTTGCACTGCAATTTCGCCACTGAGGGGGCTTATTCTCTGTAACTTTTGAGATATCTCTTTTGCAGTCTCGCTATCTCTTTTTCTCTATTTCCAAGTTCTATAGTGTCGATTTGAGATATCACTTTTGGTTTTTTACGTATTCTGTAACTTTAAGTCTGGATTCACAATGAACACAAACATAAGAAATTCAATAATAAATTCAAACTATAAAACTATTAATAACAAGTTAATTAATCACTGAATAATAATTATTGTTAGCTTTCATACACACAAGTGTACTTCATCAGACAGTCGTTTATTGTGTCTTTTTAATAAATAAATTAATTAATTTAATTTGTATATATTTTTTAGTCGATTTTTATTATAATTTCAGAAGTTAAATGAATTAAAATATAAGTAGATAAATAATTTAATTTATAATCATACCTTATCAACAATTTCATAATTTGTATTCTTTTTCTTCTTTATTTTTGAAATATTTTTGGCATGAGAATTTATATATTTTTTCGTAAATAATTAAACATCCTAATACATAAAGTAAAAAAGGCATTTTTAAATTTTCTTTCTTATAACATTTTTTAAAATTTTAAAATATATGTTTAATTTTTGAACGGAAAAAACAAAAAATAAAAATCTGGATAACAGAATTAGTTAGATAATATAGAATTGTGCAATTAATTTACAAGAATTAATGTAAATAAATTAAAATATATCATAATTTATTCAATTTTAAATCTTCCTAAAAGTTAAGTTTGCCGGAAAAAAGTAGGTTTTTATATTCTATTCTGTGACTCTTAACCACTTCCTAAAGTTACCTTTGCCGTAACTTTAAGCTCTCCGTTAAATAAAAACGTCAAATGATCTTACTTAGGAGGTTATGTTTCTCCCATGGAGTTACGTTAATCTATAGAGGTAGTGTCTCTTTTTGAAAAAGACAATAGGTTTGTTCTTTTTAGCTGCACTGCTTGCAATAGTTCAAGAAGTGTACACTAAAACGTTCTTTTTAGCGAGAAGTGACGTCATCGTCGCTGTTCTTTTTAGAGCTGCAATTGCACTGAGTGCAAGAGTTTATTGCACTGCTTGCACTTGGTATTGAGCAAGTGTAAGTAGTTCAGTGCAACTTGAGCGCGAAATTTGAATTTTACCATAATGGCAGATTGCTGTAAAATATTGCGAGATTCAGCTGGTAATATACTAGTAGATGCAAATGGATATATTACATGTGAATCGAGAGGTACCTAACACGATTAGTTATCGAAATTTTAAAAATAATGTGCTTAACTATAACCATTACAAGCTATAACGAAACTAAAATACACTTAACCTCAAAAGCTTTATTATGCTGGTGTGGTAATCCTCGATCAATCCCCTATTTTTTTCATTGTTAGTTTTTAATTTCTTTTCCTTGTACAACTAATCGTGCTGGATTATCCATTTTCCAGGAGTTGAAGCTTGAGCTCATGGAGTCTAATTGCTAATCGATCTTCAGGTACACACGTATGTATCCTGTGTTTGAGGGTGTTCATTACGCTCATTTTTTGATTGAGTGGATGTGACGAACCGTAGTTCAGGAGACGGTTGGTAGACGATGGTTTCCTGTAAATATCCGTGGTTAGTGTGCCGTCCTCACCTCTCTCTACTTTTAGTTTTAGGAAAATGGATATCCAGCACGACTGGTGGATTGCACTCTCTTTCGGAAGAAAATCTTGGAAAAGAAGGCACCAAAACAAGATTTCCTGGAAAATATTAAGTTTAATAAGCTAACCTACCACCCTTGGTTGAAATCCAGAATACAACATACCTTTAAAGACCTAATAGCAGATGGATCCTTTCAACTAGTCTTCCACAACCAACTTAAATTAGGTAGGATTCTATACTCCACAACCAAGGATAAGGTGCCGATTTTGGATAGGGCTAACGTTGTCTACAAAATAAAATGTGAGTGTGGTCAACAGTACATTGGTCAAACAAAACAAAGACTACATAATAGAATCAAACAACATCTCTATGACATAAAGTATAATGCCAAAAAGACGGGAATTTCTGAACATGCCATAATAAACTCACATATGTTCAAACCGGAAGATGTTGAGATCCTTGCTACTGAAACTAACTTTGGTAAGAGAACTTTTTTGGAGGCGACCTTTATATCTACTCTGGGAAATGGTCTCAACAAGCAAACCGATTTTTGCCAAATTGGTGTGGGTTACCAGAACGTCTTGAGATGCTACAAAGAAAAATTAAAACAACCATGTTGACACCCGCACACTTTTTTTACCTGCGTTTGATTAGCACGGTCTCTTATTTATTACCATTAATATCCTTTTTTGTGTACGAACACCTTGACGAGAATTGTGTACCTGTTATTGTTTACACGACGGTTGTTTACTGTGTGGCTTTGTATTTTTCACAACGGATGGCTCTCATTGTTATGCTTTATTACCACTTCTAGTGACAGCGGGATTTTTGAAATTTTGCAAATATTTTATTCTACACTGGTCCTGTTATCAATGTTCGATTAGTCCAATATTTATTAGGTATTTTACCACATGTTTTACGAAATTTATTTCGATGCTAAAGAATTTTAACAATTGTTTTTTAAATTTATTTTTATTGTATATATTTAACATATTGACGTTGTTAACTGTTGCTACCGCTGTTACATCTGTTTTGCCTCCGTTTGTGCCCCCCCTTTTTTCATGCGTTTTACATCACGTCACTAAGGTGAGATTATTATTTGTACTTTGCATACCGATGTTTTACACTGTTTTTCCTCCTGTTCAGTCCTGAGGATGAAGACATAAAGTTCTTCGAAACGTCGACGAGGTGATTTTGTAGTTTCATTTGGTCCACTACACCCAATATCCTTTTCCACATACGAAGTGAAATATTTATTGATTTTTTCATTATTTTTTTTATAACAATAAATTGTGTTTTTTATTAAATAAATCTTAATTAAATTTTCAACCTTGTTTGATTGTGGTGTAGCCAAGTATTTGTTAATCTCTCTCCACTTCCTAAAGGTCCACGCTATCATAAAAAATTTTAGAATTGATGAAAATCTATCATTAAATATTCCAACATCAAGGTAATTCGATAATTCAATGGTTTTCAATCCACTGCACTGTGGAGGTGTTTCGGAGCAAATTGCCAAAGCAAGCCGTTATAACTTTCGTTCTTGTTTTGCATATTATTTTCCTTTACATCTGCCGAGCAGCCCACGTCTAGTCAAGTCCACGTCAAATCCACGTAGAAATTTAATAATATAATTTATAATTTTTAAATTATTTATTAATATATAATTATTTTAATTTAGTAAAAATAAATTGTATACGCCCTGTATTGTAACCAACCAAAACACGACTTTATAAGCTTTTATTAGGCTTAATAATTTTTAATTTGCCAATAAAAGACAAAGTATATAAGCAAAAAGAACAAATTCAAAAATAAAAAAGGAATCCTTTCTTCAAGTGTTATTTATTTAAGTCGACCAAATATACATGCGTTGAACTGTACCAAAATACATGCCACAAATTTGTCTCGACTTTTTGTCCATCGTAGCGACCCTAATACTACATACAGCTGTCCCTCGATAATCCGACACTTTTTAATCCGACGTACTCGGTAGTCCGACGCGCTGCCGGCAGCAACATGCATCTCCCTCCCTCCACATATTGTATATTTTACTTAAATTTCTTTCCGTATTTCTTTTAAAAACTTACATGTACTGTCATTTTATATCCTGGTATTAATAAATTACATGTACCTTTACTGTTTCTTCCTTTTTTCTTTTAACTTCATTGTGTTCAAACGCATTAAGAATAAAACATCTTTGATAATATGACATTTTTGGTAATCCGACATTTTCGGTAATTCGACACTCTCTCGGTCCCTTAACTGTCGGATTATCGAGGGACAGCTGTATTGTAATATTATTTACGATGCGAATAATCACTCTGGTACTCGGTAGGTTTCTGACCGACGAGTACCTGCTCTTTGAGGGCTGCAGTTCATAAACAATTAGAGATCCGTACTTGAAATTTTAGTATGTTATTTTCGTAAGTATAGGCTATCAAAAAATGAAATAAAAAAAAATTGAGTTTTTAACCCTTAACGAAATCGATGTATTTTTCTTGCAGAAATTTCTTAAGATTTGTAACATTTTGATGGCCAAGTCCGCATCGTCTCCTAATAGTTTCACCATTTTAAACAACATTTGGAATAATTTCCCATTTCGTCGAACTCCCACTACAACAACATTGTTATCTTTCAACAATTCACAGCGCTCGTTGTCCGATCGAAATTAGTGACCACGATCTATGGCTTTTCCCGATGAAAATAAATTCACTCCAATTTCCGGCACATATAAAACATCAACAATTCGTTTGGGAATCCATTCATCGCCGTTAAAGGAAAGAATATTTATATCACCTTTTCCTTTTGCCTCGATCGTCGCTCCATTTCCAACTGTAACCATTTCGGATGTCTCCACAAAGTTTTCGAACCTTATACGACAATTGAATATGTGGTCACTTCCACCTGAATCCCAAACCCAAGCATCTTTTTCATTAGTTGAAAGCGAAACATGACACATAAATGCATCGGTTGAAGCATTTCGTTGCTTTGTTTCCGTGTCATTCTTCTTTTGAGGACATTCGCTTATATAATGACCTTTTTGACCACAACCGAAACATTGGCCCTTCGGCTTTCCATTTTTACCGCTACCCTTTTTTTACAGGACGAATTACTCTGGTTCGGTGAATTTTTCCAACTATTTTTCTTTGAAAATTTTCTTTTCACCAGCAGCGCTTCCACACTTTCGACTTTTCTTTGAGACCTAAGTCGAAGTTCTTCAGCCATTAATCGTGAACGCAAATTCGCCATGGTTTGTCCATCCGTACTTGTCGATTCCCATGCGACATTAGGACTTTAGTTATAATCATCGAATCGGAAATATTTTCATTCTGATCTTTCATTTTCTGCACGATTTCCATTAATTTCGATAAAAAAGTTGCACTATCATCACTTGACTCTTTCGTGAAACTATAATTTTTCTGTTGCAAAAACAAAATATTTGACTTCGATGTTTGCTCATAAGTGCTTTTGAGCGTCATCCACATCGCACTTGCTGTTTTACAATACATGATTTACAGTCTTGCTGCTGTAAAGTAAACAACTTGCATTTAACAATATTTAATTCAATATAATTGGCGCTGCACCAAGACTCGAATGAGCGAAGATCATCGGAGATTAAACTGATATCGAGGGCGGAATTAGCACATTTAAAGATTTTTAAATCGTCAGCATACAACAAGAACTCACAAAACTTGAAGACCTGTTTAATGTCATTAATATAAAGGATGAACAATAACGGACCCAGGTGCGAACCTTGGGGGAATTCCAGACTTCACCAGTATATCACGAGAATAAGAATTGCCGATCTTCACCCTCTGGTGTCGATTGGTTAAGTAAGATGACAGCCAGTTGAATATGTTAACACCCAAACCAAGCTTACCCAATTTGAATATCATCCGATCAATGTGGACTCGATCAGAGGCCTTCGTGAAGTCAATGTATATACAGTCAACATAACTGTTATGTTGTGTTGTAAACTTGCCCTTGAAACTGAAACCCGCTTTCTAAAAGATATTTTAGTTCTATGCCAAACTTGTCTAATTAATCAGCTAATGGGTCTGGTTTAGGAGTTCCACAAAATAAAGCTACCGTGAAAGGGTCGCTTTTTAAATTTTTGAATTGTACCAAGATAGGCTGAACTGCCGAACTACGATATAATGGAATACCATCTTATATATTAAAGGATATACCAATATACGTAAATTCTCATGTTCCTAGACTTTTTATTTTAGCAAACCTAGGAGTTTGTAAAAGTGTACGACAATCTAGTGACAGTTCAAGATGGTAAGGTGATAATATATGAAGCAGTTCCGTAACTTTAGTATGATTTGCATTAATTGCCCAATTACCTAGTTTTTCAACTAAACTTGGTGACGAAGGAGCCCCTTCAGAATTATTTTTATATTTCCCAACAGTGTTTAAACTTACATATCTGTGGAATTCAATTCGTCAATGTCGAACGATTCACTTGTGTCGATTCATCGATAGATATCGGTGTTATATTTTCAGAAAATAGCATAACGGATTTATTTACGGTTAGTACCGGTAACTAAATACAATACTATCGAAGTACAAATTAATTATTAATAATTTTATTTTTTGTTACAGGCACGTGCTCGAAAATAAGTGAACGGACGGAGTAACTGTCTCCGAGAAAAAAAACGTGGGATGATATTTCTTACAAATACAATGCTACTGCGTCCACTGGAGATAGAAGCGAAGATCAATTGAGGATGCTTTACAACAATTTGAAGAGGGTGGCTAAGAAAGGACTTGCCGAAGAACATGTACGTATTGTTTTAAATTTTATACATATTGTCGTGGAACAAGCAATTTTATGGCTGATTTTGGTTCACTAAAAAAGGGGTTGTTTATGTGATGCACCCTGGTCTTAATTATTAAGGAATGAGACCGCCAGGCAAATGTAAACAAGTAACACCACTGAAACACCTATAATCATTTGCGAACTTTGAAATTTCATCTAAAATGAAAAACAGAATAAAATTTGTTAAGTGCCTGTATAACATAAAATTTACCAAAAAGTTTTAATTTTTAAAAGTTGGAAAAGGTGATAAGGCGGCCAGACGTGCGTGAATAGTCTGATAGCGGAGCACAAATTTTTAATGCGCTAAAAGTTTTTAATTAAATTAGTAGTTTTTTGCGTTAATTTTCACTTTTGGGAAGAAGGTGAATCAAGAATTTTGTTGTTTTTTGGATGAACGACATTCCCGAGTTTTCGAATATTTTGGAAGTTAGAGGATTTCTAAGGCGAAATTAAAAACATCTGCAAGAACGGCCATTTTGAATTACCTTATGGAAAATAAGGATAATAATTTTGTAAAACTTGTCTGTTGGATATAAAATCACACAAACGATCAAAATCGGAATGCTAACGGACGATATTGAAGAGGCGATCCAGCATCCCCAGTGACATCAGTGTCGTACAAAAAGGGTCGCGAGTAGAACTGTATGATTTGTTTTAAAATTTTTATTGAACATTTTTTATTTGCACTACATGTGTTTTACATCTATTTTTCAAATTGTGGCTCATCACAAAAACACCAAAATTTAATTAAACCAACGTTTAGAAGCGGACGAATTTGGTCATTGTAAATAAAACGTTGTTTTCGTTAAATCTACATTTAACACCTTTTAGCCTGAGTAAACGATTTTTTTTGTAATCCAGGTACGTTCCTTAATAAACTATTATTTTTTAATATCTGCCACAATTAGGTATTTTTATTTCGAACACAAGATTGCTTAATGAACCCACTTCTGAGAAGTCTCAGCTCTCCGATTAGATAAGTCAGCCGAGGCAAGCGAAGGCAGAGAAGGAAGTTAGCTTGAGTACTAACGTTCCACTACAATACATTTTAACAAAAATCTGGATAATGCATTCTGGAAATTGTAGTATAATATATAATCGAATACAATATTTTTGCAAGTAGACTCAGAAATACTAATCTATTAGTTGAATATAATAGTTAATTTTGTATCTGTCATAATGTTTTCTTATCATAGGCGATTTATGTTTTTTTAATAGGCGAAATAAATAAAAAAACTCGCGAGGTTAACCTGGGATCCTGAACACCGAAGAATTGCAAACCATTTTAAAACGGAATTAGCCAAAGGACTAATTAACTAACGTAGCAATTCTTAGACCGCCAATCTGGAATCGTTAAGTTGTGAAGGACAACTCCGCCTGGGGCATGGTCAGAAGCCTCAAAAACAAAGCGAACACAATCCCAGTCCTAACTGCCAACAACATCACGGCCGTCACTGACCTACAAAAAGCAGAAATCTTCGCCGATGTACTCGAGAAGAATTGTAGCCCGCTCACCGACAACGTTGACATGGAGCATGTCGAATCCGTCGACGAAGTTGTAACCGCCAAACTTGACGAAACCGCAGTATGCAATACTCCGCCACTCAAACCTGTGTCCCCTGAAGAAATCATCGAGGCAATCCAACACACTAAAAAGAAGCGATCACCCGGACCGGACGGCATCCCAAATGCAGCGCTGAAGCAACTACCAAAGAAAGCCATTGTAGCCATCACTGCCATCGCTAATGCTATTCTGAGGTTAGGCCACTTCCCTGCCAAATGGAAAATTGCTGATGTAGTCTTTATTCACAAGCCGGGTAAGCCCAAAAATAATCCTGACAATTATAGACCCATCAGCCTGCTATCAACGATTGCCAAGGTTATCGAAAAAACCATTCTCACCCGCTTGATGACTGCACTTGACGATAACAACGTAATACAAGACGAACAATTTGGATTCCGTCCGGGCCACTCAACTACTCAACAAGTTGTCCGACTTGTTGAAAATATTACACTATTCTACTATGCATATGTTAGAAGTATTTTATAGTATGGTTCTCTTATATGGTACCCAATCTACAATAGTCAGCAAGCTCAATTGGAAGCAGTTCAGCGTAGATTCTTGAAATATCTTCATCTGAAAGTGCATGGAACATATCCGGTAAGGGGGTTTGAACACGATATCCTTTTACACCTATTTGATTTTCAATCTTTAGCTAATCGTAGATACGTAACGTCAATTATGTTCTTACATGGTTTGATCCATAATAAAATTCAATGTAATGAAATACTATGCAAATTCTCGACCATACCCCCCAGGGCTGCACGCCGCAACAACAAAGTATTTTACATCAAAGGCTATCGTACCAACATCATGAAAAAAAGTCCAGTCAATATTATGAGTTCCAATGTTAACGATATATCTGGTCTCTGTGATATATACCGCGATGGTTTTGTCAAGACCAGAAATGCATCATATCAGTATCTTCAAGGAAATAGTTCATCATAACCTCAAGAAATTATATACATTTTATTATATAATTTATTATATAATTATATATTGAGTGTTAATTTAGCCTGTAATTGGGTTTTTTACCTGTTGGAAATAAAGTTATTATTATTATTATTATTAACAAAAAGGAATACTGTTGTGCCGCCTTTTTAGATGTCTCCAAGGCATTTGATAAGGTTTGGAACAATGGTCTCCTTTTCAAATTATTACAAGCAGAAGTTCCTCCAAGATTGGTCAAGGTCATCGACTCATACCTACAAGATCGACAAATTCAAGTGAAAATTCTGGGAAACAGGTCAACCCGACGTACCATCACGGCCGGGGTGCCTCAAGGGTCCGTCATTTCACCCACCCTATTTAAGCATAGTGACAAAAGAAAGAGTTAAAAAGTTAAAAGTGCATCAAATTAAAGAAAACGAAGCAGTGTTTGTCCAAAAATACAAAAGGCCAGGAGGATCAATTAAAAAAAAAACTTGAAGAAGAAATTTGTTAATCTATGTAAAAATTGGAAGATTAAAGTGATGATTGGAGATTGGAGAGAAAATTAAAATTAACATCTAATAAAAAGATCAAGCTTGATTTCTGTGGAAATAATATGTCAACTTACCTGCTAGATTATTTTGAAAAGATACAATAAACCAGTGCAATCCTGATAAGGTAAAAAAAATTTAACTATAGTGCAAATTATCTAACCCTTTGTTAAAATTTTATAAATTCGTTCTTCGTTAGTATTATAAGTTATGTTAATTTATAGGTTAAGATTTTGCGTTTGCGTCATTCTAATTGTTGTTTGTTTTACGTTATACAGTGTAACGTAATTAATGTTGAATTTTTTTATTTGATTCGTTTATTTATTAATAAATTGTTACATTTTTGATATTAATTTAATAAAAAGAAATACAAGAGTCTCAAGAAAAAATTAAGATTATTCAAGTTTTTAACCAAAAGAATAATAAGCTGGCGCCCACGATTTGCGACTGATAACGCAAAGCAATTTAAAATATTTATGACGTGTGTAATCAATTTTACAAAATAAAACATTACAGTATATGACGTCTCGACTTAAACTTGCTATTTGTTCAGAAACTTTCCTGATCACCCTGCATACAGTGCTTTTACTAACGTTGACATGATCACCCAAAAGCTGCTGAAGGACCCCGTTGCATAAAATCTCAAGGTTATATCACAGACTTGCAGACGTTAAATTTACATTCGCAAAACAATTATTAGACACGAACTTCAACAATTGAAGTCATAGAACCACGTGTTCTATGAATCTTATGGCACAATCGATCAGCTGTAGTCAGCTGTATTGGTATTCAAAAACGGTAGAAAAACACGTTCGAGGGCTACTTACAAAAATATAACATCACCTATAAAATATATACGGTATATTAGGACTAAATTTGCGGGGGGGTATGTTAATATTTAATGCTTTTGTTTTGAAGATTTTTTCTGATTTTTTTACGATTAATTATCCACAGCAGTGGACATGGTTTACGAAATTTGTCAGCTCGACCTTCCTGTCATCAGCACTCTGTGAATATTACTTAACTAATATTTCCCTTACAAATTATAAAGATCAAACTACAAAATTGAGATTCCAATTAAGTGCTGATCTTGGTCTATAACCATTTAATCAAAATATAATAATCATAATTACCTAAATTAAAAAGTACTCAAAACACAGGATAGTGGGTATGCGGACTCCAAATAAAACTACAAAGTTATTTTGCCGACGTTTCGAAGGTATAATAGTCCTTCATCTTCAGGGCTGTGAAGATAACAAAATATGGACATCGGTATCATAGCAAACCCAAAAAACAATCTTACCTCCATAACAAGATGTAAAGTAGTAAAAATTAACGATGGAACACACAACTGTAAAAACCCGGAGGCAACAACCAGCCTTAACAAAGTCACAATAATTGTTAATGTAAAAAATAACTGATAAATAAATAAACTATGAATAATATAACTAATTAATATAAATAAACTATGAATCAATCCTAACTACTAAAAATAACAATATAAATATATAATAATTCAAAACAACCACTGTTAAACTTTAAAAATTTTAACAAAAATGTACAACAAGATAACATGAACAATCAGTATAAAATAGAATGGTCTGAACGATATAACTGACCAATCACTCAAACTAGTTTGGAAAATTTAAACAGGAAAAGTTTGCCGCCAAAAACAAAATACAAGGTTAGATGTCAGAGCCATCTAACCACGACAACCCGGAACAGTCGTGATTCCATAACAAAAAAGGTATCTAGGAGGTAATCGTAAAAAATTGTTAAAAACTACTAGGAAACTGTAAGAAAAAAATTATTATCGCACCCATGTCGTTGAACGTTAACTGCGAAAATTGGTGTATTTGGATTTGTCTTTAAAGCGTTTTAAAATAGTGCGATAACTTTCTCCAATTTGGAAAAAGTCTGTTTGTTTGTTTAAATTGTCCTCAACCGTCGATATATAAGCAGCCTCCAAGAAAATACGCTTACCATAGTTGACTTCAGTGGCTAAAACTTCTACATCTTCAGTTACAAAATTATGTGAGGTATTTATAATGTGTTCAGAAATTCCTGTCTTCTTAGCGTTATATTTAATGTCGTAGGTATGTTGTTTGAGCCTATTGCTTAATAATTGTTTGGTTTGCCCAATATACTTCTGACCACAACTACATTTGATACTGTAAACCACATTCGCCTTATTTAATGTAGGCAACCTGTCCTTGGTTTTGGAATATAAGATCTTGTCCAAGTTAAAGTTGTTATAAAAGGCAAGTTTTAAAGAGCCATCGGTGATAAGATCTTTAAAGGTATGATGTAATTTATGTTTCAGCCATGGATGGTAAGTGATTTTATTATATTTGGTATTTTCCAGTACTTCTTGTCGAGTAGCTTGGCTAGTGGTTGTGGGCACTTTCTTCTGAAAAAGGGCACAGTCGATGAGACGAGAAGGGTAATCGTTCTCCAATAACTGAAGTTTTAAGTCGTGGAGTCTAGTGACGATCAACCTCTCAGGTACGCAGGTTAAAATTCTGTGCCTCAACGTAGAGACAACACTCATTTTCTGGTTCATCGGGTGTGAGCTATTGAAGTTGAGTAATCTATTAGTGGAACTAGGTTTTCTGTAGACATCTGTTGACAGAGTTCCATCTTCTCTTCTGATGACTCGGAGGTCCAAAAATCGTTAATTTTTACTACTTTACATCTTGTTATGGAGGTAAGATTGTTTTTTGGGTTTGCTATGATACCGATGTCCATATTTTGTTATCTTCACAGCCCTGAAGATGAAGGACTATTATACCTTCGAAACGTCGGCAAAATAACTTTGTAGTTTTATTTGGAGTCCGCATACCCACTATCCTGTGTTTTGAGTATCTTTCCATCGGACGAGAATTTTGGTTTTATTTTTTAAATTAAAAAGCATCATTCTAGGTATAATGGTGCGATCTAAATACTACCTATTGAGACAAAAAGCCGTTAGAACATATTTTAAAAATAAAAGAGTAGTAAAACAACAAGCAACGGCAATTCTGGATGAAATACTAGAGAAAATTGATTACACCAACAGTACTAGCAATAGTTTACCGAAATCTCAAGAAGATATTATGAGAGATGATAATTCAGAAGATTACAATTTTGCTTTTAGTTCTCTCGAAGAGTACGACGGGTAAGTTTTATCTTATTATTTTCACTATGCTGTTATCGATACAATTTTATTAGTGTACAAAGTCACCAATTGGAGGTAGAGCCAGATCTTGAACCTGAAAATCCCTTCAGTGGATATCAAATAGTTAATATTCTATATTTCTTCCAACAACTAACATCGTTGCAATATAATCATTCAAAAAAGTGTTGATGCCATACAAAGAACTTAGAAATGATGTAAGTCCTTCTTTCATTTCTAAATGCAATATATGTCTGAAAGAAATCATTCGGCATACGGAGGATCCTAACAAAAAACTTATAAATACAGCTGCGGTATGGAAAACTTTAGCCACACTGGTAGTACCTTTGCGGACACTGAAGAATTGTTGCATGTGATGGATATTCCGATGAAGTCTGCACGTCAATACCAAAACATACAAGTGGATCTTGGCGATGTATGTGTTTATTTATTAAAATACAGTCATATAATAGAGAAATTGATTCATATAAAAAATTATTATATTACAAGTTTGGAAAGATGCTATGTGGAAAGGTGTTGAAAAGAATGGATTGGAAGAAAAAAAAGCAGCCATCGAGAATGGGGATATTGATTCTGATGGAGTACCTTTCACAACTGTACTCCTTGATGGTGGATGGAGCAAAATAAGTTACGGCCATAGTTATGATGCTGCATCCGGAATTGTAAACATTTAGTAATGATTATAAACCTTTATAGCCGATGGCGATTCCTCTGTATTTCATAACATAAAAAATAAAGTAAAGTATGGCTTAGAAGTATGTAAACAAAAAATATGTATAGCACTTATTTTAATTTTTATGGTTTATAGGTAGAAAAAATAGAAAGCCGAACCATGTTATCAAATATTATGGAAAGTCTTTACTCAAAATCAAAAACGACACTAAAAATATTGCATTGGAAGTTAGGACAGCTTTACCAATTAATATATTAAAAAGCTTAACTAAGACAGCCAAACAAGCAATCTATAATGGTTCGCTGGAGTCATTGAGAGCTGATATGCGAAACCGCATAAATCATGTTTTCAAAGATCACAAGAATTGCAGAGATTATTATTATTGTGATCGCGTAGGAAATGTGACCGATAGTAATATGCAATAAATAATGCCATCCTAAAAGCCCCAATGTTATTAGAAAATGAAATGAACAATAGGGCAGAACGTTTTATGAATGTTCTTGCTCGTTTTAACATGGGTAAGCGGTTGAATTAAAATCAGAGGGGAAGTTTTGAAACTCGAGCAACTCTTGCTGGATTACGTTATGATGAGGGAGCATCTTGGCATTCAAATATTTGGAAGCAACACAGGTTACAGTCCGGGCAAGCATTTTAAACAATATATTGAAAGACAAAATAGAAAGGCTGCTAGCAAACGTGAGAAAGCTCAGCTTAAACCTGAAAAAGAAAAGTGGTAAAATTTTTTGAAAAGGAATATGGTCCGGATCTAGCTTACGTAGAACCAAGTGAAGAGGTTTTACAGAAAGAATGTGAAAAATTGTTGGAAAGATTGCAGGTATAGTAATTAATTTTGCTTTTATTTAAATTTTGTACTATAATGTACTTATTACTTACTTACCTAAATAAAAACAAAATTTTCAGATTAATTCAAGAGAACAGCAATTGCGAATTGAACGCGATACTATAAATCAATTTAGTAATCCACACTACGTGTTGCAACGATCAAATAGATTGACTGCCTCGAATTTCTATGAAGTTATTAATAGAAGAAATAAAACACCATGTGACGCACTGGTTAAAAAAATATTAAAAACCGAATCTACAACATACGAAACGGAATGGAACGTCCTAAGTGGAGGAAGTCTCAGTGACCACAATCCCATAGAAATAAGAATAAAACTCGCTGCAAGAGAAGAACTTTTAGCAGAAGAAGAAGAAGAAAGCAAAAGTGGCGACGACAACAACAACGAAAATGAAACAATAAAATATAACACCACAAACATAAACTGGGCCGATATGGTGAAGAGCTACTCAAAATAGCCAACGAACTGCCAGAGATGAAATTAGAACACAACAACAATTTAAACATCGATGAGATGGTAAAACAGATCGAAAAATGCGTAAGACAAACAAACGACAAATATCTAAACCCAGCAAGACAAAATACGAGACCAAGAGTGCCGTGTGGTGGACGACATAATTAAGTAAGGAAAGACAACAAACCAAGAAAATAAAGCGAAGATTACAAAAGGAGAAGGAAAGAGCAGTGAAGGACGAAAATAAAATATAAGCAGAAGTATCGAGGAACTACAAAAACAATATAATTGAAGCTAAAAAGAAGAAGTGGGAAAAGTACGTCGAAGAAAAAGGGAACGAAAATCCATGGCGTGCAATATACCAGATCTGCACCGAAAATAAGAAGAAAGCAGATCTGGTCTCTTTGAAGAAAGAGGACGGCTCCCACACGTGCACATGGGAAGAATCCGTAGAAGTCCTCCTGAAGAAATTCTTCAAGGAGGGTGAAGATTGCACCCTCCCTCCCAACACAGAACTAGCAAACGAAACAACAGACGAAGAGTTGAAACAGGCCGTCAGCCTAGCACCAGGCCCCGATGGTATTCTACCAGAAATGGCAATATAGGCCTGGCGCACAATACCACAACATATTAAAGCAGTATAAGTACGACAAATGCCTAAAAGAAGGAACCTTCCCGAAGAAATGGAAGAAGGCCTTGGTCATTCTCTTAAAAGGCCCCGAAAAGGTCAGATCGGACCCCGGGTCCTACAGACCCATCAGCCTCCTCCCAGTACTCGGGAAGGGCTTGGAAAGGATAATCGCCGAGAGACTAGAAGAAATAACCCAAGAAACGAGAGATGAAACACAATACGGCTTCATAAAAGAAAAGATCACTGAAGACGCGTGGTGTAAAGTCATGGAAGTTACTTAGGAACTCAACAAAGAAATACGTGATGGGGATCTTCATCGACTTTTCCGGAGCCATCGATGGGCCCCTGTGGCAAAAGATCCTGGAGAAAATAACGAAATTAAAATGCAAAGAAGTCAGAATATCGGCAAGTTACCTTTCCGAAAGAAGGGTAACTGTCTAAGGAACACAAAGAAGAGTCTACAGGACAATAAACCGTGGGTGCCCACAGGGCTCGGTAATCGGCGCGAAGGCCTGGATCACGTCAATGGACGATCTCCTTAAAGAACTACGAAGAAGTGGAGCAACGGTGGTAGCATATGCAGACGACCTGCTAATCATGGTAGAAGAAGAAAGCAGAATGATGCTAGCAAAGAAGGGTTCGGGTTACATAGAAATCGTAGATAGTTTGAGAATGGAGGTGGGGGTTGAAATTAATCAAAAAAAAACAAACATCATGATGCTAAAAGGAAACTTCAAAAACAGGCACCCCATCGTAAAGAGCCGAGGTACAAACCTAAAATACGTCGAAATGACCAAGTACCTCTTGATTCAAGTGAGTGTCAGGCTAAATTTCAGCCCTCATCTCCAACTGCTTCACGAAAAGATCACAGCCCACGTCGGGCAGTTACGAATAGTGCGAAAGAAAGAATGGGGTCTCAAAAAGCCAGCTTTTAAGACCCTATACGAGGGACTCCTCATACCTGCCATGGCATACGGGGCTGGGATCTGGGGGGATTCTACGGGAAACTCTACATATCGGACAAAAATAAATAGGGTGCTGAGATTGGCAATACACGCGGGTCTAAGGGCTTGTCGAATGACCTCGACAGAAGCGATGCAAGTTCTGGCAGGAGCCAGGAATTACTTTGTCACTTCTCTGTATCAGGCTCAATAAGAGAAGCCACACTGGGAAACTTCATGTCTAAGATTTACATCCTTAACTTGGTCCTCCAGTTGAAATGGCTTGAGGAGTGATAGTACTAGATGCCGTTGTTGTATCTGAAAGAATCAAACTTTATACCTGCCTTATACGCTTATGAGTCGGAGGCAAAGGTTTTGGAATCCAACTTAGATTTATTAGAAGTGCCTTTAATCATTATTTTGCAGAAAGGTCTTCAATATGTTGAAATACAACAAACTCTTGATGTTGATGGCAATGTGATAAAGCTGCCTGAAAAGTTAAGTTTACTTGGTGCTGCAAAGCAAGTCGTAATTGAAAAAATTGAAGAAGAGAGTCCGCAAGATTTCAGAGAAAACGATGTACATATAATTAACGTCAACGACAAAGAAATAGAAGAGGTTGGATGTTCAACAATAGAAATACCTCAGTCTTGTGTTGGAACGTTTAACAGTCACAAGTCGAAAGCGTATAGTTGTGCATGGAATCCAACAGTCCACTTTTTGGCAAGTGGTTCTAGCGATAGTACAGTTCGGATTTGGGATATGTATCTGATAATGTTTCAAATCAGGATGAATTGATTTTTAGGCATTGTTCAGATATTAATAATGAAAAAATTCCCAAGAATAAAGATATAACTTCTTTAAATTGGAATTGTTCTGGACAATCTTTAGCCATAGGAACTTACAACGGTCACCTTCACATGTGGACAACGGAAAACAGTTTAGCTTTTACTTTAGGGTAACACAGCGGGCCAATTTTTGTTTTAAAATGGAGCAAAAAGGGAAATTATCTTATATCCGCAGGAGGTGAGAGTATTGCAAGAATTTGGCAAGTAAATGCTGTCAATAAATGTATTCAAGAACTTTGTTTGCTTGGAAAACAAGTGATACTTTTGCTAGTTGCTCTGCTGATAAGTGTATTTACGATTGCAAGATAAATAACCGACGACCTCTCAAAAGGTTTGAAGGTCATACTATTAGTATCTCGAATTACAACAGTACGATTTTACCATCGAGTATCAACCTGGGAAGAACAATTGTGTTGCCGATATCCTGTCGAGAAGCTACCAAGAAGAAGTCATCCCAATAACCGCAATGAGTCTGCAACGAAGGTCCCGGTGCCGCTGGTTCAATAAGTTATGGAAGAATGTTCATAGACAACCGACTCGCTTCTCCGAGTACAAGGTGGTATAAGGAAAAGTCTTCCCACCCCCCATAGTGTCATTGAGGGGCAATTAGAGTCCTCATGGTGGCAATGTGTCTCTACACCGAACCGGACCAAAATACTAAGCGAGCATCACGACGAGATCACCGCCGGGCATCTGGGTATCGCGAAAATCCCCGCCCGTATTGTACGACTGTATTACTGGCCGGGTCTATTACGAGATATAATTCAATATTCGTGTGAGTCCTGCAATAAATATAAACCTCCAGTAGGGATGCCGGTAGGTCGGATGCACTCCAGAATACCGCGACGGCCGTGGCAGACCTTCAGCTCCGACCTAATAGGACCATTTCCTTGCTCGACGAAGGGGTATCAATACCTACTGGTGTTCCAAGACACCTTTACAAAATGGGTCGAACTCTACCTTCTTCGAAAGGCCACAGCAACCGAAGTGTGCAAAGCATTGAAAAATCAAGTGGTATTGAGATTCGGAGCCCCAAACAAATTATTACCGACAATGGAACCCAATATGCTAGTCGGGAAATGAGGAGATTGACCGCGACCACCAATATCAGACACGTCTTCACTCCGCCATATACTCCCAAAATAACCCAGTGGAGAGAACAAACAAAACCATCGGAACGATGATTGCGTAGTCCTGCGAGGATAACCATAAGAAATGGGATGTGGCCTTATCACAAATACAGTTCGCGCTGAACAATGCCCAACATGCTTCCACTGGCTTTTCGCCCAGTCTCCTAAACTTCGGAAGAGAAATATATAGCGCCGCCAGTCTAGCTGCAAAAATCCAAAATGAGTTGAACCCAGAGACGCCACACCCGAAATTAGAAGGCTTGAAATATCTGCAAGATATTGAACGGAATAATCTCGCTTCTGCTTTTGCTAATCAGAGTCGGTACTACGACCGTCGAAGGAGAGAGGATTCCCGGATCGGGGATGTAGTTTATAAAAAACAATATATATTCTACAACGCGAATGCCGGCGTGATGGGCAAATTAAAATGTGGAAGTCAAGAATAGAGGAGGAAGAAGAACCGGATATAGTGGTCCGACGGTCCGAGCAGATCCGAGGCCGACCGAGAAGTCGTTAAACTAAAGAAGCCGACTGAAGAAGCCAGAAACTGTTCCGCTGCTCAGAAACACCTGCCGTGGTGTCCGGTTCGCCAAAAATCACCGTTCCGATACCGTTTTCCAGATTGGGCTGGCTCATCAACCGACGGCGAAGGCAAAAAGGCTCAGAAGAAATCTTTATGGAAGATTCTGTCCTATCCTAATCGTAATTTAACGAAATATTTTATATTTCAGATTCAAAACAACGACATGGACGAGCATTCGATCGCGAATAGAATAAGATCAATAACAGTATAGACGAGCTGTTAAGCAGATACCCAGAGTTTCGTTGGCGACCAGGAGGCACCCGACGATGGGTCCGGTCCGTTGAAGAGGCAGCGGCATCCGAAAGGGAATTTCGTCCGCTTTCCGCCATCTTGGAGGAGTGCCGAAGGGGGAAGGAGGAATTCTTGAAGACGAGGAGAGCTGGGTCCTCTATGGTGTTGTGTTGGAATGAGGGAGTCCGGGAGGATCCTTCCGAAACCTCCTGGTAAAAAAAATGAGCCTACGACTTATATATTTTTTATTATTATCTTTTGTAAATAATACCGAAATTTAATTTTGTTTAATTTCGAATCTTCATTTTAAAAATTAAAACTTTAGTTCAATAAAATTTTGTATTTATCAAACACCCGCATGAGGAGCGAAGATAAGATGGAAAATTTTATCACACCACATCTCGAATTTCACATTTTATTTCGTACTCGTGAAGTGAACAAAGGCAAGAAAATGTTGACGAGCGGTGATCTGGAGACCAAAACCCAGAGTATGATCTATGGCATCTGGGTGTGTGGTTGACAGATTTTTGAAGTGTCTTTTCAGACCTGAAAAATAGAGTAACTGAAGCTCTATAATGCCCTCTCTGCATTTCCGCATCAGGTTAAGTCAAGATGGCGGAAGTGGAATTAAGTTTCTTGAGTGCTGCTTTAAAACGATTGAATAAGGAGCAATTGGTTTCTATCATTATGTCTAGAGGCGTTACAATGAGTTCTGTGTCAAATGTACCCGAAGGTACATTTGCAAGGTTAAAGTCAACCGTTGAATCGCATTTTGGTTCGCAGTTGGTTCTAAGACTGATGATGATGTTGGACCGCTCTGGGATATCCATACACCAGCTTTTAAAGAGGGTCTTGTTTTCCGATCTATAATAATAATAATGTCATTATTTCATGTAAGACCAGCAAACTACAAATTTATTTAAGCATTATACACGAAGTACAAGATCTGCAGATAGTTGTGGAGCCCCACATGAAAAAGGCGAAGTTCAGATTGGCTCTCAACGAAAGCCACCTGCTCTTCCACTCAACCCAAAAGTCTCCGATCGGCACCAACATGACCGACAATCCCACATTCGCATCCTGCAGAACACGGTACTCCGACACTTACACTGGAATAAATGGTAAATGAGAACAAAGGGTTAAGGCGGTTAAGCACTCTGCTCCGCCAAAAGTCTGCCATAGACCTGCCTTCTGAATAACGACGGTGATGATTTTTAAAATGTACCGGACAGCCGTTATACAATCATGAGGTGTTGTATGCAAAGGAACGTTTAAATAATGTCAGTTTGTGTCGTGGAATGATTAAGTAGATTTTTCCATGCAAGTTTAAATTATGTACTTCCGTACGGAATGCAATTTTGTTATGAAGATACGGTGATGTTTTTGATTTAATGATTTTATGAAATAGAATAAAGAAATGTAACTGGCGTCGATTGCTCATGTTAAGAAATTTTGCACTTACTAGTGTATGAGAAATTCTATCCTATTTTCGTAAGCCATAAATAAGCCTCAGACAACCGTTTTCAACCCACTGAATTCGACCAATATCAATGGAATCCAAACATGGACCACCATAGACGACATCACAATGATTAAAATGCGACAGAACCAAAGAATCACAAATAGTTCTTTTTAGGTGGCGAGATTGAAATTGCCGTTGCTGGTAGATTAATTTTAGGTTCATGTACGCCTTCTGAATACAAGCTGTAACGTGGGATTTAAATCTTAATTTGGTATCGATATGCAAGCCCAGATCCCGAGCACATTCTGAAATCTCAAAATCTGTTCCACCCATGTGAATTTTTAATTCATCTGAGCTTCTTCCAAAAAGAACAACTTTGGATTTATTTGAATTAAGAGAAAGTGAAAATTGATGGGAGCCATTATATTATAATGAATGCAGCCATCATTGATGATTCTACACGCATCGGTCACATCATTTGGGTGGAAGGAAAAATAAACCTGAGTGTCGTCTGCGTACATATGCATATTACACCGTTTTATGAAATTCGGCAGTCTGGATGTGTAAGTACTATATAGCAAAGGAGCTAAGATTAAGAAAATTAACGGAATATTATGGATTTGACGGAAACGTAGTAAAATGGATGGATAGCTACCTAATAGGAAGGCGGCAGAGGGTGAAATATGGTAAAGCCACAACACAGTAAAGAATTGTGATAAATGGAATACCGCAAGGAAATATGCTAGGTTCGTTACTATTTCTTTTATTTATTAATGAAATTGGTAGAATACTCAAGAAGGCAAAGTTCCACCTGTTTGCAGATGATACCATAATATACATAACGGGGCAAGATGGTCAAAGCATTGTGGAAGAGCTTAATCGGGAACTGGAAATATTGGTTAAATGGTTAAATAGTAACAAGCTGCGAATTAATGTGACTAAGACCAAAGCGATGGTGTTGGGGAAAAAAAGATTAGATAATAGAAATAATTTCTGGAACAAAATAATGATGGAAGGATTGAAAATTGCGATGGTAAAAGAAATGAAGTACCTTGGGTTAATTGTATTGTATTGTACTTAGGGGTCGTTTGGCTGCAGAAGCCTTTTAAAAACATCGACCAGTTTTGATCTTTTGTTTGTGACCCTACTAATTAGGAGTTCAGAAGTTCGATTTTGCTTGCAAAAACCCAAAATGCTCCTGGGAGATTTACTTTTCATCTCTTTTGGTGTCATTTGTATTTGTCCAAAGTATTTATGCCTGTCCCGATGTAGGGCAGGGCAGTTGCAGAGAATGTGCTCGTCTATTTCCGTTTCCAATTCACATAGTCTGCATCGGTCGTCTTCTTCCCATTTTTTTCAGGTGATATTTCACCTGGCAGTGCCCGGTGAACAACCCAGTAATGAGCCTGATTTCTTTCTTTGATAAAAGAAGAAGCTTTTTAGCTTCAGAGAGTTTTTTTGCTTTCCGCTTCCCATTGCTGTATTTCCAGGGGGACCGTCGATGTTCTACGCTCTCGAATTTCGGCGAAATTTTTGCACTGGGTGGTAGGTAATGGCCTATATAGTAAATATAAATAATAAAATTTGATGAATATCCAGTAATTTTTCCAAAATTAACAAAAATCATGGATCCGAGATTGCCGTGTTTGTGCATGTCAAAACCGACTCTCCGCCAACTCTCGCTCGGCTCCGCCTCGCTTCGACCGCTCCGAGCCGTTTTGACAAGCACTAAAAAAACTAAAAACATCCCCCGTAGGGCACGGGCCTCGAATAAATGACGAAATTCGAAGGCTGGGATCCTAGATTAACCAATGTCAGGGTGAATTGTTACAAACGCCATTTCGCAAATACACTCGAAAATGCAGTAACTAGAACGATGTTATCACTCCAACGGTATGAACTATCCACTTCAGTCTTCTGTGTCGCCAGAAGGCCTCCGGATTGTACTGTCCTAACTGGGTGACTAGCGGGTTCCCCACGTCCACGCAGCGGTCGTACATTTTCACAGCAGACTCCTGGATGACTTCTTTCAAGGTTGGCAGCTTGGCGTCGTTGTGAAGTTGGCGATTTGTCATGTACCATCTGGCGTTATCCCCACCTAATTCAATTTAATTATGAATGACCGATGAGCATTTGGTGCCGCAGGCACCTTAATCTCCGTCGTCTGGTGATTGATTTTTGGACGTTGATTGTTTATTAAAAATTGTGACGGAAAATATTAATTTTCCGCCCGTCTTAGTGGTTTATTTTGCACAGTCACCTTACCCTTGGTTGCTTCGGTTTTCTAGTTGGTCGATTCTCGCTGTTGTTTGTGTTTTGTATTGCGTCGCACTGTTTATTAAGATAAGGCAGAAATGTTTATGGTTTAAATGTTTTGCACTGGGATTATTAGATGGACTTAAATTAATTGGTTATTTATTGATGCACTAGAATTATAACTAAACTAATTGATTGTTTTGATTTTTATAAAATAAAATAAAATGTTTTGTCGGGGGGGGGGGGGGTTGCGCACTATTGTTTGTGATGGACGAGTTTTTGGGTGATGGGAAAAGTTTGTCACTTAAAGTGTTCGGGTCGGGCACTGTCGCGAGCGTTGTTAGTTTACCGTCACTGTTCACTAGCAATTTGCGCGTCTTGATTGGTCGTTGAGGGTGGAGCTTGTTGAGATGTAATAGTTGTGTTGACCAATGGGTTGTTCGGTGTCGTCTGGAGGTGTGGCCTTCACACCGGGGTCTAACTTCGAGTGGTAGCCGTCTTTGATGTTGATGATGGATAATTTTGGATGGAAAACTTACTCATTTGTGTTGAAAATGCTCCTTGGTCTTTCATGTTGCCAGAAATCCTCTTGGTTGTAGTTTCCAAGGTTGTTAATGAGAGGATTGTCGACATCCAGGCAGCGAGTGTATAGGTTTTCCGCGGCTTTCCGGTTGTGGTCAGAAATGGTGTCGAGCTTGGTGTCGGCATGGAGCTGGCGGTTTGTGATGTACCAAGGAGCATTCATGGCTCTCCTGAGACATTTATTTTGAATTACTTGCAGAGTTTTCAGCTTGGCCGTGTTGGAATAGGCCCAAGCAGGTGCGGCGTACGTGATGGTGGGTCTAATAATGGTTTTGTACAGTAATAGTTTTAACCCCGGTGTGACTTTCGATTTTCTGTTGATGAGCGGCCCGAGTCTGGCCACTATGCCCTTGGCTTTGTTGGTGG
Source organism: Cantharis lateralis (assembly GCA_963170105.1). Classification (NCBI taxonomy): domain Eukaryota; kingdom Metazoa; phylum Arthropoda; class Insecta; order Coleoptera; family Cantharidae; genus Cantharis; species Cantharis lateralis. Next base: position 28,646,752 of record OY720628.1, read on the forward strand.
TTTGGGCGATGTGCGTCCTCCAGTTTAAACGGGAGTCGAGGGTGACTCCCAGGTACTTGGCGTGTTTGGTCCATGGAATGGTTTTGCCAAAGATGTCTAGGGCTGGAGGGTTGTTGTCCGGTGTTGAGGAATTGTTTTCTCGCCTCTTAAACATGACAGCTGAACTTTTTTCGCCGTTCACCTCGATGCGCCAGGTGAAGTACCATCGTTGTAACGCATCGAGGGCTTCTTGTGTTTTTCGGGCAGCGGCCTTTCGATTGATTGATGTGGATACAATTGTTGTGTCATCTGCGTAGAGATACAGAGATGAGCCAAGTGCTGATGGTCGTGGGATGTCGGTCACAAATAGGTTGAAAAGGGTAGGTGACAACAACGACCCCTGTGGGACACCCGCCGTGATAGGTCTCTCCGTGGATCTGATGTCGTTTAGTTTGACTTTGAAACGCCTTTCGTGCAGATATGATGCTAGCAGCTGTACGATCCTTGGTGGAACGCCTCCTTGTAGCATCTTGAACAGTAGTCCGTTGTGCCACACTTTGTCGAACGCTTTGGAGACGTCCAGAAAGGCCGCACAGCTGTATTCATTCTTGTTGAAACTGAGCGTTAAATGTTCCACTAGGCGGGTTATTTGTTGGACGGTAGAGTGTCCTTGGCGGAAACCTAATTGTTCATCTTGTAATATGTTATTATCTTCAATCGCTTTGTTAAGTCGGTCCAGTATGGTTCGTTCCACGACCTTGGCCATCGTGGAAAGGAGGCTGATGGGCCTGTAGTTTTGTGCGATGTCTTGGGGTTTTCCAGGCTTGTGGATCAGCACCACGTCTGCCGTTTTCCACCTGGTAGGGAAATGGCCCAATCGGATGGCGGCATTGGCTATGGTGGTGATGGCGGTGATGACCTTCATTGGTAGGCACTTCATGGCGGCGTTGGAGATGCCATCGGGTCCTGGTGCCTTCTTTTTCTTTGTGCGTTGTATGGCTTTGAGAATTTCACTGGTGGTGACAGGTTCCAGTGGTGGTTGAGTGGCAAGTTTGTCTTCTGCTAGTGCGATGGCGACTGTAGCATCAACTTCTTCTACGTGGTATAGGTCCATGTTCGTGGTGACGGGGCTGCATTGATCTTCGAGGGAATCCGCGAAGACCTCCGCCTTTTCGACATCAGTGATTGCCAGTGCGTTTTGACCATGTAGGGCTGGAATGTTTTTTCTGGTGTTTTTAAATGCATTGACCATCCGCCAAGCGGAGTTGTCCTCGCAGTTGAGGGATTCCATCTTGGCGGCCAACGATTCGCTGTTGTGGTCGACTAACTGCTTGGAGACCTCGGCTTTGAGCTGGTTGGCTTTTGTGCGGTCGGCTGGGTTCCAAGTTCTTCTGACCATCTTCTCTGCTTTTCTTTTTTCTTTTATTAAGGTTTTTAGATGGTGTGGGAGTTTGTCCCTGTAGTCGGGCGCTTGAACTTCATGGGATGCAAAATTAATGGATTGTTTGATCTTGGTTTCTACAGTTTCGACAAATTTTTCCAAGTCTTGGACATCGCGGATAACTGGAATGTTACCCAGGTGGTTAGCGAGGTGTTCTTGGAACACAGGCCAGGTGGTTCTGATTTTCATTCTCGGTGTGGTGCGGCTTGTCGTGTCCCCCAGGTAAAGCAAGACCGGGAGGTGGTCGGAGGTGAGGGCGTTTATTGTTTCCAGGTGGTATGGAATGGTGATGTTCTTAAATATTGCCAAGTCAAGAACATCGTCACTAGCTGGTCCTTGGGTCGCTTTGTGGGTAGGCTCGGTAGGTGCATCCACCGTGATGTCGAGGTGGTCAGCTAGGGTTCTTAATTTGCGGCCTGCAGGGTTGGCTGTCCAGGAGTGCCAGGTCGGGTGTTTTGCATTCAAGTCCCCGGCTACTATCTTCGGGGCTGAACCACGGAGCAGCTTTTTGATATCGTCTTCGGGTAGTGGTGCCTTTGGAGGATTGTATACCGCTGAGATTTGTACATTCCCCAGGTTGGAGACCGGTATACAGATGGTGGTAGCTTCCAGTTGGTCCAGCTGTTTTGTATTTATTTCGTGGTGTTGCAATTGTCGTTTCACGTATATGGCAGTGCCCCCCCCCTCTACCGCCCTGGCGATCGGTGCGGTAGAGTTGATAATTTACCATGGCTGCTGCGATGCTCGGTTTGAGGTGTGATTCTGATATCAGGATCGCGTCCAGGTCGTGCTCGTGGGCGAAGTGGAGTAGTTCCAACCTTTTGCTGTGGCTGAGCCCATTTGCGTTCCAGAACGCGATCTTGAGGTTGGATGGAATTTTCCTCGGTTGTGGTTGCATTATTGAACTATTGATTTGCATGGGCGATGTTGGATTGCGGTTTAATTCATTGGAGGAGCTTGGCACCTAGCTACATATGAGAAAAAAGCATTAGGGTCGCCAACCATTGCGATTAGGGCGTCGTATGCCACTGCAAAGGCCTTGGTGGTTTGGTCATCTAAGGTTGGTGTTGTGGCAGCTTGTTGTGGGGTGAGGCCTGGTGGTCTTTGGATTGGGATGTTCATTAATGGAGGCACTTGATTGTGTGCCCTTGTGGCGAAGGTGGTCTCGTAGTTGGTCCGGTGCGGTGCAAATTTACTTTGCGGTTGCGATTGGTTATAACGGATGAGCTTGTGGTCTACCGTGCGTTTGATTTTTGGAAAGCTGTTGCATCCCTGGTAGTTTGCGGTGTGGGGCCCTCCGCAGTTGGCGCAGGTGGCGTCTGTGTCTTTGAGTTTTGTACATGTGGCTGTGAGGTGGTTACCCGCACATTTAACACATTTTGGTGCTGACCTACAATTTCTTTGCCCGTGCCCGAATGATTGGCACCTATGGCACTGGCTCACCTTGGCTTTTCGGTGCGGAGATTCTATTCGTATATTAATATCAAGGACCTTGAGGAGGTCGAAGATTTTACGGTTATTTGCGGACTTTTCCAGCGTTACCATTACCAATGGGATCGGCTGGCGGCTTCTTCCGGAGTGCATCCTTGCGACTTGTAGGATGGTGTAACCCTGGGATTCCAAGTCTGTTTTTACTGAGTCGGTGGAGTGGTTGGTGTTGATACCACGAATGACCACCTTTAAGGGGCGGTCTTCTGCAAGTTGGTAAGCGTAAAAACCATCTTTATTTAAGTTCAACTCCTTCTCGAAGAGGTTGAAAATTGCTCGGTAATCGGTAGAGGAGGCTGGAGTAATACTTATTCCATTGGCGACGTTTATGGCCTTCGTAAAGTGAAGGCCGAGGTCAATGATGCGCCTTCGCATCTGTTCCCATTTGGTTGCGTCGCGTAGTATGATTGGTGAAATACGTTGCCTGCGTTGTTCAGCTGGCTGGTCGGGTTGGGTTTGTGCGATGGGTTGTGATGGCGGTGTAGCGGGTTGGGTCAGTGGGGCGATTGGTGTAGTTTCAATGTCCATGTTCGGTGTTGCTGTTATTGTGGGGTTTGCAGTTGTTGAAGTTTCAACTGCTTTTTTCTTTGTGGGAGCGCTGATGGACAGATTTTCCTCAGAGGATGCTGGGGAAATCGCGTTGATCGTACGTTTTTTGGTTTGTTTCGCCTCGGCTTGGGCTTTCTTCTTCTGCTTCTTTTTAGTCGCCTTAGAGGCGACCGTTTGGAAGCTGTCATCTGAAGCGGTTGCTGGATCTTCCTGGTGGCGTTTTTTGGACGAGCTTGGACCAGGTTTTGCGAGATCAGCTGGGGGGGGGGGGTTGTCGAGACTTGGTCTTGGTGACTTAGGTCTTCCAGTTCGTTATTGAGATCTTCCTTCTCGTTGAGAAGGAACTCGAGTTGGAAGCCAATGTTGTTGACCCGGGTATCGAAGTCAGCTTTCATTCTTTTCGCTTGTTCTTCATATTCTGCTTGCATTTTCTCCATAGATTGGCGGAAAAGCTTGATTTCGGCATCCATCTTTGCACCTTTTTGTGCTAAAAGGACGGAACGAGATGCCATCGTCGATTGCAGTTTGTTTTGTCTTAAAAAAGACACTTTGATTTGTTGGTTGAAAAATTTTCAAAGGTAATGACCTTGAAATAAAAAATGGAAGTGGCTATTTGGAGCGAAGTGGTTAAGTTTGCCGGAGCACAATTTATCACACGTCTGAACTGAACAACACTAAAACTCACTCTGTCCCCACCTAAATTTGCATTGCCACGACATAGGAAGAGCACACGTGCCGGCAACAGAATGACTTTTTCAAGCTAACATGAAGGTAAACTTGTAAAATTTACATCAAAAAGTCGATTTTCAAAATTAAATTGTGAAGTAACCGTTTTTTTTTTTAATTTACCTCACCTCATAAGAAAGCTTAAAATTTGCTTTTTCAGAATATTTAAGGGTTTTTCATCGTACTTTTGAAGGAAGGAAGCGTAGAATATCGACGGTAACCGATTTAGCTAGTTTGTCAGCTATTTCATTAACCTCAATTCCCTCATGACCTGGCATGCATTATTTGTAGTAAACATTCTTAAACTGAAAAACATAATAATTGAGAAAACATGATTCAAATTAAAGAAATCCACAGAAAAAATTTTAAGGTGAGATGAAGGGCCAAAAGGATTGATATCAAAACTAAAAAATTAAAACGGTAATCCATTATATGATTACATAAAATTATCCAAATACCAAAATACATAATATTAACTACAATTTATTTAAAAAGCAAGCAAATAATAAAATGAGACAAAATTCCATTCAATTAAAGCTAAATTGCTACGATATGCAGAAATAATATGATAATTTTAAATAAAAGATAATATTATAATCTATGCACATGAATTGTAGTCGTACCACAACAATAAAGTTATTACAATTAATTCATGTAAATGAAAATTTAATGAAAAACAAAAGTAGATTCAAGGCAAAGAAATTGGTGCACATTGTTGTAGTCATTTCACGTAAAAAATTTAATTTAACTCACTTAGGGAAGCAGCAGTCAATAGCACCTTGGAGTTTCCATGATCATCTGGAGCTGTCCTCACAATTATTAAGCCATCACGAGTATTAACATTTCAGCGCCCATATTTTCTAACTGCCTAACCATTACCTCAAGCCGATTCTTGGTAAGATCCTCTCTTACGACATAATATGTATAGTACCCTTCAGATTTTTCTTGTTGTTAAATATTAAGGAGCGGGAATTTAATTAATATAGCTCAACGCCTCAAATCGCTCTTCTTCCCTACGCGATGAACTATATCGTTTGATGTGATATCAATTTTTTTCTATTTTTTCGGCTATATTGTTCCAGACTATCTAACCTTTCCTCCAGATCGTTAATGAGTTGCTGGTTATTTGTTGAAGTTTTTTTATGTCGGCTATTGATTTTTCCAGAGAGTCAAATCTGTCTTCGAAGCGCTTTGTGAATATATTCAGGATCTTCTCACAAACCTTTTCACAAATATTAATTGTTTCCGGATTGCTATCAGCTTCAACGGTGCTGCTAGTTTTGCCCATAGTCACGGCGGTGCAAGACTTTAACGTGTCGAAACGACTATACCACTCGCGACAAATTTAAACTGTGCAATCAGAGAGATAACAAATGCACCAACATCTACAACAGCACCTTGATACGTAACTAACACCTTATAATGATAATTTTGATACAACAGACATAAATATGCGAAATACTTTAAATTTAGCATGGAGCAATTAAAACGCGACTTAAGCGGCCGTGTTGGTCCTGTCTTCCAATATTTCTGGATATTTGGCGTCTCGCATCTCCGCCTTGAGGTGGATTGGCAGAAGGGACGCCTACACAAGTACCGCCTCTGTGGATACCGTTCTGTAGATTCTGCATATCTGTTGACTTAAGCAGGCGCCTGTACGTCACCCTTCCAAGTGCCTCAGAAGTCTTCTCTTTTCATGGTTAGGTCCTCTCAAATTCGTTATTTTTCTTCTCAGTGCATCAGTTGTTTTTGCTGCTCTGGTTGCAACCCTTGTGATGCGGGGCTTGAACGATAGGTACCGGTCGATGTCCACGCCCAGCACCCTGACCTGGTCACACGTTGAAATGGTGTGACGCCCAACGAAAACCGGACCAGCCTCCTCAGGATGTTGAGGAGGTATGGTAACACCTTCCTCCTTTCGAGTTCTTCCATAATCGTTTTACACCTCGCAAAGTTGAACGCGTTTTTGACATCGAGCGTTACCAAAACAGCGTAACGCTTCTTTCTCTTTGTGCCCTTCGCCGCTTTAATTCTCTGGACCACGCTGTCGATCGCATCGGTAGTGGATCTACCTCTTCGTAAGCCGTATTGTCTATCTGAGAGGCCCTCAGTTTTATCGATCCCTTGTTGTAGCCTGTGTAGGATCAGTCTTTCAAATAATTTTCCAGCGTGGTCTATATCTGGTCCAGATCGGTCTATACAAGTTCGGGAGCTCGAGAGGCTTGTATCCCTTCATGAACAGTCGGATTTTAGCTTGCTTGTAGTTTTCCGGGTATCTGCCTTCTCTCAGGTACCCGTTGTAACACCTCTGGTCGGGTCTTTGCGAACTCTTTGATGATAGCCGACGGAACTCCGTCCGGCCCCGGTGCCTTGTTGTTTAGCATCTTCTTCGCAGCTGCCCTCAGTTCTGCCTCATCAAGGTATGGGACGTCTCCGTCTACTGGCTTGGTCGTGAATGCCATTTCAGGATGTTCTGAGAAAAGGGTCCGAATTATCTCTTTGAAGCGAGCTTCGGCCAAGCCAGGAATAGATGGTACCCTCATTTACTTCTTCAATGAGTTTCTTTCAGTTGTTTTTCTTGCTTTCTCTGATTTTGTTCGTCAGGATGTCTTTGAGTCTTTTCAGTTCTAGTCTTGCCTCTTCGCACTGGATTGAAGGTGATTCTCCGCGACATCGAAAAGTCTACTTCCGCAGTTGTAGCTAAGCCCTCCGGGTGCCTAAGCAGCGCTTCCTCGCCAAGGCAATTTCCTCGATCCATACCTCCAATAAGGAGGTAGGGGGGGAAGGTTATGCGAAGCTGTTTACCTGTCGTTCGTTGGTCAGCGCATTTCTGGGTCGGTCCGAGTCAGATTTACAATTTTCGTCTGCTGCTTTCCATTTTGCAGGAAAATGGTGGAACCTGAAAACAGCATTAATTATTATTGAGGTAATCGCAGAAATTCCTTTTTTCGGAAGGTGCTTGTTATAATTCGGGTTCTTTAAATAAAACTATTTTAAATATTTTAGTCGACTTTATTCTATTAGCTAGACGCCATTACTGCTTGATTATATTCTGCGTCTGCGTGTTGTATTCTTTTAAAAGATATTTTTCATTACACGCTCTTTTTTTTACATGAATGATCATCACCTTACAATTACATTTGTATATACAATTTTACAATTTATGTACACAAACTAAAAGAAAATAATTATATCCCAAACAATTAAAATTAAATATATTATAAAATAGTACATAAAGAAAATAATAAAATTAACCCAATTTCAAATTCAAAAATAAAACATTTACGATTATACTTGCTAATACATTAATCTTTCAAGAGGTTTTATCACTCTACCACTCTTACTACGATATTGACTATTATCATCTATTGTTGGTATTTCAGGAATATGAACAGGAATAGGATCAGGACTACTTATTTTTGGATTAGGACTACCCTCTTTCTTTTCTGGACTTACAGAATTACGACCATTCCAATCTTGTGGATAATAATGATTAAATCTTCTTTGGTTGTAGTTCGAATTTTTTAAAACCGAAGGAGGCTGCGCTAAAATATGTTTCCTATTTCTTCTATATTCCACACCTTCTGAACTCTTAATTATATACGACCTTGGACCATATATCCGGACAATAGTTCCTGGAGACCAATGACTATTTGGCTTATATTTAAAATAAATTTTATCTGTTATGTTTAATTTTGATAATGGCTTACTTGATTTGTCATGATAATATTTAGACTTCTGTTGATTTTCAAATGCTATTCTCAAATGTTTGTTTTTGTTTTCAATTTTTGGACGCAATAATTTATGATTAATTGGCAAATTACAACGTAGTCTACGTGACATTAACAATTGTGCTGGAGACGACATTTCACCTTTAGGTGTATTTCTTAGATGAAGTAATGCTAAATAAGGATCTGTTCCAGCGTGTTGACTTTTGCGAAGTAGATTTTTAATAATTTTCACAGCACTCTCAGCCATTCCGTTTGACTTAGGATTGTATGGACTACTCATAATATGCTGTATTTCCCAATCATTTATAAAATCTCAGAAATCCTTGGAAGAAAAAGGCGGTCCACCATCTGTAACCAAAACTAAAGGAATACCATGTCTAGCAAATATTGACTTCATGTGCGAAATTGTATTATAAGCAGTATTTGATGATAATTTTACTAGGTCTATGTACTTCGAGTAGTAATCCACTACGACTAGATATTTTTGTCCTTCATATTCTAAAAAATCTGCACCTACTCTTTGCCATGGTAATGTTGGTAATTCATGTGACATTAAAGGTTCATCGGTGTTTTTTCTCTTATATGTTAGACAAGTTTCACAATTTTCTATCATAATATGTTTAATTTCCATTGACATATGCGGCCAATATAAAATACCTCGAACTAAATTTTTAGTTCGTTCAACACCCATATGACTAGTATGTATTTTTTGTAGAATACGTGAACGTAATTTTGTTGGAATAATGACACTTTGATTTCTGTAAACTAAATCTTTTATGACGTTGATTTCTTCTCTAATATTCCAAAAATGTTTTGCTGACTCAACTACTAATGACTTGTTTTTAGGCCAACCTTCTGCACAATACCTTTTTAGTGCGTTCAAGGTTTCATCAATTAATGTAGCTTCTTTGATTTCTGACAGAGTTTGAGGAGAAACTGCTAAAGCATTGGTTATCAAATTAACATGAATTGCTATATCTTCATCTAGACAATGTTCTATTTCTGGTAAAGGAGCTCTTGACAATGTATCGGCAACATACATTTGTTTTCCAGGCTTGTAAACCACACATATATCATAAGGCTGTAATTGAAGAAGCATGCGTTGTAATCTACACGGTACAGTAGCCAAAGACTTTTTACAAATTGTCACTAAAGGAGAGTGATCAGTTTCCACTGTAATTGACTGGCCATAAATAAATTGATGAAATCTGATGCATCCAAAAACTACTGCATACAACTCTTTTTCTATTTGAGCGTAACCTTGCTGACAAATTGTAAGAGTTTTAGAGGCATAAGCAACTGGTCTTCCGTTTTGTAATAAGGCTGCACCAACTGCACTCTTAGAACTATCCACTGTTATGACTATTGGAGCATTGACATCAAAATGAGATAGTACTGGACTTTGAGTAATAAGAGCTTTTAATTTGTTAAATGTTTCTTGATGATGACATTCCCATTGCCATTGCGACTCTTTCTTTACTAGCTCTCTTAAGTGAAACGTCTCTGTAGAAAGATTTGGAATAAAACTGGCCAAATAAGTGATCATTCCCAAAAAACGTTGAAGGCCTTTTTTATCTGTAGGAGATGGCATCTGACATATGGCTTTAATTCTTGATAGATCCGCACTCATACCATGTTTTGAAAAAATGTGACCCATATATTTGACTTGACTAGCGCCAAAATTGCATTTTAAAATATTAAACTTGATGTTAAGTTGACTCGCACGTTCAAGAACAGCTTTTAAATTAACGTCATGAATTTCTTTATTTTCGCCAAATACCAGTAGATCATCCACATATATGCATACTCCAGATAAATCACCAAAACATTCAGTCATTTTTCGATGAAAGATTTCAGGTGCCACACTAACACCAAATGGCATACGATTAAATTTGTAGCGTCCAAATGGCGTGTTGAAAGTTAATAATTTTGAGCTTTCCTCTTCAATTGGTATTATCCAAAATCCCGAATTTGCATCAAGAGTAGAAAACATAGCCGCCCCATTTAATTCTGTTCTTATTTCCTCTAACGTTGGTATTTTATAATGAGAACGTAATAAGGCATGGTTCAAATTACGGGGGTCGAGACAAATTCGTAAATCACCTGATTTCTTCTCTGTTATCACCATCGAGCTTACCCATTCGGTCGGTTCTGTTACCTTGGAAATTACTTTGTCTGCCTCCATGCGTTCCAATTCTGACTTGACTCTCTGGTATAATTTAAAAGGTAATTTTCTAGGAGGATCTATGACTGGTTGACAATTAGGTTTTAGGGATAATTTACATGTAGTTGACAAACATCCAAGACCATTAAATATATGTTGATATTTATCAATTAATTCATTGTATTCCTTGTTATTACTAATCATTTGTACTCGTTTAACTAAACCTAATTTTTTACAAATTTCTAGTCCCAATACAGTTGGACAATCTAAATCTATTATATGAAAAAGAATATTAACTAACAAATTGTTAATTTTACATAATACTATACAAGATCCATAATTAGGTATTTCATTACCACAAAATGATTGTATTTTAGTTTGACTAGGTTTTATCAATTTTTGATTAATATCTAAAGAAGTAAATTGTTTCAAAGACATGCAATTAGCTTGTGCTCCTGTATCTAACTGACCCTTTATCACTGTATTGCCTATAATAATATTTACTAACCATTCTTTTTCCAAATTACAAAAATTTGTATCTTGACCTGAATTATTTGCATGACCTTGACTATTTAAAATTTTAACAAATCTTGTTTTACACATTTTTGCAAAATGATTAATTTTTTTACATTTTATGCATTGCTTACCATATGCTGGACACTTATAGCGATGTATTTGTCCACATTTGTAACATTGACGATTGCTACTGCTACTTCTATCTCTTTGACGAAAATGATGACTGTTGGTTGGAGAAGCTGAACGGGAAGATGAACGTGAAGATGTAAAACTAGATGTTCTAGATGTTGGTCGTCTGTTGGTTTGGCTGCTAAAACTGGTTCTAATTGAATGAATCCCTTCGCTTTCGTTACGTTTTTCACTAATTGTTTGTGCTTGCGATTGTGTTAATTCAAGTCGTTTACATATTTTTACAGCTTTTTCTAAAGTTAAATTATCTTCCATTAACAATCTTTCTTTAATTTGGTAATTAGCTTTATTTAGACCACATATTAATACATCCTTAACCAAGTCTTCTCGAAGACTTCCAAGATCACATGATAGACTGTAATTTTTTAATTCGGTTACGAAATCATCGATCGATTCATTTTCACGCTGACGTCGTGATAAAAATGTATGTCTTTCAACGGTTATATTTTTCTTTGGTGTAAAATGATTATTGAATAATTTCACCATATCATCAAATTTTATCGTATTAGAATCTTGATTGAATGATTTAAAAATAAATTTACCTTGACCACCGATTAGTGATAGTAAAATTGCAACCTTTTTTCTGTCATTTTCCATTTCTAGACCTGTGGCAGTTAAATATAATTGAAACTGCTCCATCCATTCCGACCATTTGTGGTGTTCATTTCCATCTATTTGTAACGGAGGAATATTTGGTTTTATATCAATTATCCTTGGACACACATTCGGATTTGTTGCATTTGGCGTTGACATTGTATTTATTGTTTGATCTAAATCACCTACACCACTGTCACTTGTCGTTTCTATCATTACTTTTTTTTTAACACATGTGCAAAATTTTAAGACGGAATTTCAAACTTTTACTTTATTAAGTACAAACGATTAATTATTTCTTTATAAATCACTTCTGACACCATGTTATAATTCGGGTTCTTTAAATAAAACTATTTTAAATATTTTAGTCGACTTTATTCTATTAGCTAGACGCCATTACTGCTTGCTTATATTCTGCGTCTGCGTGTTGTATTCTTTTAAAAGATATTTTTCATTACAGTGCTTAAGGGTGTCATTCGTGATGGAGTCCTGTCCCGGGGCTTTCTTCTTCTAGGCTTTCTTGATAGTTTCCGTTACTTCTTGGAAGGTGACTGGCTTGATTGGAGTTTCGTCCGGGGTGTTCAGGAGCGCCTCTACGGTGTCATTAATCATTCTGAGGGAGATTCAGGAATCTCGACCTCGCATGGCTCTTCCTCCGTATTAGGTTGGATTTCTAGTTGGGTGGCAATTTTTGAAATCATGGGCCTGATTATCGTACTATTTCCCAATTGTGGAGGGTTTGCACATGAGACAGTGTGCGTATTGGGTGTAGTCATTTATTGGGTAGAAAAGCTGGGACCCGGTTTTTTGTGTTACAAAGACCACACAGCAACAGTGCGTTTTGGTTTTGCTACCAGTTTTGAAGGTATCGGTGACCCAGCCAAATTTGTTTTGATTTCACGTATGAATTGAATCATTTGCGTGACGTTGACTGTCTCGTCTAATTCTCTTAAAATTGTTAAATGAATTCTTTAGATCATTTGGATTGCCCCACCCCCGAGGCGGTACCAAATGCTCCGTAAGGCCAACAAGCTCCACTATGCAATATTTCAAATTCGATTATTTTGACAAAGAAAAATTTATGTAAATCCCATAGTTTAATCGCTTCATTTTAATGTCCTCTTTAAGAATTTTGGTGATATCTATAAAAACCTTTGAACCCTGCTAGCGTGCTACACCTTATAATTATTTTAGGAAAGTCACCAAAAGTTCTTGTGCTCCGAATAAAATATAATTTTTATTGCTGCTTCCGTGGGGCACTAAAAGTGCAATTTCACCGACAGAGAAGAAAAAACTCGTTTTCGCAATAAGTAAACCTTGTAGTTTAATAATTGAATTATATATTTAACAGTTTTAATACCTCAGTCTAGCTCAATTCTAGCTCTTCGGAGAAACGAAGAAAATCCCAGGAGTGGGTTCAATAGCAGGAAGTTATCATTGCCAAATATGTAAAAATATTAAGAAAAAAAAAGGTTTCTTCAATCTTAGGCTTTGTGCAACAAATTTTGCATTTGTCTGGTTCGATTGTTTGGTGTAAACATGTAGGCGTCGGAAGTAAATGTGATATTACAAAGTTTAACAAAATTTGGGTTCATCAACAAATGATGCTATTAACGTGATTGTCTTTTCTATCACAGCCGAACTAACCTTTGCTTCTGGGTGCTGGTACGGTGTTTATCGTCCTGGTTGGTTATCTCGACGAAGGTATCACAATCTTCGAAAACAAAAAAATCTTCGCCAAAGTATTCGGAGTAAAAAAAAAGACTGGAAACCACTTGATATTCATTAGCATTGACGGATTTAAAATAAAAAAAAATAGTTCTCAATAGGTGTCCAAAATCCCAAAAAAAACAAATTTTTCCTTGTTCCAATTTTTCCTTCCTATCACGGCTTTCCGCCATGCTAATCCCCCACTCCACTTAACTTTAAAAAACTAAAAACTTCCAATTTTTCGGCGCAAACAGGCACGCTATGAATCTTGTTACACTCACTGCTATCCAATTACTTGCATTTCACAATTTTCAAACAAGGATAAAATAAGCGTGTTTAAAGTGGTGTAATAAGTGATTATAAAATTTCCCAGGCTGCCATAAAATTGAACAACCAAGTGCCGGTTTGCGGGACATGAACAAACCTCTTTTAACGAAAAACAATTCAAATCCTGCTATATCTGTCCTAATGCAAAGTTAAAAATCAAGGAGCAACCGAGTTCATAATATGAATTTTAGCACATGATAATGCAGATAGTATGATAAATAGTTAGATAACTAAATATTCAAAAAGGAAACTTGAAATAAATTCGCTGAGCTGACCGCATTATTCAGTAATTTTGCATTGCAAATTAAGAATAGGTAGCGCAAAATATTTATGGTGTTGAATAAAATTTTGTTGTAGCTAATAGATGTGTAGATAACACGTTATAGAACTATGTATACTTATTAACATATGTACTACATTATTGTAATAGTTAATTTATATATTTTGTGTTGTTTTTAATAAATTTATTAAAATTAAAAATAGATTGGTACGAAATTTAAAGTACGTATATTTATTGATTGTGTCAATAAGTCTTCCCCAAACCGGTATAAGCGGTCATGGAGTTTAAATACCGAGCGTCCAACAGTGGAAAGAAGTAATCAAATCATGTATCCTGTCATAACCTCACATTTTATTTTATTTTTAAAATACTTCTATCTAAAATTCAAATATGTATCTACCTTGCAAAAATTATGATATTCGTTTTTTATTACAGCAAATAATAGTTTCAAAATTAACTTTGTGACCGTGCGGCCTATCGCCCACTTTAATCTCTTATGCCCGGTTTCATGAAATTTTTAACAAACGCTTAATTAAGTAACAACCCGTTAAGTAAAGGCTTGTTAACATTATTCAGCCGTTAAACATTAATAGGCTAAAGTTCTCCGCTTAAGTACTTAACAAGAGATTTTTTACCTCAAATATAAATTGACATTTTGACAAAGATGTTTCTTTCGATTCCGAAAAATACTCATAGGTCCATATACATGAGGATGTTAAGACTCGACTGTCCAACTTTCTCATAAGAAGATATTGTTAATATTTTTTTTCTTTTTTCATTGTATATAATACAATGATAAAAAATAACATGATGAAAGACTTCCATGTTTTCTAACAAACGGTTAGCTTACTGTGCTAAAACAACAGAAGATTAATTACCGTCGAGACGACAGGAACTGCAACTTGTGTCAAGGTTTAAAACTTAGCGTCGGCGGATAAGCGGTAAATAGCTTTTTGTTGTTATGAGTATATGGGTCGACAACTTGTATCGACGGCTATGATTGATTCAAAATTGTTTCGCGATCGACCTGTTGGCCACCCCTGCTATAAAATATTCAGAGTGGATCTATAGGAACAGCTATTTCATCAATTGCAATTCTGTTGTTGACAACCCTAAGGGGAATCACTCTGTCCTTACGTTTAAATTTAACTGAGTTAAAATCGTTGTCAATTATATTTGCAATTCCAATAGAGCGATTATCTTGAGCTTTGTAGCAGTTAATACGTTCATATCCAACAACTCTAGTACTTATAGACATTATGTTATTTATTTTAGGAAATCGTCAAGGCTGATTGAACCAGTTAATTAGCTTTTCTGCATCTATACTGTCACGAATTGTTCGTGATCTTCTTATGTCGACGTGTTGCTCTGTTGTTTCACTAGATATGCCACAAAAAAAATTATTTGCATCACTCACGTTGTGCTAAAAACTTATTCCTATTGTACAAAATGATGAATAGCGGCGGAGTGCCGAGTTCGCAAATTTAATATTTTATGCAGATCACAAGCTAGTATCAATCTACAAAGTTACAAAACTCGGAATTTTTTTCCAGGCAAATATTCATCATCACATTTTCAGTTAATGTGGATATAGCTGAATCTGAATTTTTTTTAGCGTAGTATTCTAGTATTTAGCTTATACCCGAGATGCCTCTTTGGGGCATTGCTTCATCAACTTTATCGGCAATTTCTGGTAGTTTCTCTATTGATAAGTTGATTTGAGCTGCCATGAGTGGTTGTAGGTATGCTGGTAGTCGTCGAGTAAAAATTGTTTTGATTAGTTCTTCGGATAACTCTGAACACTTTAAACATTTTAAATGCCTCAAAAATTGGGAAGGAGTTCTGTCACCAATAAGTTCCAAAATCGTTTTTCTTTCTTGAGACACGGCGAAACATTTGATTGTTTCTTCCTTCTAGTTTTAGTATTTATTTTCCGTGGAATAATATTAAGTGTTTATCAAAGTTTTGGGAGAACGCCCTGATTTTCAAATAACTTCAGTTCAAGAAGAACACAAGCATGCTCCATATGAACAGCAGGTTTTACATAGGCTACAATTTATAATTAAAATTGAAATGAGAAACAAAATAATCGAACGACCATGATCGTTCCATTATTTCCATCAGAGACGCCTAATAAAATATCGAAAAAGTGCATGAAGCCATTAGAGATATACAAATTAAAACTAGTAGAGATGAAAATTTTTGATTACAAACGATCCCAATTCTCATCTTATTATATTGTCATGTGTTACAAATTTAAGTGCTTTGGCGATAGCGGAAGCAATCTATATAGATGGTACATTTGATTATTGTACCAAATATTTTAGGCAATTGTTCACCATACACGGACTCTTTGATGGCCATTATAATACCACTTGTTTTCTGTTTATTACCGGATATAAAACAAGCGACATTTGAAAACTACTTTAGAATAATATGCACCACTAGTTACAGTTTCTTTGTCGATGACAGTCAGATCTCATGGAGTGATGAGAAATGCATGTAGAATCCAATGGCCAGAAGCAGCCATATATCAAATATCTCTTCTTTTTCATTAACTTTTGGTTATAATCCACTTTTTTCGTTATGTAAATTCTTATGTAAATATGTATATACATATGAGAATATTCAACGAATATAATTCAACTATTATTATTTATGTTGGACAACTTCAAATGGCAGCTTAAGTACTTCAAAATATCGTTGTGGGTTCAGTCACCCATTATTTATTTAAATATTGATATTTAAATAGCCGTATTTTAGCTATACTGCAAATTTTTGCAATGTAATTGATAAGGCTTCGTATTTTAACTCACATACAACAAAATTCATGCAATATTTTCTTTGAACCTCGCCAAGTCAAGTAAACCAATAAATTGGAGAGAAATAGAATTGGTAAGCTATTATTTTACTAATTAGAATTAAAATATATGGATAATATAGTATAACTACTAAGTTATTCATATTCAAAACTACTGACTAATTAAAAAACATTTTGCGGGGTATTTCATATTTATTACAAAAAAATAATTCGATTCTCAATAGTCTGAATTATGAAAAATTTATTACCGGTTTCACAAAGATGAGTATTTAATCTAGGATTAAAATTCAAAAACAATGCAATTTATTAAATTTATTAAAATACCAAATAGTAATAATATTATATTTACTAGATATTAGATTTCAAATATGGTTGTAAGCTCTCTGACGGCAAATTTTAAGAAGAAAATCATTTTCTTGTTGGCTTTAATCGTCCAAATCAGTTGCAGCGAGGAAAATTGCAAGGCAAAAGTTGATTATTATGAAAAATTGATCAAAGACGGCATAGAAGAATGTAAAAATTTTCAATTACCTACAGATGCTAGGGAATTTAAACCAAATTCGGATACAATTTCAGGTAATGATTACATTTTACAAAAATTCAAATTAAACTATTGTTGGATTACAATGCGACCAAATTATTTTTAGGCGTAAGAAGGTACGATTTTGTGATTGTCGGTGCTGGTACGACCGGATCGGTTATTGCTAAGAGATTATCAGAAATAAATGGTTGGTCGATTTTGCTCATCGAAGCAGGAGATATGCCATCAAATTTTAGTTTAATTCCCAGAATGTTCAGGTATCTATTTCGTTCTAAGTATAATTGGAATTTTCAGTCGACAGTCCAAAAAAATGGCTGCTTCGGTAAGCTATTATAATATAAGTAACAATTATAATATACGTGCTTATTATTTAGTTTATAGGACATAAAGGCCAACGTTGCCCTCTTGCCCGTGGTAAAATGTTTGGAGGAACTAGTGGAATCGATAATTTAATTTATAAACGTGGCAATCCTAAGGATTATGACAAATGGGCAGAGAATGGAAACAAAGAATGGTCATACAAAAATGTTTTTCCATACTTTCTCATGTCTGAAAATTGTCAGCTAGATGGTGATCCATACTACCACGGTAAAGGAGGAGAATGGAATACTAAATGGTATAATAGACCAAATATACGCCTAAATGCATTTATGAGGGCTTACAATGAGCTTTATACTTGCAATCCAATTGATTATAATGGAAAAGATCAACTAGGATTATTTTACACTCAATTTTCGGAGACGCGTAACATTAGAAACAATGCTGCTCTCAGATTTCTAAGCCCTAAACCCGAAAATTTGGAGATCAAGTTAAACTCGTATGCTACCAAAGTTTTGATTAACAGCCCAAATAAAGAAGCAAATGGTGTAGAATATGCAAGCGGGGGTAAGCTTTATCGAGCATATGCACGAAAAGAGGTTATATTATCGGCAGGTGTTATAAATACTCCTCATCTTCTAATGTTATCTGGCGTGGGTCCAAGATCTTTGTTGACAAACTTAAAGATTCCTTTAATCCGTTATCCGGATTTCGACTTAACATTTAAAACTTCTCTTACGGGCGAAAAAGATCTCAATAATACGGAAGTTGATGTAAAAAATGGCATGAGGATCTTCTTAATGTATCTAAATCCAAAATCCGTAGGAAGTGTGGGTTTAAAGTCCAATGATCCATATGAATATCCAGAAATCGATGTGAATGTATATAATGAAACTGATGATTTGGATCGTATGTACGAAGGTATTCAAGTAGTGAGGAAACTTCTTAATACTAACGCGATAAAACAAATTAATGCAACCATTGTCGATCATAATTACAAAGAATGCAAAAGCTATACACCAGGATCAAGAAATTATTGGTACTGCTTATTTAAATTGCACACCGTAATTATAAACCTATCAGGAACTTGCAAAATGGGTTCTGATCCAAAAACATCTGTTGTCAATCAAGATGGACTGGTGCATGGAATAAAAAATTTGAAAATCGCCGATGCCAGTATTATTCCTGTTTCACTAACTGCAAGATTATCTGCGCCATGTTTAATGATTGGAGAAAAAATTTCAAATCTTGTTAAAGAGAGGTACAAAAAGAAGCCTCATACGAATTTCTTGGTGTTTGATTAATAAAATTGCCGTTTTTATATTTTACCATGTTTTTGTTATATTATATGATAAAAATTATGTCACTAGGTGTATGGATTAATCTAAACTCTTCTTAACATGTTTCTTTTCTTTGTATGTTTGATTTATGCAAATAGAAAGATTTTATTTCAATTTTATAGTATATAATTTGTTGTGTATTCCTTGCTACTCATAAATACGATTTTTCATTATATTTACAATAAATACATATCCGCGTATAGAGTTGATTGTTTTATTAAAATGACTTGATACCTGAAAGTAATTTATTGTAATGAATACAGTTCAAGGGCAAACATCCCGCAACCGTGCTTTCCAGGCCTTCTGCAAAAGCAGCCAAGTATTAATTGACGCCAATACTCCTTTTAACGTATTAGGCTGAAGTGTTAACGGACTATGCCTACAACATGCGGCGACAGGACGGCAAAAACGATAAAAATGTAAATTTAAAAGCACATTAGAATATTAGCACTGCACAGGACTTCCAACTGCGGGACCTGAGCATCAGTAGGATCCAGACAACTGCGATGGGAGAACTCCTTATAGAAACTAAAGGCAAAGCTAGTAGCCTGGAAGAGCAACTGACTAAGATAGTCACAGAAGACATAATTTGAACCAGAGAAGGAAAGCAAGATGGGAGATTCCGGGGCTGGCCCAATACACCACCATGGAAAAGGTGGAAGAAGCCTTGTCGGAAACGAAAACAGCACAAGACCTACTTATACAAACGGCTAGATCAAGAAACGCTCAACTGGCCCTAATCAGCGAGCCCAATAAACCCCAAGAACACAACTGGGTACAAAGTATCGAGGGCAAAGCTGCTATAGCTATATTAGCAGACATACCGATTAATAACTCCGATCGGGGCGCTGGATTTGTTTGGGTGGAATTGGAGAAATACGATGTTTACTCTGTATATTTCTCCCCCAATGAGCTGCTGAAAGAAGCCGCGGACCAGCTAGAAGCGCTCTTCCAGAGCATCAGAAACAGAAAAAGTTAAGCCATAATAGGGGGGGACTTCAATGCGAAGTCGCCAGAGTGGGGGTCCCCCAAGGAAGATCGAAGAGGAAGAGTACTATCGGACCTTATAGCCGCACACGACCTTGTTCTGATGAACGATGGAGAACACACATTCGAGCGGGGAACGTACACGTCGGTGCTCGATCTTACGCTGGCTACCCCCAAAGTGAGCACCCAGATTACATCATGGGAGGTTCTCCAGGAGGAAAGTCACAGTGTCCACCGCTACGTGGCGTTCAGCGTCTCTTCGGGGGGCCAACCACCCGAACCACAAGTCAGATAGGCGTGGAAAAGATTCAACAAGGACAAATTCCAAGAATACCTGACCAACAACACCTTAAGTCAGTATACCGAAAAAGATCTAGACCAGTATCTAATCGGACTACGCAACTTCTGCATACCGAGAGCCAAGAACAATAAACCTCCAGTCTACTGGTGGACCGCAGAAATAGCAGAAATCAGGAAGTCGTGCAATAAAATAAAAAGAAAAATGTTCCGCATACCAAGAAATCACCCAGAAGAGATAGAAATTCTAAAAAATCAACTCAAAAAGGAAAAAAATCCTTAAAAAAGGCTTCAGATACGTCTGCCGGATATAGTCATATTACCTCAGAAGACAATCAAGGTGCTAGGGGTACATGTGGACCATAATCTATCTTTTGGTCCACATATAGTGGCAGCAGCAACCAAAGCAGGGAGGGCAGCGGCATCCATCTCCAGGCTCCTTCCAAACATCGGGGGCCCATCGGAGAAGAAGCGGAGAATTGTGGCCAGTATTACAGAGTATATAATGTTCTATGGGTCGCCCATATGGGCAGATGGACTCAAGGTGCAAAAATACGCGGGCATAATGACCAAAGTTCAGCGAAAGATGGCCCTATGAATTATAAGGGAGTACAGAACAATGTCGGCGTTGACATCCAGCGAGGCATGGGAAGCAATCGAGGTGCTGTCAAAGAAGATGATCGGAGCAAAAGAGGAAGAACAGAGAAAGAGACAGATAGTAAACCAAGAAGAAGAAACCAACAGCTAAGTGACAGAAGAGAAAAGTCCCGAAAGGGCAGATCAACCAGCGGGCTGTGTTACGGAGGAAATACGAAAGCGAATCCCGGACACTCCAACGGGAGGGGGTTTTTAGTGGGTAAAAATGCCACAATACCATCAGTACGGACTGGTGGTGTCTTTTGGAAGATTTTCCCACTTCCGACGTTAACAAAAAAAAAAGACTTCCAGCTGTGATTCTTCAATGGTAAGTATATCAATCAAGCTACGCTACGCTAGGTGGGGAGAGTCGCGAGTTAGTATCCTTCGACACCTTGCATTTTGTATTCAAGGTCGACCGAATTTTCTTTTTAGAAATTCACCGCTGTTACAACAATCAACAAAAAGTGTCTTTTTCAAGACAAACCCCAAATTCAACGATGGCATCTCGTACCGTCACATTGACCAAGAAGACCGCCAGGCTTGAATCCAAAATTAAACTATTTCGTAAATCCATAAACAAACTGCGGGCCACTTATGAGGCACAAGGTAAGAAGTCCAAGGCAGACTTTGAAGCCCAAGTTGTCAACATCGGCAACCAATTGGAGTTCCTTCTCTGCGAGAAGTAAGACGTTAAAAACAAGTTAGAGAACCTAAACCTCCAAGGCCCGCTTCCCAACCCCACCAGATGCTCATAAACCGATTGTAGCGCACATCATAACAACAAACAACCTGACCGAGCTGGAGGCAACAACCATCTGAATCCCGATCTCCAACTTGGGTAATGTCCAACTAACAGCCGCCTACAGTCATCCAAGTACGCTACTACCTGAAAAGAACCTTAAGAAACTGCTACGTGGACCCGAGTCTAAAATCATCACAAGCGACCTAAATGCGAAGCACTCTACTTGGTACTCCAAGAAGACAAATCCAGCAGACCGCAAAGTCCGCATATTAGCCGACCAACTCGATGTCACGGTAGACGCCCCCACTGAGCCCACGCACAAAGCGATCCAAGGACCAGCGAATGATGATGTCCTCGAATGGACAATTTTCAGACATATCACCATTCCACATCAGCTCAAAACCATAACTGCGCTCACATCCGACCACCACCCGGTCCTGCTCTACCTGGCGGACAATGCAAACTGCACCAACCCAAAAACAACCACACAAACCACCTCGACCAGCACATGGGCAGCATTCCCATCATCCACGAACCCCCAAGACCTGGACAATTTCGTCGAAGCCTTGGAATCAAAAATATAACAGTCAATTAAATTGGCGTCCCACTAAGCCGTGGCACCCGACTACAGAGACAAGCTACCACAACCTCATAAAAGCAAAGCGCAAAGCAGAGAAGCTGACTAGACTAACATGGAACCCAGACAACACCCGCAGAGCGAGTTGAGATTATCACAGGAGTTAATACCGGATGGGGAGGTACTGAGAAGGGCAGATGACTTCCTGAGAAAATTCAAAAGAGGTATCTTAACATTTCAAATCAAGATAACAATAAAAAACATTACCTTTTAATGGCCAGATTGATAAACAAGTTATTTTTCTCAAGTCCAGGATACCAGAGGAAACGTTAGAGAGGTTCGTCAACATCGAGAGATGGCACTACGGAAAAATTATGTTGGAAATAAGAGGAAAAATGAACAGAAAATTTGAGGTTTTGAAACATCAACAAAATACTTCAGAGATTTTGGGCAATAGTGATTGGGTTCTGAATCTAACGGACACTCACCTGCCTGAGATCGTATTTTTACCAATATATCAAAGGAAGCTGTGATAAGGTCAATTTCTAACAACTGGGATTTGATTTCTCCTTTTACCGACATACCTGAAAGGATGTTCGTTAACATGATAACCACAATATTTGAGAATAGTTTTTTCAGTTACAATGAAGAATATTACTCCCAACTAGTCGGCAGTGCGATGGGTAACATTTTCTCACCTGTGTTTGCTAACTTTGTCATGAACGACCTGCTGTGCAATTATTTCGGGACGGTGAACTTCGTCTTGCCCTTCCTACTCCTCTACGTGGGCGATATCCTCACTGCGGTTCCTGTAATGAAGTGGAAAATAGTATCAAGATTTTAGTTGGTTTTGATGATTTGTTAACGTTTACCTACGGGGTGGAATCTAATAAATCCATCTCATATTTGGACCTCCTGGTCAGGAGAAAGGATGATGGGAGTTTGACCACTGACATATACAGAAAGCTCTCATCCACAGAACGTCTGCTTAATTTCGGCTCCTTACACCCCCTAAACCAGAAACTTAGTGTCATTAACACCCTAAAACATAGGATCCACACATGCGTACCGGAAAAGTTGGTGGTTAGCAGGTTGCACGATCTGAAGCGACTACTGCTTATAAACGGTTTTCCGGGAAGATTGGTTGACTGTACACTGTTTCAAAAGCTCAAAAAACCCGAGACAGAACCTAGTATGACTTTGGCAATACTGCAAGAAAATAGAGTAAAGTCACACATCATCCTTGGTTCTCTCATAAAATAAAACAAGTTTTTAATGAAAGCATCACAGATGGTAGCTTGCAATTGGCATTTCATAGCCACCACAATTTGGGAAGAATACTTTATTCGAAAACCAAAAGACAAGACCACTACATTTGAAAAGGCCAACGTAGTTTACCAGATTAAGTGTGAATGCGGTGAGGTGTACATAGGGCAGACAGAGACTGTCTGCAAGAGTCAACCAACACAAATATGATGTGCGTAACAAATCTTCAAAAACCGGTCTGGCTGACCACGTTTCTCGGACAAAACATGATTTTTTCACTTCGGATGTCCAGATTTTAGCTTCAGAAAACAACTACCACAAAAGAACTTTCCTTGAGGCGGCTTACATATCGACAACTAGCAGAAATGTTAACATACAGAGCGATTTTAGTTACATCAACAAAGGCTACCAAAACCTTTTGTTTAATTACAAAGATAAAATTAAGAAACGACAATCTTAGTGCGCGCTCTCCCTTATTTTGGCAAGCTTTTTGTACATTGCACCTTGTTACTCCTAATTTTACTATTTACATTTTTAGTTAATTAGTTCGACGTACACGTATTACCAGGATACGATTACGATTTACGATTTAAACTCTTTATTTTTATGACATATTACAATTAATTGCAGCGGACTGCGCTTAAAATTACGTTATTTGAATTATTTTTTTTTCCGCGCCTATTTTTCAATTTAACGGAAGGTGTGTATTTACAATGGAATATATTTACAGAGGTATGTTATTTGCCGGGAAAAACCGAGTATCAAAAACCCAGCGCCGTGAACACTATGCTAAACTACTATCTAAATTAAAAAACTAATTACTAATTAAAATAAATTACCTATAGCTAGATTAAAAGGAAGAGAGAAGAAAAACAGGAAAGGGGGAAGAAGTGAATTAGGTGAAAGTTTGAAATTTAGAGAAGGATGTCGTGCAGCAATTTGTATTTTTTCCTGAAGGGCATGGTTGAGTTGGTCAGTCTGGCTAGATGAGCTGTAGTCGGGTTTTGTTGTGTCGTTATTGTGAAAAATTTTGTCGCTGTTTGGAAGATTGAATAAGCTATTGTCGGAAGTCCTGCTAGGTCGTGTAAGTCGTACGTTTCGGTTGATCGGGGGGCCCCCGTTATGATGCGAAGTGCCTTATTCTGAACTCTTTGAATGAGTTTGACGTTGGTAAGAGAGGCACTGCTCCAAACGGGGGCGGCGTAAAGTAATATAGGTCTAATCATGGAGGTGTAAAGTAGAAGTCGCAGTTTTATGTCAAGTTTATTTTTGTAGGTCATCATCGGGTGGAGTGCGTGGAGTATTTTGTTAGCTTTTATTACTGTCAGTTGTATGTGTGTTTTGTATGTCAGTTTTTCGTCCAAGGTGAGTCCGAGGTATTTGACTGTAGTGGTTTTGTCGATGTCAATGTTGTCGAGTGTGAGTTTTTCCGTTAGTTTGTCGTTTTTCTGGGTGAAAGTTGTGAGGGTTGTTTTTGTTTCGTTTAGTTTGAGTTTCCATGTAAAGTAGTATTCGGTCAGTATGTCAGCATGTCTTTGTAAGTATTTGATGGATTGATTTTTTTTAAAGGATTGAGAAATGATGGCAGTATCGTCGGCGAATAGTGAAATGTTTGTGTCGGGATGTCTTGGTAAGTCGTTGATGTAGTAGATGAAGAGCGTCGGTGCAAGGACGGAGCCTTGGGGGACTCCGGCCGGTATGTGGTGTGTTTTTGAATGGCTGTTGTTGATTTTGACTAAAAAGTGTCTGTCTTGTAGGAAGCTTTGTATAATTTTAATGAGATGTGGCGGGTAGTTGTTTATGTGTAGTTTGTGTAGTAATCCGTCATGCCAGATTGTGTCGAAAGCTTTCTCCATGTCTAGGGTCATGACGGATGTAGTTTTGTTTAAATTGAAGTTTGTTGAAATTCTGTTTGTGAGCATGGCGAGTTGTGAGGTGGTGCTGTGGTTTGCTCGGAACCCAAATTGTTCCGGGATAATTGTGTCGTGTTCAAGGTCGTGCAATTTGAGCCTGTGTTGAATGAGTTTTTCTAATATTTTTGAGAGTGTTGGTAACAAACTGATTGGGCGGTAGCTGGTCGGAAGGTTTGCGGGTTTGCCTGGCTTTTGAATTGGGATGACGGTGGCGGTTTTCCATGAAGTGGGAAAGTATTGATTTTTGAGACAGGCATTTAAAATGTAATATATCTGAAGGATTGACTTTTTGGGGAATTTTTTGATGAGTGAAGCTCTTAAATTGTCTCTTCCGGCAGCTTTATTACGGAGTTTCCGTATCAGGAATTTAATTTCGGAAGGCGTAGTGAGGTGTTCTGGTGGCGTGGGGTTTATAGAATTTTTAATGTTGTTAATTGATTTGTTTACAAGTTCTTCTGTGATTTGATCTGAGGCGTAATTTGTTATGGAATGATGTTGTAAAAATGTTTCGGCAATTGCATTGGCCTTGTCGATGTTTGTGTTTATGCGTCCTGCTTGTGTGATTAGTGTTGAAAATTGAGGTTTAGTTTTGTTTTTAAGTGCTTTTGCTATTCGCCATGCTTTATTTATATTTTGAGGTGTGATGTCTGAGAGTGTTTTTGTCCAGTTGCTGTTTTTTATTTTTGATATGTCGTCGTTTATGGATTTTGTTAATTGGTTTATTTGTATTTTCAATGTTGGGTAGTGTAGTTTTTGATGTAGTTTTCTGAGTTTGTTTTTCCTTTTTATTTTGTGTAGGATTTCTGTTGGTAATTCGAGTTTGAATGGTGTTCTTGTTTTTAATTTTGTGTTGGCGTTGTAGATTTTGGTTACGTTGTCGGTAAATTTTGTGATTTCGTCGTCAATGTCTTTATTGGTGGTTATATTGGTGTTTAGCGTTAAATTGTGAAGTTGTATGGTAAAGTTAGTCCAGTTTGTTATGGTTTTTGGTAGGGGGGGGTAAATTGGTAATTTTATTGTCTTGATTGTAATAAGTACTGGTAAATGATCTGAGCTTAGTTTGTTGAGTGAGGTTACAGTCGTTTGTAGGTGTTTTGTCAGTGCGAAGTCGATTGTCGATGGTTTGTGGGTGGTATGATGTGGGTAGTGAGTAAAGTCGTTTTTTGGGTAGGCTATTTTTATGTTTTTATTTATTAGGTAGTTGTAGAGTTGTTGTCCGTTACGGTTTGTCGAGTTATTGTTCCAGTCGGGGTGTGTTGAGTTGAAGTCTCCGGCAATTATTACTTTGTCGGAGATGTTAAGTAATTCGTCAAGTTTGTTTGGGTCATGTTTGATGCTGGGTGATAGGTAATAATTTATAATAGTCAGTTCGTTGAAATTTATAATTTGAGTATCGGCATTTGTGGTGGTGTTGTCGATTGTCTGTGGGTCCAGTATGTTTTTGTAATAGGTAAGTAGTCCGCCTTGGGTTGTTTGTGGTTTATTGATGGCTGTGTAGTTCGGTAATTTCGTCGGGGCACGTTTGTTAAGTTTGGTCTCTTGTATCAGTATTATGTCGGGGTCCAGTTTGTTTGTCAGTGCATGTAGTTCGTTAAATTTAGGTGTCAGTCCGTCGGCGTTCCATGTTATGATTTTAAGGTTGTCAGTTGTTGTCTTAAACATCGTATTTTGCTGCAATATTGGCTAAGATTTGAATTTTTTGAAAGGTGTCAGTGACCCCCGCCAAGTTTGTTTTTATTTCACGAACTATTTGTATCATTTGATTGATATTTACAGTTTCATTTAATTCTCTTAGTTCTTTGAAAAGAGTTTGGATGTCACCTGAGCTTGCTTGGGGGGGGTCACTTCCACGGGTTAAATTTTGGGCGTATGTCACGTTTTGTACAGTCGGGGGTGCAAATTGTCTTGGTTGTTGATTTGGGGTCGGTAGAAGAGGAAAATTAGATAGGTTGCTATGGTAATTGAACTTTGGAGTTGACGGATTGTTTTGGTACGGGCGCTGGAAATTTGTACTCACCCTTTCCCGGTAAGCATGATAAGATGGGCAACTGGTATAATTGG
The DNA here is from genome assembly GCA_963170105.1 of Cantharis lateralis. Lineage (NCBI taxonomy): Eukaryota > Metazoa > Arthropoda > Insecta > Coleoptera > Cantharidae > Cantharis > Cantharis lateralis. The sequence continues at coordinate 28,673,948 of OY720628.1, forward strand.
CTGGATGCGCTTCTCCACAGTTGCAGCAGCGTACATCGTCGTCGGTCCTGTTCTTTCTTGGGCAGTCTTTGGTAAGGTGATTCTCCAGACATTTGACACATCTGGGCTGCATGTAGCAATTGGAGGAGCCGTGGCCAAAGTTTTGGCAACGGTGGCATTGGGTTCTTGTATTACGACGGATGTATTCTTCAAACTTCACCATTACATGGCCCAGGCTACGAATTTTTCTGATATCGGTGACTGTGGTTTCGGGACTGAATGTTACGAGGAATGAGCCGGTGGTATCCCCGAACTTATTGCGTAATTTAGTTACTGTAACTGGTACTATGTTGTATTCACTTGCGATTTGTGTTTTTACGTCGTCTTCCTCAGCATATGGGGATCCTCGCATTACCAACTTGGTGGTTTTGTCCTGCTTTAGCTGATAGCTGTAACCGCGAGTGGTATCGTCGGCAAATATTAATTTTTTCACGGCCCTATGGTCTTCGATTGTTTCGGTAAAGACCCATGTTTGGTTTCTAACATATTTTAGGAGGATTTTATTTTTGATAACCGGTGTGAGTTTTTCCATAAATGTCTTTGCTTGGCCGATCGGGGTTGTTAGTATTATTGGTGGTGGCTTTTCTTTTTTAGTATCAGCAATAATTTCGTTCGGGGTTTTCTTCTTTATTTGGGATCTTTGCACAGTTTGCCAGCCATCGCTGGGATTTGCTTGGAAAGTTGGGCGTCTTGGGGCAATTTCTGGGGCATTTATTAGTAACCCGAAGCTATTGTAAGTGGGCACGTTGGCAGCGTGCTCAACGATACCCTCCATCATAATTTCCTTGCACGGAATTAGGTCGGTTTTTTTAAATGTTTTTGTGTTATCAGCAGAATCGCTGTCACTTGCACTTGGTACGGGCGGATTTTTTCGTTTTTTCGACGATTTTGGGAGTTCCGTTGTTTCGGATAGATTCTTTAATCGGGCTTGGAAAGCAGGATCAATAAATTCGATTGCATAATTCGTTGGCAAATTAATTGCATCTTGGGATGTATTTTGAATTACGTTCTTGAGGTTTATTTTGGCGTAATTAGATTCCAAAATATTTATGTTATTTGGACCAATGGTAGGTCGATGGGCGGAGCCTATGTCCACAACGCTAATGCCTTTAGCATGGGGGGCGGAGCCTACGTCTACAACTCGCAGATTTGGTGGGCGGAGTCTACGTCCACAACTTGTTCTTATTGATTGTTAATCAATTAATTAGCGGCACTTTTCAAAAACACGACTGATCACTTTGACTAATGACTCACTAATATTATTACCAGGATAATTGTCTTTTGAAACGTTTATTGTTTTTTACTTTCACACAGGTTTTACTCACCAACGTTATTTTAACAAGGGATCACACAAAATGGTCTTTTGGGCGTCTGTATAGGGGTCGCTTTGTTTGATTCCTATAACTTGACGCCTCTTTTTATTATTTCCAAATTGTTGACGGGATTTTTGAATTAAGTGGGAAATGATGTGTTTTTTGGTTTTATCAATTTGTTAAATTATTATCATACATTTTTATTCTTTGTTACAAATTTTGCTAATTTTAATAGTGTTAATTTTATTGAGAGATTTATTATTGTTACATTTGAACATTTTATTTTATTATTTATTTAATTTATTCTAACCGTATGACTGATTGCGATTTGGCAATGCCATGTTGTAATTTTGACTTGTTTGAGTGCTACCTATGTTCAGACCATTACACCATTTCCCTAAATAAGATCAGACCATTTTTCACCGTGATCTGTATGGTGAGTCATTTTGTTGTTTGTTGTGTTCCACCCCGTTATGACTAGTTATGTTTTTTCCTCTTTAGTCCTGAGGATGAACGAATAAATCGTTCGAAACGTCGACAAAACAGATTATTTTTGTTTGATTTATCTATCCACACAACCTGAAATCCTTTAAGAGTTAAGAAGTTTTTGGATGAGAATTTTTTATTTATTATTCGTATTTTGTTAAAACTTAATTTATTTGTTTAGATTATTATTTTTTTAGGGAAAACAATTTTATTTTCATTTGGACTTAAGTAGAACTTAAGTAGACAAATATTTATATTCGAAGTGAAATTTATCAAAGTGTGTTCCACTTATATAGCGATACACTTGTGGAACACTCATATTGGATTTGTTCTATTAGCAAAAAAAATTAAAATTGTAAAATATTTAATTGCTACCTTTTTTATATGCTTAAGAGAATTTGGGAAATTCAAAAAAACGAATTGAACTCATTACTGAAATTAAGAAATTGCTTCTGGCTGAGGTAAATATTTAATTTAAATATTTTTTTGTAAATTATCATTGTAATACGTACTACTACATATTGCTATGCTCTGGAGTATAAATTTTTTTACAATTTTAAATTATCCAACCTCTTCTCCGGCAACATACACTTTTATATGAGCATGGACTCTTTTAAAGTTTTATTCTAAATAAATTTAATCAAATGGAAACGATAAACATGTGTTGCTTCGCACGTGGGTCCGTATTGTTATAAAATGTTCCCTGCTTTGGTAATGGTAGACTATGATTCACAGTTTGTAGAAATAACTACTTTAAAAAATTACACGGCAAGAACAATAATTTTATGCATTTAAAAAGTATATTTGCCAGACATGGTATTCCACAAAAGATGTCTGACAATGGGCCGTCGTTTAATTCAATAGAATATCAAAACTTTTGTACAAAATGGGACATCGATATAGATTTTTTGAATATCAGCCTCTCACATGGATTTACAAATGAATAAAATTCTTCTATCAAATTATTTTTTTCTATTTCTGCATTTGGGTTGGAAATTAATAATAAAGTTATTTTAGATAATTTACTTGGAATGCTTCCAGTTAAGAGAAGCATAATTATGTATAAATAATTGTAAAATTAGAATTTTCTTTTCTTATCCTGTTCAGAGATAAATTTGGTACTAAAGACTCTTCGCCACGAAAATAATTGTATTCAATTTTTTTTTTAAATAAATTAACCATTACGGCATTGTCTGAGTCGGTTCCGGGAATCTTTCCAACATCCGAGGCTGCTTTTTCTAGGTTGGTAACTACCTTAAATTTTAAGTGGGGCTAGACGGTGGGAAGGGGCTGCCTTCTCCGCGACAACGCCGTCATGCAGCTTGCGGGCATTCACAGCTGCCCGCCCACTGTTGATCCGGCTCGATCTTAGCAGAAACAGCGCCACCACGTGTAGGTACCGAGTCCGGTCTTGCCCTAAGGCCTGGTTGCGGTCCGACAGATAACCAGTCGTCCGTCCTCTTTGGACCACCCCCCAAATACCACCGCCGGTTTATGATAGCGGCGTGGCTCGGGTTCAGGTGGAGCAACTATGTTCGGCAATGCTGGTAACAGCCGTTGCGGTGGAGGCAGAGGCGCACAGTATGCATGCGATCCCCGTTAGTGCAGTAGTGTGGGCACTACGTAAGAGAGTCATAGTTACTCCAGCTGTTTACCCGCGCGGCGCAAAGAGCAAGCTGGCACCTGAAAATAAACTCAGAATTTTTAAATCAATCATCCCGCCAACCATGGCCTACGTAGCTCCGGCGTGGGCATGGCGGCAATGAACGCACCGTGGTTTGTAACAAACAGACAACTTCTCGCCGACACAAAAAGCATCACTCTCAAGGAGCTAAATAAAAACGCTGCGGAAAAACTTCACAAGTGCACTTAGATTAACAACAAATTAATAAACCACCTCGGAAAATACAATCCCAATGACTTCTGGAGATATGAAACACTCAAAAGCATCTATAAGAACGCCAAACTACCAACCTCGATCGGCAACATAACAAAAATTCGTCAAAGACAAAATCAAGTTTACCAGGCTCCCAGCCACGTCCAATAATTAAAGCTACAACCAACCAGACCACCGCCTCAGCAAACTGCGCTCGAGCCGGCCCCACTCAAGCTACCAACTTACTAACGCCACAAACAAACCACACCAACAAAAATTGTGATTACATACAGTGCAAAGATTACAAACAGACACGATAAAAACAACCATATAAAATTACGTCAGTGTAAATAAAAAACCTCCAAAACATCACAAAAAACTCCGCGCCGCGACCACCCCCTCTAAACTAAAAGTGAAGAAAGACAATCGCCCGGCATATATAAACAAATAAAGTGAATAGACACTTCGTCCGCCACACTTAAACAAAAGTGAAAAGTGAAATGACACTACGCTACTATAAACAAATGCCAGTGCAAATCATTTAATTAATAAATAACTGCACAAAGAACAAATAAATACCAAAAGAAAACACAATCCAACCACTGGAAATTTCAAGACTGCACCAACAAGTAAACAAAAACCGACCAACGGAAACTTAAACTTTCGCAAAAATCTCAAAACACATTTTCCCAGCTTTCTAAGCGCAATGTCAACAAACCAACCATCAGCTGAAGGAGATAAAGGTGCCGTAAAAACATCAAGTTACGTTTTTAAGTGGAGAGGGACAGGGGGAGTTCATCCAGTCATGGGTCATCATCAGTGCGGTCAGGGACAACTCGGCGCTGCTAACTCGGCGCCAGATAAACTCGGCGCCAGACCAACTCGGCGCCATACCAACTTAGCGCTAATTTAATAATGAAATATTTTCTATCAAAAAATTTTACGTATCGTTACCTTAGAGTTATACTAGTCTACGATATGTGCAACTGAGAACGTGAAAATGTAATTTATATTCATTACATAATATATACTCCTGTAAAACGATTCTTTTACAGCTTGTTTGTTGGAAGTACCACAAAGTTCAATGTAAAGATCATACATTTTTTAATATTTAAACAGGGCTGTAAATACAATCGGCGCGAATTGGCTCGACAATAATGGGACTCTACTGTAGGAAGGGATTCAATATGCTCTTTCACAAAATTTCTATCCTCCTCGGGTACCTTAAATTTCGAGTGTTTTCCTTGTGCAGGAACTTCAGGTATATTGGTATTATCATTTTTCAAATGAGCTGTAAATACAGGTGTTTGGCTTATACTTAAGGTGCCAAGATAAAACACCTTGCACACTTGAATTTGTTGGCTGCCGATTTTGAAATGATAATTAAAAGTATGTTTTCTTCTACTGTTTGTGTCATTTTTGTTTTTTCTGTGACGTTCAACGTTAAATTTTTTGGTAATTGCTAATATATTGTGGTGTAACCGATTGGTGATCGTGGCAGAATATAATATTATTTATTTTTCATTTAAGGTTTTGTTAATTTTTGCAAAAAAAAGGTTATCTTGTTCAATGTTGCAATTGACAGGTTTTTATTATGTTACTTTCCACACTTTCTTTAACACATTTTACTTGTGATTATGTTAAAAACAGGGAGGCTGAAAGTTTAGTTAGTGCCTGTGTGTAGAGATTTGAAGTTTTGGTTTTTAAAAGTTTGAAAGGAAAGAAGATAAGGTCCCAACCTTGTGGGGCGTGATAGGCGAATTGATTTTTAAGCGGTCCAAAAAAGTGAGATTTGGAGACGTTTGGTTCGATTTTTGAGTGATTTTCTTTTGAAAACGATTAATTTGGATTTCGTTAATGCCGGATCGACAATAGGCAGTTGAGCGTTTATACCACCAATTTGGTTAAAAAATTGAGAAAGAGATAAGAAAAAGAAAGGCGGACATTTTTACAACAATTTGATAAAGGAAAGAAAAATTTCAAATTTTGATGTGAGTTGGAAAATCTAACTTCAATTGATTAAGTATATGGGAACATCACAACGTGAAGATAATAGAGAAGGTTAGTGCACGTTATGAGGAACATTTTATATCATCTATGAACTTTTAATTTTTGTAAATTATAACCTGCTATTAAAAACACAATAAACATTAATGCAAATGAAATTGAAATTTAGAAAAAAAAGTTTTGTCTCTGTTAATAAATAAAATTTCAAATTCTAATGCAGAACATCTAGACACAAGTATACCTGCAGTACGTGAAATTTGTCACAAAAAATTGCTTCATTGAATAAAATCCTATTATTTTTTCATTTATTTTATGTCCCGTATTTTCATTCTGCCACTGATACCACGGAACCCACTCCGGAGATCTCTTGCTCTTCCGACTGGCGGTAGCTGGCCGGACCTTTTTAGGTTGAGAAGGACGTTGGCTTCAAAGCCAACTTTCCACAATAATATATAGCCTTTTTTCATGTGTTGATAAAGTGTAATATCGTTCAAAGATGTTTTGTCGTTCACCTGTTGTAATAAGTTTCTGGCAATTGTATAAACAGTTATCTTGCCAATTTTTCATGGTTTTCACTTGTTTTGCAGGCACTTTCTTGTTTCTAACCGATATATATTCTTGTCCAGCATCATGGGCCGCCTTTCTTTGGTTGCATTTCCAAGAGTCATGATTTCGTTGTTTTTTCCTTTTCAATGATTTGGGTACCTTGGATTCGTCAGTTGCAGTTGTTTGGGTTTCCTTTGTAGTATCTGCGACCGTTGTTTCAGGAGAAACATGCTCAGTCACATCACTACTGCAGTCACTCCAATCTTCATCAAAACCTGAAGGTTTATATTCCCTGTCTTTGTCAAAATCATATCCATCAGTGTTAAAAATGTCGGTTGAACAGCTTGGTGAATTTTCAGGTGCTCCTACATTTTTCAACATTTTACAGGCAGCCGTTAAAAGTCTTAGCACAAATCTGTCGGTTCCACACTAATCCTAACCTCACTTCTCGATTTTCACTAGATGTGGTATAAAATCTGTTTCTTTTTCAATATTTAGCATACGGTATTTATAATAATACACTTTTTGTCATAACATTCAATAGATTTTTCACAATATCAAACACAATTTACACCTTTTAACTCGTTTAATTTTACCACTACGTATAAACACAATATTCAACAAAATCAAGCAACAAGAATAACAAAGTTGCATGTAGCCCATCAGAAAAAAATTACAGCGTTACAAAGTTGCATGTGTCACCACCATATGTTGCATTAAAATCTTAGTTTCATCTTCATACAACTATGCAATTATATCTGTATTGATCAATGGATGTACGATACAACCTTGTTATTTTGTGAAAACAAAGATTAAGTTATATACGACATTATAACATTAACTCTAAGGTAAACGGTATGTAAGAATATTTTTAGATTGGTTTTTATTATTCTGATTATTAGAATTACCACACTCTCTTATATACCAGTTGATCCGCTGCTCCGTTGATACGCTGATTCGTCGATACGTTGATGACCCAAAATGCGGGAGTAACAGAGGGGGGTAAGGAAAAAGTTAAAATATTGTATACCCAAAAGTTTTTCAATAAAAAGAATAACGTGTGGACCAAAAATAAATAGCTGATAACTTATGTTACGAAATTAGTTTGGCGCCGAGTTGGCAGCGCCGAGTCGGTCGGTCGGCGCCGACTTGGCGGTGCCGGGTTGTCCCATCCCGTCATCAGTGAGTAATTAGTGCAGGGATAAGACGTATTTTGTGTTAGTGCCGCGAATTGTGAACATATCCAAAACTTGGCAGCGATCTGCTGACGGATACCCAAACTGCGGTTCGCGCCGAGTTTCGTGAGCTATTCGAAAGTTGCGCGCCCGTTATCCCATTGAGGGGATAGTGGGTCCAAAGGGAGGCTGAAGACCGGAATAGAGAACGATTATCCTGTGGTGGCGGCCACTTGATTTGACCGTTCCACCCAACCGGGAAAGGTCATTGACCTCTCTCCGCGAGGGCCACAAGTCGACAGTCTGCCAGGGGACCTGGTCCCAAGCCCGCACTTAACACCTACACGCGGTGGTGCTGTCTTTAACTAAGTTAAGGCGGAGCGAGAACGGGCGACGAACGAGACCCTTGACCTGGTTAAACGAAGAGTACTATCTAGGCCGCTTCGACATGGTAATTTCCTGCTTGCAGCAATCCATGACGACGACCTGATCCTGAAGCGATATGGGCCCTCGCCCCGGCTATTTCCTGCTTGCAGCAAACCGGGGCGTAGCCCTACTCTCCGTTTAAATCAGGACCAATCATGTGCGATACCGTTCGTCGTTATCGTGTTTCAGGGTAATAGGTAAGTCCCCACAGGATGGCTGGTATCCTATCCACCGCGGAGTTGGCAGGTTCCGAGACCTGTCCGCCGAGCGACGACGGTGAAGATCCGATCCGTGTGCGTGCGACTTTACCCGCCTCAATAGAGGAAAGGTGACGGGAGCTGCTGGAACTCTGAGGGCCTGGCACGAGCAGAGTGTGAGGGGACCGCAAAGTGTAAGAAGTTAATAGGGCGTCCTGTACTACCCTCATCCTATCTACCCTGGTAATAGTTGATTGTTAACCTATTATATCGGAGCGGTTTAGAGACCCGATCACGGTGTGGGCCTGCCTCATAAGTAAGTCGGATGGGGCCGAAAGTGAGGTGGGTACGTCATCGACCCCACCAAAGGGGAGAAAACCCCGCGGTAAACCGCTAATCCTACGGTCAGCGTGCCTATGGGATGAATGGTCGGGGGTGTTATTACTCGATCTTAAGCGTATAACTCGGGCATGTTTGTGGCCAGTGTCCGTTTTAAGACTAAGTCCACTTACCCGGTGCCAGTGATGCGCTGGGAACGACCGTTTATGAATCACTATTACTCGTGGGAACAAGTATGGTTAAAGATTTTATAAACACAAACGACGGCGCAGTGGTGGGCGCGGCCGAAGGCGATCTTGGTGTCGATGGAGGCAAAAACAGAATCGACGGGAACAGCCCTCGGGCTGCAACCGAAGATGTGGTGCATGAGGGCGGTCTTACCGCCAATGTCAGAATTCTGAATGTCGCCGTGCTCCGGCCCGACGGCAGGAAGTCTTCTGAAGAGAGAGAGGGCGCGACTAGTCCGCGCCCCACAAGGGAGCAATGGAGCCAAACCGACCCTAACAAGTCGGTCGAACTCTCGGAGCTCCGAAGTGTCACGAAGTCGCTATCGGAGTACGTAAATTCGAAGGACAGGCGTATGAGTAGGGCAGAGGCTTCCGTTATCTGTGACAAGATGATGGAGACCGAAGACTTGCTCTTGCGACTGCTCCTAGAGAATAAGGCGTTAAAGGAGCGACTTGCGGTCACTAAAGAGAGGGCGGCTCCGGTGGTAATGCCTATAGCGGAGATTGCGTCGACAAGACCCACGCCGGCAGAACCATCGAGAACCGTCGCCAAGAAGCCTGTGGTCTTCAAGACCAAAGGCACCAAAGCCAAATCCCTTGTCTTAAAACCTCCGAGTAAAGCCGGAGCGTTAGTACCTCCGAGTAAAGCCGGAGCGTCCACACGACCGAGTAACGCCGGTACGTCTAAACCTCCGAGTAACGCCGGAGTGTCAGCACCTCCGAGTAATGCCAAGAGAGGCAAGCGGGGCGGTAAGAACCGACCCACAGTAGCGAAGCCCAAAGACGCTACAATAGCCATCAAACCCTCGGGGGAGATGACTGTGGCGGACTGTCGGGCAGCGCTTGAAAGGATAGTGGACACCGACTTAGACATTCGTGTTGTCGACGGTCGCTACCAAGAAGGGCCTACTGGTGCGACTGCCAACCGTATCAGAGGCGAAAACGCTGAAGAGCCATCTAGAGGAGAACCGGATGGGCCTTGTTGCTGAGGACCTAAAGGAGCCCGAACGAAAGTTCTGCCTCTTTGACGTCCCCCAAGATGTCCAGAACGGCTCAATCCTGGACGGCCTCTTCAGGCGTTTGAAGAAAGGGCAGCTTGATCGAACCGAGTTCGACAAAAGTGCGACGATCTCGCAAAGGGGCACAAAAGCCACGGCTAATGCTGTCCTCAGCGTGAGAGGCGCAATTGCACAACTGATCCCGGAAACGGTGTACGTGGGCCTACGATCCTTTAAGTGTAAAGAGATCGTAGATGTCCTACGATGCTACCGGTGCTTCATGTTCGGACACTTATCCAAGCATTGCAAGGATAAGGAAGGCACGAACCGCTGTCGCAAATGCGGGGTCATTGGGCATAGAGAGAGGAACTGTTCCGCAGTGGTGGCGGACTGTTTCGTGTGTAAGGCAGCTGGGCAATCGGGAAGTCACTCGGCGACATCTAAATGGTGTCCCGAGTACTTAAAAAGGGCCCGAACTCATTCGACCACGCGGACCTAAGGATCGCGCAGGTCAATTACCAGCGGTCCAGTCGAGTTACGGCTCATATGACAGACTGGGCCGCACAGAATAAGGTCGACGTACTCTTGGTTCAGGAACCGTACGTCGACAGTAGAACGGGGCAACTTCGGGGGTTTCCGGGAAAACTCCGCACATACGCTGCGCTTAATGCTTGGGCTGCAGTGGCGGTCTTCGACCCGGCCCTCACGTGCCTAGAAATAGTCGCACTTAACGATGCGTACCGCTCTATGGTCCAAATACGCAGCCCTGAGTTTGGCGACATGTATGTCGTGAGCGCGTACGGGAAGATCAGGAAAAAGTACAAGTGACGTGCGACTGGCTAGACAGGGCGCAAAATATAGCCGGTCCAAAACCACTATTTGTGGGGATGGATGCCAACGCCCAATCGGACGCTTGGCATAGTAAAACCATACGACCGAGCGACAACTCTGCTCGCCGTGGAAATGTTTTCGCTGAATATATTGCCCTCTCCAATCTGACAGTCCTCAACACACCCAGTGAGATCTCGTCCTTCGAGGGCGGGGTGGGAGTGGGGGGCCAGGGGAAGTCGGACATTGACGTCTCCTTAGGCAACGATGGTCTTGACTCTTTCCGCGTCAGTTGGAAGCTAGTGAGAGATGGCGTAAGTGATCACAACCCCATAATAGTTGACTTGGTGCGTACTAGAGGCGGGAAACGAGCGCATGATGCAGAGAATGGGGGGGAACCCCCAAGGTTCCTGACAAAGGGCACCGATTGGCTCGAGTACACACGTGTACTCGAACATGAGGCTTCCCAGGACGTTAGTCCAGGCGAATACCGGGATCTTCCGATCGACGTGAAAATCGAGAAGTTGAACCTATGGATTCAAGCGGCTAACGCTAAAATCCTGAAGCCACAACGAGCGCCGGCCCGAGCCCGAGTATCTTGGTTTAACCAGGAACTGAGAGAGCTGAGGTCTGAAGTGCGCACCGCCAGAAAGCGGTTACAGAGAGCCCGCCGTTCCCAACGGCACGATACCCCGGTCCTAGATGTGGCTTACTCAACGCTCCTCAAATCCTATATGGATAAGATTAGCGAAGTCAAGAACGCGGATTGGCGACAATTCGTAGAGACGAGAGGCAACCAGGAACCCTGGGGTACCGTCTACAAGATTTGTAGGGGGAAAAGAGGTGGTTCCTACGAAATCGCCGCCATTCGGCACACAACCCCAACGGGGGAAGTAGTGGATGCGACGACGTGGGAAGAAAGTGTGAAGTTACTGCTAGACAGTTTCTTCCTTGATGGAGAAGGGGGCCAGGTACCCGACAATGCTAATATGGACCGCGCTCCTCCACTCAGTACAGAAGAGCTCGACTATGCTTTTAGCAAAGTCCGAGTGGGAAAGGCGCCAGGTCTGGATTCTATCCAGCCAATAATGGCAAAGAAGGCGTGGGTTGCCATTCCGGAATACATCCAGTTGTTAATGAATGACTGTTTGCAGAAAGGGTGCTTCCCCGCGGTTTGGAAGATTGCTAAGTTAGTAATTATTCTGAAGTCACCGGATAAGCTGCGCTACGAAGCGACGTCTTATCGTCTAATATCTCTCCTACCTGTCTTGGCGAAGGTATTGGAGCGGACGATGGTTGGAAGGCTTACCAAGTTCGTTGGTGACAGAATGAATAAAAGCCAATTTGGTTTTGTTCAAGGAAGGAGTACGGAGGATGCGTGGCACCAGTTAGTATCGTACGTCAACGACACCACTGATAGTTATGCTCTGGGTCTATTTATAGACTTCAAAGGTGCGTTTGACGGGTTACTCTGGTCCAAGATAGTAGAGAAAGTTTATGCTTCCCGGTGTCAGGAAGCTAAACTGTGGGCAAACTACTTCGAAAACCGCGAAGTAGTCGTTATGGATAACGCCGGAGTGGTGATCCGGCGAGCGGTAAAAAGAGGATGTTCCCAGGGGTCAATAGTGGGACCATTTGTTTGGATCCTTCTAATGAGTGATTTGCTAGACACACTAAAGAGGGCAAGAGTAGACCTCGCAGGGTAACCGCTGCCTCACATCAAACCAGCAAAGGGAGAAAAGGGCCGTACAAAATTGTTTTAAAGCGGCCTCCAATTCAAAGAAGGGTAGGCAAAACCCTGAAAAGACTAAGAAACCAAGTCAAACTCTAAACTCAGTAATAAGTAGGCGCCAAAATATTTCGTCACTAACGGTCGTTTGCTGGATTGCTAACGGTCTCTAAGGCCAAAAAATCCAATTTCTGAAATTTTTGCGGTGCCATGACATCGACATCGCTCTGGTGAACGAAACACATCTGAAGCCGACCCATAAATCCGAGATTCCATGCTACTCGCTTTATAGGAACGATAGATTGTGGGGTCCTTGCCTTCCTGACCCTTCAGACCCGATGAGGAAATGAATCGCAGACTAAACACGTTAATAGACCAATTTCTGTTTAACAAATAAAATTCTCATCCAAAAAATTGATTGTTGATGTAACATTCGTTGTTACAAATTTTGTTAATTTAACAGTGTTAATTTTTGAGAAATTTATTATTGTTACATTTGAACATTTTTATTTCATTATTTATTTAATTTATTTTAATTACTATTATGACTGATTGCGATTTTATGTTACCGACTTGTTTGAGTGTCACCATTTTTCCGACCATTACATCATTTTCCTGAATAAGATCAGACCAATTTCCGCCGTGATCTGTGTGTCCTGAAGATGAACAAATAAATCGTTCGAAACGTCGACACAGCAGATTTTTGTTGTTTGATTTAATTCACTCTACCTGAAATCCTTTGTTAGTTAATTACTGTTCATTAATCCAGTAACTCCGATAAGTTAGAACGAAATCAATCATACTATCCGGAAATTTCAGATATAGAAGGCACCGGGGCCTTGTATGATTTCAAATTGGATGATCAAGGAATTCCAAAAGAAGGTGACAGTGGAAAGTGGCCTACGTTGTCATACTATCAAATCCGAAACAAAACCTGAGAAAGCCGAAATCATACCGACCTATCAGTCCGCTACCGTGTCTAGGGAAACTCGTTCAAAACAAAGAAATCTAAAGGTCCGTTAGATATTTTATTTTGTTATAAATATTTTACTGTATATAATATGTATTCTTTAGGAAACACTTAGTCAGGAAAACGAAGATATTGAATACATTCCACATGTTGAAGTAGACTCTTCGTTATTAAATACTTCTTTTAGAAATAAAAGAAAACGAGACATCGAAGAGTCTGACATAATCATAACAGAAAAAGCTGTGAACCTCGTGTGACCTCGTTTTAAGTACTTTAGTTTAATATTGGTTTATTATCGTAAATTCGTAATAAAAGTATTTTCTAAAAATTAAATTATTAAATACAAATATATTGCTGACCTACTGAAGTTTAACTGAAAAATAAAATTACATTCCCAAAAATAATGAACCTTAAAAAATAATAACTTTCCAATAAAATGTGAGTAGCGATAACTATTCAGCTGATATACAGCTCTCCAAATGCAGCGATATAATATAATTTAAATTTTGCGTCGTATGAAAATTTGCAGATAAAATTCATAGAAATTATTGCAAATCCAACCAATTATAAAATTTTAAAATATATATAATTAAATTGCACTTAACTGAATTATTGCTTTAGCAGAAATAATCTCGAATTTTCAAACGAATCCTGTCAGACACTACGATGAAGCAAAGAAATATTGAATGGTTTCCAAAATTGAGCAACTTAATTGCATCTGTGGCAAACACACAATTCTTCCCAAAATGAATGTTCTTTTCGAAGAAGCACAACACAATTCAGAAAATTTTTGAATTTTTCACTTTCCTCGGAATCTTTTACCTCCTTTCCACTTTGTCGAACTTTATCAACTGCTATCATTCTCGCAGTCGCGCAAACGCCTTATTCGAAAATATTTACTAAATAAAAGTACCAGACATCGTCAGAAAGTAATATGATGAATTTAAAAAGTCAAAAACAATAAAATTGAAACAAAATTGATGACCAATTATTTCCTGCCCCGGAAATAACGCAGAAGAAACAAAACATTTCCAAACCAAATAAACTTAAGTATAAACTACTGCAGGGATGAATCCTATCCGACAAAACCAGATTTTTGTTGTTGTTTCACACATGACAATATTTTCGGGTCACCATATCTCCCAAACAGAAGATCGAATCTTGATGCGCTTTCTTTAAATGATCGAGATTTTTTTTAGCTGTGTATCATCACTGATCCTCAAAAAATCAAATAAAACCATCAAAAACGATATTACGTGTTCCGTAACACATGACTACGTCACAACATTCTAAATTTCACAATTATGACTTAGATTTTGACATCGTATCTCTGGAAATGTCTAACCGATTCAGATAAAATTTGGTATAATAATGATTGGAGGTATTGCGACGGAAGTGACGACAATTTTTTGTATCGCTTTGCAAAAGTAAGTTTAAAAGTAGCCATGTTTCGCGTATTTTTGAAATTCTCATGCATTTTCAAAGCTCCAAACTTGATTATTTTTTAAATGAAATTTTCAAGTTAACAAATATTTGATTGTGTTCATCCGTAATCGTAAGCCAGTCGTAAGCAAACACATAGTGTAAACAGAAAACCAGCATAACCGCAAAAGGTAAAACTCATGCGAGAAAATTACTTTGAAAATATGAATTTTTAAATACTTATTCAAAACGGAACGTTTATAAGAAAAGCATACATTTTTTGTTCCACAAATTTTTAGTTTTTCAAAGTAAAAAATCAAAATAAAAATTATATCTTGTCATAGTAAATTAAAGACTCTTGCGTTTAATACAAGTTCCATTATGATATCTTATCAGGATCGTACAGGCATTCCGTAAATAGATTCATATTTTGAGTACAAATTGCGGCTAAACTAATTTTTCTAGAATTTATTTTTATAAACATATATTATCTAAAATATGTAGTTCTACAAGAATATTATAATAAATACACTGTATTACAATTTTTTTGCACAAAATCTAAACCTACGGAACAGCCTTAAGGGGGGAAAACAGTTTAGATGATGCAAGAAAACGAATTTTTTTTCATAAATTTTTAGTAAAACTATTCAAGAATAAGTTCCAAAATGTAGCATGGCGAATGTCATTTTTTATCGCCAATTGAATTTTTCAAATTCTTAAATGTTACATTTTATTTTCCATCGCCCTGTAAGGACAAATTTTTAAGAGTTGATAATAAATTTATAAGCATGCGGCTTTTATCATACATTTATGATAGTGTGTGGAAAAGACTAAATTTTTGAAACATCATAAAATAATTTAAATTTAAACGTTGATTGTGTTTTATGCAGCTTGCGTGGAGAATTTTTGTTATACACCTGCAATCGGACAAAACGTGGTTTTTCTTTTCCTTCTTTTGGTATACGCATTTTTTGGTAACCACTGGTTGTAGAACAGAACCGTTGTAAGACCGTATCATAACTTCCTTAACAATTTCTTAAACAATTTGCATTAACCCTTTAACTGCGGCTGTCGTCAATAGACGACGACACGAAACTTTCCTGAGATGCGGCTGTCGTCAATGTGCGATTTGATTAATTATTCCGGGAACAAGGATTATTTATTAACTTATTTTATCCAGACGCGTCAATAAAGCAATTGTTTAGAATGTTTATGTTTTGGTTGTTATGTTTGAATGCCAGATTTATTTGGGAGCATAAGAAATGCTTGTTTAGTCGAAATATTTGGTGTATAGATGAATTTTGTAGTTTATTTATATTTTTTATTTGCACAATTGTACTATCGAAAATGGATTTACCGTCAACATCTTGTGTTACTCGCTGTTCAAAGCGTTCAAGAACAGAATTAAGCGACAATGATATACTATCCAGCGATGAAGAAGAAATTCTTGCTCTTAGTGACCTGGATAGTGCAAGTGATGGTAGTGAAAGAGACAATGACTCAAATAGTGATAGTGGTGATGAAACTGTTGTAGGAGATTTACGTTGGCAAAATTGCGATATTTTTAATCCAAAAATGTACCATTTTGACGATCAAACTTCTGGCATCTCAGCAGCGTTTGAAATAGAAAATGAAGATAACGAGTACGAGTACTTTGTAAAATTGATGAAACTAATAGATACCACGAGGACAGTACCGAAAACGATCCTGCTCCAAAGAGAAAATCATAGGTGTCCACTAATGTGTACGAAATGTATAGTTGTTTAGCAATAATTTTGTCGATGCCACATATGAAGAAACATAAAATTGCGGATTATTGGTCAACAGATCCCATAATTGCCAATAATTTTATTAGCAAATAATACATGACAAGAGACAGATTTACACAATTGTTGCGTTATATACATTTTGCAGATAATAGCAATCCTCCGCCACCGGACAACAATGATAAATTATGGAAAATACGCACGGTATTTGAAGAATGGAATAGAAAATGTTCAACATTTTTCCATCCTTTTGAAAAGCTGGTCATCGATGAATCCCTGATATTGTTCAAAGGCAGGTTGCACTTCAAACAATTTATCCCATCCAAGAGGCATCGATTCCGAATTAATATATTTGTTTTGTGTGATTGTGAGACAGGAATTGTTCTGAAGTTGTTGGTGTACACCGGATCTGAAATTGACATTCCTCTAAATCAGAGGTGTCCAAACTACGGCCCGCGGGCCAAACCCGGCCCGGCAGGCGATTTTATCCGGCCCGCCAAGGAAGAAACTCTCCAGGAAAAAACTCAGTTCCACCATTCCCATTAAAAATTGCATGAAATAATTTTATAATAATATAATTTAGACATGTTTGTTTAGTATTGTTATATCTGTAATTTACTATAAAAAATAAAATTCAATGCTGCTTTACTTGTAATAAGGTTTTTTAATTCACATATTTACAATGCTTGGCCCCCGCTAATGAATTTAAATACCAAACTGGCCCTCGCAGCAAAAAGTTTGGACGCCTCTGCTCTAAATGATCCGTTAGGTGTTTCAGGTGCGGTAATAAAAAAACTAATGGTGGATTATGAACAAAAAGGGCATCTGTTATATACAGATACAGTACAGTCTCGGTAATCCGAACTAATAGAAACCTGGCCTCATTCGGATTACAGAGAAGTTCAGATTACTGGATATAAAGTTAAAAACGAAATTTTTAAATTAATTTTTAGTTTAGAAATAAACAAACCTCGGATTGTAAATGGTATGCTAACATACCAAAAAATATTTTAAAAAATTAAGTAATTTTTATTGAAAAAAGTAGAAGTGACCCAAAGGTAAAACCTGGTGACCTTTCAAGACCTAACGATTACATATTTTTTTTTTATCAAACTTTTATAAGATGCTAACTTCACGGAGGTCACACATAATATAAATATTTGTAGTAATTATGCATTGCATTAGATACATATTTTTCATCCTATCCTTTCTTCTGCAATCCGAACATTTTTCTATAGTCCGCACATTTTATTAGTTGTGTTCGGATTATAACTATTTGTGCTGACTACTGAGTTTTTCTTCTTTTGTTCGGATTACTGGATGGTCGGATTATGGTGTGTTCGGATTACCGAGACTGCACTGTAATTGGTATACTAGCCCTAAACTGGCAATTTACCTGGATCAGCAGAATACAGAAAAGTTGTTGGAGGTTTATCTATGTGGTATGACCTTTTGTTATACCTGTTGTCGGCGGGTTATATCACAGACAAGTTGTCGGAGTTTTATCCATGACTGAAGAAATCGGGCATTAATGTGTTATATATATTATAATTATATGTATCAAGGAGGTAGCGGAACAACAAGCTTAGAAGGACTAATTTTCTTAGCGAACGTATTTTTTATATAATATATAATTGGAATTATTATATTAAAGGAGGAAGGTAAAAACCCCGCTTTCCCTTCTAATGTTGCCATTCTTTTCTACATAAATCATCACATATAGATAAGAACTGAATGTATCAGCATTTGTACAACTTTTCTTCATTTTTTTGTTTGGCGTTCAGACAGACGCATTTGAAAATATATTCTAGTAGCTAAAGGGTTTTAAACAAACTTTTTCTTTAAATTTTTGTTTTCTATTTTGAGTTTAAAGTAATTTCTGGCGCCTGGCAGTATTCTTCTAAAAAATCTCAATTTGTTCTATGGGCGTGGATGTCGGAGCACCAAGCAATGTGCCTAAATTGCATCTTATTGTTTAGAAAGAAATTCTTCAGATATATGTGAAGATTTATCAAGAGATGACCTCCTAGAAAGAAGTTTAGTTTTAACTCCAGAGGACCTACAAGCTGGAAACGATACTGAAAACTGTGGCATTCAAACTGTACGCAAACCGCAAAGTGTGATGGCGACTTACGATGGGTTTTTTGAATAGTATTTTAAATAAATTTTATTAATTCCTTCCTTGTCAAAAAAAAATCATGACAATCAGTAAAAAACCGTACTTCTAAACTGTTTCCCTCCTTTCCAATTAATAAAGATATTACCAGTAGGTAGGCAACCCAATATACACCGTTATAAAATTATTCTTTATTAAACCTTAATAGATTACACAACACCTTAACTTAGGATTATTTCTCAAATTTATAGCAGAAACATACAAATAATGATTTTGTCGAGTGCATAAAAGTAAACCAAACCTAACTTGATGCAAAGCTTCTCAGCAAGTATTTGACACGTTTAGATCTGTTGGGATCATAATAACTACAAAACGCAGTTTATTCATCTAACTGAGTATTTCAAAATGTATTTTTGTCTACCTAATTAATTAATTTTGCCGTGTGTGGTAAAAATAGAAACCAAGCGAAACACTAATACCTGTCAAGGGCATCGCCAAATTCGTCGGCAAATCTGAGTTCGCCAGCGCTGTAGCTAGGGTGGACCGGGCGCAGTGGTTGGAAATCTTTCCTTTGATGCCCGCCGCCACAGCGGCCTCCCGAGGGGAGGGAAGTTGTAGGAGGTGGTAGAGGGGGGGTAGGCTGTATAGGTTCAGGCGTAGGGGCGGGTCCGACATCTGGCCGAACGGAGGCGATGATCTCCTGGTGCTTCTTCGGTTGCATCTGGATGTACGATATTAAAGCTGATACCGAGGTGTGACCTAAAAAAAGAGAAAAAGTGATAAGTAAAAGAAGACACTAAGGGGAACATATATACCTGTCAGGGGCATCGCCAAATTTGTTGGCAAATCGGAGTTCGCCAGCGCTGTTGCGAGGGTGGACCGGGCGCAGTGGTTTGAAATCTTCCCTTTTATGCCCGCCGCCACAGCGGCCTCCCTATACCACAGCCCCTAGGTGTTGTGGCCCACTGGTGACTTCGTATACCAAGGGGCTTTTCCCAGACGCCAAGATTGATTGATATTCAGGAACATTCTGTCTGGTGGGCGTTGGGCGGCCATTGTCCGGAATAAGGTAACAGGGCATAAGTCCGGACGCTGTGGAAATGCTGCCAACCATTTGTCGGCAGCCAAAGGGCGGGCACCACCTCCGGTCTTACTGAAGACCGGGTTGTAGACAATTCGCCCGGTTTTCACCCCGCAGTTGTCCACTTCGTCCACGAAGTGGCTGAATTTCGCGCTGGCGGCTTCGTTCCCACGCCAACCGAGCTCCTTGGATGCCACCAAGAAAAACCGCTTTTGGACCCCGTCTGGAGTGTCCGCCGCATACTGCTCCACCATTCTCGTGTGTTGAGATATGGTGAGCGCGACGGCACTGGTGGTTTGTTTGGTCGGGTCCGCTTGAAGCAGTTTTCTCTTGGCATCCCTGGCCAATCGCGCGTCGTAAAACTCGGGGTCTTCAAACGGGTTGAAGCGTATGCCGTAGTCTGAAAAAAAATTATTAGATAAAACATAATAGGGAGAGGAGGAATAAATTACCTTTAAAGAAGCGTACCCGCAAGTCCTTGGCGGCGTTATTCCACAGCGACTTCAGGACGCCCTCCTAATATTCGCCACCGTCTTGCTTACGCATGTTGAGGGCAAAACTCCTCAACACGCGGGCGATGTCGGCGACGGTGCTTGTGGCGTCCAAAGTGAAGCCGCTAGCCGCCAAGAACGCTTCAAAGCCACGGCGCCGGCTGGCGGAACCCCATCTGGTGTGACGGGATTTTGTCGATTCCACCAGGCGGTCGGCTTCATCCCACGAAAGGTTGCCAAAACGCGATGGCCCGGCGATGGCAGTGGAGGGAGCTTCGGTGGTGGTGGTGGTGGTTGCGGTGGTGGTGAGTGCTGCGGCGGGGGTGGTAGCTGCGGCGGTGGTAGTGGTGGCGGTCGGCCTGCCAGAAGTGCGCACCGCTCCAGGCACCCATCCCGAGGGGGCAGGTTGGGAAGAGTCGAGGGCGGCGGCGGCACCTGACAGAGGGCGGCAGGAAGGAGTGCGATGTGATGGCCCGCCTTTAGCTGGGCTAAAGAAAAAAGTACGATTAAAGAATTTTAAAAAAGTGATAAATATAGTGGCAAAAGCCATGACGAGAAGTAAAAAAACATACCAATATCGCGGTCAACGGCGGCGATAGCCAACGCCGAAAAGTCGTCCAACGCGTCGGCGGCCGGTAGGTTTGAAATTTTCGAAGCTAAAGAAAAAAGGACGATTAAACAAAATAAAAAAGAATAATAAATTAGTGGTAAAAGCCATACGGAGAAGGTAGAAAACTTACTAATATCGCGGTCCACGGCGGCGAGCGTGCTGGCGGTGAACGCAGATGGAACAGGCGAAGGCGTTCCCAAGGGTCGTGGAGAGGCTACAGAAAAAACAAAGAAAAAATAAATTTTGGAAATTAAAATAAACGGCAAATAACATACCGGCGGCGGCCATAAGGCGGTCCTTATCGGGCCCGTCCCGCAGTAGCGTCCGCAGACAGGACGCGGAAACTGGAAAGGCGAAAATAAAATTAAAAAAGCAAAAAAACAGGTAAAGCGGTAACACGTACCCAAGCCCGTGGCGTCGGCACGAGGAGCGGTGGTCGCAATCGAATCCGCCGCAATTGCTTCATCTAAAATGAAAAGCAACAAAAGGTAAACATGCCGCGACGAAATAAAAAGAAAATACCCACCCAAGAGGCGATTGGCGGCTCTCAGTAAAAGAGCAAATGAATACCCTAAACAGAAAATAATTTCACTTAGCAAATATAAAATGATTAAGAACGGATTTCCCATATGGAAACTAAATTAAAAGTCAGAGCGGAATTGCAAAATAAAGTACTCACCTGTAGGTTAACAGGAAGACACTCACAACACAAAAAGTCACAAAAAATGTACAAAATGGATAAACACAAAAAACAAACAAGAACGCCGATGATAATACCAATAAAATAAAAGAAAACTAAGCAAAAACTGAAGCAATAGATGAATGACTGAAATGTTTACGAAAATACAAAAAAACACACGCTGGATCTCACCACAAAAGCAAAAAACACAAAAACCAAAAAACGCCGAGGCACAACACAAAAGAACGAAGGACAAAGCCGTACTGATTAAAATGCAAGCTGCAATTACCGCGGACACCTACGATCAAACGGACGATGCGAGGAGTAGGGCGGTAGATTGTACAGCAGTCGCTATACAAAGTACCATAAAATTTAAGAAAATTGCAACTAAATTTAGATCGAAAAAATGATAATGCCTAATCACCGATAAAACGTATAGTCCGGGAGGCAGCGTTGCAAATGACATGACCATTTCATCCCTCATGATTTCTATTGGAAATATTTTTTCTTGAGCAATTATTTAAAGATCCAAGCGTCAGCTACTCCAATTGCGGTGGAGCTCGCTATGACGAAATTAGAAACATGTCAAAAAAAAATTTTTTTTAAATCATTTCAATACTCTTGAAAATTTGTCAATCTTGAGTTTAAATAGTATTAAAAATAAAGATAATCGTCAGCTGCACAGAAAACGGTGGATTATACGTCAGCTACCCCTATAAACCGGTAATAAAAGTGGGGGTATAAAATCATTTCATCCCTTACCAAATTTTTCTTACGTGTTTATTATGTAATTGAAATAATGAAAACAAAAATCAGCTGACCTTCCAGCGGGGGAAAAACCGTCAGCTCGACGGTTAAAGCTGTTTAGCGCGCATACAATTTCAGCGTTGAATAATTCAAAGAGCGGTCTGACTGACGATCTTACCCCCATTATACCATCAGCTGACCATCATTTTTAGTAAATACAGGCTCTAAACTATTAAGTATCAAAATTTCGAATAGAATAAAATTAATTTAACCCAGATTTCACGGGTTCAAAGAAACACAAGTACCGCGAAATGAAATCTTAAAGCAAACATTCACATTTAACCCGATCAATCTAGGAATTTTATCTTGAATAAATGAAGTATGAAATTTTTTGACGCAGTTAGGTTCCAATGATGGAATAGCATTTAAAATCACAGTTTTAGACCAAAATTTGATATGGCCTGTGCCCGGAATTTTGGATTTTGTGTTTTGTCGATTTGCAGGCCTATTTTTCATTTATAGGTAAAAATGATGATAACCTAATTTATAGAGAATTAAATTCTCTTCCTCTTTTATGTGGACAATTTTATTGTAAAATAATTATTTATTGCTAATAATATGCAAAAGTGTGAAAAATTAGCAGATTGGCTCAGTATTTTCAACTTTTGGACCATTTTTATTAAAAATAAGTGACATATTCAAATGACAATACTGTAGAGGACTAAATTCTCTGCAACTTTCGTAGAAACAAGTTTTTCGTACGACGAATGGATCACGGCCGGGAACACGTTCAACACAGATGAATGGTGGAAGTGACTCAACGGACTCAACTCATTTCTATTTCCGACCGTAAAGGTAGAGTTTTCGTCGCGTTTAATTTTACGTGGTTTATGCCCCTTTCCTTATCAGAGGAAATTTCTTCACTGCCCAATGATTTTTTACATATACAGTGGCCATAGAAAGTACTCGTACACTCCTATATTAGCAATGTAAATTGTACCATTTTTTTCATATAAAAATCGATATTACAGCAAAACTTTTTATACATTTTTTGTTGAAAATTTCATTGCCTTCAATTTTGTTTTTATATATTTTCCTATTTTGTCTCGCTGTTTCTGACTGACAGCGACTTAAACATTACTCTGTAAAATTCAAAAATTATTGTCATCTATATCTCGGAAACGGTGCAAGGAAATAAAAAAATGAATAGGAATGTTTTTCTTGTCAATTTTATTCTCTACATTTTTCTTCATATACATATTTCCGTTTTATCGAACCGTTTACGAGATACAGATGACAATATTTTTTGCATTTTATAGAGGCTTATTTATATCGCTGTCAGTCAGAAACAGCACGACAAAATAGAAAAATGTATAGAAATAAAATTGAAGGCAATGAAATTTGCAATAAAAAATGTCTGAAAAGTTTTGCTGTAAAATCGATTTTTATATGACAAAAAAGGTCAAAAGGTACAATTTATATTGCTAACATAGGAGTGTACGAATACTTTCTGTGGCCAGTGTATAGCCCTCTGCCATGGTAAAAATTTTGTTCTCAGGCTACTGCCACGAGTGCTATACGGAATCTTACAAAAGATGGAATTTCGGGTTTTACAGCAAAACTTTTCAGACATTTTTTATTGCAAATTTCATTGCCTTCAATTTTATTTCTATACATTTTTCTATTTTGTCGTGCTGTTTCTGACTGACAGCGATATAAATAAGCCTCTATAAAATCACAGACAACATTCGCATAGGAACTCTTGGTTTCGTGTTACTAAATTTATGATCTTGCATACAATTGCAATTGCGGCTCGACAAATATCAAACTGGCTCTCGTGCTTGAGCGTTGTTGAAATTTTCTTGTACTTCTCAAGTTATTTCGTTTGGGCGTTCTCGGGAACTCACACGGATTAACTCTCGTAGAAATAAAACAGATTACTACTCCGGAGTATCACCTCTAACCACAACATAAACGCACGACTTCTCAGTTTGCCGTCCAAATCTCAAAAAGCCTCGAAAAATTCGCTTTACGCCGGGACCTTGAGGGCGCGTAGTACCATTTAAGAACGCTAGGGGCCGAATTCCATTAGCGTCGCGTATGGGAATTCCAAGTAGGCAATTATTTAACATAATTCCGTTACACCTTGCTTTAAATGTTTCCTAAATTGTAATAAATTTTAACTATTATTTCTAACTTATTCCTATTTTGTAATGGTAACTGCCCTTTTGGTGTTTGTATGTTGGTCATACCACTTATATATTGTCGTGATACAATCAACCTGAGTGCGGTTTTTGTTATTTTTATTCAACAGGTTCTGTAAGCAAAGGCCATTAGAATTTATTTAAGGGATGGCTAAAGATAGATAAATTGTACCAAATTAACACCTCGACAATTTACAAAATTTTGTTTAAAACTATTTGTGCCGGTGATCTTGACGAGTCCTGAAACATAAAATAAAGTTTAAAAAGTGAATAGTGTGAACGCAACTTTAGGTTACCAGAGATTTTAGTTTTTGAAGGATGGAACAGTTTTGTAGAGGCGTCTGGCAAGAAAGCGGAAATGGGTAACAACGAACGGCATGTTCGTTATGCACGGTCGAATTTGTGCTGATTCGACATAAAGTTGAAATTTTAAGTGCGATTATTCACTTGCGTGAAAGTGAAAATTTGGTTTTTAGATCTAAAATTACAGAAGTCAGTAAGGCGAATTTAAGCGTCCGATTGTATTGGATTGGATATGAAAATTTTGAGCATCTATCTAGGAGAGATAAAAAATCGTTGGTCGCCATTGCGATATTTTGGTTCAAGTTAGAATATTTGGATAAAACTTACCTTAAACTGGAAACGTTAATCGAACAACAAGATTTGGATGTCTGCTTGTTGATGGCACTATTTTATTTGCAAGAATACTATACAATTTTGAAAAAATCAACGGCAAGCTCGAGAACAGTAGGAAGGTCGTCTCAAACAACTACTGTTATTACACAACACCCACTTAAGAACGGACAGGTAGCGGAACAAAACGAAGTCTACAGCGGCGTCACCATTAATTTTTATTTAAGGTCGGTAGACAATTGTAATAAACAAAATTTTTTGTATACTGAAGTTAAAAACTTTATAAATTGTTTAGTAATACACACAAAATACACAAAAAATCTAGCGAACTTAAGATCTAGAAAATTTCAAATAAAAGTAAACGTGAGCTTCAGTTCGGTAGATACACTTTCACACCAATTATAAATCTATCATACGTGAAATTTGTCACGAATTTAGCCCTCTTAAATAAATTGAACATAAAATCCGAAACATTAGGCTTGTTTATTGTCTTACATCAGGTTGGCAGTAGCAAGACACAGGAACCCACCCCTGACGAGTCCATCTCTACGAGGTACTGGCTGGCGGGCATAATAAAAGATAACGGAGGTAAAGTAAATTTAGTCAAGGGGCATAATAATATTTTAACATACGATATTCGCTTTGCAACCGTTTCATGCCAGTATTTTGGGGTTTGGCCCTTTTATATAAATAAATTTTCGATTATTGCTTTGTACTATCATTCACTTTTGCAGCTGATTTCCACTGAGTCCATTCGAATTTTGTAATGGTATAGCTAGTAACCCACCACATCCCATTCGTTCGTTTTCACGTAGGTGGCCGCGATCTTCATTGCTTGCATTTTAATTAGTACGGCTTTATACTTTTACCAGTACAGTGGTGTTTTTTTGTTTTAAGCGTTTTGCCTGTTTTTTTGCGTGTTTTTTTTGGAATATTAATTTTTTTTGTGTTGTATACCTCTAGTGCGTTACTTCTTTGACAGTGTTCTTTTGACTTTAGTGACTTTTTTGTGATTTCTTGGTGTTTTTTGGATTTTTATTTTCCCTACTGGTAAGTAGCTTCTTTAACTTTCCGTCTTGTTACAATTTTTAAACCGCTATAATATATCGCTTTTGGCTTTGCTGGTTATCTCTGCTGCCCTTGCAACTAAGTTTTCCATGTCCGTGCCTGCTTTAAAGAATTTGCTTTCATATGTGTTTTGCTCCTGCATTATTTAATTATCATAACCAAATTTATTTTCGTATCGCTGGTTGTTTTCCATAATGATTTGCATTATTTTGCCTTGCCAGTTTCTTAACATTTTTGGACCCCGTTTTAAAGCTGTAGTTTTAACAACTTTTTAAGCCTTATTGTAAACCCCGGTGGGTTCACTACATTTTTAGCTTTACCTTATGACCAAATTGATGTTCTATTTCGGAATTTGTGTTGTATTAAAAATCTTCCATAAATTACGTTTCGCGCCGTTTAGTGCATCGTATTAATTTTGCCGATGTTGCGTCTTTGCTTTGGCGTCGGTAAAGTCCCGATGCTGTTATCTCCCACATATCTTCTTGGGCTTTCACACTTGCATTTATTTATAACCGTATTTATATAAATGTTAAAATTAATTATTACGATCAGCCCCTGTTTTTTGATGGTAACTGCCCTTTGCCGATTGTAATTAGCTTTCTCCCGGGTGTGTATTTCTTTTAACGGTATTTATCGCTTTTGGCTTTGCTGGTTATCTCTCTTGCACTTGCAACAAATTTTTCCAAGCCCGTGCCTGCTTTAAAGAATTTGCTTGCATAGGTGTTTTGTTCCTGCTTTATTTAATTATCATATCTAAATTTATTTTCATATCGCTGGTAGTTTTCCATAATGTTTTGCATTTTTTAGCCTTGCCAGATTCTTAACATTTTTGGACCCCGTTTTAAACCTGTAGTTTTAGCAACTTTTTATGCCCTATTGTAAACCCCGGTGGGTTCACTAAATTTTTAGCTTTACCTTTTGCCCAAATTGATTTTCTATTTCGGAATTTGTGTTCTATTCTATAACTTCCGTAAATTACGTTTCGCGCCGTTTAGTGCATCGTATTACTTATACCGATGTTGCGTCTTTACTTTGGCGTCGGTGAAGTCCCGATGCTGTTATCTCCCACGTATCTTCTTGAGCTTTCTCACTTGCATTTATTTATAAACGTATTTTTATAAATGTTAAATTTAATTATTACAATTTGCCCCTGTTTTTTGATGGTAACTGCCCTTTGCCGATTGTAATTTGCTATCTCCCGGGTGTATGTTTTTTTGTCACGGTGTTATTTTGCCTTTTTCGCTGTATTTCATTGCGTAGTTTTATTAGCTTGTTGTTTTGCCGCCCAACCTGATTAATATTTTAAATTTTCTTTCCCAGGTATGTTTTCCGACAACGATCCGGATTTTTCGGACGTCGGGGACTACATGGCCGCCGCCAATCGTCTCTTGGGTAGATAACGCGGCCCCTCCGCCCGCTCCAGACGTGCCCTGTCGGGATTTGCATCGAACGCAACCCCTCGCCGCGCGGGAAATTTTTGGGCGCACCCCCAGCTTAAGTATAGTTTTTAATTTTTACGATTGTGATAAATTTTAAAATTCCTTTTTCTTATTTTCAGATTCCCCATCCGGCATTGCGGCGATGTTAAATGACGGAACGGATGAGCGCCTGCTGGTTTCCGCCGTGGACTCAACCGAGGGTATGTATTTTACCCTCTTTTATTAATTCTCCCTTTTGTTTGGCTTCCGTGTTTAACGAGTTTTTCTCTTTTCCAGCGGCTACTTCCAACCCCCCCCCCCCCGCATCGTTTGATGCATTTTCGCCGCGGGTCCTCGCCGCCATCGACCGCGATATCTGTAAGCTTGCCCCCTTGTCCTAGCCCCTGTTGGCCATACTTTGGATAATTATATTGAATTTTTCTTTCAGCACAAGTGGAGAAGGACCGGCTGGAGGACTTCTCGCCGGAAAATCTAGATGATATTGACCGCGCCATTAGTAGGTTTTTTTAATTTTTACCTTTAACCCTCAGTGGTATTTATTTATGTTTCTTAATGTTTTCTTTGGTTTTCCTGCAGATTGCGAAATAAACTTCGGTTCTCCACGGCACTTGCGGGCCAACGTTAGGATTCAGGATGCCATGCGTGACGGTGAGTATATTTGGCTTGTATCTTATTGCCATTCTAACCTCCTTTTTCTATTTTCAGTTCCCCGCCCTTGGCCTCGCGAATCATCGATTTCCCAATTTTGGTCTCCGCTACCTGCTCCGCCCTCCGGACGAACGCCGGCCTGCAGAGCCCTTTCCGGTGCGGCCGCCGCCGCGGTTGCCGCCGCAGATGCCGCGGATGTAGCGAATACCGCCGTTGCCGCTATTGACGCGGATGCCGCGAATGCTACCATCGCCGCCGTCACCACCACTACCCCCTCTGCCAGCACCCACACCGCCACGATTGCCAGGCCATCCAGCTCCGCCGGGCCATCTTCCCGATTCGGCACAATAGAGGGCGAAGAAGCCGACCGGCTGGTGGATTCTACGAAATCCTGCCACTCCAGGTGGGGTGCCGCCAGCCGGCGCCGTGGTTTCGATGCATTTCTAGCGGCTTCCGGTCACACTTTGGACGCCCACAGTGAGAAGCTTTGCTCTCAACATGCGCAAGCAGGACGGCGGGGAGTATAAGGAGGGCGTCCTAAAATCCTTATGGAACGCCGCCGCTAAGGACCTACGCATCAGATATTTCAGAGGTGCTTATTTTCCTGCTCTTGCTGTTACCATTTAATCGACTCGTTTTATTTTCTTTTTAGACCACGGGTTGCGCTTCAACCCGTTCGAAGATGCCGAATTTTACGACGCCCGGTTGGCCAGGGACGCCAAGCGCAAAATCCTCCAAGCTGACCCGTCCAAGCGTACATCTAGTGCCGTCGCGCTGACCATATCGCAACACACGCGTATGGTCGAGCAGTACGCGGCGGACACCCCGGACGGTATACAGCGGAGGTTTTTCCTGGTGGCCTCGAAGGAGCTGGGTTGGCGAGGAAATGAGGCCGCCAACGCCAAATTTTCTAATTTTGTGGAAGAGTTGGACAACTTTGGCGAGAAAACTGGAAGGATTAAATATAACCCGATCTTCTCCAAGACTGGAGGTGGTGCCCGCCCTTTGGCTACCGACAAGTGGTTGGTAGCCTTTCCGCAGCGGCCGGACCTATGCCCAGTTGGAATGTTTTTAACCATGGCCGCCCAACGCCCTGCAGACGCCCCAGATAGATTATTTTTAAACGTCAACCCTTCCTGGCGCTTGGGGAATGCCCCTGGGTACACCAAAGCGCCGGTGGGCCACAACGCTTTGGGGCTATGGTATAGGGAAGCCGCTGTGGCGGCGGGTATCAAAGGTCGGGTTACTAACCACAGCGCCCGGTCCACTCTTGCCACGGCGTTGGCTAACTCGGATCTTCCATTAAATTTGGCAATGCCATTGACAGATGTGACTCTTCATCATATTGTTTTTATTCTCTTGTAACTTTTTTCCAATTTTCAGGTCACACTTCGCTTTCCGCAATGCGGTCATACGTCCAACTACAGGCCAACAAGCACCAGGAGATCATCATCAAAATCCTTAAAAAAACTACTATTAACACTCCAACATAGAGAAGCTCGTCTTCAGTTCGCTCGAAATCACATGCATTGGAATAATTAATAGAAAAAAGTTATATTTAGCAATGAAAAGGAATTTCATTTGGACGGGCCCGATGGTTATTCCTATTACTGGCTTTTATCTTTTATCGGCACCCACTTTTGATTTTATTTCATGGAAATATGGTAAAAAAAATCGTCATAAACAATCTATTACGGTCCTGACATTTCAGAAAAAAATAAGGCACACATTGTTTACATTTAATATTGTAAACAGCACGCAGGAATTGTTTCCTTTGCGTTCACATCAAATTATGCCTAGATACGGCTAGACAGGAGTTGTAAATTTAGCGCGCCAACCTCTTTCATCATAATTCATAAAGCATTTCCGGGCGCAAGGTAATTTTGCGGTAAAACTGAAAAAAATATAAATAAAAATGTATAACGAACAAGGAGGCATAAAAATTATTCTAAAAAAAATTACAATTCTATACTAAAAATGAGTTTGTTTTTGTGCTAAATTTCACTTCGAAATTGATAATTTTTTGATTTTACTAAAAATTTCAATTGTACATGCGAATAATTATTAAAATTTTGAATGGAAAATAGCCAATATATATTAGGCTAACGTACTTAACTTAAAAAATATCTATTTTTACGCAAAAGACGAAATTACAAACTAAAATCTTTTACGAAGTGCAATAATACAAGATTTCCAAAGGCGTGAATGCGCACTGGTATACCTGTCATACCACTAAAAATTACACAACTCGACAAAACAAAATTTTGTCTTTGTCCTAAAATTTATTTTATGATTTTTCTATTCAATATGCTCCAAAATAATGGAAAAATACCAAAAATCCATATAAAGTTTGCTTTTGTGGTAGTTACGACAATAATACATTTTTCAAGTTATTGTAGAAATATAAATAGTTCTGGTATATTTAAAAAATACCGCCAAAATAATTAAGGGGACGTAACTTACACACAACGTCTGCAGATGTCACTTAAGTGATAAACAACAATTAACTGTTTTGTAGAAGACTCAAAAAGGTAATAATGACGTCTAGAAAGTGTAAATACGATGCCGATGCATTTTGTTATATACATATGTGGTATATTTATTAAAGTACGAGATATAAAATTTTATTTAAACGCATGTGAACAACTTTGTGAAGCCTACGAAGCTTATTTCAACTGCCCTGTTCGGAATCTAGACAAACCCTGGACTCCAAATGTTGCTTGCAGTAATTGCAAAAGATGTTTAGAAGGTAAACAATTGTTTGTAAAAAAAATATTTTTATATAAATAAATGTATTTATGTTTAAATTTATCTTTATTTATATCAGGATGGTATCGAGGAGAGAAACGGAGTATGAAATTCGCAGTACCAAGAATTTGGCGGGAGCCAAAAGACCACATTGCTGATTGTTATTTTTGCGTAGTTAATCCTGCTAAACGACGTAAAGGCAAAAATGCTAAACCCATCGAATATCCTGACCTTGCTTCATCTTCTGCTCCGATCTCACATAGTCTACAACTTCAAGTACCTGAACCTCCTAAAAAATTGTCTCAAACAAACTCATCTCAGAGTTCAAATAAACATATTGAAGATGAAGAATTTGTACTTGCACAGGAACCACCAAAACCCCATTTTCTTAACTCAGAAGACTTTAATGACTTAATAAGAGATTTGAATTTGCCGAAGAGTAAGGCAGAGCTTTTGGGTTCTCGTTTGAAGCAATGGAATTTGCTTATTGATGTCAATATAACAGATCAACGAAGTCGGCATGACTCATTTGCTACGTTCTTCACTAAAGAAGATGGACTTTGTTATTGTCACGACATAAGAGGTTTGTTTGAAGCAATTGGGATGCCCTGTGTTACCAGTGAGTGGCGTTTATATATTGACAGCTCGACGAAAAGCTTGAAAGCCGTTTTATTACATAACGGAAATAAATTTCCATCTCTTCCAATTGCCCATTCTGTACATCTGAAAGAAAACCATGAAAGTGTCAAAATTTTACTCGAAGCTTTGAAATATCAAGAGTATATGTGGCAGTTCATTGGAGATTTCAAGATGGTAGGATTTTTAATGGGACTACAGGGTGGATATACAAAATATCCGTGTTATCTCTGTTTGTGGGATAGTAGAGCGGATGCTCAACACTACGTTCGACGATCATGGCCAATAAGAAGCAGAATGTCTTTAAAAGTGCATATGCTGCATGCTCATTTAGATAAATTTGGAAACAACATGGGAGCGTACTCAGAAGAACAAGAAGAACGTTTTCATCACGACATCATGGACTTTCGAAAAACGTTATCAGGGCCAATACAACGAAAACATGATGGGGCACTATATTTGGGGTTTAGTGAGAGAAAGAACGTATAAACATGTAAGAGAAAGTAATAAGGTTCACTTTTAAATTTTTTTCCACTATTTTGTAATTTGTTATGATGGTAAATTTTGATAAAAATTATATATTAATATATTTGTTTCGATTTATCAATAAACAAAAATTTTAAGTATGGATTTTCTTAAATATTGATCAACCTCTTTCCTGGATACAAAAGCAAACTTTTTCAGGCCATATATATTTTTTTCGTCTATCTGTCGATAAATCTATTGAAATTTCATACCCTCGTATCTAAGACAAAATTCGTTTTGACTTGTGATTATCGGTCCCGCAGATTTTAAGTAAACGTTTGAAATTTTATCTTTTTGTGATGAGTGGTAAACGACATCTGACAACCCTATTGTGCATAGAAATATCGATTACTTAAACATAATTTGAGATATAAAAAGAATAAGATTTTTGCTTGAATGCGAAGTGGTATTACTGTCATACCAGAGAACGTTAAAGGGTTAATTATCATGATTTTTTATTGTAACAGCAACTCAACCAAATCCTCAAAGTTTGGATGATCTGGTATTACCAGATAATTTTAAAACTTACAATGTCAACGGAGTTCCCGAAAACTTCCTATTATCAGACTCGGGAACTGGAACTGAACGGATATTAATTTTTGGAAGACAAAAAGGACTAAATATTTTAGGAGAATCTTCAAATTGGTTTGTGGATGGAACTTGTAAAATATCTCCACCATTGTTCCAACAAGTCTATATTGTGATGGCGGAAAGATATGGTGGCGTTCATCCGGTGATATATGCGTTGTGGCTAACAAACGCAGAGACACATACGTTCGGTTTTTCAAAGCGGTTTTGGAATTGGAACCTGCGGTTAATCCAGAAAGCATATCTTGCGATTATGAATTAGCTGCAATTCAAGCAATGCGAGAATGTTTTTCGCAAGTTCATGTACATGGCTGCTTCTTTCATTTAAACCAAAATATGCAACGGCAATTGGCGGGTATTCCCGGTTTAAGAAGCGATTACATCAACGAAAGGGACATTGCGTTGCGGTGTCGTATGGTAACTTGTTTAGCATTTGTTCCTCGAGAAAGTTTAGAAACTGCTTTCGATAGGTTGCAAACGGAGCTGTTACCTCAGATACGGCCTATTTTAGAGTGGTTCGAAAATTATTATATGGGTGTCACAACAAGAGGAGGTAATGCTAGACGTCCGGCATTGTACGATTATGATATATGGAATGTGTACCAGCGAACGCTAAATAACTTCGATCGAACTAATAACCACGCAGAAGCTGCGAATAAACGTATCCAAATTCAGCTGGGAATGGTTCATCCAACTATTTGGAAGTTCATAGACGGCTTAAAGAAAGTTCAAAAAAGTAGGGACATATTCTACGAACGTCTCGTAGCTGGACATCCGCCACCGACAAAATTTAAAAAATTTAGAGATGCTGACGCCCGAATTCTCGCAATTGTTCAAGATTTTGAAAACAGAGATATTATTGATTATTTGCGTGGACTAGCACATAATTTTGAAATGCAAGGCTAAAATTTTTTAATTTATATAAATCTTTATATTATATTGTGCTATTTTTTTCACAAACTATTTTTTTTATTTTTAAAAGTTTATAAAAACTAACCCACACTTACTCTGTCGGAGACAAACTCTCCACTCAACAGCCGACTCCAAACAAGCACAGTTCAAAAAAATTAATAACACCACCAAAAATTGTATATACAATAAAAATAAATATTTTCTCTCTTAAAAAAACCTAAGTGCACTTTCTGTACGCAAGCGCTATATATATCCCTGAGATTACTTACTTATTATTATAATATGCAGAAATATTTCGATTTCAATTAGTTGCTGGATTGTGACCGTGATCGCAAGACGTACCGAGAGCACTCTTGAGGTTTATTTAAATTCAAATTCAGGTGAGTATAGGTGTTGGCTGGTATTATATGGGTAATTCTCCCCAAAATGATCATTTTTTTTTTACGTATCCGATTTTTATTAAATAAATACTATAATTATTTGATGTTTTCCTTTACTATTAATAATTTTAAAGTATTTTGAATGCATTGTATTAAAACAATTAAAAAATGAATATGTCAATTAATTGTTTTTTTTTACTATGTTTGCTTACGAAAAATCGTTTCTCTGGATTGTAACCCTCAATACTTGTCATATTTATAGCGAATGAAAACGATATTAAAAATTCAGACAGGTTTTTTTTTTTTAAATAATTAGAAATCAACAACTGCCCCTCAAATATCTAAAAAGTTATATTGTTGGTTGTCTCAAAATAAAATTCGAAATCTTGTAATCAGCTTCGTGAATCGTTCCTCTCGATCTGTTGCCATTGTAATAATGTCATTAATCTATTAAAATTAAAAATACAGTTTGATCACTGGATAATTATATTAAACCAATCTAAACTCGACCCGGTTCCGTTTATTTTATGCGGAAAAATATTAATTTTTGTTTCAAAATTTTTCTACTCTCACAAAATGATCATTTTCGGAGAATCGCCCATATATGTAAAATTTGTCTCCCCTATGAGCTTTCAGGTCTTTTACGAAACAGATCATTATATTTACCTACAGTTCTGGGTACTCGGCTTATGCTCTCACTCAGAGAGATTGTACCCTATTTAGCATTGGTAATACCTATCTACAAAGTAGGTTGATGCTTTTCAGAGAATAGAGGTATCTTACTAGCTACCCTAATGGGATATAAAGAGACTGGATCTGGGGTAGTGATCTAATGATAATAATTAATTTTAAATTTAAAACTTTTTTTTAATTAATTACCGTAAGAACTGTTTTCGGTTAATACCGGATAGTAAATACTGTATTGCGCATGCGTAGCTTTTTATCAGGAAAAGGTCGGGGTTATTCAGTCTAGAGAGTAGGCAGGTAGAGGTTCTAGGCTTAGTAAAACACCAGTCTCGAGTATTCTGATTTATCAGTTTCTCAATTTATTCTATTTATTACATTTTAAACGTTTAGGATGCAGAGCTTTGAGATTATCGATGTAGTTACTACAGGTGTCAGGAAATTTAACACCAAAAGACGTCAAGTAGTGTTCCAAGATAAAGGATGATCCGCTCTGAAAAAAAAATGTTGGTTTCGAGAGAGGGGCTATTTAAAAGATAATATATTGTTTATAATATTTATTGTTATTCGATTAATACATGTTGTTAAAAATTACATACTTAATATCCAAATAATAATAAAAGTATAATATACTATACATAAATAGTTAAATTATTAAATAAAAAATTTCACAACATAGAGTAGTTTATATTTTATTCGTCGCGTGATTTTTTTTATCCGCTAGTTATTGAATCAGAAGATGAACATTTGCGTTTTTCTGTATTCTTTGAACTTGGAGTTGCATTAATTTTATAATGTCCCCAGGGCAAGGTGCACATCCCACTGGTTGTGGTAACTTTAGACAATAACGAGAAAGACACATCTTCAACATCAAGAAGCGGCTATGGGGTCCCCCCATAGGAAGGCCCACATCAGCCAATTCCACAGGTGCCAAGGTTTCGGGCACAGCCAAAGAAACAGCTGATCTGAAGTTCCCAGATACAAAAGCAACCTGTGCCAATTGTGGAGGCAACCATTTCGCCAATTACCAGGGATGTGAAAACTTCCCAAAGCTGAAGCTGAAGACATTCTTAGCGAGATCGAGGACCTCCGCGGAAACCCCACATCAGAGCCCGCAAACAGCACTACCATCTCCATCCCCAGCACCTCGACGGCAAACAAACGCCGCCAGGAAGACCCCGCCGGCCCCTCTGAGGACAATTTCCTGCCGGTGCTAACCAAAGCACAAAAAAAGAAGCTCTGCAAGAAAACCCCTGAGCCCTCTAAAAACAAAAAACGCTAAATTTCACCTGCTTCTTCCCTTGAAAACGTCACCATTACACAATCAAATAAGAAAAAAGCCACCGATATTGTCACAATCGATAACCCAACCACCGCTGTCTGCATGGACGCCATCGTACCCGGACCATTGTGTAACCGGGCCACCTACCCTAAAGTGGGTTGCCGACGGTTGGTTATTCAAACTGACCTCCCAGAGGCGTACTGAGTTACAGTCCAAATTGGGTAACCTGAAAAAGAACCTATTTCCCTATCATCACTTCCAAGAAAAACCCAGTTGTAAAACGTATTTTATTTATTTTAATAAATTAAGAAAACAATGTGTCAAGTTAAATTTACTTATCAGACTTAATTCTAATCCTACCTTGCAAATCCTTGGGAGAACGTCAATGGATACTCAAACTTCTAATTAATTCGCGCCCGTTTAAATTGATTAACAAAAGTAACAACCCTTAACGACACTCACGGTTCATCAAAGTTCACTCAGGCAGGTAGAGGGCTAAGATACCTTCCCAACCGTGACCGGACAAAAATTACGACTATCTTCCTTTTTCAATTTTCAAAAACTATCAATCTTTTTTTTCAATGACAATTTCTCCTACTACCTTCCAATTAATGAACTTTGGTGACCCCGTGCAAATACTTTCTTACTTCCTATTGACGATTCCCCAGATTTTCGCCAATGCATTTCCTTTCAGGAAACGCATTTTTGAATGCAAGGTAAGGAGTTCAATACTAATTGCAGAACGGCAAAAATACGGATAAAATATAAAAAGTAATGTACAGGGTGTTACAATTGCAATTCTTCCGGGAACTGGAACCAACATACAGTTCGACGTAGTGAGCTCCTCTGATGTCAGTGCCATGTGTGCAAACTCAGAGATTCAATAATTTTATGGGGAAATTTAATGCAGACATATTACTGAGAATTCAATCCAAAACACAAACCATACTGGTATTGACTTGCTGCATCCTCCTTATTATGGGAAAGAATCTAGATGCAAATAATTATTCAGGTTGGATTAAAAATCGAATAAGAGGATTCTCCGGAACAGTGGGAGCAAGTAAAATTATTGATTTCTTAACTAGTTCTGTTTATCCTGATCTCAGTCTGTTGATGGCATAAACACGGCAGTATCTTCAGCATTTTATGTTAGACGAGAACTCTTATTAAAATGCTTGTCTTTAGCTGCAGGTTCTAAGCATAACACTATGATCTTTGCAATTACAGAAGTCATACACATGCTTAGAGGAACAGAGATAACCCATATAATCCAACTAGATAAGTTCATATTGAGGAAGTATTCTGAATTAAGCAACACTAAACTTTTGGCAAATACAAAAGAGGCTTTTGCAGGAGCAGTGCTGTATTTGAAAAGTCTCCCAACAGTTACACAAATGTATGCTAGGCTGCTCTATCCAAAGTCTGAGTCAGCAGTCTTGAATAGAGCTAGAATTGAGATAGCCGCAGCTGCAGCAAATGCATGCGCTCAATATGAGAACTCAACTTGCGCAAATTTTTACACCTCTAATAACACTCAGGTTAAAGCAAGACATGTTAGAGTTACCCTGTATTTAATACAAAGAGCTAGATTATTCACACTATCTGCAGGTGACCATGATCAGCAAAATAAGGGGGAGCATGAGAGGAAGAGGTTTTTCCAGTTGGCAACAAAAATCTTGGATGATAAGGCTCTTTGAAAACGACCTCTACCCAAATGGCACCGGCTTCCACACGTACCAACTCCCGGAAGACCGTCCCCTTAAATTGGTCATAAGGGGCGTCAACATCGCCACTCCACCCAAGCCGTCAAAAACGACCTTCAAAAACAAAGATTCCAAACTCTACTAGTTGCCAGGATGCACAGCGGCCGTAGCCGACAACCGATCATGCTACTGTGCTAGTAATGGTGACATTAGAAAACTCAGCCACAAACCGCAACATTTACGACGTCCATCTTCGACCTAAGGGTAAAGGTCGAATCACCGTCAAGCACGTATGAATCGATGCCAACACTTTGGACATTGCCTTATCAGCCTTCTAACTACCACTGCCAAAATATTTGAACTAATAATCTTAAATAGGTTAGAAAACAGAAGAAAGAAAGAAGAAAGGAAGAAAACAGCTAAATATCTCGGAGTCACCTTTGACACTCGCTTAAACTGGAACAAGCACATTAACAACATCCAGAACACAGCAAAGAGACTCATGGCCGCCAGAACCCCGTTAACCAGCAGGAGCGAGCTTGCTAAATGCTCCGAAAATCATTCCGCTACGCTAAGTAGAGAGTGTGATCAAAACACCGCGATCCAGTGTTGTGCCACCAGAAAATAATTTTTTCACAATATTAATTCAGATCAACATTTTTTAGTTTTTTAACCCCAGTGATCACTATCAGATTAAGGATAGAGGCGACATCAATAAGGATAGTAACAACACCGGCATTGTCGGCGACGCGACTTTCGCACCGACACCGCGGAAGCCCACCATAGTCGTCCCACCGCAACAATTAGAGTTGGCAGCGCAATCAGTGGCGTTACGCTCTATAACGATCAGATGTCAATCCATTCAGTGGAGTCACTGAAATTGACCAGGAGTTGACAGCCCATGATGTGGCGGGGAGGACGCCTAACCTCCCCTGAGATAACCCGCTGAAGGTGGTGCTAAGGGGCTTCCCAAAGGAATTTAAAGCGGCAGCAATTATGAAAGACCTCATCAGGGAGGGATTCCCTGTGCTCAATGTCACACAGATAAACCAGGGGCCAGTGAGAACTCCACTGCCTCTGCTCCTAGTCTCTATGACCATGCGCCCCAAGGCAAAAGATGTCTACAAACATAAAACAGTGGATGCCCAGTGGCCATTACAATGCCAGGTGTCAGCATTTTAAACACGGGCAGAGCAATTGCGCTGGTTAAGTGCGTTGTATTAGATGCGGCGAAAGCCAACAAGCTGTGGATTGCAAAAAACCTAGAAACACTCCAGCGGTATGCGCCAACTGTGGATGACAGCACTCTGCAAGATATTCAACCTCAATGACCGTATAGGAGAAATTAGAAACATCTACAAAGAATGCAAAACGTCCGCATACCTAGACAAGTATATATATATATAAACCCAGAGGCAAGAGGAATGTGGGCCGACCCACAAAAATATGGAACGACCAAGAGTGACGTAACGGACAACAAGTCCAAAACGATGATGATGATCCGAGAGGTTTGAGACTGGCGCCTGAAGCAGAACCCCGAACTGTTAACCTTAGGCGGCCCCGGTCATTTGGTCCAGATTAACGAGAGCGTCGTACCTAAAAGGAAGTATCATCGCGGGCGTTTGGTTCGTGAGAAATGGATCTTTGGCTTGTACAGTGCAACCGAAATACGAGGGTTATACTTTACGTGCCAGATAGGTCCGCAGAAACTCTCACTGATTTAATCGCCCAACATGAACTCCCGGTACTAAAGTGACTGCTGGAGGGGCTACTCTAGACTCAACACTCTCGGTGAGGTTTCTCCGTTCATTCACAAAACGGTAAATCACAGCCGCAATTTTGTGAACTCTGAGAACGGGGTATGTACCAACGCAGTGGAGGGTTTCTGGTCCACCTTTTAAGACGTTTTGCCGCAGAATCGTCCTCATGGGATCCACTTACATGCGCGAGCATGTAAATGAATTCATGTGGCGTAAATTTTTCGGTCGAAACGCCGTGGATTCTCTGTGCAACATGATCCTGCACATAAGTTGCTTCCATGATCTTTAATTAAAATTACTCAAAAATGGTGGATTTTATAGAGCATGGATCCGAGATTTGCGTGGTTGCACTTGTCAAAAAACGAGTGGGGCGGAGCTCAATGAGAAGCGAAACACAACACGACGGGCTACAGAAAAGGTGAAGTCTTGTCACAAACAATCGCGACAGGAGACATGTACGTGCGCAACGACGGCAATACCCTAGCCTTTCGCCGAGGAGAGTCGTACTCGTGCATCGAAATCACGATGTTCGCGATGAAGAACATCCCAAGTCAAGAACAGCGGCTGGCAAGTACTTGTAGAAAAAACTGCCAGCGCCTACTTCTACGTTCGCTGCGACGTACAATGCGGAAATGAGAAACTAGAAAAAATAGAAGGCTGGAGAGAGTAGAAGCTCGACTCAGAAACGGCAAAAATGGTCATCGCCGAAATCATATCTCAGCGGCAAGAACCAACAGACGACGGACGCCTGCAATCTAAGCGCAACGCTGAAAATGACGTGTTGTAGGCGCATATTCCTCTCCGCCGAACCTATCAAAAGCGTGCAGTATACTGGGAACAAAGCCATAAAAAAAAGTATATAAAAAAGCGGCAGACGGCCAATTTTTCAAAATCAAAAACAATTTGTACAAGATGAATCAAACATTTACAAAATTAACAAAAATAATAAAAATCAATTTGTTTCACCACAATATCTACTATTTGATAACAAGCAATGTCAAGCAATCATGACTTGTTCGGTGAGTGCAATCTCTTTTCATTTTTTGTTATTGCGTAGTCCCAAAGATGAAAATATAAAATTTTCGAAATGTCGACTATACAAGACTTTCTTGTTTTGATTGCTATCCAGCCAACCCAAAATCCTTACCTAAATGAGCATTGTAAATCATAGTTATAAGGAAATATTTGATGCGACACCCATGAAGAGAAAGAGTAATAGATAACTTGTATTTAAACGTTAATATAATTGAAGGTACAAGTGGAAGGAGTCAAGTAGCATTATTTGAAAATTGATTTTTTTCACTTTATGAAGGTGTTAGATAACCTACTATCAAATGGCACATTAAAAAATGTAAAATATTACAAGTAAGATAGAAAACTTCCGTGGAAACAGGAGTCATGTACCTCTAACCCAATACGTTACAAAAACTTTAACTCACGATTACTCGAAACTATGATTTTGTAACATAACCCCTTCATCCACTTGTACCTTCAATTATTGTGTTTAATAATTTGTACTAAATTAATATTTGTATTGTTCAGAATAACCCTTCGATGTGTTAGATTTATGGATCAAATTTCCCCCCTGCGACCGATCACCTCACTCAATTGGGATGTTGTACTCGTAGAAGTGCTCTACGGAAAACCCTTAATAGGCGGGTTTTTATTTGGTATGCCCAAACCACATTTTACCATTGATTTGCTGTTTGCGACCGTGCACCTCAACAATTGTGTAGATGTCACGTTCGCCATCGCCCTACTAAATTAATTAGTCAATTCGAGGGTTTGACCACACCCTTAATACACATTATACGTATAGCCACCTAGCTTATATTGCTATATCTAGGCTTAATTATATTGCTTAAGATTTGGTATATATTGTGGTGAAACCGAGGAAGTTCTATATTCGGCTTTGTTCATTTTGTTTTATTTCTTATCGTTTCGCAATTTAAAGAAACAATATTCATGGGTGTTCATCACAGGCAAAAATATTACCTAAGACACAAGCTTCCAACACATTTTTATTTTTGTAAAAATATCCAGTGAAAAGTGCATAAACTTAAGTTTATGGATGTATGCGGAAATTTCGAATGGAAGTGGGGGGAAATTTGGAAAAAAAGACGTGGTGCGCAGGGAAAAAAATGGCATTAACGTTGGATCGTTTTCGGCAGCGTGCGAAAATTTTGCTGCGTTTGCGAAATTTGTGCTTTCGCGCGATTTTTACCTTGATTGGGGGTGAGATTTTGAGTTTGGAGGTTCGAGTGATCTGTCTCTGCAAGGAAGCTGGAAGAATTGTCGAGTTTTGCCAAGTTACAAACATCATTTTCGTTGTTTGATAATTTTGATCAGGCCAGGTGGCCACATTAAAAGGCAGAAAGAAGAATTTTAAAAGCGAATTGGCTTTTCATAATTATTTACTTTAACACTAATATTTCCTAGCCCGTGCCTGCATATAGTAATTTGCAAGCATTGCTTTTATTGCAGCTGCGTTAATTATATTCCTTGACTTCGTTATTTTCAACTTTGAAATTAATTTTGCATCATTTTCGGTACTTTTTATCCTTACCGGCTTATTACACATACACTGGCTCACAAAATTGATGACACAAACTAAACCTAACGATAAAACGTTGTATATTTTCTAAACTAATAAATTTTCATTAATTATTTTTTACAGAATTATTCAAATATGATTTGAAATTCTAAAAAACCTAGTTAAATTTAAAAAAATATTTCGTAAATAAGAAACTAAACATCAAACGTTGAATATGTAACAATTGCATTACACAAAATTAATGACACAAGTATAAAAAAGTAATTAGATATCCGCATAACGGTACTTTTTCTAAGATATCTGTTATCAACGTATTGTTATAATAAAATGCACAGCGAAATTCTGCATCAGTTCATCTTTTGCATGAGTAATTAGTGTTCATTTATTTAAAATGGATCAAATGCATAGAGAAACTAACATTACTGAACGAAAAACAATTTTAAAACTAGTTTGTGAAGGAAAAACTTATCGTGAAGTTGGAAAAATAGTCGGCAGATAATTTTCAACGATCAAAAATGTGGTGAATAAATTTTAAAGTGAGGGAACTTTACAAAATAAAGCTGGGCGAGGTAGAAAGAAAATACTAACACCTCACAATGAGCAGCATTTAGTGAGGGAAATTAAAAAAAATCCAAAGAAATCTATTTCAAATTTAAGGACAGAAGTGTCTGAAATAATCAAGAAGCCCATATCTGTTGAAACAATACGCAGAACATTGCGAAATAATGGTTTTAATGGCCGTGTAGCACGCAAAAAACCATTCATTTCAGAGGTGAACAGAAAGAAGCGTCTAAAATTCGCCAGAAAATATTTAAACGAATGTCCAGAATTTTGGAATAACGTGCTTTTCTCAGATGAGAGCAAGTTTAATATTTTTGGATCTGATGGAAAGCAAATGGTGTGGAGAAAAGTCAACACACAACTGAAGAAAGAAAATCTTTGTGCCACAATAAAACATGGTGGCGGAAATGTAATGGTTTGGGGGTGTATGGCTTCAAGCGGCGTCGGTAATTTAGAATTTATAGATGTAAAAAATGAACAAAGAACACTACATCAAAGTTTTACAGGACAATTTAAAAACCAGTGTCAAAAAATTAAGCCTTCCTAAAGTTTGGTGGTTTTAACATGACAACGACCCCAAACATACAGCTCATTTGGTAAAGATGTGGTTGATCTATAATGTACCAAAACAACTTCACACGCCGCCCCAATCGCCCGATCTCAATCCAATTGAGAATCTTTGGGCGGAAGTAGAACGTAGGATCAGAAAAACCGCAATTACGAGTAAGCCCACTTTGAAACAAAGATTAGTTGAAGAATGGAGTAAAATTGAGGAAAATGTTACTCAAAAACTAGTTGCAAGCATGCCAAAACGTCTGCAGGCTGTCATTGATGCTCGAGGCGGCTCAACTAGTTATTAGACCTTAAAAAATTAACTCAAAACCAATAAATTTTGTGCTTGTGTCATTAATTTTGTGCAATGTAATTACAACATTTTCCACGTCTGATGTTTAGTTGCTTATTTATAAAATATATTTTTTAATTTAACTAGGTTTTCTAGAATTTCAAATCCTATTGGAATAATTGTGTAAAAATAAAATTGATGAAAGATTATTAGTTTAGAAAATATACAACGTTTTATTGTTAGGAATAGTTTGTCATCAATTTTGTGAGCCAGTGTATGTATTTCACAGGCATTTAGGCCTGCAACTTGGGTTGATGTTTTACCCAGAAATTAGAATTCGTTTCCTACTTTTGTTTTTCACATTCAAATTTTGTCTAATTGATTTCCCACTTTAGTGGTTGTAGATATTTCTTCGACATACGCAATTACATTTTCGCGCCTTTTACCGCATTTTGCGTGCTTTGCTGATGTTGTGTCTTTGCTTTGGCGACGGTGATGTCATGCTACTGTAATCTCGTAAGTTTAACGTTGGAAATAATTTATTGCGGGTTGGAGGCCGATTAAAAAACGCAAAAATATCCTTTGATAAAAAATATCCGATTATTTTACCAAAAAACCACATTTTAACTTCTTTGATATTGAAAACGGAGTATGAGAAGCTGTTGCATTGTGGGTCGCAAGCATTGTTGTGCTCGATAAGAAAAATTTACTGGCCAATCGGAGGTCGCAATGCTTGTAAACAGGTTATACGAAAATGTTTCATTTGTTTCAAAGCAAAATCTACGGAAACAACTTACTTAATGGGTGATCTACCTAACATTCGAGTTAACAATTATTCACCATTTTTAAATGTTGGCATCGATTATGGCGGACCATTTTCTCTAAAAGACAGAAAGACGCGCGGGGCAAAAATCTTAAAGGCATATATTTGCCTATTTGTTCGCATGAGCACAAAGGCGTGCCATATAGAATTAGTATCCGAACTGACCACTGAAGCGTTTTTGGCTGCGTTAAACCGGTTTACTGCTCGACGGGGAAGACCGTCTAATATCTACTCCGATAATGGGTCAAATTTTGTTGGGGCCAACAATGAGATCTCCAAGTTATTTGAATTTGTTAATCAAAATGATAATGTAATTAAAAATAGTTTAGCGAATGAGCATATAAGTTGGCATTTTATACCTCCGGGGTCTCCAACATTTGGTGGCTTATGGGAAGCGGGGATAAAAAGTGTTAAACATCATTTAAAAAGAATTATAAATTTTCCAATTGTATTTGAAGACTTCAGCACATTATTAGTAAGAATTGAGGGTATTTTAAATTCCCGTCCCTTATGTCCCTTAACCGAAGATCCTGACGATCTATCAGCCTTAACCCCGGCTCATTTTTTAATTGGGAGGACTCTGACCGCCTTGCCAGAAATTTCTCTAACGGAAGTGCCGGAAAACCGCTTACGTCAATGGCAGCGTGTTAAGGCCATGACACAACATTATTGGACAAGGTGGAATAAAGAATATTTGGCAGAATTGCAGACCAGGGTAAAATGGAGAACCAAAGCGTGCGATTTAATCAAGGTTGGC
Organism: Cantharis lateralis; assembly: GCA_963170105.1. Lineage (NCBI taxonomy): Eukaryota > Metazoa > Arthropoda > Insecta > Coleoptera > Cantharidae > Cantharis > Cantharis lateralis. The sequence continues at coordinate 28,718,765 of OY720628.1, forward strand.
GTATTAGTATTAATAAAAAACGAGCATGTCTCATCTATGCAGTGGCAGTGAGGAAGAATCGTTCGCGTGCATCCAGGAAAAGACAATATTATCCGCGTAGTGGATATTAAGGTGCATCGAGGAGAATTGACGCGGGCGGTTAACCGCATATGTGTTTTACCATACGAATAATTGAGAATTTATAATTTAATTTTTTTAATTTAATTTATTTCTTGTTGTGTTATATTGTAGTAATAATGATTGTTGTTAGTTGTTAATTATTATTTAAATTATATTATGTATTATATTATATTAGTTTTGAAGAACTGGGAGTTTTCAAGGCGCCCGGTATGTTTAGTTGAGCAAATTATTTGTATTATAAAAAAATATCAAGTATGCAAAAAAAAACAATTATTAAATATATTTTTGAGTACACAGAAAATCATTTTACTTTATTGAACTTCGTATTTATTAATTAAGAAAAAGGAATTACGAAGAAGAAAAAAACAGTCCACTCAACGAAGAAAGGAAAAAGGTACCACGTGCTTCAACAATGGTAACCGCCCTTTTGGTGTTTGTATGTTGGTCATACCACTTATATATTTTAACATACGATATTCGCTTTGCAACCGTTTCATGCCAGTATTTTGGGGTTTGGCCCTTTTATTTAAATAAATTTTCGATTATTGCTTTGTACTATCATTCTCTTTTACGGCTGATTTCCACTGAGTCCATTCGAATTTTGTAATGGTATAGCTAGTAACCCACCACATCCCATCGTTCGTTTTCACGTAGGTGGCCGCGATCTTCATTGCTTGCATTTTAATTAGTACGGCTTTATACTTTTATCTGTACAGTGGTGTTTTTGTGTTTTAAGCGTTTTGCCTGTTTTTTTGCGTGTTTTTTTTGGAATATTACTTTTTTTTGTGTTGTATAGCTCTAGTGCGTTACTTATTTGACTGTGTACTTTTGACTTTAGTGACTTTTTTGTGATTTCTTGGTGTTTTTGGATATTTAGTTTCCCTACTCGTATGTAGTTTCTTTAACTTTCCGTCTTGTTACAATTTTTAAACCGCTATATATCGCTTTTGGCTTTGCTGGTTATCTCTGCTGCCCTTGCAACTAAGTTTTCCATGCCCGTGCCTGCTTTAAAGAATTTGCTTGCATATGTGTTTTGCTCCTGCATTATTTAATTATCATAACCAAATTTATTTTCGTATCGCTGGTTGTTTTCCATAATGATTTGCATTATTTAGCCTTGCCAGTTTCTTAACATTTTTGGACCCCGTTTAAAGCTGTAGTTTTAGCAACTTTTTAAGCCTTATTGTAAACCCCGGTGGGTTCACTACATTTTTAGCTTTACCTTATGACCAAATTGATGTTGTATTTCGGAATTTGTGTTGTATTAAAAAACTTCCATAAATTACGTTTCGCGCCGTTTAGTGCATCGAATTAATTTTGCCGATGTTGCTTCTTTGCTTTGGCGTCGGTGAAGTCCCGATGCTGTTATCTCCCACGTATCTTCTTGAGCTTTCACACTTGCATTTATTTATAAACGTATTTATATAAATGTTAAAATTAATTATTACGGTCAGCCCCTGTTATTTGATGGTAACTGCCCTTTGCCGATAGTAATTAGCTTTCTCCCGGGTGTGTATTTCTTTTAACGGTATTTATCGCTTTTGGCTTTGCTGGTTATCTCTCCTGCACTTGCAACAACTTTTTCCAAGCCCGTGCCTGCTTTAAAGAATTTGCTTGCATAGGTGCGTTTTGTTCCTGCTTTATTTAATTATCATATCCACATTTATTTCCATATCGCTGGTAGTTTTCCATAATGTTTTGCATTTTTTAGCCTTGCCAGATTCTTAACATTTTTGGACCCCGTTTTAAACCTGTAGTTTTAGCAACTTTTTAAGCCCTATTGTAAACCCCGGTGGGTTCACTAAATTTTTAGCTTTACCTTTTGACCTAATTGATTTTCTATTTCGGAATTTGTGTTCTATTCAATAACTTCCGTAAATTACGTTTCGCGCCGTTTAGTGCATCGTGTTAATTATGCCGATGTTGCGTCTTTACTTTGGCGTCGGTGAAGTCCCGATGCTGTTATCTCCCACGTATCTTCTTGAGCTTTCTCACTTGCATTTATTTATAAACGTCTTTTTATAAATGTTAAAATTAATTATTACAATTTGCCCCTGGTTTTTGATGGTAACTGCCCTTTGCCGAATGTAATTTGCTAGCTCCCGGATGTGTGTTTTTTTGTCCAAATTTACCTTTTGTTGCTCTTTCCTTTTAGATGAGGCGATTGCGGAAAAAAGATAACTCGGCTCCTCCGCCCGCTCCAGACGTGCCCTTTCGGGATTTGCATCGAACGCAACCCCTCGTCGCGCGGGAAATTTTTGGGCGCACCCCCAGCTTAAATATGGTTTTTAATTTTTACGATTGTGTTAAATTTTAAAATTACTTTTTCTTATTTTCAGATTCCCCATCCGGCATAGCGGCGATGTTAAATGACGGAACGGATGAGCGCCTGCTGGTTTCCGCCGTGGACTCAGCCGAGGGTATGTATTTTACCCTCTTTTATTAATTCTCCCTTTTGTTTGGCTTCCGTCTTTTACGAGTTTTTCTCTTTTCCAGCGGCTACTTCCAACCCCCCCCCCCGCATCGTTGGATGCATTTTCGCCGCGGGTCCTCGCCGCCATCGACCGCGATATCGGTAAGCTTGCCCCCTTGTCCTTGCCTCTGTTGGCCATACTTTGGATAATTATATTGAATTTTCCTTTCAGCTCAAGTGGAGATGGACCGGCTAGAGGACTTCTCGCCGGAAAATCTAGATGATATTGACCGCGCCATTAGTAGGTTTTTTTAATTTTTACCTTTAACCCTCAGTGGTATTTATTTATGTTTCTTAATGTTTTCTTTGGTTTTCCTGCAGATTGCGAAATAAACTTTGGCTCTCCACGGCACTTGCGGGCCAACCTTAGGATCCAGGAAGCCATGCGTGACGGTGAGTATTTTTGGCTTGTATCTTATTTCCATTCTAACCTCCTTTTTCTATTTTCAGTTCCCCGCCCTTGGCCTCGCGAATCATCGATTTCCCAATTTTTGACCCCGCTACCTGCTCCGCCCCCCGGAAGAACGCCGGCCTGCAGAGCCCTTTCCGGTGCGGCCGCCGCCGCGGTTGCCGCAGATGCCGCGAATACCGCCGTTGCCGCTATTGACGCGGATGCCGCGAATACTACCATCGCCACCACCCACACCGCCACGATTGCCAGGCCAACCAGCTCTGCCGGGCCATCTTCACGATTCGGCACAATAGAGGGCGAAGAAGCCGACCGGCTGGTGGATTCTACGAAATCCTGCCACTCCAGGTGGGGTGCCGCCAGCCGGCGCCGTGGTTTCGATGCATTTATGGCGGCTTCCGGTCACACTTTGGACGCCCACAGCACCGTCGTCGACATCGCGCGCGTGTTGAGAAGCTTTGCTCTCAACATGCGCAAGCAGGACGGCGGAGAGTATAAAGAGACGGTCCTAAAATCGTTATGGAACGCCGCCGAAAAGGACCTACGCATCAGATATTTCTTGCTGTTAACATTTAATCGACTCGTTTTATTTTTTTTTTTTAGACCACGGGTTGCGCTTCAACCCGTTCGAAGATGCCGAATTTTACGACGCCCGGTTGGCCAGAGACGCCAAGCGCAAAATCGTCCAAGCTGACCCGTCCAAGCGAACATCAAGTGCCGTCGCGCTGACCATATCGCAACACACGCGTATGGTTGAGCAGTACGCGGCGGACACCCCGAACGGGATACAGCGGAGGTTTTTCCTGGTGGCCTCGAAGGAGCTGGGTTGGCGAGGAAATGAGGCCGCCAACGCCAAATTTTCTCATTTTGTTGAAGAGATGGATAACTTTGGGGAAAAAACTGGACGAATTAAATATAACCCGATCTTCTCCAAGACTGGAGGTGGTGCCCGCCCTTTGGCTACCGACAAGTGGTTGGCAGCCTTTCCGCAGCGGCCGGACCTATGCCCAGTTGGAATGTTTTTAACCATGGCCGCCCAACGCCCTGCAGACGCCCCTGATAGATTGTTTTTAAACGTCAACCCTTCCTGGCGCTTGGGGAATGCCCCTTGGTACACCAAAGCGCCGGTGGGCCACAACGCTTTGGGACTATGGTATAGGGAAGCCGCTGTGGCGGCGGGTATCAAAGGTCGGGTTACTAACCACAGCGCCCGGTCCACTCTTGCCACGGCATTGGCTAACTCGGATCTTCCAGTTAATTTGGCAATGCCATTGACAGGTGTGACTCTTCATCATATTGTTTTTATTCTCTTGTAACTTTTTTCCAATTTTCAGGTCACACTTCGCTTTCCGCAATGCGGTCTTACGTCCAACTACAGGCCAACAAGCACCAGGAGATCATCACCACCGTGCGCCCAATTGCCGGCTCCACCAACGAAGACGCGCCTCCTGCGGTTGCTGCCACTCCCACCCTTACCTCTCCTCATGGCCCCTCAACAACTCATCCTGTAAATCCTTCCCCCACTGCTTTAATTCCCTCCCAACGCGTTCCTTCCCCTACCCCTTCTTGTGCTTCCTCCGCTTCTTCCCGCACTTCCTCCCACCGTTCCCGCCGCCGTCAACGCAACCGTCTTCGCCGCTCCGCTGCCTTAACGGCCTCTACCACTTCCGGTTTTCCCCCTACACCCCGCACCTCGCAACTTCCTTCCACTTCTCGCCTACCCCCTTCTCACCTTGATGCCCCCTCACTTCTTCCTTCCTCCAGCGCCCGTTCCAGACCTTCTGGTTCCCACCCTCCACCTCATGGCCGCTCTTATCCTACTTTCCCTTTCCACCCCTCCGCTTCGCTACGCCTCGGTATCTCAGATTTCATATAGGGGTTTGAGCTCGATAACTACTTCCGATAACAACCCTTTCTCGAGACTGAACTGGCAGAAAACAAGACGGAGGCGAATATAAGGAAGGTGTCCTAAAGTCACTTTGGAACAACGCCGCCAAAGACTGGAGGATTCGCTGCTTCAAAGGCAGTTTTTTTACTCCTCTCCCACTTATGTTTTATTTACTTTTTTTTTTTTGAAAAAATTGCGCTTCAATCCCTTTGAAGACCCAGAATTTCAAGACGCGCGATTGGCAAGGGATGCCAAGAGTAAGTTGCTGCAAGCAGACTCCACCAAGCGCACCACCAGCGCCGTCGCGCTCACCATTTCTCAACACACGAGAATGGTGGAGCAGTATGCGGCGGACAGAGCGTCCGGACTTATGCCCGGTCACGTTGTTCCGGACCATGGCCGCCCACCGCCCACCAAACCGGATGTTCTTGAATATTAACAAATCCTGGCGTTTGGGGAACGCCCCTGGTACACCAGGTCATCGGTCTCCACTCTCCTCTATTCCATCCGCCACTCACACTACGCACATCCATTATTGGGCTGGTGCGAACAGCAACGTGTTTTTCTACAGCGGGCTGCCTCAGGACCCACCTTAGTTGAGTCAGGGTATTTTAAATGATGTCATTGAATTGATGGAAAAAAAGGCGAGCCAATTACATCAAAAGGAGCAATTATGCATAATATTATCTTTTTACGAAATATATTGCAGTGATATTTTATACAAAAATATTAAATTCAAATATTTACCCCAACCAATCCCAACTATCTCAGCCAGAGACAACACTTTAACCCCAGTAGTGAGTTCATATGATTTTTATTTGAATTACCCAAATTCCCTAAGCACACAAATATAATTCACAGATTATAAGGATAAAATGGATAATTCCATAAGCGGAACACACTTCGGATGATTTTCTAATATGTTATCTTTTTTTAACACAATCTAAAATTATAAAAAAATGCTGGTCCTACTTTGGAACACCTGAAAATAAAATTGAATCTCCAAAAATAAGCAAAACCAAATTTAAATTCTCCAACCATTCAACCAAATAAAAAATAAAAAAAATGTTTAAATCAAATATGACTTATCTGATATACAGGAAATACCCAAATCTTCACTAAAACATAATTTTCTTCTGAAAAAGCTGACTCTCAAAATTTCACCTCCAAATTTTATAAACCCTTTCTTTTACGAACTTTTATCAACTGCCTATCGTTGCAGTCGCGCAAACGCCTCTCAAAAATGTTTATCAAATTTGAGTACCAGGCCTCGACAGAAAATAAAAGACGAACTTAAAAAACTCAAGTAAAACAATAAAATAAAACACAATTGATGACCAATGACATCCTGCCCTAAAAATAATACAAAAGATACAAAACACTTCCAAAACAACCAAACTTAAACATTAACTACTGCAGAGATGAACCTTATTCGACAAACCTATATCTTGTTGTTTGAATCATGACATGTATCTAACAAAATGGATATCGATAAAAAAATCATAAAGTAGTAGTTCCCCATAAAAGTTGCCAAACAGTAATGATTCTTGGATTAATTGCAAACTCTAAGCAGCCAGTATTTTATGATTTGGACCGGCCAATGACTAAGGAAATTATGAATAATATAATTGCAGCGTTATACGAAGCTGGTTATACAGTAGTTGGTATTGTGAGTGATATAGGTAGTGGGAATATGAATTTATGGTCAAAATTAAATATTGGGCATGGCAAAAATTGTTCCATATCACATCCCAGTAATGATGCATTAAAAGTATTTATATTTGCTGATGTGCCTCATCTTCTAAAATTGTTAAGGAACCACTTGTTAGATCAAGGATTTTGGGTAAACAATTACCTAATTGACAAAACTTGTTTTGAAACATTACTTGGAATATCGAGCACGGAATTGTCAATTTCATATAAAATTAGTAAATACCTTTTAGATTTAAAAGGTTCCGAACGTCAGAAAGTTAGGCCAGCGGTTAAATGATGCGATTGCGGCGCGGGATGTCGTGTCCCCACCACCTACTCCAGCAGCCTTATTGGAACGCGCCCCCTCCGTGGGTAAGTATTGCCGCTTTTCCTCTTTTCATTTTTTTAAATTTTTTCTCGTTTGCAGTTTCCCCTTTCGGTCTAGAGGCTCTCCTCAACGACGGCACGGATCAGGGGCTACTTTTCACCGCCGTCGACTTCGCCGTCGGTATGTAATGTTCCCTTTTTTTTATTTCCCTTTAGTGTTAAAAGTATATTTTTTTAACCCTTAGGACATTCGCCGGCGGATTTGGATTCCATTGACCGCGACATTGGTAATTTTTTTTATTTCTTTGTTTTCCCCCTCAGTGCTGTTTATTTTCCTGCCCTAATTTTTTCTTTCTTATTTTGCAGCTTGCGAGATGGACTTCGGTTCGCCGCGCCATTTGCGAGCTACAAGAGGCCATGAAAGACGGTATGTTCAATTTGCTTTCTTATTATTACTGATTTTATCTCATATTTCTATTTACAGTTCCACGCCCTTGGCCGCGAGAAGCGTCAGTATCGCAATATTTGGAGAGGTCTCCTGCTGCACCCTCCGCGATTGGTGGCACCACCCCTTCTCCACTCGGGCCACTACCCTACACCCTGCGTGCCGCCGCCATCGCCGGGCCATCCACCTCCGCCGGGCCATCGTCGCGTTTCGGCACCTTGGAGAGCGATGAAGGGGACCGCTTGAGTTTTGCCCTCAACATGCGTAAACAGGACGGGGGCAAGTACAAGAAGGGCGTCCTTAAATCACTGTTGAATGCCGCCGCCAAGCACTTGCGTATTCGCTATTTCAAAGGTTGTTTATTTACTCCTCTCCCTCTTTTGTTTTATTTACTATTAAACTTTTTTCAGACCACGGTTTGCGCTTAAACCCTTTTGAGGGCGCCGAGTTCCACAACGCCCGGATGCCAAGAGGAAACGACTTCAGACCGACCCGTCCAAGCGCACCACCCAGCGGCGTCGCGCTCACCATATCCCAGCATACTAGGATGGTGGAGCAGTACGCGGCGAACACGCCGGACGGTCTGCAGAAGCGCTTCTTCTTGGTGGCATCCAAGGAGCTGGGATGGCTGGGATTCTAACTTTATTAATGATATAGTAAATGCAATATCATGTCATATGTTACTTTACGCAGACGACTTAAAACTGCATCAATGAGTAACATCCATAAATTGATAATTGTATGAAGATATAAGATGCAATAAATTTGATAGAACACTGGCGCTTCATCATAATAAGTTAAAATTAACTATAAATAAATGTAACATAATCACAAGCTCGAAAAAGACTAATACGGTCACTTATTACGCACTTGTGGATTGGTGAACTGTAGAAGTCCTGCAGAATATTTGAGTTATTTTTTTTGAGGAGATAGAACAGTATATTGGCATTTACTTGAATATGTCGTTAATATAACTACCAGCAACCCGACACTACTGGAGCACTGATCTTGGACATTCAACTGTCAATGTAGTAATGACTTGTAATCGCTGGGACGAAATCGAGAGATTTATTCACTTTTGTGACAACAATACATTTTTTTCAGTGTGTCAACCTGGGATACGACAAATTATTCAAAATACGGCGGCTGCTACACAAATTTCGTACAAGACTGCTCCTCACACCAAAAACACAAGTTTTAGCTTGTAAACAGTACAACCCGAAGAAGCGATACAAATGGGGATACAAAGAATTTATTTAGAGTCGAGTGTTTAGGTTTAGTTATGATTTGGAAATAATTGCTGGGAGCGAATCCAATATCGTTCCTCAAAGTGTCCCAGATTTAAGAGTTAGCAGTAATGTAGTAGTGCGACTGTTGTAAGCCGTTTCAAGACATCAAAATTATAAATTATTCTTTGATAATTGGTTTACAAGTGCTCCTCTTCAAAAATATCTTTTTCAAGAAGGAATTTTATAGCTTGACACAATTGCTGACGTTCAAATATTTTCCATATTTAATTTCAGGTACATATGTAATTAAATCCTTGAAAAAAATTTACATTTTATCTTGAATTTAATATTTTCCCCGTAGACTTGAAAATGTATGCTAAGCATACAAAACATGTCGTCGAATTAAACAAATAAAATATATTACTATAATATATAATTAATTTTTTGCGAAGAAGTAGGGCAGAGACACCACCTATGGCCATTACCCCACTTATGGCCATTCCTAGTAGTTCCCCGAAATAAGAAGATCCCGTGCAACTTTCAAATTAAATATCGCACATGATCCGATGCCTTTGAATGTTAGGAGTGGGGAGAATGCTATTACAAGTTGGGAAATAAGATTTAGCTTCAAAATGAATGCAGAAGTTACGTGATGTAATACAGTGACAAAATTGTTAACGTTTTTCTTAAGCAAACTAACCTTAAACATCGTACGTACTTGCTTACTTTTAAGCAAAAAATTGGATGGATCATTGTGTATAGGTAAATGAAGTGCCCCTGAATATGTATTTTTATTATAAAAGATACACTAACAATTTGTTTTGTCAAAAACACGATGGCCATTAGTGGAAGCAAAATATAAGCGTGCTTCTACTTATGGCCATAGAGGTGGCTATTAGTGGAATAGCAAAATCCACTTATGGCCATCTGTAATGTAGCTGTATCTGTAACTTATGGCTCCGTTGCCAAATAATATAAAATGCGATATTTTAGGGGCTAATAGGGATCAAAGTGAGTAGTTTTTCAAAATTTGGGGGAGTAGTTGGAGTTGGGTGGTGTGGATTAAAAAAATAAAAATGGAATGCTAGAAAACAAATGGAGAAGATCGCCGGGGAAACTAGGATAACAAAAAAAAATATCATTGCAATAAATTGAAATATGCTTGAACAAGCACTATAAAAGTTATCAACAATTTTTTCCGACAAAAATGTCAAAAAGAGTTCAATTCGGCAAAATACAGAAACTTTCAAAGTTTCAGTATTCTCCATCAAAAATAAAGTTTGCATTGGACGCCATCGCGGATGGAATGGCTGTTTCAAAGGCTAGCAAGGTTTTTATGGTGCCTCGAACCACTCTAAGAAATAAAATAAGTGGAAAATCTCCAAGGGATTCGACTGGACAATGCGGCTTTTATTCCTTCCTTGGAAAAGATATTGAAAAGACACTGGTTAATTGGATACTTGATTGCGCTAAAATGGGGTTTCCTATAGATAGAGATGGACTTCTAACATCGGTGCAAAAGCTAGTGAGTCAATTAAATATAAAAACACCTTTTTCAAACAATAGACCTGGAAAAAAGTGGTATTCTGCTTTTTTGAAGAAGCACAAGGAACTTTCACAGAAAAAACCTGAATATATACATGGAGGTAGAGGCGCAGTGTCAGAGGAAAAAATTCGAAAGTGGTTCGATGAAGTTTATAAAACATTGGAGGAAATGAATGCAGTTGATGTATTAAAGGAACCCGATAGGGTGTTTAACATGGATGAAACAGGATTCCCCCTAGCTCCAAAAAGTGGTAATATCCTCGGTCCCCGTGGAAAGCACGTTTATGATGAGAACACTTCGTCAGATAAAGAAAATGTAACAACACTTTTTACTGTAAATGCCTCAGGACAATTTTCTCCTCCCTTAACACTATTTAAATACGACAGGATACCTAAAACTATAATACAGTTAGCGCCTAAAGGCTGGGGAGTTGGGAAAAGTGAGAATGGTTGGATGACCGCAGAGTGTTTTTTTGAATATTTTTCCAATGTTTTTTTCGAGTATTTAAAGGAGATCGAAATACAATTTCCTGTTGTCGTGTTCCTAGATGGACATACTTCTCATTTAACGCTCCATTTAAGCAAATTTTGTCGGGAACATCAGATTATTCTAATAGCACTGGTCCCTAATGCTACACATATCCTCCAACCACTAGATATAGCAGTTTTTGGTCCTGTAAAAAAAAAGTGGCAAAAAATTTGGAGAAAATTTAAGATTGACAATCACGGCCAGGAAATAACTAAGGGCAATTTGCCTTCCATTTTGTCCGATATTATTAATGATCCAAAAATGACAGAAAATATTAAGTCAGGATTTCGGGCTGCTGGTCTGTATCCTTTTAATGCTAACAATGTTGACTACTCGAAAATTATTTTAAGGAAACCAGATTCTGGAAAAGTTCAGACCTTTGAATTAAATACAGCAGTTGTCAGCCATCTAAAGTTTTTAGAGCAAAAAATTGATTCAATTTTATTAAAAGAATTTCAAAAAACAAAGCAAAGAAACCATGAGTGGGAAGGAAAACCAGAAGCTTTGTGTTTGTTTCAACTTTGGCTAGATATCTCGAAAGAAACTGAAGATCATGCTAAAGGCTTAACTGTAAATGATATTGATGACAGTTTCGACACTGAACTAAAAGCATATACACCGACACAACTGAAAGAAACTTTGGATCTAAACTCGCCAAACATTTCGTTGAACAATACTGTTCAAAATGAAGCTATATTTTCCTTGGGTGAAGAAGACAATAATATGAACATCCAGCAGCCAAGCACAAGTGGAATTTCAATAATTAACAAAAGTCAAGCTGCAAAAATTGACTCAGTTATTCGGAATAAAATTATTGACTTCTCACCGGTGTCAAAATCTATGTTGGAAAATATTCTACCTTACCCTGGTGAAAGAAAATCAAAAAAATCTGGAAAAAAACAAAGCACACCTTGTAGTGTTCTGACTTCAGATAAATGGCTTTATCTAGAAGAAGAAAAAGCAAGAGTTAAAGCAGAAAATGAAAATGCTAAACTTGAAAGAAAGCGAATAAGAGAACAAAAAAAAATTAAAAATGAGGAAAAAAAGTTAGAAAAGATGGCGAGCAAAAAAACTGGTAAACACAATGTTAAAGTCATGGATCAAGACACAAGTAGTTCTGAAGAAGAGTGGAAAGACTCACGCAGTAGTGACGATAACTTCGATTTTCCTGAGATTGTCACATCTGATATTGAAATGTTAAAACCCGATAATTTGAAAATTGGACATTTTATTTTGGTGAAGTTTGCAGGGACTGGTAAAAGAATGGCAACAACATATAAATATGTAGCGACTATTTTGAAAATGCTACCAAATAAAAAATATCAGGTTAAATGCCTCAAAAGTTTGGACAAACAAAAGACGCGATTTGATTATATTGAAAATGAGGTATCAAAGGTCAATACAAAAGATATTATAGGACTACTTCCAGAGCCAGTTTTGGAACAAGAGGGAAGAAAATTGATAACCAAGTTTCTAGGATCTATAGATGTATTTGAAAAATATTAAATCTGTGTTTATTGTTCCTATTATTATATCCTTAGCATATCAAGTTTATATCACAACATATTTTGTAACTTTTTACACATTAGAAAATGTTCAAACTTTGACACCTAGTCTTTTATTATATTTAACACCCTTCGTAAAAACCTGGCCATAAGTGGTAACACTATGTGGCCATAAGTGGAGGACAGATGGCCAAAAGTGGGGTATTTTGTTCTTTTTTCTAAAAATTGTTATAAAATTATTGTTTCTTAAAAACAAATTATTTCATAAATTTAACCCAATAGAGGTGACTTACATAATATACAAATTCGTTTAGATTTTCTTGTTTTACACTTTTAGTGACCAACAGCAATAATAAATAGAATATATTTCGCTTAACCTGGCCATAGGTGGTGCCTCTGCCCTACCTACATAATAATTTAAATAAAGCATTTTTTTCATTTCACATTTTATTAAATCAGTGAATACCGTATTTGTGTCAACACAAATAATAATCAGATATAATTTAGAAGTAAGGGCATCGAAAGACAAAAAGTAATACTGTTGCGAAGGCAGGCAATTGAATTTTGTGGACAAAATGGTGTTATAGAAAATTTAAATTGGAGAGCAACACATAAGTTTCTTAATCTCACCAATGACCATTTGTAGATAAATGGTTTGATATTTTCAATAGTCAGGTAAAATTTGGAAAGAAAGAAACCTAGCCGGGAACAAACTCTTAACCTCAGTACTCGGTTCAGACGGTTTTAAAATAATTTCCAAAAGTACTATTAGTTAAATTAGTTGTTACCAATTATCTTCGAAATGTCAAATGTGCAAAATAAATATAATCACCAATAAAATTACGCAATAAAATAAAATAATGTGTACCAAGTAAATATACTTTTTAAATTTACTACAAATTAAAAAAATAAGTATTTTCTCGCTAAATCTATGCGGCGAAACAAAAATTATTGTTTCTAATCACTGCAAAATAAATTAAGAAGCCAAAAATAATCAACCCAAAACAAATTTGCATAGAGTAGATACTAATGCTCGCAACTCTGCCGACATACGGCCCTTCAAATGCAATCGACCTATCAATTTATTATAGATTTGTTGCATGAAATATTCCTGATAAAATTCATTTAAGTTAAATGAAAATTTTGTCCGCTACCATATAGAAAAAAAATAAAAAACCAACTGAACTGCGGCAAAAGATTCCTCTTCTTCAAAAAATCTATTTTCGAAGACACAAAATTCCACTCGTCTTAAAAGTCGGAAAACAGCTCCTCACGCCACCAATACTTAATCAAGAAGAAGTTATCACCCCTCCTTCGCGCAAACGCCTTGATCACCAGCTTTCGAAACCAAAATAACAGGCATTGTCAAAAATTTTATATTTTTAAATTTTTGCTTAGCCAAAATAAAAATAATGAAGAATTTCGTGCTCTCCAAAAATCAAAATAGATGAAACAATATTATTCCAATTGAAACCAACTCAGTTGGAAATGAGAACTTCCAATTCACCAAACGATGAATTTTTTATGAACAGTACCATAGTTTAATGGTATCTAACATGACAATAATATATTTTATTGGAAAACTTTTTTTCGTACATCCGGGGAACGGAGGAGGGTCAGAGTGACCATCCGACCTCTTTAGATATTAAATACTGATTAAAGAATGTAATGGGCAAGCATTCTGCTGCAATATTGTGAGTGTGTTAATAAAACTGCAAATGATGAAGAACTATTACCATCATTTAATAAATCGGAAGACATCGAAGAAGATATTGGAGAAGAGATACCCAACTCCTTTGTAGAACCTTCTACAGATTTTGTAGTGGTCCACATTTTAGAAAATCTTTCATTGCATGAAATTATAAACTACCAAGGTCTCAAATATATTGCTGGCTACGTTACACAAAGATTTTGTAAAAATTACGAAATTATAAGTGTTAAAACTCATAAAATGTCTGCCTTGAAAAATGCGTCAAATTGATTTCCATTTATATCCAGAGGAAATTTAACATATTGTCGCATAGGGGCTTTATTATTTCAGGTTACGGACCCTAGCTTGGGGTTTTGCTCAGTTGGTGCCAACTTCGGAATTAAGTGACTGCATATTTAAATTTAAAGGTCGTAAATTGTGATAAACTTAATTCTATTAAACATACTTAATCTTGGAAATACATAACTGTAATTATAGAACTACAACTAATAACTCACACTACCTTGGCTCGGGGTTGAAGGACGGTATCGTGCCCAAACCGTTCGAAGTTCATTCACAATCATACATTATAACAGGGGGGTTGTAAATAATACCCCCTTGATCCCTTTTATAATGTAGGATTGTCTCCATTTTCATCTATATTTTTAGTCCTGAAGATGGCTTAATTGGCGTTCCATATCCCGATATTTTTAATTTATCGTCTTGGAAAGAGTATTTCGTTTAATAACAAATGTGTAATGCTACAAGATAAAATTGCTGTGCCAACTAATTACATATTATTATAACTGAAAAATAAAAATTATATTTCCAAAAATAACGACCAAACAAAACTTACCAAAAATAAATGCGAAAAGCGATAATAATTTTACCGGTACTCCGCTTTACAAATGCGCTTGACATCAGCAATTAACTTTAGAGGCATCAAATTTTGCAGATAAAATGTTATTAAAATTACTGCAAACCAAATAACAGCTGTGCGATGACCCCAACACTCCCATAAAATTTCATGGAATCTTCGCTTCTTCAAAAAAATTATATTCGAAAAGATATTTCATCTCTTCACAGAAATTAATTAATTTAGAAAAATTCAAAGACTTGTTACCAATAATTGGCGATCTCTCCGATCGTTCACTTATCAAAAAAGCCCCGCTCTGTCTCCCTTTCCCAGGAATGCCAATTCCCAAAATTATCTCTTCGTTGTACAGCACCAAGCATACACGGCTGTGCAATAAATTTAGATTGCTACACCGCCTCCTAGCAAATAAATAGCTTTGGTTGGCTATTTCGCCCGAGAGGTCGAGTGAAAATAGTAACGGATCAAATTTTTAAAAGAAAAGAGACTGGTTGAAACGTGTTTATCAAAAAAGTTCCTTTTATTGGTTACAAGACGTTAAAGGTTTACGGGATGTACAGAATAGCATTCGAGGAGCGAGAAGATATCGTCGATACCTTCACTCTATGCTCTCCACTGAGAAGTAGAGTTGTAATAGTAGCATACCTTATTATGGCAAACTCAACTTTACCATTCAGAAAGAACAGATCAACATGTAAATTTTTCAGGCGATTACATCTGGGGTACAAGCAGAGGAATATAAAAAAAGAAAAAGAAAATTCTGTTCTGTCTCGTGAGCAAAATACTAAAGATGTAAGACCATATCTGTGATTTTACGGAATAAACATGGGCTCAAAGCATGAAGATTATTCCCCCCCTTTCCTTTAAATGAAAAAGAGAAGACGAAAATCCAAAAATTATCTTGCGGAAATGTTATTTCTTCTAAATTAATTATTTTCTGATGGCAGATTATTACAGCTTAGGTATAGGTGTCTACTCGACCGTTTGTTGGGACCCCCGTCCTCCCAATGATCTTGACATTATTATATTTCCCTCGCTCCTACATTTGACAGTAGTTGGAGAAAGTTGTATTTAGGGATTTTGCGATTTAAAGTTTTATCTCGCCTTTAGTTTGTTGTTATTGTCTTACCTGAAAATTTGCACATTTCGCAGCAATTCTTCAACCTTCGTCTTGTTCTATGTGAAAAAGTTTGCAGTTCTACAGGTAAAGTGCAACTTGGCCACAAAATGATAGATAAACCTTAATTTATCACGTTCCATTTTAGAAAAAAGAGAGAAGGAAATTAAAACAAGTCGAGATGAAGACTAGTTAGTAAATAAGATTTCTCCCCCCCCCCCTTTGAAAAAGGTCCCACAGACGCTCATAGCTTTCTCCATTTATTTAAAATATTTTTTTAATAAAATTTATAATTTTAATCTGTTTAATAAATTTTTAAGTACTACCGAGTACGTAAAAAGTGGGTTTTTTGGAAAAACGCAGGGATTTCGCGGTAGGTTACTGTTATAAAACGCTACTAATATAAATATGATCATAAAATAAAAATTTAGCAAGTTATATCTCTCCTTATATAAATCCCCTAATCTTTCGTACGTCAACTCCACTAATATATTTGCGGAGTGGACATTTAAGATTACTGTCGATCTTTTTGCTAGGAGAAGAGTTTATACTTCTTTTTTACTACCCGCCGAATTTGCGGAGTTTACATCGACCCCTTAACATCACACCGGATGCTGTGATTTATTTGTTGAGGGAATGGGCGTTGGGAAATTGAACCTGTTAACCTTGTTTTGATTCAGATCGACGAGTGTCGTCGTTACCAAGAGCAAGTACCATCGCGGACGAATGATTGATGTGTACAACGTGACAGAAACAAGGGGTGTTATTCTAAATTAAATTACAAAAATATTTTCTTCTAGTGAAACGCATTTTCTTGAACAAGCCAAAATTCTTCAAGCGAAAAATACACATTTTAATACATTACTTCGCAAAGAAAGGGATGAAAAGGCAGCAATTGAAAAAGTCTTTTCAGCAGGGCAGTTTCGAAAATTAAAAACTGCCAAGCAAATTCCGTGGAGTAGTGAAGATGTTGCTTCGATTATTTCATTGTATGCAGGAGGTCCAAGTTCGTAACGTTCATTAGGGAAAAGAGGTTATTCTTTACCTTCGGTTTCCACTTGAAGAAAATGAGCAGGCAAAATAATTATACAACCAGGTATTTATATTAGTTAATATTTAACTTTACATTTATGTTTACGATCAAAAACTGCCAAAAGCTTTTATTGAAAATTATATCAAAATTTGAAAATATTGGCCATCCGGTTTATGCCATTAATTGTGATTTAAGAGGCACCAATAGAGGACTGTGTAAATCACCAAATGTTACGGAAGAAACAACGTGGTTTACAAATCCTGAAAATTTTCGCGATACTGGATTTGCATTAAATGACAAATTTATAACATCTAAACCAGTTGTTGATTTAATACAAAATATCCAAAATTAAGATTTAAATAGTATTGCACATAAAATTAATTCTGAATTTTTAACAGCAAAGGGTGCCCAACGGCAAAAAGTTAAATTTGCAACCAAGCAAATTGGTTGGAGTTATTGATGTGATTTTACAAGTCAAAGCAATTGGCTTGAATGTTCCGAGTTATTGAAAGTCACCAATGACTAGTTTGCAATTAAAAATTTCCACAAAGTGACTCGAGAAAACGCGTGACAGAAAGAGTATGGTTTAGTACCTGATCTGAACAAAATTGAAAAAACCATGTACCTACAATCTTAGAAAAGTTGCTTTTAAGACTTTGCTACCATTTTAGCGTGGTATAATTATTATTAGTATTTAAAATAACTTTTTATCGATTTGAAAGGAAATTTTGATATAAAGTAATTATTGAGATATAATTTAAATCGGGATACTCTGGAAGGCTCTTTTCCATTATATAGGAGCGATTGGAGGCTTATATGATCATCCAAACTGATCATATTGTTGGCGACAATGAGCGCAATATAGATGAAGACGTAAATATTCAAAACAAAGAGAATTAGGGGAAAAAATGTGGGAAACACCCAAGGAGTTAGAAATGGCTAAGAAACATAAAACACAAAAACTAAATGTAAAACATGAAGTTGCACTTTAGCTGTAAAACTCCGATTTGCCTGTAACTTAAATATAAAGTTTCTTCTACATTAATTATTTTCTGATGGCCTATTATATTAGGTTAGGTATATACACCTCGCATTTTAGAGTATGTTAAAAATCATCGACTAGTGCTGCACAAAACTTCTCAATTCATTGAAGATCGTAAGATTATTTTTTATAATATAAAAATTGAAGTATTGCTTTATGATATAGAAAATCTACGAGCTTTACTTATTCTGGAAGAGCTACTTTCAGTTTCAAGCTCTGTAAAAACGAGAAAAGGAAAAAAAAGAATGAAGATGAAAACCCGAAAAATGAACAACAGAATGAGCCAGTAGAAGAAAAAGAACCGATAAAATCTGAGTTTCCCAAGAAATTTCTTCTAAAATATTACCGGTATGAATAATATATTTCAGAATAATTTCGAAAACTCTGAACTAAAAACCTTGATAATTTTTTATAACTTATTTTTTAGGAGGGTACCGATCTGACTAATTTTGTAAAGGAGGCTCGGTCAAAAAGTATAAATAGTGTCCAGCCGTATGTAATTGTGGTTTCCGGTCAATCAAGTGCATCTACTTTTATTCAAGAGTAGAGCTGGATAATAAACGTAAATGATTATGGCAATCGGGTCGCTAGTTTTTTTTGACTTACTATTCAAGCTTTTTTACGTTTTGAACGTCGAATACCCGGAATGGTTAAGAAATTTCTACAACTTAACCGAATATTACATTTATGATTATACTGTTGTTTTCGTCCATATTTTGTAATAAATAAATAGGTTTTCGGGATTATTTGACTGGGTTTTTTTTAAATTAAACAACTTGTTCAATATGTCGATGTTTCGCCCAACTTTAATTGTAGGCTTCCTCAGGACTAAAATATGCCAATTAATGGTGAGCATGTAAATATATCATTCATACCACCACTTGAATATGAAACGAGCTTTAGTATCGGGTTTAATAAAGAGAGTTACAGATATCGGTCATGATTCCTTCAATGATATAAACAAAAAGAAAATATATGGAATTTTAAAAAACAATGGTTACCCAATGTGGTTTATAAAGGCTACTGAAATAAGATTAAAAGAAACCACGAAACCGAATAAAATTAGAGATAAAGAAAGAGATAAAATACTGTATTTTAAGTTCCCCTACATAAGAGGCTTAAAGGAAAAATTAAGCCAAATTTTGAGCCCATTTTGTACACTAGCTCCTTACAATTTAAAAAAACACAATACATTACTAACAAAATTAAAGAAAAAAACAAGTAAACAGAAGGAATCAGAGCTAGTATATAAGATTCCGTGTAGGGACTGTGAGGGATCATATGTAGGACAGACAAAGCAGTGGCTCAAAGATAGGCTATATCAACACGAAAATGACTGGAAAAAGATAAGAAAATCAACAACAGGAGAGGCTCAGATTGCAATGCAGACATCGGCATTAGTCCAACACCATCGTAATCTTGGACATACATTTGACTTCAAGGGAGCCGAAATATTAGATCGAGAGAGCAATTATTTTAAGAGGATAATCAGTGAAATGATTCATATTAAGATAACAAAAAATAGTGTTAATTTTAGAGAGGATGTACAGAAGCTGAGTGTTGTCTATTGTGATATTTTAAATTAGTGTAACATTCATGTTATTGTAATACTTATGGCTCTATCCAATTTTGTATCGGGAAGATTAGATAAGTTACCTTGCAAAAGTTTTATTATAGCAATTGTGAACGTTGAGGTTTTAATTTTTGATTTTTATTGTAATTGATATTAATTGCTTTTTGACCTTTTAATGATTTTATTGATATTTGTGTTCTATATTATTAATTTGTTGTGTACTGATTTGCGGTTGCTGCTACCGCCCATGTTGACATATTGCGGGGATATGCTAATTTTTAACATCCAAACTTCTGTTTGATTAGGTAAGATAACTGTATATTTACATGCTCACCATTAATTGGCATATTTTAGTCCTGAGGAAGCCTACAATTAAAGTTGGGCGAAACGTCGACATATTGAACAAGTTGTTTTATTTAAAAAAAAAACAGTCCAATAATCCCGAAAACCTATTTATTTATTACATTTATGATCTTAATGTTAAGCCATACAGTATTGTGACTTCAGTTAATATAAATATTTCCAATGTCAAAGTTCCTAACGATGAAAAAAAATTATGAAGTTGAATCAAATTGAATGATTTTCTATATTTATTTCATTAAAATATCAATATTTACAGTAGTGATTTTATCACTATTTTCAGTAGTCAGATAAATTTTCTGTTTTTTGTGCAGTATGTGTTAGGAAATTTTTTTGCACCAAAAGATTACAAAGTTTAAATCAACATGCGCGTATACATATATTTTAACCAAAATAAAATGTTCAAATTATTTTAGATCCGTTACAATTGAAGTTGCAAGCATAAGAAGTAAGTGATGATATCAGAAACAATAGCACCTCAAATATCAAAATGGAATTATTTTCATTAAAAATAGTATTTACAAATTGGTAGGCAAGACTTCAGCAGGATTTACTTTGTGACCAAGTGAAACATTCCGACAGGAGAACCTGGATGATATCGGTGATTCCTGTTATTCGATTTTGAATGATGAAACAACCAATAATGAAAATAAAAAAGATTTACAGGTATGCATTAAGTGAGATTGGTAGCTGCTCAATTTACACCATTCATAATTTGTTCCTAAAAAGTTAGGAAGAGTTCGGTGAAGTTCCTGATGTAGTTTTCGCTAATTATTATTTTATCAAAGGCTGGCCGACTAGAATTGAAGACTTTGAGAATTTAATTTAATATGTTCGAAAGTAAAAGTAAAATTTCAGTAGAAGATTATCGACTTATGATGCGATTGGGGCAAATATTGGCAATTTCTTACCTAAGAGTGTTAATAATTGCCAAGCGACATAGGAAACTTCCTGTTCATTTAACAAATGACCAAGTTCAGTGAGTATCGCTTTAATGTAATCAACTTTCTTCACGACCTCTTTAAAATGGCATCATTCCAATATTAATTTTGATAAGCGTCGTGACCCTCCGAGACTAACTAGCTTGAATAGTCCTTCCTATTATTTTTCGCCATCGGCTTCTGTTCCGGGCCTTTCTAGCAGCTTGTTCTAGTGTGCCACCTGTAATTGTCTTGATTTGGTCGGTCCATCTCTTTGGCGAACGACCTCGCGATCTTGTGCCCGGAACCATTCCCTGCACAACCAATCTGAACCAACCTGAGCCGTCAACGAGTGAGCACGTATTTGAGGTTATGTCAATATGTTCAACATGGAAAAGGAAATTTCTAATGAACTAAACAAATTAACAAAAATCGAACTGGTGGACCTAATCTTGAAAAACAAGATACCAAGTGGAAAGCTAAAAGAAAATAGTATATTACACGAATATGAAATATCAATGAGGCAAAAAATGTAGATATGATCAATGGAAATAATGAGTTAAAAGAAGAACTGATGGATTGTTTGAAACAGCAAATCTCACATCTGAAAGAAATGGTAAGTGATAAAAATCATATCATCAATCATTTGAGGACAGAAAATGTAAGAACAAAGGAAAATGTAATTAATGAAAAAACAGCAACGCCTGCAACCAGCATCGCATATACTAAGAATGCAGCCATCATTGTAAATAAATTACAGAACGCAGCTAAAGGTAATCATAACCAAACAATCGATAACACAACTAATGTAAATAAAGCGTACATTACTAGAAGATATGTTAAGGAGTGTTTCGATAAAAATAATGTACAAAAACATATAGATAAACAGCAGAGTGAAAAGATGGACAATATGGAACGTCAAAGTAACAATGAAAATAAAGTGGAAGCAAACAATAGCGGTAGTGACAATAGTCGAATTGAAGAGATCGATGATGGATACAAAAAAGTAAGTTACAAAAATAAAAAAGCTGCTGCAAAATCTAAAGTGTGGTTGTTTGTTTCCAGGTTCAAGCAACATGTCACGGAGGAAATGTTATTGGATTATGCCAGGACAAAAACAAACAGAACCGACATTACTGTAAAATTACTTGAAACTAAGCATATGAGGAATAGCAAAAAATGTTTTATGGTTGGCTTCGAAATGGATGTATTAGATCAAGTATACGAGAACACCTTCTGGCCATATGGAGTAAGATTTGCAAGATTTGATTTTTACAAGGGTGCTCTTTTTTTAAAGGAAGATCTAACAAAAATCACAGCATCCTAAAAATAAAGAGAGAATCGAACTGCAATAAACATCAAAATCAAAATAAAACATTCAATATCTATTATCAAAACACAAGAGGTATAAAAACAAAGTGTAACGACATCAAGACAGCCATGCTGGCATCTGAATATAACTGTATTGCATTCACTGAAACTTGGTTAAACGACTCTGTTTATACGTCTGAATTTTGTACCAACTACAACGTTTTTAGAAAAGATCAAGACCCTATACTAACAAGAAAAAGTCAAGGAGGTGGACTCTTACTGGCTGTCAGCAAGGAATTAGTTGCATCTGAATTCCCCATTTTTGATGATTTCGAAGGAATGGAAGGTACAGTGGACGAAATTTCTATAAGAACACCTTGATTAACTGTAAATCTCTCATTTATTTCGTAAATATATGTTAGTAGTATAAAATAATGTTTCAAAATCTAAAGTATCGTTACTTTGAAGCAATGCATGTAAGCAAACTTGCATGATAACACTTTATAAATAGAAATATTATAATGCTGCCTTAAGTAAGGGCGAAATATCTATAAGAACAGCGAGTTATCTTTAGTTCTGCGACAAAATCTGTATGTGAAGAATTATTTTAATATTGAGTACAGTTCAATTACAGTTATAGTGAGCTTTGAAGATAATTATAAAGGTATATTTATATAATATTGAACCATGCCACGCGGAAAAGTTTTAACTTTGGAAGAAAAGGCAAAAATAGGTGCATATCACGATGCTGGATTTTCTATTCGAGAAATAGCAAAAAAAATTAATAAATCCAGTAGCTGCATACATAATTTTCTAAGATTAGGCGAAAATTATGGCAAAAGCCACTACACTGGTGGTAACACGAAATTAACAAGACGCGACCATTCTCGTATTTTTAAAGAAGCGACAAAAAATTACTCATGTGCTAGTGAAATAAGAAAAACTTTACAGCTATCTGTAACCACACGACGAGTACAGCAAGTTTTACAACACGATACACGATTAAAATGGACTAAAATGGTAAAGAAGCCACCTCTTACACAAGTACATAGAAATGCAAGATTAGAATTTGCCCAAAATCATATGACGTGGGACGAAAAATGGAAAACTGTAATATTTTCGGACAAAAAGAAATTTAATTTAGACGGTCCGGATGGATTTAAATATTATTGGTACGATTTACGTCAAGATAAAGCCGTAAGCATGAGTAGAAATTTCGGGGGTGGAACTTTAATGGTTTGGGCAGCATTTAGCTATAATTCCAAAACACCAATATGTAAAATTACTACAAGAATGAATGCAGACAAATATATAGATCTCTTTAGAAGACATTTTAATTGATTTTATCGAAGAAAACCACAACGACATCGTTATTTTTCAGCAAGATAACGCGGCAATACATAACGCTAAGAAGACTAGGGAGTGGTTTCAACCAAAAAATTTGCCACTTATGAAATGGCCGTCACGATCCCCAGATCTGAATCCAATTGAGAATGTGTGGGAAATATTATCACGAGCAATATTTAAAAATGGGAAGCAATACAACAACATTAGAGAGTTAGAAAATGCAATCAACTATGAATGGAAAAAAATCGATAATAACATATTGGAAAAATTAATTAATAGTATGAAAAACAGAATATTAGAAGTAATTAAAAACAAGGGCGGTAGCACGAGTTATTAAATTCAAAATGTAGTTCATTTGAACAAATTTAAACGACTGTTCTTATAGAAATTTCGTCACACGTTTGTGCATTGATTTGTAATTTTTTGTTTTTAACTAAAATTAAACAAATTTTTTCATTTCTGGACATCAATTTTTTTTTTCTAGTATTCCTCAATTATTCTCTTCATCCTTTTCATTTTATTGCAAAAATTCTTGTAATTTTTATCAAAAATAGCAGTGTTCTTATAGAAATTTCGTCTACTGTATATGTGTGAAGGTCAATCTAAATGGTTGTTTATATTGTGCCAAGCAATAATTCTGAAATCCATAAAAATGTATACCAAACTATTGAAAGAAAACTAACTAACAAGAAAATACTAATAATGGGTGACTTTAATATTACCGATTATTACAAATTTCTAACGGATGCGAATCATGTCAGTTGTGAAGTGGATAATATAAACAACTTTGTGGATTACAATAATTTGAAGCAAATAAATACAACAATAAATAGCAAACAATCGATGTTAGACTTGGTCATAAGCAATATTAATGAAGCACATGTTAGTAGGGAAACTGATTTTCTAATCAAAGAAGACCAGTATCATCCTTCGCTGAATATAAAGTTAAACTTTTCAAAATGTATGAAAGCCGCAAAATTTGAGGAAATGATTAATTATAACTTTAAAAAAGTGGATATGGAAATACTAAACAGCAAAATGATCGGTATTGACTGGAGCGACTTATGTGTAATGGATAGCAATATTGGCGATATGGTAGAACTAATGTACGCTAAGGTTTATGGTATCTTCGAGGACTATGTACCCAAGACTAAACATTCTAAAGAAAAATATCCAATCTGGTTCGATAACAAGATTATTCAAAATATCAAGCAAAAAAGTAAGTATAGGTAAAAAGTAAGTAAGAAAGTAATCTGATGTACTGGAATATTAAATATCAAGAAAGTCGAAGTCATATCAAAACACAAATACGGGAAGCATATAATAAATACACTAAAAGCATACAAGATGATCTACAACTTAATCCGAAAAAATTTTGGGGCTTCTTGAAAAATCAGAAGAAAGAAAATATTATACTAACAAGGAGGGGACCTGAAGTGGTACCAATCGATTTCGATGAAAGTCGGGTATTTTGTAGAGGTAGTTACCCTAAGTATCAGGTTAACCGGAATTACCCAGATGAGGCTTAGTTTCCAAGAAAAAGTTTCAATTGTCGTATATGTACTAGTAACTACGATCAATTTTTAAGTAAGTCCGCATAGGTAAATGGTTAACGAATATGACTTTAGGAACAGATACGAATGTGGTTCCGGGTTCAATTCCAGCCCGGGTCAATTTTTTTTTATAATTTTTTTTTTAATTTTGTTTATTTTATATATTATTTCGTTCCATCTTACTAAAAAAGATGCAGGAAATCCCCAATAAAAGGGCTCTTTTAAAAACCTGAACAAAATCTTAAAAATAAACGCATCTTGATGGCCGCATTTTTAAGTTTCAAATCTGTACAAAGTATTATGAAGAATTTTTATTCACGACTTTTTAGTAAGATGGAACGAAATAATATATAAAATAAACAAATTTAAAAAAAAAATTATAAAAAAAAATTGATCCGGGCTGGAATTGAACCCGGAACCACATTCGTATCTGTTCCTAAAGTCATATTCGTTAACCATTTACCTATGCGGACTTACTTAAAAATTGATCGTAGTTACTAGTACATATACGACAATTGAAACTTTTTCTTGGAAACTAAGCCTCATCTGGGTAATTCCGGTTAACCTGATACTTAGGGTAACTACCTCTACAAAATACCCGACTTTCATCGAAATCGATTGGTACCACTTCAGGTCCCCTCCTTGTAAATACTATCGTTATGAATGGGGAACACACAGAAGGTAGATATCAAAAACGTGGTTAACGTGTTTGAAAAATACTTCAGTTCGGTGTATTCTCAATCTGGTACAATAACCAAAGAAAGTACAACTGCTGTGATTGGCTCTCATCTGGATGAAATAACGTGTGAAGAAACATCTAAGGCAATTTTAAAACTAAAATCTACCAAATCGATAGGACCAGATAATATACCGTCTGATGTTCTCAAAAGGTGCATGGATTCCTTCGTTATCCCACTACAACACATTTTTAATAGCTGTATGAAAAACTCTGAATACCCGAATAGATGGAAGATAGGCAAAGTACTACCAATACACAAGAATGGTTCCAAAGCTGAAGTCAAGAACTACAGATCAATATGTATTAGTTCCGCAATGTCCCAAGTATTTGAAATTGTACTGCACGACAGATTATTTGCGGAAGTCAAAGATCAAATTACGACAATGCAACATGGGTTCTATCATCTAATTAACATTATTATCTCGTATTTGAAGGATAGGCACTTATATGTAGAGATGAATGGACACAAATCGAATATATTTACACCAACGTCAGGAGTACCGCAAGGGTCTAATTTAGGACCCTTACTTTTTATAATTGTAATAAATGGTTTATTAAAATCAATGGGAAGCTCAAAAGGTCTTATATACGCAGATGATTTTAAAATATACAAAATTATCAAGAATATTAGGGACTGTATGGGCTTCCAACATAATCTTAATTCGGCAGTAAACAAGTTGCAAAATCATGGCTTACATGTCAATCAAAAAAAATGTCTGGTCATGACGTTTACTCATAAAAAGCAAGTAATAAAGTTCGATTACAGGATAAATGGACAATCGTTGGATAGGCGCGAAACATATAAAGATCTTGGAATAACAATCGATACAAAGTTATCATTCAATGCACACATAAGCAACATAGTTAAAGAGGCATACAAAACGCTCAGATTTATAATAAGAAATTGCAAAAACTTTGCTAACATAAATGCAATACGTGCAATATATAATACAATTGTAGCACCGAAACTTGAATATGCAAGTCAAATATGGAGTCCTCAATATGAAACAAGTATCCAAAGTATAGAGCGTGTAAACCGTAAGTTTCTGAAGTTTCTCCACTTGAAAAATATGGAATTTATCCTGAAAGAGGAATGGATCACAAGGAATTGTTGAACGCTGTGGGAAGGAAGAGCTGTGCGAGCAGAAGGAATAAATTCGATCTGATCTTCATGGTTAAATTGTTGAAAAGAGAAATTGATGATAGGGAACTACTACATGCAATACCATACAAGGCAATACCAAATGCAAATATAAGAAATACTGGTCAATTCTACCCGAAAAAATCCAGAACAAACCAGTATAAGAATAGTCCGATATACAGGTTTTGTGAACTGGCCAATAGTACGTTAAAGGATGTGGACTTGGGAAACATGGATACCTATAGGCTTAAAAAAATAATTAATGATATTACCTAAATATGAAGAAATGGCATCGATAATTAGTAATTATTTTTTTAGAGATGTATGTATAATTTTGTATCTGTAATTGGTCACTGACTGTTGATACACAAATAAATAAATAAATAAAAACTCTTACTTTTAAAGAGATATTTTAAAATACTTGCCAGTTCATGCAGTTTATTTGTATTTTATTTCATTACTAGAGATGGAATGAAATATTTTGCAACGGTGTAATGAAAATATAGTTGGTCTTTGAAATTATCACTGCCATTTAACTTGATATAATTTTATAAACTATTTTATTTGTAAATGTTGCTAATTGGTTAATGGAATGAAAACCTTACAAAATTACCTACTATATAATAAATAACTCATTTTGGAAAGTTCCTCAAATACTGGTTCGTTCAGACACGCAGCTAGTACGTAATTTTGGAATTCGTGATTAAATATTTCACTTTCTGTAACTTTTAATAGAATACAATGTAATAGAAATTAATTCTATATTTTATACCTTGAATGCTTCGTCAAATTTCGAGTACAACCTGGTGTTCCACAAAGCAAGCAACACTGTCTTATATGGCTACAAAGGGCACGTTGGATACATAGCCGTATGTGAGCGTATGCTAATAAGTGTGGTATGTGGACGAGCCTAGGTTGCTTCCAGAAACTTTGTTGAGAAAACAAGTGGCAACTAGTTCAGTCACAACCGCGACAGATCACCAACACATCAGACCAGGTCCTAAAACCAACAAGACGGCAAAAATCCGATCAACAAACCAAAATAGGAACACAGTAAACCCACATTCACAGAATTGTTAAACCCCCAAAAATTCCTAGTTTTGTCCAGCCTCGCCCCCCCCCCTCCGCGCTGTATTAGAGGAATCACGCAAACCAATCACCGATTCGTCAAAACCAGAATCGGAGTCAATCACATCTAAGAACACAAAATCCAACCCTGTATCACAGGCCCAACCGGAGAAACCCCAAAAGTCAAATATAAAAATGAAACACGCGGTAAAGTCAAGGCACGTCAAAAATTAGATGTCCTAATTTATTCCATTAAAAAAGTTTAAAAATTAGTTTCAGAATTTTTACAACTCATTCAGAGAAAGAGCAGTCAAACCCCCAATTCATCGAAGATAAAACCTTCCATCCCCACATTTCCATAATTGGAAAATTAGCTTCCTCGAGACTCCCTATACTAGTCCCCACCTTCTTCACAATCCACCTACACGACTCCCCCCCTCGCGAACGAGAAACAAAGCGTGAATGCTACATGGACGAAACCACCTACTATAGCAGCTCTAATAGACTGAAACCAGTCATAAACCGAGAATAACCCCCTGGTAATCTGCATTTCTGGATCAAATTTCTCGCTTGCGACCGATCTCCTCACTCTAATGTGGTGTTGTACCCGTAGATATCCTCTGTCGAAAACCGTTGCCAAGTGGGCTTTATTTTGGTATGCCCAAACCTCATTATACCTTATATTTGCTGTTTACGACCGTGCACCTCAACAATTGTGTAGATGTCACGTCCGCCATCGCCCTACTAAATTTAGTCAATTCGAAGGTTTGACCACACCTTAATTACACATTATACATATAATCACCTCGCTTATATTGCTATAACTAGGCTTATTAATATAACTTAAAATTTCGTATATATGTTTAACTTTCCTTGAACACCGTGGTGGTATGTTTTTCTACGGCTTCCACCACCACCCCGTCAATTTCGGTTTATTTTAATAATTCTTTCTACCACTTTATGGATCATTTACTTGGGCATCTCCCTAATCAGTTTCCGCCCTAATCGTGTGTCGAATTTTGGCCTTAAAACTAAATTAGTAATAAAAAATTCAGCTTTTTCTTACATTAAATTTATTTACCATGTGGGTTTGAATTTTTACCTTATTTATTTTTTTAAAATTCCGTTTTCGGTGGCATTCGCCTCCTAAAATCGCCGAATTTTAGTTTCTTTATAAAAAAAAGTATTTTCCCCAAATTTGCACTAGTACTTTACCGCCGCGTTCGGGATTCGATTGCCATGTAAATATTTTTATTCGTTATTATTCTCTTTGGGCGGTTTAATTTATAATTTTTGGTTTTTCCTTACGTTACCCTATGTTACTAGTATTCGAACATGTATTTTGAATGCCCTTTAGGCTTTTCACATTAATTTACATTAACACAATATTTCCTAGCCCGTGCCTGTATATTGCAATTTGCATGCTTTGCATTTATTACATCTGCGTTAATTATATTAGTTGACTTAGTTTTTTTCCACTTCGCATTGAGTTTTATTTAATTTTCGGTACTTTTTAACCTTACCAAAATTTCCCACATATTTACACGGCCATTTGGACCTGCTCCTTTGGTTATATTTTTACGCCAATTTTACATTACTTTTCCTACATGTGTTATTTAACATTCAAATTTTGCCTACATGATTTTCCACTTTGGTGGTTGTAGATATTTTCTCGACATCCACTACCTAATTTTCGCGCCTTTTACCGCATTTAGCGTACTTTGCTGATGTTGCGTCTTTGCTTAGGCGCCGATGATATCATGCTACTACAATCTCGTTAGTTTAACATTGTAAAATTTTCATTGCATTTACTTAATTAAATTTTTAAATATTTTAACGCATTTACTTTTCGAATTACACTAATATTCATCATCTTTGCCTTTTGATGTGTTTTATTCCGTCATATTATTTTTGGGACCACTTTAATATTTTCGGGATTTTTAACCCGCTATTTACTTTATATGCGCTGCTCTTGCTACGTTTTTTATCGGTGATTAGGCATTATAATTTTTTCGATCTAAATTTAATTGCAATTTGATAAAATTTTATATTACTTTATATTGCGACCGCTGTACTATCAACCGCCCTACTCCTCGCATCGTCGGTTTGATCGTAAGTGTCCGCGGTAATTGCAGCTTGCATTTTAATCAGTACGGCTTTGTCCTGCGATAGTACGTGTTGTGCCTCGGCGTTTTTTGTGTGTTTTTAAACTTGTGCTTTGTTTTATCGTGTGTTTTTTGGAATTTAGTTAATCTTTTCAGTCTGTGTTCGGTTTTGCTTAATATTATTTTGTTTTCTGTTTCATCTTCGTTGTTATTGTGTTTTTTTTGTGTTATCCTTTTTGTACTATTTTGTGACTTTTTGTGTTACGGGTGTTTTAATTTTAACCTACCGGTGAGTACTTTATTTTGCAATTCCGCCCGGACTTTTAATTTAGTTTCCATATGGAAATTCCGTTCTTATTCATTCTATATTTGCTAAGTGAAATTATTTTCTGTTTAATGGTATTACTTTGCTCTTTTACTGAGATTTTTTTGCATGTGGTTTTACGCTTAGCCTTTTTATATTTGTTGTTTTTCTCTTGCAGATATGTTTTCCGACGACGAGGGAGATTTCTCCGACGTCGGAGACTGCGTGGCGGCCGCCAATCGCCTCTTGGGTGGGTATTTTCTTTTTATTTCGTCGCGGCATTTTTACCTTTTGTTGCTTTTCATTTTAGATGAAGCAATTGCGGCGGATGCCATTGCACCCACCGCTCACCGTAGCGACGCCACGGGCATGGGTACGTGTTACCGCTTTACCTATTTTTTTGCTTTTTTAATTTTATTTTCGCCTTTCCAGTTTCCGCGTCCTGTCTGCGGACGCTCCTGCGGGACGGGCCCGATAAGGACCGCCTTATGGCCGCCGCCGGTATTTTATTTGCCGCTTATTTTAATTTCCCAAATTAATTTTTTCTTTGTTTTTTCTATAGCCTCTCCACGCGCCATGCGATCGCCTTCGCCCACGTCAACCGCCAGCACGGTCGCCAGTATGTTATTTGCCGCTTATTTTAATTTCCCAAATTTATTTTTTCTTTGTTTTTTCTGTAGCCTCTCCACGCGCCATGCGATCACCTTCGCCTACGTTAACCGCCAGCACGGTCGCCAGTATGTTATTTGCCGCTTATTTTAATTTCCCAAATTTATTTTTTCTTTGTTTTTTCTGTAGCCTCTCCACGCCCCATACGAACTGCTTCGCCTGCGTTAACCGCCAGCACGCTCGCCGCGGTGGACCGCGATATTAGTAAGTTTTCTACCTTCTCCGTATGGCTTTAACCAATAATTTATTATTCTTTTTTATTTTGTTTAATCGTCCTTTTTTCTTTAGCTTCGAAAATTTCCATCCTGCCGGCCGCCGACGCGTTGGACGACTTTTCGGCGTCGGCTATCGCCGCCGTCGACCGCGATATTGGTATGTTTTCTTACTTCTCGTCATGGCTTTTGCCACTATATTTATCGCTTTTTTAAAATTCTTTAATCGTCCTTTTTTCTTTAGCCCAGCTTGATTCAGTTCGCCCCCCCAGCGTTGGTTTGCCGGATTTTTCCCTGTCGGCACTGGCTGCAATCGACCACGATATTGGTAAGTTTTCTTCCTTCTCGCTGTGTCTTTTTCAACATTTTTTATGCCCTTTTTTCCTTCCAGCTCGAGTTGATGCCGCAGGCCGACGCCCCTTCTCCGGCGGACCATCGCATCACTCTCCTTCATGCCGCCCCCTGTCAGGTGCCGCCGCCGCCCTCGACTCTTCCCAACCTGCCCCCTCGGGATGGGTGCCTCGAGAGGTGCGCTCTTCTGGCAGGCCGACCGCCACCTCTACCACCGCCGCAGTTACCATCCCCGCCGCAGCTCTCACAACCACCGCTACCACCACACCACCGCCGCAACCACCACCGCAGGTCCCTCCACCGCCATCGCGTTTTGGCAACCTCTCGGGGGATAAAGCCGACCGCCTGGTGGAATCGACAAAATCCCGTCACACCAGATGGGGTTCCGCCAGCCGGCGCCGTGGCTTTGAAGCGTTCATGGCGGCTAGCGGCTTTACTTAGGACGCCACAAGCACCGTCGCCGACATCGCCCGCGTGTTGAGGAGTTTTGCCCTCAACATGCGTAAGCAAGACGGTGGCGAGTATAAGGAGGGCGTCCTAAAGTCGCTGTGGAATAACGCCGCCAAGGACTTGCGGGTACGCTTCTTTAAAGGTAATTTATTCCTCCTCTCCCTATTATGTTTTATCTAATAAATTTTTTTTTCAGACTACGGCATGCGCTTCAACCCTTTCGAAGACCCCGAGTTTCACGACGCGCGTTTGGCCAGGGATGCCAAGAGAAAACTGCTTCAAGCGGACCCGACGAAGAGAACCACCAGTGCCGTCGCGCTCACCATATCTCAACACACGAGAATGGTGGAGCAGTATGCGGCGGACACTCCAGACGGGGTCCAGAAACGCTTCTTCTTGGTGGCATCGAAGGAGCTCGGTTGGCGTGGAAACGAGGCCGCCAGCGCAAAATTCAGCCACTTCGTGGACGAAGTGGACAACTGCGGGGTGAAAACCGGGCGGATAGTCTACAACCCCGTCTTCAGTAAGACCGGCTCACGCAAGTTAAAGGAACAGTATGTGACAAAATAAACAAGAAACGCAGAGATATCTTCACAAAAATTCTTGTTTTGAGATGCTTCTGATAGTTTTAAATGTATCAAAAGGAAATTTTTATACCAAAGTTCAAATATGCCCCAATAACTTCAGTCAACGTACTATAAAAATTTAAAAAAATATGTTTTAGTTTGCATATCCATGCATATTTTATCGTTTATATCAATTTTAGTGCATATTTTATAGAAATTCGGTGCACATATACGCGCAGATTTTTAAGTATTTTGGTGCATATAAATCCGAGCTCTACTAATAAAGAATATTTAGAGTAAAATCTTACGATAAATAAAATGTATAGTTTCAGCAATAAAAATAAAGGAAGTTTATCCGTTTAGCAGTCGATTGTTTAAGCGGTTTATCCGTTTAGCCCATAATCAGAAAGGCATATAGGGCCCATCGAATTGCACATATTTAACTTATCCGACAATTTCAGTTTTTTAGCATATTATAAATTATAATCCGTTTAGCAGTTGATCCATAAAGGCCTTACCGATTAGCACTTAATCCGAAAGATATATAGAGGCCATCCAATTTTATACATTGATCATCTCAGACAATTTCAGTTTTTCAGCAAATTATAAATTTAACAAGAATACTACAATATGGTTAGAAAAAAATATAAACAAATATAAAAAAAGTGGAAAAGAACAGAAATGTAGCAGAGAAAAGCGAGACTTATCATAAAACTGTTTCAATCGTACCCGATGGAAATTGTTTGTTTCGAGCACTGTCGTATGGAGTATACGACACTCAAGAAAAACATGAAACCATAAGAGGTGCAGTGGTACGAGAAGTTACCAATAACTGGGAAAACTACAAAAACTCCATTATTGTAGACAGCGCATACCGTTCTATTATCGAATCTGCTAGGGATTACGAAGTATGAATGGGATCTTTAAGAAAATTTGAAGGGCATCAAGAATTGCAAAACTTTAGCTTCATTTATACCCAGGTATATGTAGAAATACATTTAGTCGATGGTCTCCTGGCTTGCTACGGAAATTTGCTGACGTGCAAGAAGAAGTTTTCTTTGCTTTTTTCGGGAAATTTAGATGGCGGACATTATGACTACTTGAAACCATGTGATATAGTACATTTTAACGATGCCGATTACGATGATACTTACGAAGTGGTAAACCAGAAGGGATGGAGAAAAAATTGTGGTAAACAGATGTTTCGAAAATCTGCATGAAACACCCTCAAAATGGTTGCTATCAACAGAAGGCAAATAATTCGGAGAAATCTCCAAACAGCACTTGGTAAAATGATTTGTATAAATAAAATTAATAAAAAATATTTAAAAAAGTTCAAATTTTCATTTTTATAAAATTGGTATATCTCCTAAGTTTGTTATAAGGTAATATGTACAAACTCATCCTTGCCTGTTATATTTCCAGTGATTAGTCCAACATCTCCAAATATTTGTTTGAAAACGTGGTAATTTTGGTTCGACAGTGCCTTAAGGCAGAAGTGTAAATTTATTTTTAAAGAATATACTTAATACTTTTGAAGAACGCTAAAGAAGCCTCTCTTGGCCTATAAAATATATTCATTAAAATCCGCGATTTAGCCGTTTAACCATTTAGCAGTCGATTCTTTAAGCGGTTTAACCGTTTAACCCATAATCAGAAAGGCATATAGGGCCCATCGAATTGCACATATTAAACTTATCCGACAATTTCAGTTTACAGCTACAAGTTTTCAACTACAGCTGAAAGAAGTGCAGAATATGACAGGCATTTAAAAGGAAAAGAAGAAAGTAAACGTGAAAAAGACGCAGATCGAATATAAAGGAGATGAAACTACGGCAATCATCTCATTTGATTGGCAAAATGTAGATTCTTTACCGAAAGCTAATTAGAAGATTTATTGTGCTTTTTGGCATGAAATGTTATGTTTGGCATGTTATCTGGTAGAGCAGCCAATCATATATTATGCAGTAGTTTAATAATTATCTTGGAAGGAATTACACAGGATTTCCCTGAACTGGAAAAAGTAGTAATTTGGTCTGATTCTTGCATCCCTCAAATAGAAGTAGTATAATGTCTTTCGGGCTGTACTACTTCATGAAAATGCATCCACAGATAAAAACCAGTGGGACATAGAAATGTACAAGAGATTGATGCAGTACACAGCATGTTTGAAAACAAACTACTTTGTCAAGAAATATATAGTGCAATTTCTTTATTACGAAATCTCGTCTGTATCTCTAACACAACAAAAAAATTAATTATTTTACAAATGAATAATGGAAATTTCTACGATTATCAGAAATATGCAAAAAGATTTGTATACAATAATACACCATATTCGAAGGTAAAATACCTTCTTATAACAAGCACCTCGTATGTAATTTCATTTAACTTCTGTAGCTCCCAATAATAATTTTAATTTTCAAAAAAAAAATATCAATGAACCATTGAAAAACAATCAAAATCACTTATTCCACAAAATTATACTTTAGTTTTCTTGAATATCTAACTATTTTATTAAATTTTACGGACTAACCAAATTCACGTCCGTAACGTCGGCCATTTGGCAAAAAAGCTATTTTTCCTCCGCTAGTTACCGTTAGTTTAGCCAGCTCGCGGGAATTTCATAATTGAAAACAAAAATAAAATAAAATTCTAATTTTATACATAAACTTTCCACGACAGTATGAGTATATAAAAAAAGATGAACGGCACAAAACGCTTATCTCAACGAGGTTTTTTCAGACAAATGTTAAATTATTCGGATAACTTCAATGATAATGGTCAATGGTATAATTATCGTGAACAAAGTAGATAACCAAAGATTAAAAGTAAAAATGTAAAACGAAGACCCTAAATCAATTGGTGTAGAGAATAAAAACAAAACTACCTCGTAGATGTTGAATAATGAAGTGGACGAACAAGCTTATTTTTGATTTTTTAAATCTGTATCAAAATGAACCCACGCTATGGTATTCTGCGGCACCAGAACACAAGATCAACAACGATTCATATGATGCATGGAACCGAACAAAAAGTAAATTAAAGGATGGTACTATTTCAATTAAGGAAATTAAAAAAAGCCAGATTTTCACTATGATATTCGCAATCTAAAATAAGACAAAACATAATGAACAATACCAGGAGAAGTAGAAGGAAAAATGGGATATGAGTCCGTTTCTTCATTTTTCTATAAACAATACACGTCAACAAGAGCAGAGACATAAACTCGAAAATCGTTTAACCTCTAAATATTACGAAAAATTCAAGCGCAATAATATGAAACCAAAAAATTAAACATCGACCTGGAAAAAAGATAGGATTTAAAAAATGTAGGAATAGTTCATATGCGTAATAATGTCAAAAATTATTTAAATGTAAAAAATATCATAAAATAAGTGAATATTTTGTCCTAAAATATAAAAAAAAAAAATTTAACGGGTATGTTTCCTGTAATAAATAATAAAAAACATATTACAATGTAACATATTATGGGTGTAATTTTGCCTCTAAATATTACCAGTTTAAAAGTAAATTTAACCTAAAACTGTTGTCATTTCATATTTTACCCAACATATTGTAAAACTACCTCAAAAATAAGGGTATTAGGTACTCCTTGGGGTAAACTTCCGCGACAAACAGGAGTAATAAGTACCTTGGGGTAAATATGTACAAAAAATTTACTAATCATAGTAGTCACCAATTTTTGTGAACATTTACTCAGTGGTGTAATTTTCAACTTAATAAAATTCAACAATTATGTAGAATTATTTAATAAAACTACATTTTTTCGAAAAGCATTAAGTGGTAATTTTAAATTACAAAACAAATTTAGATGCCTCATTTAGTTACATCATTTAACCCTTTCGGTCACGTCTCTTTGTGTTTTAAGAAAAAAAGTTCAAAATGATAATACGTAATACGTTAGATATATAATTTTTTTTAAAGATTTTCAGAATATTCTCATTTTTTAAGATCACAGGTACATTTCGTATTCGTTTAAACGAAAGGTGTGACCGAAAGGGTTAATGAAAAGTAATTGGCAATTTTACATGCAAAAATTTCACTTTATAATTTACACAGCCGAGATTTCAAGTTGAAATGTTGTGTGAAATTCTCAATTTTCATATTTTATAAATATTAAATTTCATATCTGTCAAAATAATTGAGAAAAAATAAGTTAGATAGACGGTGATTTTAAATTGCATATTTTGCAAATTGCATCAGACTATTAGATTATTAAAATTTCATCGTGAATCGAACAGGCATATATTTCTCATTATTAAAAGTACACCTTAGGGATACTTTGTTTCTAGTTTTAAATTACCAAATCTGTCAAAACCCGATTACTAAAAATAATATAGTTCAAAAAAATTATAATTCAAAAACTGAATTTAAAATAGTTTAAATAAATATATCTTAAATATGCGTATTTCACCAGCAGCACCCCCCGCCCATTTCGATTTTTGGATCCAAAATGTTTGAATTCGTTTGTACCTTCTTAATTTTAAAAAAAATTTTTGTAAAACACTGAACTCCTTATCTTTCACCAAAGTTACCACTGGTCGTTGGAGGAGTAAATCTTTTGCCTCAAGTTTCACGAGAACTTTTCAAAATTATAAATTTTTCTCTAAGGACAATTTCTGCTACAACTTTCTAACCATTAAATTTTGGTTATTATGTTTTATCTAGTAATTCTTTTTTTATCAGACTACGGATTGCGCTTCAACCCATTTGAAGACCCCGAATTCCATGACGCGCGATTGGCAAGGGATGCCAAGAGGAAGTTGCCTCAAGCGGATCCGACCAAGCGAACCACCAGTGCCGTCGCGCTCACCATTTCTCAACATGCGTAAGCAAGACGGTGGCGAATACAAGGAGGGCATCCTGAAGTCGCTCTGGAATAACGCCGCCAAAGACTTGCGAGTACGCTTCTTTAAAGGTAATTTATTCCTCGTCTCCCTATTATGTTTTATCTAGTAATTCTTTTTTTTTTAGACTACGGATTGCGCTTCAACCCATTTGAAGACCCCGAATTCCATGACGCGCGATTGGCAAGAGATGCCAAGAGGAAGTTGCTTCAAGCGGATCCGACCAAGCGAACCACCAGTGCCGTCGCGCTCACCATTTCTCAACATACGAGAATGGTGGAGCAGTATGCGGCGGACACTCCCGACGGGGTTCAGAAGCGCTTTTTCTTAGTGGCATCCAAGGAGCTCGGTTGGCATGGTAACGAGGCCGCCAACGCAAAATTCAGCCACTTCGTAGACGAAGTGGACAACTGCGGGGTGAAAACCGGGCGAATCGTCTACAACCCGGTCTTCAGTAAGACCGGGGGTGGTGCCCGCCCTTTGGCTGCCGACAAATGGTTGGCAGCATTTCCACAGCGTCCGGACTTATGCCCAGTAACCTTATTCCGGACAATGACCGCCCAACGCCCACCAGACAGAATGTTCCTAAATATCAATCAATCCTGGCGTCTGGGATAAGCCCCTTGGTATACGAAGTCACCAGTGGGCCACAACACCTTGGGGCTGTGGTATAGGGAGGCCGCTGTGGCGGCGGGCATAAAAGGGAAGATTTCAAACCACTGCGCCCGGTCCACCCTCGCAACAGCGCTGGCGAACTCCGATTTGCCAACAAATTTGGCGATGCCCCTGACAGGTATATATGTTCCCCTTAGTGTCTTCTTTTACTTATCACTTTTTCTCTTTTTTAGGTCACACCTCGGTATCTGCATTGAAATCGTACATTCAAATGCAGCCGAAGAAGCACCAGGAGATCATCGCCTCCGTTCGGCCAGATGTCGGGCCCGCCCCTACGCCTGGACCAATACATCCTACCCGGTCCACCCTCGCAACAGCGCTGACGAACTCGGATTTGCCAACAAATTTGGCGATGCCCTTGACAGGTATATATGTTCCCCTTAGCGTCTTCTTTTACTTATCACTTTTTCTCTTTGTTTAGGTCACACCTCGGTATCTGCATTGAAATCGTACATTCAAATGCAGCCGAAGAAGCACCAGGAGATCATCGCCTCCATTTGGCCAGATGTCGGGCCCGCCCCTACGCCTGGACCAATACATCCTACCCCCCCTCTACCCCCTCCTACAACTTCCGTCCCCTCTGCCCCTTCTACAACTACCACGTCCCCTTACGGTATCATCCCTTCCCAACGCAGTCCTTCACCTACTCCATCTTCTGCTTCTTCCGCTTCCACGCACCGCCGCGACCGCCGTCGTCGCAACCGCCTTCGACGCGCCTCCCAACTTGCCTTCTCCTCCACTATCTCCCACACCCCATCTTCAGGTTTTCCTCCTACACCTCCTCCCGCTCCACCTTCCGGTTTTCCTCCTCCACCTCCTTCCGCTCCACCTTCCGGCCTCCGTTCCTGTTACTTCAACGACCACCCTTCCTCATCCTTCTACCTCACTTCCCCCTCCTATGGGCCCCCTTTATCATCTTACTATCCCCATCGCTACCACCCCTACCCTCAGCATCTTCATCCGCACTATCCGCCTAACTTTTCCGCTCCACCTCCGCACTATCCGCCTTACTTTCCCGCTCCACCTACATCTATTCCTCCTCCTCCACCTCCGAATCCCTCCCTTCCGACCAACCCTTCTCCTACCGTTATCCACAACACCTACTACCAATATTGGTCTGGGACGATGTTGTGGCGGGCATTTTCGGTGACGAATTTCCCCTGTAAAACTAAATTAGCCTGTAAAATTTGAACAATTTCTACTTAATAATTCAACCACCCATTCGAATTTCTGTTTTCACCTTATTTATTTTTTGAAAAATCCCGTTTCTGTGGCAATCGGCTTCTAAAATCACCACAATATAAAATCTAATTAAACCGCCCCGCACGGGATTCGATAACCCTACTGTTAGAAACCGTTATTTTTAAGTAAAATTTGCAATTGCGCAGGGCTGTACGAAGGGCCGACGAGAGTTAAGCCAGATGACCAGTCGAGCGTATGATTAAAAAAGCGACGGACTTGCGTGACTAGTTTTATTAAGTGTTTCAAATTTCAATGTGTTTCTATTAATATTATCTTGACAATTAAAGTATTTTATACCAAAGGCGTTAGTTTAATTTATTTTAACAATCAGAAGTGGGATAGTCAGTAAGAATAATAAAACTCTAAGTGCGGAATTAGAAAAGTGATCAAATGGCGGACGAACGGGATAGTTTAAACAGCGACCATGAGGGACTCGAAAATGGTGAGGGCATGCGCGCGCATAACCGTGAAGAGAAACTTATGGAATTACTTTTAAAAGCCGAGGAAGGACGATCGCAAACCGACGCGATGTTACGAACGTTCTTGCTAGCGAGATTGAGCGAACCGAGGGTTGAAAGACGAGCAGAAGAAGGCCCACGTAGGTTCAGCGTAATGCCGGATTTAAGCAAATCCATTGAAGATTTTTGGGGAGAAGCAGGCGAAACGGCGGTGGAATGGCTTCAGAGAATAAACAATTGCGCTATTTTGCACTACTGGAGCGATAAAATTAAATTGGAATCG
The DNA here is from genome assembly GCA_963170105.1 of Cantharis lateralis. Taxonomy (NCBI): domain Eukaryota; kingdom Metazoa; phylum Arthropoda; class Insecta; order Coleoptera; family Cantharidae; genus Cantharis; species Cantharis lateralis. Next base: position 28,758,881 of record OY720628.1, read on the forward strand.
GCGAGGATTCACCTGGTTGGTCCGGCAAAAGAATGGTGGAAGGTATGGGAAAATTAAATCGGCAATTGGAATAGTTTTGAACAACAATTCAAAGCGACTTTTTTTCTTAGACAAAGTGTAAGTGACCTATGGAAGAAATTAGTAAGCAGAGTACAACAACCACGCGAGAATGTAGAAGCGTACTTTCACCAAAAATATAAATTGTGCTGCGACGTTAAACTAGAGTTTAATGACGCTAAGGAACAAATATTAGCGGATTTATTTCGAAAGGACTTTGTGCCGGTGTTACGATCTACCTTGGTGTAAACCCCTTGGTCGATCTCACCGTGCGTAGATTATCTTGGCCTGTCCTAACGCGAAGTTTAACCTTGTCTGAATGATAAGGACTTGATGCGCTTGGAAAGGGAAGTTACCAGAGCTCTTGCTTGTGTGTTGCGGAAGCAACAAGACGTGTTAATAAATATCTGAATTTTGGTCTTCATGTTGAAGATATGTGAAATCAAGAGTACATAAGAAATTATCGTTATGTGTCGTTATATTTTGCTATTATGCAATACCTAATTGTTTCAATAATTACAGTCGATAAGTTTAATTTAATAATACCTACTAATACGACTTAAGAATTATTGCTATTATGCATCGTGGTATCTATTCCTGCTTTTCCGGCCACCATGGTTGTGTAATTACATTGGTGCCCACCAGGGTTCAAGTTCAAGTTTACAAGATGAAGCTGACCTCGAGGGTAATGCCAATTAACACCTCATTGTCATTTGTTCAGGTCAGTGACACGTACCTCTTCGCAACAAGTACCTCATCAGATTTTCTGATAATATCTACAATTGTGTAAGTTACAACTTTTTACTTTTTATTGTGCATTATCATCATCGTTCGCCTACTTTTATGATAACTTTTTGTGCGAATTTCTCGTTCGGTAAATACCAGAAGAATACGTTTAAGTTTATGCTTTTATTTAAACCATCGCCGGTGGGCCACAATAACCTACGGATTGATCTTTACTTTAATTTTTGTTAGAATTTAAAATTTTGATTGTATTTACTCGGTTTTTTACAAAAAATGTTATTTTTTCGATCTTCTACTATAATGTTATAATATTTTTGTTGTTGTTATATATCGTTGAAAAGAGAATAAAAAACGCTATTTAAAAATATCATTTTCATCTATGGTTTCCATTTAAAAAAAGAGAAGTTTATGTTATAACAGTGAAACTGAGATAGATATTTAAAATCTCTTTAGCCCATTTTATTGATCTTAAAAAAGTGCCCGAAGAAAGTGTTAACATTTTTTTGATAACTAAAAAAACAACCGAGATATCGACATTTATCGAAAAGTCGAAAATTCGAACTTTTGGCTATAACTCGATAACAAAAAAAGATAGCGAATTCTGGATTTGACCGTTGAGCTTTTCTCGAAAAAAGAGATCGAGGATGCGCCATCCATTTTTTCATATCTCTTATAGTTACCGAGTTTCCCATAAGAACTATCGAAATTGGCCCACCCTGTACTTTCAGGTACAAATTGTTCTAGTTTTTGTATTTTCTTCTTAGTGTAAAGACGTGAAATTAAAAATAATGCCAAATATGAATAAATTAACAGTTGCTAAGAAATCAGTTATTCTTACTTTAAGTAGTGAAAATTGGTCAACTTGTGCAATTACTGTGTAATGAAACTACCATTTTTGTATAAAATTTATTTAAAAACTTGTAACAAGTTTTAAAAATGTAAATTTAAATGATAGGCAACTCATGTTGCTGATTTGTGTTATCAATCGTAGCAGATTAAAAGAAACCTGTTTGATATTTACAATTGCCTGTAATGCAATAACTACTGGTAAAGTTGATAGAGGATTCTACTATAAAAACTACCCGGTCAATTTTTCATCCAATAGTTTGGTAGGGTGTAAATTTTCCTATCCAAAACAGGTATTGTTGTTCCGTCGATACTTTCGAAATAGGTCTGCTCAGCGATCATTTCAAAAGGTGTTGAATACAATACTTCGGAAACGTGTCTGCTTGGCGATCGTTTCCATTTTACCTGTTTTCCAGAAGCCGTTGCTGCTTAGCGTGACGACTTCATCTTCTCCAGCCCGAAAGATCTTGTTTATAGCCTGGCGAGAAAAGATTCCTGTAACCTTATTATTCCAGAAGCCGTTGCTGCTTGGCGTGACGACTTAATCATATCCAGCCTGAAAATATCTTGTTTTTAGCATAGCGAGACAAGATCTATCCCATAAAAACTTCCCATCATCTTACCTGTTGTTATAAAATATTCACACCGACGAAAAACCATCTCAGTAGTCACTATTTGCTTACCAGTAGAAACTACAATCAAATACGGGTGTAGTTTAGGTTAGATCCCAGATAACTTAACCAGTAGGGCCCGACATCTTAGATACTGATAATCCAGATCCAATTCTAGTAGTGAGTTCGAAATAACCAGTAGTTCAGTTAGGTACTAGTAGCCCTTCTAAAAATCTAAGACAGGAACTTGTAGTTGTGAAATTTTCACAAAACAACGATAAAATTAGATTCTTCCGTACTTACCTGTAATTTCAAGTTAGTTAAAACAGTAGCTATTTGGGGACTGAAGTGCAGAGGACAGAAATCAACATCACCACTACACACCCACAAACTTTGTAAATTATAACCTGTAAATAAACCACCAGTGCCGTACGCAGTACCATTTCATTTTTAGTTTTAGTTTTATCAAGTTTCCGTTTGTAAATATATTTTTTTTTCTTCTTTATTAATAAATAATTTTGTTATTTCCTTTTGAGTTAGTTGTTTATTTAAACCCGCTCCAGTCATTTTTATTCGACTTATTCGAATTGGCGCCCACGCACCGTATTTTAAGGAAAAGAAGAGTGTGTGGTAGCAACAACACAAAACGACAAGTTAGTCCACTCCCTGGCCCAGCTTCCAGAGCTACCCAGTAGCTCCCATCTGCCCCCTTCCGTTTAGGAAGGGCAAATTGGTCGCATTACAACTGCTAAAATAGGATGTAGTCTATCAACTGTGATAAATTTTTTTTTAAAAATATCGCGAAACTGGGAGTATGGAACGAAAAGAAGGGAATGGTAGACAACGAGTAACGACACAACGTGAAGACATGGAAATTACGCTAATTGAGTTGAAGGATCTTTTTAATACCGCAGTGGACATTCGTACTGAGATCAGAGAAACGTCTGGAACACAAATAATTGTTGAAACCGAGAGGCGCAGATCACCAGAAGTGAATTTAATAGCGTGATCACCAGAGAAGAAGCTCCTCTTAACGAAGAAAATGCGGTTAAAACGATTAAAATGGGCAAAAAGTATGAGAATTGGAGTGAAGATGACTGGAAAAATGTGATTTTCTCCGATGAGAGCAAGTTTTGTTTATTTGGGTCGGAAGGTAAGCAGCTAGTTCGACACAGAACTGGAGAATGTCTTAAAGCAGAGTGCGTTACAGTGAAGCACCCGGACGGACAAATGGTCTGGGGATGATTTTCCTACTATGGAGTTGGAGTACTGGGTGTTCATAAAAGAAATAGTAAATGCAAAAGTTTACATAAGCACTCTAACAGAACATTTTCTGCCATATTTCGAAATTCATAATTCCCAAATTTCTTCCTCTATATTCCAGGACGATTCTGCACTATGCCATTGAGCAAAAATTGTAAGTATTACATTTACTTGTACCTTTACATATTGAAGTAGTAGTATAATACGCAAATAATTTATTTTTTGCAATAGCGGGGGTAAAGTACTCACTTTAGACCCTGATTGGCGGGTGTAAAGTGGTACTTTTTTGCCCTAGGGCAAAAAAGAAGTTACTGCCGGGTAAAAACGAAGTTACTGCCGGGCAAAAAAGAAGTCACCAGATTTTATTATCAATTTAATTCTCATTTTTTTGTAACATTTATATTTATGTTAACTTGACCGTAATTTGTGATTCCAATATTAGTGCAACCTACAGTGAAATAAATTGGTAAATAAATAAAAAGCACTTACTTTAGCTACAAAAAAATTCTCACGAGGCGCCCTTTTAAAAATTTTACCACGTGGTCAGAGGTTACGACGCGCGATTTTTTCGGAACATATCCTGCGTTTTTCCGCTTCATAAAAGCGGATAACTTGTGGAAATTGCCGATGTCAATCTTATTTTCCAATTTGGTGACCGCCTTGATCATAGAATACTGCGACCACATGGTCAACGACTTCAACGTTTTAGCCTTTTGACACGTCTTATTCCTTCAAAGGCACAAATGTAACTGAACCATTCTAGTACCTTTTAGTGAAAAAATTTTTAGTGAAAAAATTCTAGTTGGCAATAATAATATAACCAATTATGCTTCATTTACTTTGGTACTATCAACCACGTGCTTTATTGAACAAATTTTAATTAAAATTTCGTAATTATTGTCGAAGTAAGTACTTTACCTCCCGCAATTGCAAAAAACAGTATATGCACCTCGGGAATAAAGTGAATTTTTTGGCCTGAGGGTAATTTTTGCCCTCGGCTACGCCTCGTGCAAACAAACCTTTACCCTCAGGCCAAAAAAGGATCACTTTATTCCCTTGGTGCATAATGTACTATTTACAATATTAGTGTGATAGGTAAAACGTTTTCTCAAAAATAAAGGTATTAATACCATAGAACGGCCAGGTATATCCCGGATTTAAACCCGTTTGAAAAGCTTTGGGGCATTATGAAACGAAAAATAATATTAGGACACCTAAATATATTATCCAACTGCAAAATTTGTAAAACATTATATGGCAGGAAGTCGTTAATGAAGAAATTTTACAAAATTTAGTAAAATCAATGCCTAACCGACTAAAAGCCGTTATAAAAAATAAGGGTGGTTCTACTAAATATTAAAATTATGGCTTATAAGAGGCCATAAATAATACAATAGATGTAGAGTAGTAAAATATCTGTAAAATAAAGACTTTAAGTAAATTTTTAATTTTATATTTCTATGATTTAATTGCAATTTTAATAAATATTTTTAACCCTCGTTTCCTAACACCATCCCTTTTAAAAATTGTCCTTTTTTGTATTGGGTAGGCTTAAATTAGATACGGTAAATAACCGTGTGACACATATTATACTAAAAATTCATCCATTTTATTACGAAAATTGTAAAATAATTAAAAAAATTTAAGTGAGTACATTTCTATGACCGTTACTGTATATCTAAACAAATACAAACTAAAATATCGCGAATAGCTTTTCTTACGAAAAGCACGTTTAACCGGAAATCCCCAAATAGGAGGTAAAACAAAATATAGATGTACAAAAAAATATTCGAAACGTAAACTTCAAGCAGACAATCATGCCCATCTGTCTAGGTATCGCAATTCATTTTAGCTTTCCTTTCCAAAATTTTGTATTAAGGTAGTTTCTCCGCGACAATCGGATACAAAAATAAATTCCAGTGTGAACGTAAAATAATTTAAAAAAGAGAGAGAAAGAAATAATTATTTTTTCTGGGAGTGTACTTTAAATTCGTACAATGCATTGATAATGACGCACAACTGCATACATACAGAAGGTATGGCAACGTTGCGTTTGTGTCACATTTTAATTTAAGGTTATGTATGTCGTATGTGTCAAACCTAAATGTGAAAACATGAGAAGCGCGCAAAAAAATGTGCAAAATGTTTAAAAGTTCAACTAGTTTAACTTGGGTTTAACCAAATAAATTGCGATATTGCTTCTTAAATCAGTTTTTCTGCGCGCTAATAAGGTTTATAAAATATCAAAAAGTTGCCCATCTATAATATTCTCTTATCTATGCGAATCATCCGTCAAATTACTTGCACAGCGTTGTCAGACGCTCATTGGCATGCTCCTTCACTAACCGAGCACAGCTTAATTGTGCATATTTTATAAATGTTTATCTTTGTAGCAAAACCGTCAGTAACCTTTTTTTTTTTATTCAACATATTTGTGATAAGCTGATATACAAATTAGTAGTTTTTTGAAAAAATCAAAAGAACATTTTTTTAGTTATGATGTGAAATGTGTAACTTTCAGTCAACTGGTACATTTAACCCATGCAAAAAGTTCAAACTTTAATCGCGAATATTTCCTTTATTGAACCGTCAAAAATTTCGAATTTCAGCAATATAATGGGAGAGGTTATTTCTTATATAATCCCAAAATTTTATGAAAATATATAAAAAAGTGATTTTACGGATATACTACCTTAATTATTTTAAAAATTTTCTATAGTCCAATTAATTACCAATCAATTCTTAATTTATCTCTTATCCAATTATCTTCAATTTAACTTCTGTAGCTCCCAATAATAATTTTAATTTTCAAAAAAATAATAATATCAATGAAACCCATTGAAAAACAATCAAAATCACTTATTCCACAAAATTATACCTACTTTATTTTTCTTGAATATCTAACTATTTTATTAAATTTTACGGACTAACCAAATTCACGTCCGCAACACGTAGGCCATTTCGCAAAAACGCCACTTTTCCTCCGCTAGTTAGCGGTAGGTTAGCCAGCTCGCGGGAATTTCATAATTGAAAACAAAAATAAAATAAAATTCTAATTTTATACATAAACTTTCCACGACAGTACGAGTATATAAAAAAAGATGAACGGCACAAAACGCTTATCTCAACGAGGTTTTTTCAGACAGATGTTAATTAAATTATTCGGATAACTTCAATGATAATGGTCAATGGTATAATTATCGTGAACAAAGTAGATAACCAAAGATTAAAAGTAAAAATGTAAAACGAAGACCCTAAATCAATTGGTGTAAAGAATAAAAACAAAATTAGAGGATTCCCAAAACTATATCGTAGATGTTGAATAATGAAGTGGACGAACAAGCTTATTTTTGATTTTTTAAATCTGTATCAAAATGAACCCACGCTATGGAATTCTGCGGCACCAGAACACAAGATCAACAACGATTCATATGATGCATGGAACCGAACAAAAAGTAAATTAAAAGATGGTAGGTACTATTTCAATTAAGGAAATTAAAAAAAGCCAGATTTTCACTATGATATTCGCAATCTAAAATAAGACAAAACATAATGAACAATACCAGGAGAAGTAGAAGGAAAAATGGGATATGAGTCCATTTCTTCATTTTTCTATAAACAATACACGTCAACAAGAGCAGACATAAACTCGAAAGTCGTTTATTAACCTCTAAATATTACGAAAAATTCAAGCGCAATAATATGAAACCAAAAAATTAAACATCGACCTGGAAAAAAGATAGGATTTAAAAAATGTAGGAATAGTTCATATACGTAATAATGTCAAAAAATATTTAAATGTAAAAAATTATCCTAAAATAAGTGAATATTTTGTCCTAAAATATAAAAAAAAAAAAATTTAACGGGTATGTTTCCTGTAATAAATAATAAAAAACATATTACAATGTAACATATGGGTGAAATTTTGCCTCTAAATATTACCAGTTTAAAAGTAAATTTAACCTAAAACTGTTGTCATTTCATATTTTACCCAACATATTGAAAAACTACCTCAAAAATAAGGGCATTAGGTACTCCTTGGGGTAAACTTTCGCGAAAAACAGCAGTAATAAGTACCTTGGGGTAAATATGTACAAAAAATTTACTAATCATAGTAGTCACCAATTTTTGTGAACATTTACTCAGTGGTGTAATTTTCAACAAGAGTGTATACAATAATTACCTTCGATCTAATTTAATAAAATTCAACAATTTTGTAGAATTATTTAATAAAACTACATTTTTTTGAAAAACATTAAGTGGTAATTTTAAATTACAAAACAAATTTAGATGCCTCATTTAGTTACATCATTGAACCCTTTCGGTCACGTCTCTTTGTGTTTTAAGAAAAAAAGTTCAAAATGCTAATACGTAATACGTTAGATATATAATTTTTTTAAAAGGATTTTTAGAATATTCTCATTTTTTAAGATCACATAGGTACATTTCGTATTCGTTTAAACGAAAGGTGTGACCGAAAGGGTTAATGAAAAGTAATTGGCAATTTTACATGCATATAATTTACACAACCGAGATTTCAAGTTGAAATGTTGTGTGAAATTCTCAATTTTCATATTTTATAAATACTCAATTTCACATATCTGTCAAAATAATTGAGAAGAAATAAGTTAGATAGACGGTGATTGTAAATTGCATATTTTGCAAATTGCATCGTTTCTAGTTTTAAATTACCAAATCTGTCAAACCCGATTACTAAAAATAATCTAATTCAAAAAAATAAAAATTCAAAAACTAAAACCAGAATTCAAAATAGTTTAAATCGTTTGTACCTTCTATATTTTCTATCGTACAGACTTAATTTTTCAGATATTTGAAAATATCTTAAATATGCGTATTTCGCCAGCACCCCCCAATTTCGATTTTTGGATCCAAAATGATTTAAATCGTTTGTACCTTCATTAAAAAAAAAAAAAATTGTAAAACATTGAACTCCTTATCTTTCACCAAAGTTACCACTGGTCGTTAGAGGAGTAAACCTTTTGCCTCAAGTTTCACGACAACTTTTCAAAATTATAAATTTTTTCTCTAAGGACAATTTCTGCTACAACTTTCTCTAACCATTAAATTTTGGTGAGCTCTGTACAACGATCTTTCTACTTCCTTTTAAAAATCAATCATTCCTCGGATTTTCGCGAAAAATAATAAAGGTACACACAGGTACAAACAGTTTAGATCTAAAGTTTAAAACTATCAAGTTTTAAAATGTCTAGGAAACAAAATGGGTATAAATGAAAATAAAAAAGGTACAAACTATTAAAACTATTTTGAAATCAAAATTCTAAATTAGGGGGGCTGGTGCAATAGCCATTTTATATATTTCAAAATATCTGAAATAATTAATGGGTGCAAACGAAAATAGAGGCGATACAAACGATTTAAACTATTTTGGATCCTAAATTCGAAATAGAGGGGGGGGGGGCAAAATGCCCATAATATTTGAGAAATTTTAAAATATCGAAAAAAACCAAAAGAAAGAAGGTAGAAACAGGTACAAACGATTTAAATTATTTTTAATCCAAAATTCGAAACGGGGGGCTGGCGAAATGCCCATTTTAGATATTTTAAAATATCTGAAAAATTAAATGGGTATAAAGAAGGTACAAACGTGTACAAGCGAGGTACCAAAGATTTAAACTATTTTGGATCCAAAATTCGAAATGGGGAGGGGGGGGCCTGGTGAAATACACCTGAAATCACAAGGGGGATATAACTTCCAAAGTAGGCGCAATTAACTAAATAAATTTCTTTATTCATTACTAGCCCAATGTCTGTTAAATCCCCTCCGTCTGTTAAATAAATGCACTCCATTTGTTACATAAATCCCTTTCATTGATACCCAATGCGATATATTTCAAATTTTTTTTTAAATACAGGGACTTGATGGCCTCAATATGACGCCATATTCAATATAGTGTGACGTCACACAGGGGTGACCAGTGAAATACGAATTTTAAATACATTTTGTATCTTGTATTTGTATTTAAAATACAATTTTTTTAATGTACTTTGTATTTTATTTCAAATACAAATCAATGTAGCATTTTGTATTGTGCATTTTAAATACAAATATCGGTAATTTTGATATTTTAAACGCAAATATATGTATATTTTGTATACAGGGTGTGTCCCAAAAGTTACGAAATATATTTTTTTGTCGCACCTTTACTGATCGCAGAGTATTCGAACCAGTTAGGTGGAGTGGGGAGGAGGTCACTAAGCCAGGGTTGTAATGCCAGGGTGATTAAAACATGTTTAAAACAAAATTATTTTGTTTACATTTTCTTTACATTTTTCAATTTTTTTTATTTTCTTATTATATTATTATAATAAGGTGGTGATAAACAGGGACGACTCTAGGAGAAGGTAGCGTGTTTTAAAGAAGGTTTTAATGTATCGGAGAAAATACATGATGATCCCAACTTTAAACTTCGGTGGCTGCCAGAAACAGCAATTGAAGCTGCCAGAAACAGAATAAAAATTCTTTGTACTAAGACAACAGAGTTTATGAAAACGAATAATTTCTTAAGGGACCGTTCATTAATTACGTAAGGGTTATGGAGTAACCATTACAGACCATAGTAAGAGTTTAGGGGGAAGGGTGATATCAAAAATCTTACGGGCCCTTACGTGGGGGGGAACGTAGGGCGTTCGTTATTTGGGAACTAGGTTCTTAAGTGAAAAAAATGTTTCAAAATAATTCAAAAACAGTCTCTGAATTTTTTCAGATTTTTATTTTGACGCTATATAGGGCCCCACGGTACTTGAAGTTTCCAATTTAAAATACTTTGGTTTTTACAATGTTTAAAGCTTTAATTTTAATTTAAAAATCAATGCAAACTTTAAAATTCAGTTTACTCAAAACTATCATTTTTGACTTACTGCGTTTGTCTTGTAAGCCCACGATATGGCAAGAGAGAAAAAAGAATGCCGACAAAAATAACTGAAAGTCGACAACAGAATGATGAGAATCGCACGTACTATGTGGAATACACATTTTTATTTTGTTGTTGATGTTTTTTTTTATTAACATTTTTTTGCGTTGCACGTTAATATAGCCCGAATTGTTGAGTGATGTCTTGATGGTTCTGTTTTATATTTTTCAGACTCTGATGAAGACCTACATTGAGTTCAAAACCAGGTAGTGAAATAAAGGACTTTAAAGTTTGTTGTTACTAGGCCCACCCACAATTTAATATCGAAACATTCAGAATAGGTAAACTTTACCATCTATTTTAGCTCATAAGGGGCCGTCCATTAATTGCGTATGGGGGGGAGGTACCACAATCTTACGTACCATAACGTGGGGGGGAGGGGATCAAAAATTACAAAAAAGGCTTCCGTTAATTTTGATGATTCAATCAAGACCGCAACGTAATGCCTTTATATTTCGTATTTTTGGTTTACTAAAACAAATAAGTCTTGTACCAGGAAAGCTGTGCCATGGTGATTGTCAGAAAATTAATTTTTACGAGTTTTCTAAGTAAAATAATTTCAAAAGGTGTCCCACTATTCTGGCCAAGCTGTATATTCTACATACATACAAACTTAGCCTGCTGAAAGCAAAATCGTCCGTTACTTCGTAGTCTGGTAAATATCCAATAAAAATTTAAGTTTGCCATTTTAAATGGCAAATTTAAATTTAAACCTCGACTGTGTAAACTGCGGTAGGTAAATTTTTTTTTCAGATGTGAAATTGCAGTTAATGTTTTTCTTTAACTATTAAATATATTATGATCACGTAATAAGTGTTACATTTATGTTGAAAAAACTTGTTGAATGTTACACCACTTGACTTCAAAGTTCTGTTGAAAAATTCAACCTCGATAAATAATAATGTGCATAAATAAAATCTAAAGACTCGATAAATTAAACGGATTGACTACAGGTATTTGGTTCTGAAATGCGTACAGCAGCTAACGTGGAAATATCGTCGGAGCAAACAAGAAATACTAGATATGATTAATTATAAAATATAAATCAGAATAAATAACCGAACACAGTCGAACCTTAAAATTATTAACAAATTATAAATTAATCAAGATATTACCTGTAGGGCAGGCAACCCAACGTACACCAATATAAAAGTATTTGGAAACATTGTTACGTAACACCTCAACTTAGGTTTCCTTCTCAATTTTATAGCGAAAGCATACAAATAATGGTTTTGTAGAGTGCGTAAAAGTAAATCAAACCCAAAGTGCAGTTTACTTTATAGAATTTCTCTAATGATGTATCCTAGGAGAAACCATAAAACAGTTTACCCTTAGTTTTCTTTTTTAAAATTATATAAAATATCATGTAAACCATGCTTTATGCCTTCTCCTATGATAAATCCTAATAGAAATCGTACAATGTAAACTGTACTTAACTTGCTAGCACGGCTTCTCGGCAAGTAAAATTAGGATCTTTTACAAAGTCCACCAAAACACAGCTGGTTAATTAAGCAAGTACATAACACGACATACAACACATATAAATAAATAGTAACCAAATTGTAAGAAGGTATCGATAAAAATTGAACCGACGTAATACTGCTTAAATCTCGATTACACAAAGTTGCACTTGTAAAGTAGCAATAGAAATGTTTTAGGCTGTCTCACCGATTTGAATTAAAATAAAATTGAAGTTCAAAAGTTTGTGAAAATAACAAAAATGATTCACACTTGAAATAGTTTTATTATGAAACGTAACTATAAAAGTTGATATACGAAAATTTCTAATTAAAATCGCAAAATTGGTTAGTTAATGTTTTTGAAAAATAATTTCACTTACAGAATAAACAGGTTCAGATGCAAACACAGAAACGGTTGGCGTCCATTTTGTCCAGATTTCAAGTTGGCGGTCAGTTGATAAGCGTAATTTTTGTAATCGGCAATCATATCTATAAGTTCACAGAATATTTTGGCACTAAAACTTAAACACCACGGATGGGAGACTTGGTGAGTTGATTTTTTCGAATAGATGTAAGGTTCGGTGGTAAGATGATTTTTTACAGCATCTTTAAAATGGCTACCGCAGTGTACAAACATTCGCACTGGAAAATTTCTCATTTACGGTAAGTAGTTTTTCCACACAAATTGCACTCGACAAATTGGTGAATGGAGATCAATAATGAAAACAAACAGTCACGAAAAACTTCATTAATCACTCCAGAAAATGCTAGAAGCCACAATTCATTTTAGCACACACGTTCCATTAAAAACCGGAACACCGACTGGTCGTAGGGATGTGTTGTTATTTAACAATCTGTTATTTTATAACAGTTATTTAGTAGTAGCAGTAGCAATCTGTTATCTACATTCAAAAATAACAGGTTCAAAAATAACAGGTTGTAAAATAACAACTCCGGATACAATCATGTAAAATCAGAATTAGCAATACCCGACAATACGAAATAACAGGTAGTGATTGTGCTTACGGCGGCCGAGCGCTGGCGACTATTCCTATTCGTTACGCGGTTGTAGGGATGAGTTGTTATTTTTTAACAATCTGTTATTTTCTAACGGTTATTAATAGCAATCTGTTAACTACTTTCAAAAATAACAACTCCGGATACACGTAAAATCAGAATCACAAATACCCGACAATATAAAATAATAGGTAGTGGTAGTGATTGATAAACCTATGTACATATACCCAATAATACGATATCCGAAACTGTTATTTTTAACCTGTTAATAGTACCTGTTATTTGAAAATAACAGTAACAGGTACAACCTATTACTAAAAAATAACTGCTTTGCCCATCACTACTGGTCGTCCTGCTTCTCGCGTTCGTCAGTATTGCCATCTACTAGATCTACTAGCAATATTTCTCAACTTATTTCTGGCTCGGTAGTGTTTGTACTACTATTGCATAGGTGGCGTCGAAATGTCGAATTTATAATTGCTGCAAAAGAAAAATAATCAGTTCATCACTTTGAAATTTGAATATTTAAAAAGATTTAATTAAAACTACAGAGATGTTACATGCGTAAAGCATGTAAAAAAGTATAGAAACAAAATTCAAGGTAACGAATTTTGCAACAAAAATGTCGAAAAAGTTTTGCTGTAAAATTAATTTCTATATAACAAAAAACGACTTCAAATGTTTAATTTATATCGGTAATATAGGAGGGTCCGAATATTTTTGTGAGTCACTGTAGATAATAAACTGCTATATTATGATTTTAGAGTAGTTTTATTTGGTTAGCACCGTTAGGACCCAAAAACATAACTAAATATTCCATCTCTAGTTTATTATTATTATTTAGTGATTGTCAATTATAATTTTTTTTATAAGAATTCATTAAAGCGGATTCAAACATTACGTAATCGTAGATAGTAATCGTAGATAGTAATCTTCATTCGACCCTCGCACAAAGACGTAATTCCTGCTCTTGAGGCTGCCATACAACCTAAATCATAAAGCTTCCACCTCCAAATTTGACCGTGGCTACGACACAATCGGCCCGAAATGCTTCCAATTTTTGGAATTGTCTTCCAAATTTAGCCAGGAAAACAAATTAAATTGTTAACGTTTTATTTAGAGAAAGAACAACACAACAAAGTTGGATTCATCAAACCAAATGATTTTTGATTAATTCTCGTGCATCCAACCTCTGCGTTCTGGGCCAATGCTAGCCTGGCAAACTGTTTTTTTTTTCCTGAAAGCCACGGCTTAAGCCGCTGAGCCCCACTTCGTTTAATCTGTTTCCCACCGTTTTTGGTGAAATTGATGACCCTCCGATTGCAACATTTCGCTAGCTAGCGTGCGGTCGTCTTAATACTATGGCAGCGTAGCGGAAAGCTGAGTAACTTGCCGAGGTTGATGTTCTGTTATAGAACCGACCCCAAGAAAATGAAAGCAAATCGTTCAAATTTCTGTATATTTACAGTCAATCCAATAAGAACTTCTTTCAACCCTTATCGGATGTATTCAAATTAAAAGAAATACATTCCAGCTTTGAGATGAAAAACATTAAGAAGTTTTTTAACTTTGATATTTTCATTCAGTCATATTACGATGTGTGGAGATTTTTCTATTAATAAATTAATGTTTTTATTTATATGAATTATTTCATAGTGCAAATTTCTATAATAAAACATTGATTTTAAAACTAGCAATTTTACTCTAAGTGGTCATAATTTTATATTAGAGTACTGTATTATATTCAAAGAATTAATACAAAAGTAAAATATAGAAAATCTGTTTCGACAAATAACATCGTTGACAGCTGGAGAATAAAATTTGATTTTCGAGATACCTCAATCGTAATCAGAATAAAATATAAATAGAATATGAATCACAAATTTATAAAAACCTTACGTTAAAAAAAAACTCACCCTTTTCAATCGTCCAATGTCCAAAGTGAAATCGGTAACATGTGGCAATGTGAATTCTTATGTGTTCGGTCAAACCTCCTTGACGAGCACTTCTAAAGCTGAGCTTATCACACGTAAACGGTTTCTTCCCGGTAGAAGACACTTTAAACAAGATTGAGAAGAGTAAATTCAAATTCACAAATTTTCATCTGTAACATCAACCGGCATTATATCAAACATTTAAAATCACAAATTTTGCACACAAGTGGCTTTTGGCCGATATAAATTGTTTAGTGGTTCCCGAGACGGTCAAGCGATGCACTTTTAAAGTCACAAACTTTACAGCAAAATGATTTCTTCCGCCTGTGAGAACTTAAATGCTTTTTTTCAAGCCGGCTCATAGTCTAAATTTTAAATCACAAAATTCGCAATACGGCTCTTAGTTGGTATGGATTAGCATATGCCTTGACAACGATGCTTTTTGAGAAGACTTAAAGTTGCAACTGACACATCCAAACGGTTTCCCTCTGGTCACGTTGCACAAAAAAATTCTGTTGAGTCGTGTTGAATTTTTTTTATGTTGTCAAAGTTGAAATTTATTAACAAATATTGCTGTACCTGACAATCATAAACCAATATGTTGCTTTATTTGTTCTTCAATCCAATGCTCTTCTATGATGTCAATGGAATGATGCAAATCTTCCAACTTGATTTCCATTGGTTCTATTTTAATTTCGTGCATGAACCGTTCAAGAGTGAATTCCGTGTTTTCGATGTTTGATTACATTGCATTCATCACCATTTTATTTACTCTATATTAAATTACAGGATGCACTGAAGAACAAACTAATTTGTATGAAAATATGTAAAAGCGTGTAAAAGAATACTTAAAAAGCTTAAAAATACTAACCGCATTACACAAAGTCAGCTATTATGGAACTTAGAACGCTTGGAACCACTGCGCAAGGAAACCATTAATCTCCGCCCACATAATTTTCAACTTGTTTTCATCAAGAATACCTAGATGCCGCTAATGAAAAATTTTAAAATTTAAAGCATAAGGGGAAGCATCACCACGTAACATTTAAAATTGTTCCTAAACGCTCTTACACCTTACGTCTTCGCCACGGACCTCTTAGATAAATATAATATAATATATTAAATAACCTCTTTATTTAAGAGGTCCGTGGTCTCCACTTTTGGCATCGTCAGAATGAAGACAGCGCCGCCTAACGTAATAATAATTATGTTCTATTAATTCTAGTTACAGAACACTTGGGCTGAGCTGTGTTCGACTTTGAAGGGAGTTAACGAAAGAAATAAAGCGCGGTCACTGTGACCGGACAGTAGTTACAGTGTGACAATTATTTCACGTTAACGATTAACGGTTAAGTCACGGTTATGTTGCTGCCTATTATAATTACACAGAAAGTAAGGTAAAGATTGGTTTTTAGTTTACAACAATAAGCTGAAAACATAATCATTGGTTTTTGCTTTGCTTCATTCTGATTGGAGGGATCATTCCTGCTATTAGGCCTTCATCCTTTACCTAACCCCTTAACTGTAATATAGGTGGCGCATCGTCTACAAAGCCACATTTACAAAGGGAAACGTCATTAAAAAATTTAAAAAGGACCGGTTATGTGTGTTGCCTAATTTTCAATGTGTAAAACTTAATTTTAGAAAACGTATTTTCACAAATTTATTTAAATTTTAATGCGATTTTGATAAAAGATAAAAAGAAATAATGCATAAGAACTATTTAGTTGTAACATTATACATCCTGCCATAATAAAATAACAAGAAACCCTCATAAAATGTGAATTTAACAGAACTTAATTTTAACATTCAAGTAAAAATACAATACGTAGAAATATCATTAAGATTTAAAAACTCAAGAAGACTGAAAACAACTTCACAATTTCATCATAAAACGGTTTCATTTTCCTGAAAAAATACCAATTAAATTTGACGTTATTAAGACATGCCAGATTATTTGAAGCGTCCCCAGTGCTAGTGGCCGAAAACTCACAAATTTACATATTTTGGGTTATATATTCATTCTTATAGATTAGTACTTAAGGTTTCCCTCAATCCAAACACCTTCTTTAATTTCACTAACTAATGAGAGATATTATCATTGTTTAAATTTTGTTAAAAGTACTAATTTTCATAATAGCAAATTTTTCATTTGCGTTTATCTCCATAGTAGTCATAATAAGGTTAGGCCACTCTAGCACTGGACGGCACATTCATAAACTTCCCTGTTTGTTCAATAGTTAACATTTTAACGTTTGGTCAGAATTCATATCTTCGTTAGAAGATCCAGTGTTTGCAGTAAATTCTAATTGCAAGTTTTTTATAATATTATCGACTGGATACATGAAATCTTCTTTTACAGCATATTTATCACATTCTGTCCATTTTTCTGGTGTAACTTATCTTAAAGCATCCTAAATTCGTCATTTGTGCTCAAACTAGTTCAATAGGATTCCATTTACAATGATAGGGAGGTAATCTTAATATTTCTCTTTCAGTGCTTTTAACCAATATTCATCTACAAAATGTGAAAGAGAAATTTGTTCTGATTTTAAATGTTCCTTTATTCTATCTAAAAATGAGTTCAGTTATAATTAGAATCATAATATTAAACTATAAAAGTACCTCTCAAATTAAAACTTACCATCAAGTTCATTAAAATAAAATAATTATGTGTATCCCAACCAGTAGCGCCGGAAGAGTAAAATATAGAGGGGGGGGCAAAGTATTCAGTTTTGTTAGACTTTATGATTGTGAAAGAAAATTCTAATATTTTACGAGTGTTAACTAGGTAGAAACAAAAAAATCAATTTTCTAGGGGGTGGCAAGTGCCCTGCTTTGCCCCCCCCCCCCAGCCGGCGCCTATGATCTTGACAAAATACTGTATTTTAATAAATTTGATATTTTCAAATTTTTATAAACTTTATGTTTACATCAAGAGTTCTTAAGGTGGATTGTGCCAAAAGAGTTCAAGATATTGAACTTGGTTGGTACAACTTACCGTTAATTAAATTACACATATTTATTGTTATGAACACATAGATACTATAATATATTAAGATGTACGAGTTTACCTAAAAGTTCTACTTTTAGAACATTGTGTTCTGCCGGAATATATATCTTTCTTCGAGTCATTCAATCATTGCAGATTTTGTCCAATCAAACGTTGGGATTTTTTCTGTTTTCCTTGAATGGTAAGGAGCATTATCCATTACAATGGTTCCAAAATGGGTAAAGTTCTTTTAATCCAGTTTTCAAATACAGTTGAATTCATTTCTTCAATTCAAAACATAAGTCAATTTTCTACGAATCCAGCTTCATTTCCTATATGAAGAACAATTAATCAAGAACAATAAAACCTGACGGATTGCTTAATCCAGTCTAAAACACATTTATAATGTAGTAATAGTTAAATAAATAAATAAATATGGTATTACCGAGAAACCCCCGACAAATGCATCAATTGAGCTTGTTACAGATTTGTCTTTCCACAGCTTTAGTATGACCCACATTGACCATTGCTTCATCCAAAAAGTAAATTTTACGTCCATCCAATCTAAATTTTCTTATACTTCTTAAATATGTTCGTCTCTATAATATTAAACCTGCTCCCTCAAGTAACAGATGGTTTCTTGATCTCGTTTCCGAAAAAATGTCAAATTTTTCTAACAATAATGATAAAGAACTATGTGACATTGAAGGTGGTACTTCACAACGTTCCACGTCCTAATAAAATTAATATTTGCATATAAAATAATAAAATACCTCTTGACAAATTCTTACCACTAAAATTTTATCAAGCGTAGGATGATCGTTTGCAAGAAAAAATTGGTGAACTATTCTACAAAGTGCCGTCTTCTGTAACTCATCCAATTTTTTGTAAACACTTCTGCGTTGTGTTTTCTTTATGGTGGTTTTAAAGTTTCCGTTCATAGTTACGATACATAAATATTACGCAATTTTTTAAGGACTGCAATTTTATCTCCATTGTCAGAACATTCTTGACTACAACTAGGGCCAGTATTGTCTTGTTCTACTATATCCATTATAATATTAAAGTTCACTAAAAAAGGTGTAAAAAGTGAGGTTGGATTAAAAAATTGTTTTGAAAGTTTTGAAAACAATTTTCAGTTATTTATATTATGGTTGGTATTAAAATTTTTAGGGATTTTGTTTTATAAATAACTAATTTGGTATTATTTACTGACGAGATTATTTTGACGTTTGTACGTGTCTGTTGTTTTCTTATTATTAGATTCTGTATTGTAAGTTATTTTGTGGTAAAAAGTGCAAGATGATAATATAATTGATTGAAGGTAAGTCGAATAGTCAATTTTGAAAATTTAATTCAGGTGCTTGCATTGCTTTGTAGTGTTTATTATTGGTGGAAGTTGAAAACTTGGGTTGTTTATTTTACTCTGGTGTCGGCGTTATTTTACTTTGTTGCTTGCCAAATATTGTAATAAAGTTGATAAACGGCGCTGCTTGGAGTGAGATAGCTAAAAAATATAACAGTACTATAGTGAAGGAACCTATCAAGATATGTGTATTTTGAAAAGTAAATACGAAAACTTAAAAAAAACTAGCAAAGGGAAGTTTACGGACGAAAAACGTATGTTTTGGAAAAAGGAGGCGGCCCACCTAAGATCAAATTAAAGAGTCGCTGGGTAATCAATTATCAGGGTTCCCTGCAAATTTTCAAGATGATAGTGAGTTGTCGACCAATATAATTATAATTTTACCACTGCTAAATGAAATGAATCGGGGAGACAATGTTTGTTATTATTTTTGTTTTAATTAATCGGTAATAAATGTTTAAATTTACAGGTTCTTCAAATGAAATTACTCCAGTTATTCAGCACAAAGACGAGTGATTATATACCAAACATTTTGTGCACTCCAAAGGCACTTCTTTTAAGAAAAATTGGTGCTAATTCACAAGGTATGCCTTAAATTTTTAATTCGTAGAATAGTTTCTCCCGATTTTATTTTAACATGTTAATTAATTATATTTTTTATATCTTACAGAAAAAGAAAATTTTGTCAATAGACATGGAAGGGTCGATAGAAAAAATATCCAAGTGTACGAAACTGTACAAAAGTTGAACTTATGGAGATGCAAAAATCATGCTTCCAAGAAGTATGCCGAATTTGTTATATCAACTAAAGATGTCACTGAGGGTGTTCGTGGGTGGGCTCCAAAAGTTCACACTAGTTGCCATTGGTAAAACAGCAGAATAATGTGAAGCAATTGAATCAGGGTCAGTGACAGTAATACAGCTATGGGTGTTTGAACATCATGATTAATCTCATTATTTAAAGTTGATAAAATTTTCAAATGTAGTGTAGGAACAGCTCCATTATTGCAAATTTGTTGTAGATCTTTAATGTTGTCATACTTTTGTATATCTCTTGAATGCAGTTTTTGATGAATATAAATAGTTTGATTGGATACGAGAGGTGTTGATCCTGCCCAAGTATTTGCTGTGACGGTGTTGTTAATTAAATTTTGGACGCTCTCGTATTCAAACAAATAGTTCATGTGGTTGGGATGGTATAAATAATCAAAATTTGTAAAAAATATGTAGCAACATAAAAGTCGTAGGCAATCGTGATAGTTGTCATCTCCAAATTAACAAAATTAAAGAGACCTAAATAGACAGTAGGTATCCCCAAGTGTGTTAAGAACAACCGACCTGCTTTTTATAACTGCGTATCTACATTTTGTTTTGTCTGATAAAGCTATGGTCTGTTTATTGTATATTGCACTTTGAATTTCTGATACTTTTCCAATAATTATGTGTATTATATCTTCAAATTGGAGAAAAATTTAATGTAACTCAAACTTGAAATGTTGAATTGTTAAACTTGTTCCTATACTGCAAATTAGTATTGTTTAAAGTTTCGTTAGTTGAATTTTCTCTAATTAAATTATGAGGTTCATGATGAGAATTTTGAATTTTGTCTTCATTCTTGTCTTCGTTCTTGAATTATTGGAGAATTAAAACTGGAAACATTCTGCATATTTTGAATTTTGTTATGTGTTTCGTGAAGCTGTTGCCTTTCCATTTAACATACAAAAATTGGCTTGTGGTATGAAAATCATGTTTCATAAATTCCAGACATTAAATTACAATTTGAACCAAAAACAACATCGTTTTGCGTAATTTGCATAGGTAAATGATTTGGAAGTAGAAAAACAGGATTAGATTATAGGAAATATTGTGCCAAATAAGAATTTGTGCTGTTGAATGCATCATAATTTTATCAAAACAATTGAAATTTTCAGGTTTGATGCCAAATAATTCAACAATAATAAAATTTTCTCTTGCAAAATAAATAATTGCACGAGAACAATAATTTATTTAGAATATTTGATCTAAATATTTGTTGGTAAGGTAATTTGGAATTTGAAAATTATCTTTTGAAGTGGTCAGAGTTTCGCTGAATATTATAATATGGTTCCCCCTTATGATGTCGTGAACCCATTGAATGATGGCCAAATTTGTATTTATTATTTATTGTCTTTGTAAAGTTACAATATAACGAGTGAGTGAGTCGTATATGCTAGTATTTACATTGTTTATATTAAATTTGGTTTAGTGGATTCTGCACATAATATATTATTTTAATTAAGTGCAATATAAAACTTAAAAATATTTCTTAATATAACAATTAAAAAAATTTGGCTTTACAAGTTTAATGTAGTCGATGGTTTTATTGCTCAAGTAACACAGTGACATCAGCTTTTTCCTTAAGCAACTTCTATGGTTATTATTGTCAGAATTAGTTACAATTTCAAATATGACTAATGGCGTCTTACAATATTGTTAATTTGATTTTCAATTTCGTTAAATAAGCACTGTCTTTAATAATTTGGTTTGTATGTCATTGTATTACATTTGTAAATAATTACATTTCCCTAGTAGTAGGTACTACTCTAAATAATTTCTTTCACTTAATACCTCATAGACCGGGAGACAGTGACAGATTTAGGTCAGTTGGTTGCTCCCGGCCGAAAATTGGAGGAATGCTTCACACAGTTGTGTTATGAAGCAAGGTAGACGTCCGCTGGACCATCGTTGGGGCGTAAGGCAACGGCAGCCTAAAGCGCATGTAAAAAAAAAGAGTTTTCAGTGCTTTGATCCCGGTTGAAATTTTGTCAGATAATAGTTGCCATAATACTAAGATGAAAAATCAAAATCCGCTGGCCGTAGGCCGGGGCTAAAGCCGTCCGCTGGGGCAAGAAAGATGCAGAAACCAGGTTCGTCTATTTAAATGTACCAGCTTTTTTATTTAACTATTATCAGGTGTGGAACTGTTATCAGACACCACCCGACGGGTGTCTTTATTTAAGGTATTACATTAATGTTATCACAAAATTACATGCATAATAATAATTATTATGTATGACTGTATCGAATAACTTTGATTACATTAATGTAATACCTTAAATAAAGACACCCGTCGGCTGGTGTCTGATAACAGTTCCACACCTGATAATAGTTAAATAAAAAAGCTGGTACATTTAAATAGACGAAACCTGGTTTCTGCATCTTTCCTGCCCCAGCGGACGGCTTTAGCCCCGGCCTACGGCCAGCGGATTTTGATTTTTCATCTTAGTATTATGTCAACTATTATCTGACAAAATTTCAACCGGGATCAAAGCACTGAAAACTCTTCTTTTTTTTTACATGCGTTTTAGGCTGCCGTTGCCTTACGCCCCAACGATGGTCCAGCGGACGTCTACCTTGCTTCATAACACAACTGTGTGAAGCATTCCTCCAATTTTCGGCCGGGAGCAACCAACTGACCTAAATCTGTCACTGGCTCCCGGTCTATCATCAATAACAGCTTTTTCCCACATCCTTTTATTTGGATTTCTGTAATCTCTTACATATACTTCGTCTCCTTTGTTAAAATCTACTTCCCTACACATTTAAAAATTTTGAGTAAAATTATTTTGAACATCTTGTTTTTCAATGAGACAAATTCTAGAAAAATATTTTGCGCTGAATGATTTGACCATACCAAACATCATATTATTTGCTTCTAAATTATCATTCGATAATGCAACAACTGACCCTTTTAATAAATTTGAATGATTTTTTAACTGAATTCCTGTAGTTTCCAAATATTTTAAATCGTTCACCAAGGTGTTACGATTACATCGTAACGTTTCTCGAGAAGTTTTAAATTTGCCGCAAGTGCGAGCGGAAATAATCGAGATGGTGGGGTGGCGGATCTTGTCTTGGCAGGAAGGAACGCGTTAGCGTTACTCACTTTAAGTCGAACCACGAAATAAGCAACCTGTTTTGAGTGGAGGGAATTAACCCACCGTTAGTTGTAAAGTTTTGGGTTTCGTGCCACTATAATGTTTTATTAAGTTAAATAAAAGTTTGGAGAAATTTAAGTTACCACTTTGGTAAGAAATGCAGCGTCAAGCCCGTAACGCAGATTTTGTTGTATGAATCAAGGACGCCAGTGTCCATTGTTGTAACCGTTTTGAGAGCCCTTGTTTAAAAGAAGCCGGCATCCCTGTTGTGAGATGGTTAGTTACCAACTTTAGTTATTGTTTCTTACGGCAGTAGTTGTGATCCCTTGCTTGATAGAAGAACCCGAGGCCATCGTGAGATCTCCACAATTTAAACCGCACAAGTAAGTGTACTTATTATTTACGTTGTAGTGAAGTGTCAGAAAAAGATTTTAATCTGCATCAGTGTCATTGTGGCCGCAGTTTTTAATACGTGAGCGGATCTGTTCCGCCATTTACAAATTGTTATTTTTGTATTGTATTGTATAGTATAATGTTTTGTAGTCTTAAGTAGAGTCATTGAAAGATCGATCTTAGATTGAAAATTAATAAGTTAAGTTTTGTTATATTCTTGTGTGTCCCTTGTTAATAATCTTTTGGAAATTGTAGAGTCAAAATAAACCTGTCGCCCCTTTATGTTTTTGTTAATTTTATTTTCAGAGAAAGCTAAATGTAATGGAGATCTCACCGCCGCAACTTCATTCCAAACTCTTAGTGTTGGAATGAAGACGACCCGTGTGTCATTTTTAATTATTTCAGTGCCCCCCCCCCCGTCAGAGCTAGTCCGGGTTCCCGTATCGTTGTGTATCTAGTAGCGTCAATTTTATTTGTCCTTTGAGTAAAGTAAAGTAATTGTAACAAAGGGACGTAAAATCGAGTTGAATCCAAATGTTTCAATGTCGTGTGAATAGAACAGGGTTACAAGAAAAATGTTTTTCAGCATGGAATTTAAAAATGGGGAAAAATTTCTAATTATGAGATAGATGGCTCCAAATTTGTGTATTCCCGTTTTTGACCCCAATGGATTTACCGTCTCGAATTCATCGAAATATAATTGCAATGGAGGAGTTTCCCTATTTTTTTTTATTCTTTTATCTGAAAGTAGAGATCAAACGAAGCATTCAGTTTTTTTTTTAAATTTTTTTGAGTGCGTTTAGTATAAGAAAATAATTTTTTAAATTGAAAATCTTCAGCGTTATGACGTCACAACCCTGACTTGCGCGTGTGGTGGACAACCAATAAGATTTTAGACGACTTAACTATGTTGCCGCTATTTTTTCACTTAAATGTTGGTAACGTAGAAAATTATTTTCTAGTAGTATGTAGTACAAATATTTGATTTAAAAGTCAATTTGATAAAATTGACAAATTTTGATTTTATTGACATAGTACCTTAACAAAAAAAAAAACCAGACGTTCTAGGGATAGCTAATTTCAAGCAAATTGTTTTAAATATGCAAGGAAATCGCAGTGGAGTGATTTATAATTTTTATAAACCACATACATTGAAAAGTTTTTCTCTCTTTCAACTAATTTTAAAATTTAAAGCAGCATCTTCCAATTTGCTGAATGTGGAATCTTTTACAACATTTTGCAAAATTGAAATGAGTTCAAAGAATATAAATTTGGTTGAAGAGCTTACGCGTAAGCAATTAAATTCGAGTGATTGGTATGAGATGCGATTTGGAAGAAGAACAGGCTTACTTTTAGGGCCAATTTCATAATAAAATTTAACGCTCCGTTAACTTTTATTATGAAATTGGCCCTTAGACACACAGTATCCCTTTTTTGGAGCATCACCAGATGGTGTAACCGATAATTTTTGTATTGAGATTAAATGCCCAAGCAAGGAAAAAGCGTTACAAAATTATGTGAAAAATGGAGTAGTTGAAAATAAATACTTTTTTCAACTACAAATGCAGATGCTATTTGCGAAAAAACAAAAAGGCCTGTTTTGTGTAGCCTCTCCCAATTTCGAACTTGACAAAAAAGTTGAAATTATTGAGGTTGAATATTGTGATGCCAAGATGACAGAGGTATTAAAATTTGCTTCTAAATTTTGGGAAAAACATATTTTTGATAAATTAATAACAATGTAAAAATTTAAACAGTTTTAATAAACATAAATAAATAGGAATAAAGACTTATGCTCAACAGGTAAAACGAACAAATATTTGTATGTTTACTATAATATAGGATTTTGCAAATTGATTATTCCACATACAATAAAATTTATATCATTTAAATGATGTAATAATTGTGAATTTACTCTTGAATGAATATGAACCATTTGAAAATCACGTACTCTTCTTATTACCCTTTCCACATGTATTCTGAGAGCCGCTATTTGCTTTGCTTCTTTAACTTGTTGTTTGGATAATATTTCGCCTTCGCTAACACTAGGCGGTCTGACTAAAGTACATTTTTTTGTAGATAATATAGAAGCAATATGCTTAAATCCTCGGTCTGCCATCACCGCAATGTTTTCGGGTAGGTTATCTATAAAATTGCTGGCGCATATTATATTTTTATCCGATATTCTACCACCATATCCCTCCGAGACAAAATTTATGAAACCATTTGGAGTACAACTGATTAAATACTTCATTGTGTTACATTTTTTGTATTCTGACCAAGTGTAGCTTTGATGTAGTGCATTCGATGGCTTTTCAATCTCAATTTCATAGCAGTCTATTATGCAATACACATTGTTGTACCTAAATCTAAAAGGTATTGGAAGTAATTTCTTCACTTCTAGTGTTGTTGGCCAATATACTAAAGTTTTCAAACATCTGCCGATTACGGGAACTGTCTTAGAAAATATTTTTGAAATTCCACTTATACTAATACCAAAATCATTACTCACGCGATGGAATGAATCATTCAATCTAATTTTTTTTTAAAGTAATTAATACATCTTTGTATTGAATTTTAGTATGGTTAGTAATCATTTTAATAATTTCATAAGAATCCTTTGGCAACCCTAAATAAAATCTACTGTCTGTTTCGATTAATTGTATTGTTGTTTTGGGACGCTTTTCAGAAATGTTCTCAATTTTTAAGTCGGAGATATAAGATTCCGTTTCAGTTGAAGGTATAGTAGATACTGAACCATTATCTTGAGACGATATACTCTCATCTGACATCTCATTTTCGTCGACCATGAATTTTGCCTTCTTTAAAGGCTGCTCAATTTCTTTAGATGTTGATGCCACAACATTGACATCGCCAAGAGTTGGATCACTAATGCTTCCTACAATTGATGGATTTAAATTTTTATGTGGTATAACACTACTTTTTAATATTAATCTAGTGTTTTCACGCATGAACCTCCATTGAAACCAGTTTTCTAAATCGTTTTGTAAATCAAAATGATCTTCGCAGCAATGATACCTACTGCCTTTGGGGACATTTTCCTTTCCAATCGCTTCGAACCACATTTTTCTTCTCAATAAGTTTTCTGGAACAACGAGCCAAACTTTGTTTGGATTTCTTAAACTATGACTATGACAAGATGGTACAAAACAACGTTTAATTGCTTTTTTACTATCCATAATATCATAAACATATAATTACAACAAATAATAAATCAATTTATTGAATTTAAAAAATAAAAATTTTTAGTTGACATTCAAATAGTTTAAACAATATGTTAACTGTCATTAATAAACCAAATTAGAACCGACAACAGGGCACCGCCATGTTTAATTCTGGTTGGTGAGCTATGGCGGGCAGATTAAATATTTTTTTTAAATTCAAATTTTTTTTGTAAATTATACGCTGAGTTTTAAAACCAACTAATTATGTCAACATGTAGCATTTTTATTGCACTTTCATGTTTATACAGTAGAGCGTCGATAATCCGGACCGTCGATAATCCGGATTCAATTCCGGTTGAAAAATTTTTTTTTTAGTCGTCTTACCGCTATAAAAGAATGTGTGGGTGTTCTTATATTTTTATTTTTACTAAACTTTTATTAAAATACCACATTATAACTTCATATTAATTAATAGTTTCCTTTATCTGTTGCAATTTCTTAACTACTAAAGTGATTTATTAAAGGTTTTAGCAAGCTTTCTTTTTGTTATTAACTCAAACTACCTTTTTTTGATTCTTTTTGAAAATCCGGACATTTTGATAATCCGGATAGGGTCCGGTCACAATTGATCCGGATTATTGACGCTCTACTGTATGTTATTTAAAAAAAATATTTCGAAGGAAACTCCTCCATTGTAATACTCCCGAAGAAAATAATTTTGAGCTTTTTAAATAACTTCCATCACAAATATCAAACATCATGTTTTTTTCCAAATTGATGTTCTCGTTTACTAAAAATGATAAAGCCACTCATCATCATGAAATAGCTTCTGCAAAGTTTTTAAAGTACAGGGTACATTCACATCTACGTTAGTATGAGACTTGGAATGATATTTTTGTTCAATTCTATGATCAATAATGATTTCTTTGGATTCAACGATATCCTTTCGAATTAGTTTATTAATTTTATATGTGCTACGAAACTGACCCATTTTCGAATTAATTTTACAAATTTTAGTTTCTAAGTTAATATCTGAATTTTTATACACACTATCTAGTAAAGAAATGACCAACTCAGAACTAAATTCTAAAAGGTTCAAAATTGTTGATTTTGCAATCCTTAACTTAGATATTTATTGAAGAAAAGTGTGAGTGCATTCATCTAGTCCTTGGTCAAAGTTCGACTTTTCTACTAAATTAACAGAAGGAATAAAATCAAATAATTTATCGTCGTTATTACTGTATTATTTCTGTATTCGATTAATAATATTGTACCACGTGCTTTAATATAACTTTATTATTGTTGACATCCACTAGTGTGCCCTTCACTACACGTGATCTACTAACTACCAGCGTAGCGTAGCATAATTGATTTGCGGGGCATGTTGGCGCCGCAGGCGCCTTAATCCCCTTCGTCTTGTGTTTGAAATTCGTACATTGTGCCAAGTTGGCTAGAAAATAAACGCTTACGAACCCCGGTAGGGGTTCGCGGAACTGAATTGATGTTGATTGTACACGAAGATTGGTGTTGCAAATGTTGAAAGTCGCATGACAGATAGAAATAATTGGCATCGTGGCAGCGGAGACCGCGCGTGGTGTTCGGGCGTTTTGGTTGAATAGTAGAGTGTCTTTTCACTGTGCGATGGGGAAAAATAGTTTGTGAGCGGGCGGTGAAGAACGCACTGTAGTTTATTTAGGTGGAAGTCGCGAACCTTGGGGCACTTGGTAGCACTGGTATAGTGTTTGTTTTAGGAAAGAAGTAAAAGAATTGGTATGAACTAGAAGAGATAACGTCGGCACTGGGGAAAAAAGTGTCCGGGGTTTGCACTAAAAATGTCTCGCGGGTGGGTAAAAGCGTCAATTTCGCGGGGAGAAAACTTTCACTATTCACTGGTGTTAATTTCACTTTCCACTTTCCAACCGAACACTTGCACTTGTTTGTGGTGGGCGGAGCCTGTGAGCGCAACTTGGGTTATTGTCCGCGTTTTGATGTGGTGTTGAGTTGACCAATGGAAGCGGTTGGTTCGGTGGGAGTGGCCTGCGTGAACATCTCGGTGAAAGTTTTCTTAATTTGGAAAAAACGGCTTGATGGGTGGTTTTTAATTTGGCGAGAGGATTTTCTTTGGCATTTGGAGCGTCGGATAGTCCTCCGTGTTGTAACGGCCCAGTCCGTTTATGAGGGGATTTTCTACATCAGCGCATCGGGTGTAGAAATTTGAGGATGTTTTGCGATTTAACTCCACGATGAGCTCAAGTTTTGCATCTTTGTGTAGTTGACGATTTGACACGTACCATGGAGCTGCCAGAACTTGACGAAGGCACTTATTCTGAATGATTTGGAGTGGATTTAGGTGCTTGGGGTCGGTGTAGGCCCAGGCCGGGGCGGCGTACGTCATCGTGGGGCGTATAACTTGTTTGTAGAGTTGAAGCTTGATTTGTGGGGTGACCTTACTTTTCTTGTTGAGTAGCGGCGAAAGGGCAGTGGCGACGGCGTTTGCGTTGGTGCGGGCGCGGTCGATGTGCTTTTTCCAGGTGAGGCGTCTGTCGAATGTAACCCCGAGGTACTTGACCGTTTCCACCCATGGGATGGTTTGTCCAAATAAGTCGAGGTCGCGGGGTGGCGGGCCTTTTCTTTCACCTCGTTTGAAAAGAATTGCAGAGCTCTTTTCACCATTGACTTGAATGCGCCATTTGTAAAACCACTCCTGGAGTTCATCTAGGGCATCTTGGAGTTTTCGAGCTGCTATGGCGGGTCGGATGGAGCTTGCCAGCAGGGTGGTATCGTCCGCATAGAAGTAGATGGAAGTGTTGCGCTCGGTTGGGCGCGGCATATCCCCCACGAAGATGTTGTATAGCGTGGGTGAGATAATGGAGCCCTGGGGGACCCCGGCGGTGATGGTACGTCGGGACGATCGGGTGCCGTGTAGTTTTACTTGTATTTGCCTTTTTTCGAGATATCTTTGTGAGTCGAGTGGGAAGGTTTGCCTGTAAAAGTTTAAAAATGAGGCCGTTATGCCAGACCTTGTCGAAAGCTTTGGAGATGTCCAAAAAAGCTGCGACGCTCGATTCTTTCTTGTTCAATGAAGTGGAGATGCTTTCGACAAGTCTGACAATTTGGTGCGTGGTGGAGTGGCCCTGTCGGAAGCCGAACTGCTCGTCCGGGATGATGTGGCTGTCGTGGATGGCATCTTTGAGGCGGGTTAGTATGATTTTTTCTGCTATTTTGCCCACCGTGGAAAGCAAACTGATTGGCCTGTAGCTTGAAGTGAGTTCTTTTGGCTTGCCGGGTTTGTGGATGAGTATTACATCCGCGAGCTTCCATCTGGGCGGGAAATGGCCGGTTCTTAAGATGGCATTAACGATGGTGGTGAGTGCAACGACCGCTTACTTTGGAAAGTTTTTGAGGGCAGTGTTTGGAATGCCATCAGGTCCAGGGGCTCGCTTCTTCTTTGTTTGTTGGATGGCGACTGTGAGCTCTTTTGGCGTCGCTGGGGCCAGCGGTGGGGCGGTCGAGATTGGGATTTCGGCGAGGCGGGTGTTGACTTCGGCATCGACAGCTTCCACATGCTCCAGGTCCACGTTAATTGTTATTGGGATAACTACCAGCTGGTTGAACTACCTTTTAAGTAGTGCACTACCAAGCAGTAGTACCACACATTAAATATAAAATAAACTAACAACATAATAATAATTTAAATTCAAATACATAACACGTCCCCTTTTTAAGGTTTAGATACTGTGGTCGTCTTCGATAATTTCTGTTATATAATCTTGTAGGTACCTTGGTGGTCTTCGATTTCGGTTGCTTACTCTTCTGTTCACGTTTTCACTTTGAATTTCAGTTTCATTGATGCTGTCATTCCCGTTTTCTTCTTGGATTTCGTTATTGTCAATTTGTTCTGTATTTTTGTTATCTTGAGCATTTTCATCTAATCTATTATCAACAATTGGCTGAGAGGTATTTCTAATTATATCTTGCGCAGAATAACTACTATTATTATTATTAGTAATAAGGCTCTTCGAAATTACTTTTTTTTAATATTTTCTATTTCTTCGCAGTGTTTTTCCATTTCTCTCTTGTACGATATATGATCGATCATTGTATTTGTTTTTTGCAAATCCCTGTGCCCATATTTTGCCTTTTCGTATTAATACTTCATCCCCTATTTGAAGCTTATCTAATTCTTTGGAATGCAGGTTATAATAAAATTTTTGTTTTTCTTGTTTCTGTATGAACTTATTTTCCAGTTTCATTGGGCTGATGGTACGATTTTGTAAATGCTTTAAAGAAGCCGGCAATTTTGTTTTCATGTTTCGATTTAACAATAATTGAGCGGGTGAGTGACCTAGTGCTGGTAATGGTGTGTTTCGATATTCCATTAACGAGGCTTCCAAATTTTCGCCATTCTTTCTTAACATTTGTTTTATTATATCAACAGATTTTTCGGCTAGTCCATTGGATTGGTGATGATGAGGACTGGAAAATTCTACTTCAAAATTCCAACATTTTGCGAATTCTTTGAGCTTATGGCTGTTAAACGGAACGTTATCGGCATAGAATATATCTGGTACTCCAAATCGTGAAAAAAACATTTTTTAAAAACTTAATTACTTCATCAATGGTTTTGAACTGTGTCTGTGCGACTTCTATCCAGTTGGAGTAAGAATCTACTATGATAATGTAGTTTCTAGACTCGTGTTCTAAGAAATCTGAATGTAAGTATTGCCAAGGTCGAGCGGGTATTTGATAACTAATCATCGGTTCTTTTTGGTTTATCCTCTGAAATTTTTGACACACCGTACAGTTTCTTACTAAATCTTCAATTGCTTGCGACATATGCGGCCAATATAGTACTTGTCGAGCTCTTAATTTTGTTTTAACTATGCCAAAGTGTGATTCGTGGATCAAATTGAGCATTTCTTGTCTTAGGCCCAGTTTTTCAGTTGCAGGTTAAACCAAAAAATTTGGGTTAACCAATGAAATACGTTCAAAAGCCGTTTTTTATGCAATATCATTGGTTAACCCAACTTTTTTGGTTTAACCTGAAAGTGAAAAACTGGGCCTTAGTGATCTTGGGACAATTACACGATCCCCAAGAAACAATAAATTATTTGACAAATATATGTTCTCCTTCAACGAATAGAAATGTCTGACCTCACCTTGAACGTGGTTACGAGTTTTTGGTCATTCTGTTTGACAGAATGTTTTTACTTGGCTAAGTACTGGATCTTTTTCCACCTCTTGTGCAAATATTATCTTTTTCTCATTTGACATTGGGATGTTATTTGACAGAGCATGCACAATGTATTCCATTTCGGGATCATCCGGTACGTTCTCTTTAATGAATGACCTAGATAACGTATCTACAACGTACATTTGTGGGCCTGGTAAGTAAGTTACGGTCATGGTATATTTTGACAATTTCAATAACATTCGTTGTAATCGTGCTGTCACCTTATCGAGGCACTTTTTAAATATAGGTACTAGTGGACTATGGTCGGTTTGAACCATTACGTTTTTGCCATATACAAACTGGTGAAACTTCTCAAATGCAAATACAATTGCCAACAATTCTTTTTCAATTTGTGCATACCTTCTTTCTGCTGGCGATAGTGATCTAGAGGCAAAAGCCACTGGATGTTCCTGTTGCAGAAGACAACATCCCATTCCCTCACTGGACGCATCACATTGAATAGTTACCTCACAATTTGGATCAAATATTTTCAATAAAGGTGCACTAATAAGGATTGATTTTAAATTATTCAGTTCTTGCTCGTGTACACTCGTGTAGTTAAACGGTACATTCTTCTTAGTTAGTTCACGTAAATTTGCTGTACACTTTGATAAATTAGGAATAAATTTCGAAAAAAATTTGAGCATACCTAGTACTCGAAGTAGTTCTGGTTTTGTTGTTGGATTTTCAACAGCTGCGATAGCTTCTATATTTTTCTTATCCGGCTTGACTCCACTTGCGGAAATTCTTTGTCCCATGAATGTGACTTCTTTAAGTTTATATTGAAACTTTTTTATGTTGAACTTGATTCCATTACTTTTAGCTCTTTCTAGTACTGCTTTTAGAGCACTATCGTGCTCTTCTTCGTCTGTTCCCGATATAATGATATCATCAAAATAGATATTAACATTTTTAATATCGCCAAAAATTTCATAATTTTTCTTTTGAAATATTTCTGGGGCAGAAGAGATTCCAAATGGGAGACGATTAAACTTATATCTTCCGAATGGAGTGTTAAATACACACAGATTGGAACTTTCTTCATCAAGAACGATCTGGAAAAACCCATCCTTCATATCAATAACAGAAAAAATTGATTTTCCTGATAGTGTGCTGACAATGTCACTATTTGTTGGTATTAAAAAGTGCGGCCTTCGTATACACATATTTAGTGGTTTAGGATCTAAACACAATCTTAGGCTTTTATCGGGCTTCTCTACAATCATGAGACTGTTTATCCATTTACTTGGATGATCAATTTTGCTAATGATTTCCAAATTTTCCAATTGCAGTAATGCTTCTTTTAGTCTATCCATTAAACCATATGGAATTTTCCTCTGACACTGTATAACAGGTTTAGCATCATTGATTAGTTCAATTTTTGCTGTGCCTGGAATTCTACCTAAACCTTCAAATACTTCAGCATACTTCTTGTGTACATCAGTAGATGTACAAGGTTACTCCGGCGATCAAGAATTTTTAAAAATTGTGAACTGCGCATGCGCCAATTCCGCGCAATAAAGTATCATATATTTTAATTATGAGGGTTATTAATTATCCACTAATTATATAAAATACATAATATTATATTTTAATTGAGATGATTATTAATTTATAATTATTTAATTACATTACGTATTATCCGTCTTATATTAAAATATACTGTTTTTAAAATTAAAATTTCATTGTAATTATTTTGATCGCCTACGGCGATGTCACATTAGTGACATTCCATTATTGTAAAATTGCAGTCAAAATCAATTAGTATCGTTTCTACTTTCTATTATATTTATCATAAGGTAAAAGGTATACCTCATTATGTGAATACCGTTTCTAAAATTGTTTTTAATATTTAAATCTATTAAAAAATCATTTACAAAAACTAAATACTGTTTCGAACAAACCTGTCTATGTAGGCATGAGTGTTTTAGATTTATCAAAAACTAAGCTATATGAGTTTCATTACGAGTAGGTACATGCAGAAAAACTTCCAATCCAAAGTGCTTGACTGCGATAGCGACTCTCTAATATATGAAATTCGATGCCCTGATATATACGACAGCATTAAAAAGGACATTTCACGGTTTGATACTAGTGATTATGTTATAAATAATCAATTTGGTATTCTATGTGTTAATAAAAAAGTTCCGGGATTAATGAAGGATGAGAACAATGGTAGAATTATGACCGAATTTATAGGTCTCAGATCTAAAATGTATATCATACGTGTTGAGGGTAAAGATTTCATTAAAAAAGCTAAAGGTGTTAAAAATTATATTGTTAAGAACCAAATTTAGATTGTTTAATTAACAATAAGGTTATTTTAAGGAAACAAAATAGTATAAGATCTGTAAATCATAATGTTCATAGTATCTCTCAAACAAAAATTGGCTTAAGTGCCGATGATGATAAACGATTCTTGATGTCACACACATCCGACACATTAGCATGGGAGGCATTATAAATTAATAAATAAATAAATATATAAATAATTAAAAGTTTTTTATTCAAAATCTTATATATATATATACACTAAGTATAATAATTATTTTTGAATTGAGTATTTAGATATCCATGTAGATTTTTTCATAACCTCGGCAAAATTTTTATTATAAACCTCTTCTCCATCATCAGTTTGTAAATTTTTGGGTTTTCTTCCATTCGTAAGAATTGAAGACATTGCATTCATGACTTCTATACCAGTTTTTGATTTTAGGGGGTATGTAACGTGTTTGGATACTCTAAATCTACCACCAAAATAAAGCCAAGACTGTTATCATCAGGAATTTGACTAACATCTATATTGGTATTATTACACCATGAAAATTTTCCACTCGGTAAAAATTCGCTCATGGCCCAACCATATACTAAAAAAAGGAAAGATACATAAACATTAAAAAGTTATTTCGGTTGAAAATCAACTTACAATTATTGACGTCGTAGTATTGAAGATAAACGTCCTGCTGTGTCTGATCGTAGTTGGACATATATTTATTATTAGTAGAGTGTGGAATTATATGTAAATACATATTTTCGTTGCTTGTTCCTACAGTCGTAAAAAATTGTATCTATCCGTTTCTAGAACTTTGGAGTTTACAACCAAAATTTGAGAGTGCATATTTGATATATTTTTATTTTTACTACATATTTCATATGTTTTTATTTTTAAGCCATATAAGCACATATTTTTAATAATTTTCATAATTTTAAGACAATATTGTTTAAAAAAAATGTTGACTACATAATTTAACCGCTTTAAAAGGATAAACTTTGCCGTTCTTTAAAAAAAAACAGCTCTGCATAAAAAATCGCGTTGCAGGCAAGTCATGCTTCTGAAATGAGTAGCATTTCAGTCAGCATTTCAAGTTCCTCAAGACACTAGACGTGTTGTGCAGATCTATTGTGTTTAAACTATTCGTTAATATAATAAACTAATAATGCCCAAACCAGCTTTAGACAGAAGCACACTTTTAAAAAGGTGGGCAAATGAAGACAAAACTGTGTTAACCACGGACGGAAAAGTTATTTATTGCCAACTATGTGAAAAAAATGTAAGCTTGCTTAATTAAAATACTACATAAAATTTGCTAATACTTGAAACTTTAGGTAGAATGCGATAAAAAATCGCAAATCGTTCAACATTTAAAAACAGGCGGTCA
Source organism: Cantharis lateralis (assembly GCA_963170105.1). Classification (NCBI taxonomy): domain Eukaryota; kingdom Metazoa; phylum Arthropoda; class Insecta; order Coleoptera; family Cantharidae; genus Cantharis; species Cantharis lateralis. The sequence continues at coordinate 28,794,511 of OY720628.1, forward strand.
TATTAAATATAACAAGAGAAAGAATCAAAATACTACCACTAGCACTGGGCTAACGAAACAAATGCTGTTAACAAACTGCTCTTTAACTAGTAACGCCAATTTTTCGCAAGATTTGTGTCATATGCTATTAACAGCAAATATTCCACTTAAAAAAGTAAGCCATCCCATTGTAAGAAGTTTTCTGCAAAAATATTGCAAAGAAATTATACCAAGCGAGTCGAACCTACGCAAGAAATGTGTAGATCAATGCTATCAGGACACGATAACAGAAATTCGTTCACGAATTGGTAACAACTTCTTATGGTTTGCTGTGGACGAAACTACTGATGTTTGCGGGCGTTATATAGCAAACTTAATAGTGGGTATTTTAAACGAAGATATCCCTCCAACACCATATTTAATTTCAGTAAAGCAGTTGGAAAAGACAAATCATGCTACTGTTGCGCGTTTCGTGAACGAATCATTAACAAATTTTTTTTCGCCAGAACCAGTGCCAACTGAAAAATTTTTACTTATGCTGACTGATGCAGCTCCATATATGGGAAAAGCATTCACTACTTTAAATGTATTTTATGAAAAATTAACATACGTTACTTGTTTTGCCCATGGAGTAAATCGAGTTGCTGAGCTCATTAGATTGCAATTTCCAAGTAAGTTAATTTAAGTAAATTATAAGTAGGTCGATCTAATTTTTTGTAAGGTGTATTCCATTAAACAGTTCTCTTCAGTTCTAGGACTATATGCATGCTCTTTTACTAAATTTTCGAGCAATAAAAGAAAATCATTTTTTCGTCAAAATTTTAACTAAAGAGCATACGTCCAGTCCGAGAACTGAAGAAAACTGTTTGTTGGAGCAAACCTATAATCAATAATCAATTCTTTACAGAAGCTAATTCATTGATAAAAACCGGAAAACAGATATTTCTGAAAGCACCACTGCGAGTAGAAGTATACAAAGAAAAATTACCAAATACCCCTCTCCCTTTAGAGCCAGTGCTCACAAGGTGGGGCACTTGGCTGGAAGCCGCAATTTTCTATGCTGAAAACTTGGATAATTTTAAGGAAGTAGTGAATGGATTTGATCCAGACTCAGCCGCTTCAATTAAAGAATGTCAAGAAATTTTAAAATCTGTCGAAATTAATAACGAAGTAGCATATATTAAATCAAATTTCAAAATCGTTAAAGATACTATAAAAAAGCTCGAAACTAGTGGGATGGAATTGACCTTGTCTATTGATTTAATCAAAAACTTAAAAAACCACTTGTCGAAAGTGTCAGGAATTGTTGGTAATTCTGTTTATAGTAAATTTTTAAATGTTTTCAAAAAAAATCCTGGTTATCAAACTATGTGTTCTGTAAGCAATGTTTTGTCTGGTCAATTTAATACGGACGATTTATTCCTAAATCCTAATGAAATTGCTGCTATGAAATTTGCACCGATCACATCTGTAGATGTGGAAAGATCATTTTCAAGCTACAAGCACATTTTATCGGATAAACGCCAAAATTTCACGATAGAAAATTTGGAAAAATGTGTAATAGTATATTGTTTTGCTAACAAAAAATGAATGATTTTTCAATAAAATTTAAAAAATTCAAGATCTTTTTTTAGTGCATAATCTTTTTATTTTTAAAGCATATACGTGCATATTTCAGACATGTATTGCTGCATATGTATGTGCATATATTTGGTACTTTTTAGTGCATAAATTCCACACTCTAATTATTAGCCTTAGCATATCGACTACTGCATTGGGAGATGCCTCCTCGAATTCCACGCTCGATGAACATCAGCATATCAATATCATGAATCAAATCTAATTCAACCTTAGTTAACTCTCATGCTATTTCCATAAATATCTTCATAGGGATGGAAGTGAAAGGTGAAATTATGTCCCAATTGTTCGTGAGCGATGAAATGACTGATTCTTTTGAGATATTAGTGAAGAGTGAGTTCACATCAAATGATATAAGAGTATAATCTTTTGGTAATCTAGTTTGTAGGATTATCCGCTTTGCCTCTTCAGTGTTCTTCACGTTGAATGGAAAAATAGGTGTGACGTTCTTTAAAATATTGTTAATAAATCTAGCCATTGGAATTGATGGAGACTCAATACAACTTATGACAGGTCGTAATGGTATATCTTTCTTATGAGCTTTTGGTAATCCATAAGCACGAGGAAATTGTGAGTTGTATTTGTTAAGTAATTTTAACTCTAAATCGTTGATATGACCTAGTCTGTTTAATTTTTTAAACATTCTATTAAATCTGCCTTGTATGGTGTTTGTAGGGTTTTTGGATAGTTTTTTGTATGTGTTTGAGTTGTTAAACAATAGATTCATCTTTGCTTCATAATCACTTTTGTACATTACAACAGTAGAGTTACCTTTGTCGGCCTTGAGTAGCAATAGTTCTGGGTTATCTCTGAAGAATTTTTTGGAGTACCATATCTGTTTAGTTATAAGGTCATTTATAGGATGTCTGTTACAAAAATTATGTGCTGCATTTATGATTTTGCCTCTTAATAGATCTTTATTTTGGTCAGAGATCGATGTATCAATCAATATATTTTCCATTTCAGACAGATAATTAAACATCACCAAACGGTTTGGTGAATTATATTTCGCCAGGTTACGGAGGAAGAATAACAGATACATGTTTGGTTGAATCGTGTGATTTTATAAAGTGTTTGCAACCAGGTATGTGTGTGATGGCTGATAGAGGATTCAAACATGTAGAGCAATATTTACTTAAACAGGGAGTACAACTAGTACGACCTCCAAGTGTTACAGCTTCAACTAAACTGTCAAAAAGTGAGGCAAGGGAAACCAAACAAATTGCCAGTTTGAGAATACATGTTGAGAGAGTGATTCGACGCTTACGAGAATTTAGTATGTTAAAGCCACATGCATGTCTAAATCATAATTTAGTCAAAGTGCTTGATGATATTATTACCATTGCCTGCGGTTTAATCAACTTGCAAGATTCATTAATCAAATAAAACTACAAAGTTATCATAATAATATAGGGTAAACTAAGGTATATTCGTGACATAGGTAATTTCGCGATAGTGGTTATTAAATTATCAAAATCTTATCTACTGCAACAGAGTCCCAATTTTTGCAATACTTTCTGAAGTAACATTTTTTCTACTGTAACTATTGCAAAAATTGGGACTCAGCTGCAATAGGTAAGATTTTGATAAATTTAATAAAAACTATCACGAAATTACTTGTCACGAATTATCTTAGTTTACCCTATGCATTTTATTTACCCACAAACTATAATATACTTAGGTATAATAATGGATACACATTGTCTTTCCACGAAGTGACTAAAAGTTCAAGAAAATGAGATACGTAGTTATCATCAATAGTCACACTTATTATTTCTACATTTTTATTTGAAGTAAAGTTGCTATCAGCTACACAGAAGTAGCCCTTTCGAAGTCCTGTTAAATACATTTGTAGCTGCATCTGCATATAAAACTTTTGGGTCGGTTTCCCATTTTCCACATAATTTTTAAAAGTCTTCGCACTCATGGGGCACTTAATTTCTATAATGCTATCTTCACAGATCCCATCAGGCGATCCTGCTATCATGGGATAGTTTTTGCTTAAGGCTAGGGATTTGCGATGCGCTCTTGTTCATTCCAGAACAATTCAAAAATGACTGAATGGATTTTCTTCAAATTTGGAAATTATATTTACAATAAATTAAGGAAGGGCAAAGGCTATTTTTTTAAATCAAATTTTGTAATTTGGGTTTCAATTTGTTTAAATACCATGTTTGTAAACTTTTTAGCAAAAAATTTAAGTAGGAGAAATAAATACTAACAAGGAATTATTAATAAAAAAAGAAAAAAAAAATCGGCTAGGTGAAAAAAAATCATTCATTCCAGAACATCTCGAAAACGTACCAACACATCGGTTTGAAATTTTGAGATAATATTTGTGACATTGTAAGGACGGGCAGCAGGGGTTTTTAAATTAAAAATTTTTCTTTATAACAGTAATATTTATTTTAAAACCTGAAATTAATTATCAATTAATAATATTCTACCTATTTAACTAATATACATGTATAAGAGAACTCATAAATAAATTATTTGAAAATTTATTTTATGTATCTATAACACGTTAAAAATTTAATTAGAAATAATTGTTCAATTCAAATCAGGCGGGAATAATTTTAGATTAAATTAATGATTATAGTTCAGCCATTATCATAGAGATGGCTACAAGACTTTTACAGTCGCTCAAATAAATAATGGAAATAATGGTTTTCAACTTGGATATAAATAATATTTTGAGCTGCAATGCAAGAAATAATCTACGAAATGATGTTCTGGTGGGGATTTGCGTTTCGTTTCAAATACACCACATGGTGAATGTAATCTGTTTACTTTTTGGATGGATACAAAAACATTTCATTAAATAATATATTATATATTTAGAATAATTTTAATTTGAAAAAGAAAAGCATCACTAACAATAAAAGTGTGGGTGAAAAACTAATATTATCTATAAATTTGTACAATCAAAACAAAATAAGTTATTCATATTTGTATTTTTATTATTGGTATATTGGTTATCGCTGGAACCAAAATCAACTTTTATTTCAAAAACTTGGTATTTTTTACATAGAAAAACTGGTAAAAACAAGCCTGATTTTAGAATTTAAACTTCAAAAGAGCGTAATTTTGCCAAACAAATGAAGAGTCAAAATCCGCAACGTCGCCCAAGTACATTTTTTTGAAAGGTTGTTATTTAGCGCTATTTTTGTCGTAATTAAAAATAATTCTCAATTAAAAAAAAATTGTATATATTCACAATGATAATACATCTAAAGAGTTTTAATATTGTTGTTCATTACTTTAACCTTCAAAAAAAAATCTTGAAAATGCCTCAAATTTTACAGCGTTAGAGTGCAGGGACCCCTTAATTGTAATAAAGGCACTGTGTATTTCAATAATAAAAAAATTAAATGAACATAATTTGCAATAAAATTTCATTTTTATTTTATTTCCGTAATTCAAATTTTTGGAAATAGGTTGTAAATTTTGAAAATTATGAGTATTCTAAATAAGTCTTAGTTCGTGAACATTTTCCACTCATTAAATTAAGACAGTAACAGCTTGACGATTAAGTGTGTAAGCTGCTAAGACCGAGTAGAATGGTATATTCTGCAACAAGTTTGGAAACATGCATTCTATACGACTATTAAAATATTTGCAAACAAAACTGTGCAAGTTTAGAGCGAAATTACAAAAATTTCAAAAATTCACAAAATTGTTTTCAATGCTAATTTTGACTAAAAAGAACTTTTAACCTTTTTAGCTTAGAGGTAGTATTCTACGGCTGTCCTCCTTCAAAGTAGGAAAGAAAACTAATGAATATTCTGAAAAAGCACAATTTTATTAGCTTTATTTATTTTTATTTATTAGGTTACTTCACAATTTTATATTGGAAATTGACTTTTTGATGTAAATTTTACGAGTTTACCTTCACGTAAGCTTTAAAAAGTCATTCTATTGCCGGTACGTGTGCTCTACTTGGGTCATGGCAATTGTAATTATGGTGGGGAGATAAAAGCAATTATTAAACTGCAGTGCGTTAATTTCAACCAGCAACAGTTAAATTACACGTTTAAACAACTAATTCTTTCGTCGTACAGTCAACTAACCCCCTCGGGGTTGGTAAGCATAATTTTATTCTGCAAATCGCTGCACTGTCAAATATCGATCATCATATGAAGGAGATAATGGTGCCTCGGCACCAACATGCTCCTTAGCCAATTAAACTATGCTATGCTATATTATTCAAGTGCATGCCGTTGAAGTGATAACATCATTCTAGTTCCTGCATTTTCGAGTGCATTTACCACCCGGCTTTTGAAACAATTTACAAAAACCGCCCAGAGCCGCCCGAAGAGCGTGCGGAGGGTAAGTTTTCCCTGCTCCTGACATTGGCAAATCTCGGATCCCAGCCTTCGAATTTCGTCATTTTTCGAGTTCCGTGCCCTATGGGGGATGTTTTTAATGAGTTTAGCGCCTGTCAAAACGGCTCGGAGCGCAACCACGGCAAATCTTGGATCTAGAATTTTTATTAATTTTGGAAGAACTACTGGACCATCCGCAAATTGTATAATATATATCCACTATATAGACCATTTTGCACCCAGTGCAAAAATTTCGGTGAAATCTGTAACCGTAGTTTGCTACCGGCCCCCTATTCCATAAGAGTTGTATAGAAAATTTATTCTGACCGTCTTCCCTTGGAAGGAAATGGCAAATCACCAACTTAATAACTATATGAAGAAAGTCTTTAAAAGTCAGGACGGTTCTATAAAGAAGAATACAAAGAAGAACAAAAGCCTGATAGAAATCTTATCATCACTTTTTTACAATAATTAAAAAACAAAATATTAAGTATTAAATATCTTTAGACGCGGAACAAAAATCTCTTTAATTTGATATACTTTTTATCAGGCCCGTTGCCATGATTTTATTTTGGGGGGGATACTTGTAAAAAGTAAAATTTTGAAGGCTTCCCTTCTGAGAATTTTTAATGTTGTAAACAAAGAGGTGGAGTTGGGCGAAGCTACCACGAGCGCCGCAGGCGGTAAAATTTGAGTTTTCAAGGTCAACAGGGTTTAAAAGTTAGAAATTTTTGAATGTATTATTGTAATACAAATGTAGCTACAAAATTCCAATGAAATTTTTACCAAATAAATGCTTTCAATGGCTACGACAAAGGAATTAAGTAAGTAATTTTAATAATAATTTTACGTAAATCGGGCCCCTTTCCTTGCAGGTCCCGGGGCGGTGCCCCCCTCTTTAGTTTGCCACTGATCCCTATGAATATTCATGAGCGCTAGACCGTTTAGCCTTTCCTTACTTGCAGAATTTCTCTAATAATTTTTTATTCGATTTAATTTAGAAGAACTTCTCTCTGGTCATTGGTAATATTAATCTTAACAGCAGAACAGCTTTTATGTTTACGGTTCATCGTTTTTGTATTAAATTAATTCCATGCCTTTCACGTAAAAAAGGATAAATAGGGTTGACCTATAAGCTGATAAGGTAAACAACAATAAAGTACGGCAAATAAGTTAGGAAAAAAGAACTTTTTCCAACTTTAAAATAGAATACCTATTTTATTTTCGAATTTCAAATAATCACTTTCAAAATTTTTTTATCTTAAACATTACGGGGGGGGCACGTGCCCCCAAGTGCCCCCCCTGGCTACGGGCCTGTTTTTTATTCTTATCAGTTATAATGGGAAGCAGGAATTTAGAAAAAATCAATTTCCCATGTAAATTCTCTATATTCAAAATCGGACGGTCACCCGGAATAAGTAAACTATGTTAATTTTTTTAAAATTTTTAATAACATTTACATATATAAATAAAACTGCATAACAAAACAATGTAGATGACTAATTATTGTTTATCATTACAAACTCTAATTAAGCGACTCGATGAAGCCTTTAGTGAGTGCTTGGGTTATAAAAAATCCCAGTAAAATAAAATTTATATAATGCTTTTTACTTGTTACTTTTTCAAATATTCTAACATAACATACTAATTATGTATAACATTGTTGTAAATTAAATTGTATACATAATTTTGAACATAGTAATCTGCAATAGAACATAAGAAAATTCTCGCTGGATAACTGCAAAAGCAAATTGGAATTGAGTTTTATGCATTCCTTATCTCTTGCAAGGTTAAATCTCAGATGTACTGGGCTAAATTTTATACGATTGTGAAATTTTTTTCATCAGGTATAAAATTATAATATTATATCGAATTTATACGCATTTACATATTATATTTTATTGTTAATAATTTTATAAGTACATATAAATCCCATTCCTAATTATTATAACTTGCAAACTAACCTTTGGAGTTTCTTCAAATTTTTTACGCTTCCAGCCCGTTTAGTCTTTTTCCTACTTTCGAATAAGGTTTCTTACTAGGAGCCATTTTATTATAAAATAATTTATACGATCTTATATATTCAAAGGGAACAATAAGAATTACATATTCCTGCGTTAATGATGGAAAGTGCAAATATCCCACCCTTACGATTAATAAAATGTTTAAATAACAGAGAGGGAAATTTTCGTATTTTAAAAGGCGGAGCTTCTCGTATATTCCAAAATTAGATTCCTATAATTTTACTATTTTAATATAGCTAGTAGAGCAACCAAAAAATTTGTTAAACGTGTTGCCTACCTACGAATTATAAAATACCGTAGCTTACAAGCCCTCACACGTTCGTGAATCAAAGCTAGCTTGATGATCATTTTCTAATTTTTTTTTTTCCAATCTAGTACTTACAGTGTTCCGTACTTCATCTTCCAACATTCTACCGCGTTTCATGGCTGGCGTATCTAAGATTTTTCCTCCCATTATTAAGGCAATCAGAGTTCCATCATTGGTTTTGCAGCGACTAAACTCGAATGCTCGTGAGGCTGTCACTCTTCCATATCTTAGCTCATGCCAAAGGCAGCTTTGATGTTGGTCTCTCGTCTCTTTTTCGACATTTATGACATCTGCATCAGTCAATACAAGTTTTTGCAAAAATGTATCGCATAATTTTTCTTTATATTTCAGCACCAATTTATGCATGGACAAAATTTGGGTTTGATCGCAAACATAGTCTTGCTGATATTTTATGATTTCACAGTTATCGAGTTTTCTTTTCTTCCCTTCTTCTAAAAATTTTTTCAAATACTTCACTATTTGATGGCAAGATAGGCCTACCATTAGATAGATCTTTTGAAGTTATATATTTTAGGGTAGTCCCAACCCTGGATAGTTTGGACTTCATCCAGTAACATTCTACAGATGTACAGGACGGTTCCTCCCTCCTACGATGGACCCACATGAGAAATGCTATAGCATGTTTACATCCTCCTTGTGATGCAACACAGTCATGGCATTCTACTGATTTGACTGCTTCATCCTTTTCGTCGACTATTAACGTCACTCCATATAATTTTGCGTGGACCTTATGTTCCGGGCAGATTTTACCTTTCACTGTGCACAGATTTCCATCGCGTTTAAGCTGTACGTAGCTTACAGAGTCATCGCCATATGATGGTCTGGAGGACCTTAAATAAAAAAATTAATTGTAAGTATGTGGTGTAGTTTAAAAAAATCAACATTTCAATAACATGTCAAGTAACACAACCAATTATAAAGTGCACATGAAAAACAGATTTACAGGTTTCGCACTTTAAAATTATTATGTTTTTTAAAGATTATTATCAATACTTACATGGAAGTTTTAACATTTCTAAATTCTGCTGAACAAAAGTCTTTGTTTGATGCAAGAAACTCTCCTAGCATCAACAAATCTATTCTAGGCAAATTAGAGCTATTTGCTTTGGTAAATCCTTGTTCCATGACTAAAGTTTCTTGATTTTGGTAACACAAAACTAACCAACTGATCGATGGGAACCACAAAACACTTAAAAAACGTAGATAACTGTCAAAATTGAATTCAAAAGGAACGACGTTTCACAAGCTTACAGAGACGTGACGTAGTTCGCTCTGATTGGTGTTCAACTTATCATGGCGGATTTTTGTACTTTATAATTTTATTTTATCAAAAAAGTTATAAATCCTGCTGATAATATGAAAAAAAATACGTTTTTTATAATCCATAAATCCTATTACATTAGATAAATACATAATTTTAGTGATTTTTGATTACTGTCATCATGCCTATTCATCTAATTCTAAAGGTTAAAGCTTATCTATTACTAAAGGTTAGTTATTTAACTTATTTACTGAATATAAATGTTAGAGTGTTGTGTACATAACTATATTCATTCATGAATGTGTGATACATTTTATAAAGATCTGGATTAATTTCCAGACGTTTTTCCAACGATAAAAATCATCGAAGGGCAACGCTAAATGATTCGCCTAAGTAAGGACCGTTTTCCTTGAATGGTAGTCTAACAATGAATCTACCCTGTTCATCGCGAGTGGTCGTATTTTTGAAGTACGCTTCACATGCGTTTTCTTCGGAGGAATTTATTTTAGGAGCATGTAATTCTTCGACCGTCCAGAACAATGTTAATTGTTCCTGGATTGCGGCGTCATCATTATTTGCAAATGTGAGGCAACAAATAAGTGCATGGGATTTATAATGATTTTGAAGAGTGCACATAGGGCCTGATATTACCCAACCAAAATGTGTTTTTTGAGCAATCGGCAGGTTTCTACCCAATTTAATTTGACCGATGCACAAAACATTCCAGAATACTTCAGCACCTAATAATATTTCTATTTCACCGGTGTTATTAAAACTGGGGTCCGCAAGTATTAAATTTGTGGGTATTTTTAAGTTTTCTATGGAAAACGATTGTTGCGGTAAGTATTGTGTAATCTCTGGCAAAACCAGACACGAGATTGAACAGGTATAAGAATTGTGTACCGATTCTAATTTAATTTTTGTTTCGCATGAAATATAAGATTGTGCTCTGTTTATGCCTGAAATAGGAAAGTGTACTTCGTTTCCTTTCTGACCAAGATCATTGTATAATCGCGAGGTTATAAAATTTGATTGCGATCCTGAATCAAGAAGAATTCGGCATTTTATTTTTGAACCCTTATTGTTATGAACGTAAACAACTGCAGTAGGTAAAATAACTTGAGTCGCAATGTGCGAGCTACTGCTTAATCCCACTGGCGCCGTCGCCGTCGTTTCTATTGATGAAAAAATAATAGGTGTATTGGAATTTATCGCTTCAGGTATATTTGACTGCCCATTTGAGTTGTCAGTAGGTAAATGCCATAATGTATTATGCCTTTGTTTGCACTTGTGGCAAGAAGATGATGATTTACAAAATTTAGTTAAATGATTGGAGCGAAAGCAATTTTTACAAAGTTTGAAAGTAGTTATAGTAGGCCGGTTCTACGATACGAAAATTTTTTCTAAGTCCAACAACACTATGAACTGCGCATGCGCCAATTCCGCGCAATCAAGTTTCATATATTTTAATTATGAGGGTTATTAATTATCCACTAATTATATAAAATACATAATATTATATTTTAATTGAGATGATTATTAATTTATAATTATTTAATTACATTACGTATTATCCGTCTTATATAAAATATACTGATTTTAAAATTAAAATTTCATTGTAATTATTTTGATCGCCTACGGGTGTAGACATTAGTCACATTCCATTATTGTTAAATTGCAGTCAAAATCAATTAGTAATGTTTCTACTTTCTATTATATTGATCATAAGGTAAACCTCACTATGTAAATAAAATTTCTAAAATTGTTTTTTAATCGGTGATCAAGATTTTTAAAAATTTTCAAAGTCATGGAATGTGATAAATTTTTCTAAGTATGGTAATTAGAGCTGGAATGCGTTTCTATGGTAATTAGAGCTGGGATGCGTTTCTATTCTAATGACTACCTAAGTAATATAATAATACGTAGACTATTAAAATCAAAATTAAGCATATTATGACAATAAGTGAGAAAAAATATAATAACCAACTTTCTACCCTTAATGATACAGGTTATAAGGTATATATATCCTATAAATTTAGATATTTCTCATCAGATAGTTTAAGTTCACTTGACATCAGCGTACTCAAAAATGGATACGAAAGCGGATGTTAAAACTTTGAAGAGATCTGCAGAAACTATTCAAACGAGTAAGTTATATTTAAAATTAATAGTAACTAAAATCACTGTAAGGGTTAGGTGAGTGTTCTAAGATACTAGTCTTGGGATACACACCTAACCCTTACAGTTTAATTTTTTTCATATTATATTTTTATTTATATTACCATATTAATTTTTTTTTTTTTCAGCAAATACTCCGAATAAATCATCTAAAATAATGCATACGCCAAAGTTAATCAGCGAAAGGAAATTCCCATTAAATAAATCCAAAACCAAATTTATATCTATAGGTATTGATGTTGAAAACTGGGTTCCGATGATGCTAATCAGCGGATCAAACGGTATTAGTATTCCACTAAGCTATGAAGATTGGAATATTTTAACCAGTGATGGTAATATCAATCAAATTAAGAATTTTTTTAAAACTGGTACTTTGAATCCGATGGAAAATGTTAGCAGTGGTTTTAAAATCACTGGACAGCTATTCAACAAGAGCAATATAATACAATGTAAAAAAGATAATTTTTATATTTGTTTAGCTGAAATTACGATGATGATATTGATAGAAATTATACCATTAATAAATATGCATATAAGAGAAATTGAAGGACTCCAGATAAAGGATTTTTATACTGATATACTTTTAGGATGTATTCAAATAGGGGGAGATGCTTTCTTCAATTTCGATTCAGTTGCAAAATCTCTATCATATCATCAAGGAATAAGTTTGTTATGTGTAACAGAATTATTATATATGTATCCTGAAATAATTAAGCAAAATTTGTATGATTTAATGAAAGATTAAAAAACCTATGTATACTTTTTATTTATTCTTTAATACCCATATATTAGTAGAACATTGAAGATCTTAACGGAAATCCTATTAAAGGCATGTTTTATACGGAAGAGCTTCAAACTACAGCTTACCCTGATACTTTCTTAATTGAAAAAGTGTTACGTAAACAGGGTGACCAACTATATGTTAAATGGATGGGGTATGAAAAACCTATATGGATATCTAAATACTCAATTCAAAAATAATTATTATACTTAGTGTATATCTTATATATAGATATAAAATTTTGAATAAAAAACTTTTAATTATTTATATATTTATTTATTTATTAATTTATAATGCCCCCATGCTAATGTGTCGGATGTGTGAGGCATCAAGAATCGTTTATCATCATCGGCACTTAAGGCAATTTTTGTTTGAGAGATACTATGAACATTATGATTTACAGATCTTATACTATTTTGTTTCCTTAAAATAACCTTATTGTTAATTAAACAATCTAAATAATCATTAAAACAAATTTGGTTCTTAACAATATAGTTTTTAACCCCCTTAGCCTTTTTAATTAAGTCTTCACCCTCCACACGTATGCTGTACATTTTAGATCTAAGACCTACAAACTCAGTCATAATTCTACCATTGTTCTCGTCTTTCATTAATCCCGGTACTTTTTTATTTACAAGTGGAATACCGAATTGGTTATTTGCATCATAATCACTAGTATCAAACCGTGAAATGTCTTTTTTAATGCTGTCGTATACATCAGGGCATCGAATTTCATATATTAGAGAGTCGGTATCGCAGTAAAGCACTTTGGATTGGAAGTTTTTCTGCATGTACTCGTAATGAAACTCATATAGCTTAGTTTTTGATAAATCTAAAACACTCATGCCTACATAGATAGGTTTGCTCATTACAATCTCAGTTTTATTTAACTCGATTATAATTAAATTTTCATCCAAAATAGTTCTACTATGAAAATTGGGTTTGGCAATCATCACTTTGGCACTAAAGCGTCCATTCCACTTTGATATCAACTTTACAACTTTTCTTTTACGCACATCTTCCATAGTTTTACCGAATGCTGCGTTATTCATTAATTTGTAAAAAGTTTTCTCAAATTCATTTTTCGCGTTCGTTCTCATTAAAGTATTTAATTCAATATATGGTTTTAACCAGGCGGATTGTTTAAATTCTAACACTCGGTAAATGTTTGTAATTTTCATACCATGTTTTAGAGCTTGCTTAAGTGCACGGTAATGAATAACGTAGCGTTCTTTATTATGAAGAGTTGTGAGTAGCTTCTTCTGTTTAGAGTTAGGTGGCGCTCGATGCTCGGGGCATAGGGGCAGATCGTTGTGAACATCATGTAACGTGTTTGGATACTCTAAATCTACCTCCAAAATAAAGCCAAGACTGTTATCATCAGGAATTTGACTAACATCTATATTGGTATTATTATGCCATGAAAATTTTCCACTCGGTAAAAATTCGCTCATGGCCCAACCATATACTAAAAAAAGGAAAGATACATAAACATTAAAAAGTTATTTCGGTTGAAAATCAACTTACAATTATTGACGTCGTAGTATTGAAGATAAACGTCCTGCTGTGTCTGATCGTAGTTGGACATATATTTATTATTAGCCTTAGCATATCGACTACTGCATTGGGAGATGCCTCCTCGAATTCCACGCTCGATGAACATCAGCATATCAATATCATGAATCAAATCTAATTCAACTTTAGTTATCTTTAACAAACTGTCCCACGTAAGGCCTGGGGCTGACACATAGTGTGCAGGATCTAAACCATATGTGTTAAAGCAGGTTTCACGAAAATTTTCAAAGATGTCTGCCAATAACAATACATCAGTTTTCAAATATAAATCCGAATACTCTCCTAAATTTTGAATATTAAATGTCTTCCACACATTTTGAGCATGAGAGTATTCTTCATTAGATATTGCACTTTCGGTAAGTTGATTATAAAAATATGCTTGTTCGGGTATCCTCCTCTCATCAAGATTGGTGGCAGACTTTATATGATCATATGGAAATATTCCTTTACGAGTTAACAAATTATATTGTTCATTAATAGGGAATTCACTTTTAACAATTTTTAGTTCGTTTAAGTATGAAGCTAATTTGTCTAAACTGTAAGGTAGAAATCTAAAAGAGTCAATAAACTTGAACTTTATTTTACTATTTTTTATGTGTTTGGTGAAAGAAATATATTTTTCTTTATTTACTGGAAGTAACTGAATACATCCTTCAATTTGTTGAGCTATATCTCGAATTATAAAATGACTATCATAATTTGACATATTGTGACATACGACCGATACAGTCTTGGAGTCATAATACTTAATATTACACTCACTATGTGCAGCACCTCGAAATTTCGAAGTTATGTGATCGTGATCGCGTACCTTAATATCATTTTGCGTAAACTGTTTTTCACATATATGACATGTACCAGCTTTTTGAAAATCTTGCTCTTCTTGCAATGATAAGTCCATCGGTTGTACGACCCAATATACAGGTTCGATATCTTCAACAATTTGTTCCAGTTCATGTGCAAACCACTTAGCACAATCATTTCCACGATAGCTTTTATAATAAGATATTGAATTATCATAATTGCACTTAAAATAGTATCCTATACTAAATGCTTCATGTTCTTGATAGCATACGGTTTTTATACCACGTTTCATATTTACAGGTTTTAGAATACTTTCAATGTCCATATATATAATAAATGGTGACATATCTTTATTAACAAAATTCGTAAATTTGACGACTTCACCTGCATTCGGCATGATTATTTTACAATTATTCATATTGTTACAATCAACCTCATGCTTTTTTAATTTCTCATCAGTTTTGAAATAATGCAGACATCTGTTGCATATCCTTTTTTTATGATTATTAGTATTCAGTTGGTTGCTAACCAGTCTACTGAGATTTTTTATCCAACAAAAGTGATATTTAGCAGGTCGATCGTTATCACCACCATCATCATCACCACCATCATCATCATCATCATTATTATTAGGATTATCTTCTAACATAAGCATGTTAATATGTCTTTCCTCACTTACAAAATTCTTTGTTAAGAATATAGGTACAACATTATGTACTCTCTTTTTTTTGCGTTCTAACATAAAAACATTAATTGAAATTTTATTTTTAATTTCAAATTTCTTAATTTGACCTAGTGTCATCGGAAATACGATTCCTTCAATATTGAGTACGCTCGAATAGTGTGGATATGAAGATATTTTGTTAAGATTATTTTTTGCCGGATATAATGCCGATACCACGCTCCATGCGAAGCAAGCCTGATCATTGTTTTTGATATTGATGCAAGCTTTTTTGTTTTCTATATCTTTCGGTAAAGGTATGTAGAAAGAACCCCTAAATGGCTCGTAACGATTAAAATTGATAGCCAGGTTTATTATAGCTGTTAAACTCCATCCGCTTCCCCGTTCTTGAAAATCGCCTAATTGCACTATAATATTATCTTGAACGTAAGTCTCCCACCAATCTTTTAAATTTGTTGTTGAGTCGACTACAGCATTAGGCGTGCTAAAATGTTTAAAATCTTTATCAATTTCTTCACCTTTGATTTGTGAAAATTCACAGCACAAGTCAACGTTGATTTTAAGCATAGGTGACACCTTTAATACGTTTTTCACTCTCGATGCATAAAGAAATTGAGCGTCCTCTAGAAATGTTAAGGGATCGATGTGTTTCAAATTAATCACTAAACCTGTCCTTACACGACTTTGAAAAGCAGAATTTATCTCTTGCCACTTAACACGTTCACTTCGACGATTTGCTTGTCGTTTTATATTTCCTCCTTGCATACGTAAGGTTTTCATATGAATTATATACCCTTAAATAGAAAAGAAAAAAAATAATAATAATAAATATATTTAATTTTTTCTAATTTCCGAATAAAAATCAGCTATTTATGGTACAAGTGTGTTATATGATAAATAAGTCATGTGAGAAAAGTTTATAAGTTCCTTATTTGTTATAACTCACGAGTGGCATACAAAGCTTTATCGAATATCTCATAATAATAATTTAATAAAATACAATTGAAAGTTTTGATATTTGACTTTTACAACGTCATTTTAAAATAACAAATTTAAATTATAAAAATAGTATAAAGTAGATTTATGTGTTGCTGTCCTTATTTAAAATAATAAAAACCGTAGTTATATAACCCCATTATTGTGAGATATTGGGTAAATCTATTAATATTATATATATAAATAAATAAATAAAAGGCATACCTTTAATTAACCCCACATGATTTTCTATTTTTTTCTTGCGGCCTGCACTTAATTTACAATTTTTGGATGCCAAATTTAATAAACGTAAATTTTTATAACATAATTTTATCCAATTATCAACTTCTTCAGGATTTTTCAATAACTGTATATAAGCACTCTTAATCACTTTAATAATTGAACCCGATGCTTCAGTAATTGAAGACATATTTTAAAACACCATGAGTATAAAAGAATTGAATTAAATTTTCCAAATTTCAATGCATTTATATGAATACTAGATACCTAATTAGTGCAAAATAGTTTCTGTAAATGATTTTTTAATGGATTTAAATATTAAAAACAATTTTAGAAACGGTATTTACATAATGAGGTATATGATAAATATAATAGAAAGTAGAAATGATACTAATTGATTTTGACTGCAATTTTACAATAATGGAATGTCACTAATGTCTGCACCCGTAGGCGATCAAAATAATTACAATGAAATTTTAATTTTAAAATCAGTATATTTTATATAAGACGGATAATACGTAATGTAATTAAATAATTATAAATTAATAATCATCTCAATTAAAATATAATATTATGTATTTTATATAATTAGTGGATAATTAATAACCCTCATAATTAAAATATATGAAACTTGATTGCGCGGAATTGGCGCATGCGCAGTTCATAGTGTTGTTGGACTTAGAAAAAATTTTCGTATCGTAGAACCGGCCTACTATAACTACTTTTGAATTTAGAAATTTCGTTAATCCTTTCTGAAATTGACAAATTTAAGAATTTCTTACATAAATAAATTGGATGTTCTTCGTTGCAAATTTTGCAAGAATGATTTTGAGTAGATAAATGAATTGTTCGTGAATTTAATTTTTCACCTGATGACTGACGTTTACCAATTTGAAACGATTCCAACAATTGGCACTTTTTTGTTAGAAAGCTAATCACTTCCTGAATAACTGGCAAATCAGGTAATTCTGATCTTACCTTTTCCCATTCCCGTTTTGTGATAGGATCAAATTTAGTTGTAGTTAAATAAATTACTAATGTGTCCCATGTGGGTTGCTGTAACGCATTTAACGCACGTAAATGTTTTTGCGTATTATTTAATAGTTGTTGTAAAGCTACATGAGATTCTTTACTGACGCTTTCTAGTTCAAATAATGATTTTACGTGATTATGAATTAGCAATGGTTTGTTTTCAAATCTATCTTTTAAAAGTCCCCATGCTACTTCATAGTTTTCGGATGAAACCTCTAAAGATTGTATAACCGATGCTGCTTCGTCTTTTAAAGTAGAACGAAGGTAGTGAAATTTTTGAATTTGTGTTAATGAGTCATTTTCATTAATTAATGATTTAAATGTATCATAATAGTTCATCCACTGATCATATTCACCACCAAATTTTGGCAGTTGCAATGTCGGTAGTTTTATATGTTGTAAATTATTGCGTTGGTTTATGCTATTAATTGAATTAGTACGAGAGTGATTGCTGATCGAACTAACAATACTTTCGTTATCTGAATTTTCTAAATTGGCATGTGTTGCCTTTAATGCAACATCCGTCCTTGCCTTAATTGAAAAATAATTATTTTCAAATGATTCGCGTTCCGATTCATGTAAATCTGCGTTGTCATCATCAATAAGTTCGATTTCGTCTTGTATTATATTAAAGTCATTTAAACAATTTGCAATCGTATTCATGCGAATACGTAATTCCTGAACATCCGTTAAATCATGCGTATTTAACTTTTCAAAATTAGTTTTAAATCTGGTCAAGAGTCTCTTTAGATTACCCCTTTTTTGAATTAAAGTTTTTAAATTGTGTTCCATATTTTATAAAATATAAAAAAGTATTGTTTTCACAAATGTGGAAATAATTAATGGAAAGGAGTGTGACTTACTTGTACAGCTGTAGTATTCAAATGTAGGTAATTGTTCCAGCAGACCATGTGGTTTTGGGCTGGTGTCGAAAAGTGCTTCAAGTTTTGTTACGTATACGTGTTGACTGTTTCTTATTTACCAACGTTTCGTAGGATCAAATAATGATGTATGTAAATCTCCGTTTTGAATTCTCAAATTTATGGAATCCGTCTTCGAAGTGACCAAATGTTGGCGCGATCGCAACTTTTTGAATTGTTTCTTCACTTTGTTGCCTATATGGTATCGTCGCGAAATGTTCTTTGTGGGTTTTAGTGGACTGTATAAAGAATTGTTGTAATCGATCCCAATAATAATAATAATAATCTTCTTTATTTGTAATCAAAATTACATAAATGGTCAAGTGGATAAATATAGATATAAAACATAGATAGATATAAAATATAGATACAAATGTCTCAAAACAACAAAAGCAGGCACACAATATATTACAATATAGACATAAAATATTACAAACAGACGGTTTAAAACAACTATAAAACAACTATAACAATTAAAACAACCATCACAAACCCCACGAAAATCACTACATGCTCATCAGAATGCACACTCCAAGTATTCCTGTACAGAGTAAAAAGCGCCTTTAATTAGAATTTCTTTAATATTTCCAATAAACATAACTGAAGGTAAACTCTGAATATCTCTAGGCAGCACGTTAAACAACTTCACGCCCCAATAATACAGGCCCTGTTGAGTAGCAGTCAGTCTGTGGTACTGAGTCGACAAAAAGTTCCTCTGCCTAGTGTTATAGGAATGAGCCTCTGAACTCTTTTTCCAGTCATCTATATTACTATGCACAAATTTCAAGCAGTTCAGAATGAATACACATGGCAGGGTAAGTATTTTCTCTCTTTTGAAGAAGAACCTGCACGAGTCCGTAGAGGCAAGCCCACACAAAGCTCGAATCGCTCTCTTCTGCATCACAAAAACTCTACTCGCCACACTTGACGACCCCCAGAAGACAACTCCATATGAGATGCGGCTATAGAAGTAGGCATAATAACATGCTTTAGCTGATTCAAAGCCTGCACAGCGCTTTAAGCTCCTAATGCAAAAAACAGCGCTGGATAGCTGTTTATTCATCTCATCAATGTGATGCTTCCACCCAAGCCTATCATCCACATAGACTCCCAGGAATTTCACAACCCTAGGCTCACTGTTCCGATTGAAGAAGTCCATAATATGAGTCTTTGCTTCATTCAAACTCAATCTGTTCGAGTCCATCCAACCCCTAATATTCCTCAAAATCAGAGCAATCTCCACACTAATTTTCTGTCGATCATCACCTTTAACCATGAAAGATGTATCATCCGCATATATACATGCCCCATAATTAGGCACGTTAACCGCAAGATCGTTCATGTAGATTAAAAACAATATAGGACCCAGGACAGATCCCTGGGGAACGCCGTGCGACACAAATCTCGTACACGAATGAGCGTCGTTCCATTTAACAGTCTGGCTTCTGTTGTCTAAATAGGATGCCAATAACTTAAGAGTGTTACCTCGGACTCCATAGTGCTTCAATTTATTTAGCAATATTCCATGGTTTACAGTGTCAAAAGCCTTGCTGAGGTCGCAGAAGATGACCGATGTCTTTTCTTTATTATCATGTGCACCCAGAATAAGATTGATCATACTGCTGATTGCCGAGGTTGTGGATCTATGCTCTCTATATCCATGCTGATGGGCTCCAAACAGTTGTCTAGATTCAAAATATCCCATTATTCTGATTTTAATAAGAGTTTCAAATATCTTAGAAATTACTGGTAGGAGTGCAATAGGTCGAAAACTTTCACAAGCGTTGTGGTCACCCCTTTTGAAAACTGGGATGATTTTCGCATACTTTAACTCATCGGGAAATACACCCTCTTCTATGCATTTGTTTAAAATTACCGCAAGACTAGCAGATATTCCCTCTCGTACACTTTTTAAAATTTTCGTTGTTGTATCGTACATGTCTTCAGAATTTTTTGATTTCATATTTGATATAATATTATCAATTTCGTTTTTGCTAGTGTAGCAAAAAAACATAGATGATACATTACATACAGACATCTTTTTCAAATATTCGGCCGCATCAGTGGCTGACCCAGAGTTGATACCGGATACTATAGTTTCAGCCACACTCGCAAAATAATTATTAAAATCCTCGGCTGAAAGCTTGGTAATTACACCCACCGTGCCTGGCTTCTTGTTAGTTTCCTCCTTTATTATATCCCACATTGCTTTCTGTTTATTCTCGGCATTCTGAAAATAATCAGCGTTTTTCAATTTTTTCTCATTAGCAAGCCGTTGATAATACATTTTTTTGTATGAGCCATATGCTTTGTAGGTACTCTCGCTTCTCTCTACCGCAGCAACCACGCTTAATGCGTCTAATGTTTTTTTCATTTTCTTCACATCATCGGACCAAGTCACTCTGCTTCTCTTATTTATTTCCACCCTCCTAGTTATTACTGGAAAGCATATTTTTTGAATTTTTAAAAATTCTCGATGGAAGTAAGTGTAAGACTCCGAAGCCGATCTCTCTCCAACAATTTCAGTCCAGGGTATGGACAAGAACGTCTGATTAAAAAGATGAATACCCTCTTCAGTAACATCTGTAATTTTTATTGTCTTATACTGCTTAGCAAGCCCAATCCCTCCAGAAAAACAAGTCGGGTCACGCATAATCTGGGCCAGGTGATCTGAAACATGTAGGTTAGTAGTCTCCAAATCGCAATTATCTATGTTAGAACTAGTAAATATGTTATCAATGCAAGTAGAACCCGACTCAGTCAACCTTGAAGCCCGACTGAACGCCGGCTGGAGTCCGTACGAATTAAATAGATCCACCAATCGCATCTTATCATGTCCGTTCTTCAAAAAGTCAACATTGTAATCACCCGCCATGTAGATACTCTTGTATCCTCCACTATTAGAAATAACTGTCAGCGCCTCATCCAAAACCCGCATAAACACCTCAAAGTCTCCAGATGGTGATCTATACACTACAAGTACAACAGCATTTCTCGATTTAATCTCAACAGCAGCAAGCTCAATACTTTTCTCAACCGACAAACTTAAAGTTAAATAAATGAACAATTTCACTAACACGTTTAATAAAATAAGAAAATATACAAGATAACCTTTCGGTGGTTGAAGCACTAATAATCTTAAAACTAAAATACTACCCTTAAGCTAAAATAGCGGGGGTAAGTAGAAGGGGTTGCAAAAAAAGTGAAATTCGCCACAACACCGACTAATGTGATATATAAAAAAAAAGTTATTAGCAATCATAGCAAGATACTTACGACCGATGAACATGATGGTTGTTGGTCATTATTAGAAGACTTACTTGAGCTTGTCATAAAACTAGATATTTTTGGAATTTTTTTAAGTAAATTATCTATTTTCGTAGATTCTTCTGCTTTTCTTTTACGATATTCTGCACCACTAAATTTTTTTCGATAGCCACTCATATTTAATTCAAAAATTGAATCAAAACTACCACAAATTATAAAAAAAAACAGCGCCTAATTTAAAGTTATCAATCAATTATTTTTTTTAGTGTTAAGAAACGGAATAAAATAATTCGAGACTTGTACACATGAAGAGCATTTATAAAACTAAAATAATTACTGTGACTTTTCTACAGCGCGAAGCGAGATGGTTTGTTCTCTATATGTTAAACAAAACAAAGTCAAACGGGTCAGTACCTGTCATGCGTAGCGCTCTTGTTTCTTGTAAACATGTGGAATACACTCACCCGAACTGCTTAAAAGTCTCAATAATGCACAATACTCCCACTTCATTCAATTTATTGAGATTATGATCATATAAATAAAACACTCGGATAATAAATAAAATTCTTGACGTTTTATTGATATTTATAATAAGCACATAAAAATGTAACTGTGATAAGTCGGCCGATTTAATATATATCAAGCTCAAATACTTTAATTAAAACGAATTTCGAAATTCTTGCTCTTGGATTTTTAGAAATTTTTGAAATTTGTAGATGTAATTGAAGATTTTTGCAAATATGAGGAATATCGTATGATTTTTTTTTTATTTTAGATGAAAATTTAATATGGAAAAAGACGGGATTGATTTTTCATGAAAAATTATTTTTATAAACAAAAAATGTTCCGACACTTTTGAATCAATATCAAAATGATATTCAATACATGCAAATCTACGGTATTATTATTTCACACTAAAAACAAATTGAGAAGTTATTCAGATTGAGTCATTTCAAAACGCTTCATACACGTGAGATTAATCTCACTAAATGAACAGAAAGTAAAGAACATTACTCAACAAAGACTATAATTAATTGATCTATTAAAAAATTTACCATCTTACCTATGGGTAAGATTGAGAAGTAAATTAATGAATTATAATATATTCTATAGAACATTTTTTATAAAAACTAATCTGAACCAATTTTTGAAATTGATTGTCTTTATTTTTTTTCGCCTCTAACATTTTGGCATTTCAAAACTTTTGCCGCCCTTCAAATTATGCCGCCTTAGGCCCGGGCCTCACGGGCCTAGGCGTAAATCCATCACTGAATATACTTATAAAGAACCAATTAGAAATATTATAAAAAATCAATTATTAGAAATGATATAAAAAAATCAATTATTATACAATATAAGAAAAATTAAAACTCTTAAATTCTAATTATTTTTAAAAATTGAAATAAAATACACTTTCCTCAATTTTATTATATTATAATAGTACAAATATTAATATTATATTTTAAAATTGAGGAAAGGGTATTTTATTTCAATTAAAAATGTCATCAATCGGTCTTAAACAATTAATTATTTTTGTACATGTTGTAAACGTAAGTTTTAATTTTTACCCAATCTAAATTTGCAAGTAGTGCTTCATTTTTAGTTTTTAATTGGTTACATTCCAGCTTTTTGGGGGCTACCTTAGTTTTAATATGTTTTTTGAAATAATCTTCAACTACTTTTTTTGCTGTTTTGTCCATCGCACTCTATTTTGTTGTTTTTTCGAACGTGATATTTCATTTTCTTCAAAGGTGGCATCTAATAAATACGCAATTAATTATTATTTTAACATTATGCCTGTTATTATTATTTTTTACCTTCAGATTTGCTTGTACTAGGTCCAGGTTGCTCCATAATTTCTAATTCATCTTCTACTACTGCATTTGTTACGTCAATATCTTCAAAATTTTTCCCATCCATGTCTTTCGTATGCCCCTTATCCATTAAATTTAACACTTTACTGATTTTGGCAGTCTGATACACGTCTTGTGTAATCCTGAAAAAAATATAAAATCGTGTTATATAAAACTTTTTTGGTAAATGTAGATTCTCAGTATAAATAGTAATAACACTAAGAAAATAACAAGAGAATAATGCAGCCGGTTTTTTAAATATTTTACACTTCATTTGACATTAAAAATTACAAAATCACAAACTGATAGCTATTTGCTTTCTTAGTCGATTGGACGTCATCAAATCTGGATTAGAAATTTCACTGCATCTTGCCATTTTTCGAATTACTGTATCCGCTCTTATCCAACTATTAGTAATCTTTGGATAGGCGAACAAGTATTGATTACTCTCGGGTACTATTCCTGTTTTTAATCTAATTTCCAAAAGTAAATTAATATATTCTTGTATATTAGTAGGAAATAGAATCACTATCTGTCTGCTACCTTTTCCCCCGGCAACCACTCTTTTATATTCCTTTGTTAGAAGTTTTTCTGATTCAGTAAGACTATCTAGACATTCATCCAAATTATTGCTCATTTGATTTGTTTGATATGATTGGATAGTCGTATACTGTACGTCACCAATGCGGCGTCTATTGTATAGTATGGTAGATACCAATGATGCCTCCGTCAAAGCTTTGAAAGCAGCGGCATCATTGGCATTTTCCTTCAGCTTGTAGCGAATTTGACCTTTCTAAATGAAAGGTTTCGGCACAATACCCAGTGTCGGACTTTTCGGACTGGCCCAAGGTTTTTTTAGGACGTCTATGTCGTCGGAGTTTCACTTCTTCGGTCGCAGGCGCCAAAAACTTTTATGAAAGTTTTAAAACAAGAAAATAAAAATAAATGTACGTTAAAATATAAACAGAATTTTATTATAATAATTTATTTACAAAACTTAAAACTAAACTGTATTAAACTCAAACAAAATATAAAATAGATTTCCAAAACTTAATTATTAGCGAACCACTAATTATGTAGCTAATATTATTTCGGCGGTAATTAATATGATTAATTAAAACTAAATTAAACGGAATTTCTTTTTAGCAAAACTGAAAATAAAAATGTGAACCCTGAATAAACTAATTTTGATACGGCAATGTCGGTGTAGTGTTTACTATTTGTAACACACGGTAATTAGTGGCGTATGAAAATTTTTACCTATTAAATTGCATTAAGGAGTGATTGTGTACTGGTAAGTTATGAAATTACTCCTACTATTTTAATTCCCCTACCTGAATGATTTCCTAATTACTTCCTAATAACTTCCCGGCTTTTTTTACTTTTTAGGTTATAAAAATTATATGTTCGTAAACAAACGGAGCTGATTTTATTCGGGTAGATGCCAATCCTACTGAAACTATTACTAACAGTGAGTTGATCCTAATTACTATATTCTAATCTAATCTTAATCGTTTTTGTTCTCGGAACTACCTGACTTTACTTAAGAAAATTTGTACTTTGAAAATTAACGGCTACCAATAAATTACTATCTAATCTGACTACCAACACGGAAGCTAATCTCTCTACGGAACGGAATTGTTGGTATCTAATTTGGATAGGATTTAAACTGGTACGGGATTCGGAAAAACGTTACTCGTTTTTATCACCAACTGATTTTTACCTATGAGTCAACCTGCAGTGTATCATGGGAACAGCTACCTGACTCCTACTGGAAAATCTGGAAGGTAATCTCTTTGATTATAACGGCGGGATGTATCAAATGTTTCAGGAGCTACCGGTTTAGTCTTGTTACCGAAAACTAAAGACAATTTGTAGGAACGGAAGCTCGCCTAGAAGAACGTAAGCGATCGGAGGTTTTTATGATTGTTTAAAAAGGACGGATTCGGTAGTTGCCTAGTAAACGTAAACAACGCCGAGAGGTATTTTTGGAATAGCTATCTTGTAAACGAAGACGGCTCGGAAGTATCTCAAGATCAAGCTCCAGCTCAAGCCAAAGCTCAAGCCAAAAAGCTTAAGCCAAAGCTCGAGCCAAAGGCTCTCCCAGAAACATAAAATGTTGGCATCTAACTTTTATTCTGCTGGAAATTCTACTAGGAGCAAATCTCGATACTGACATCTTATTCACCTTTAATGAATGTTACTATTTGAATTTAATTTTAGTTTTCTGTAAAAGATTAAAGCTATCTAACAACTGATATTTCCGCATTTCAACCTATGCAACCCATTCATCTCCCGAGTAATTCCAGCTCACACAATCAGGTGTTCAATATTTGAATTTATTAATTAAATTCTTAAATTTGAACTAAACAAAATGATTAAATCGTTACAACCCCCCACTCACTAAAGAAAAAAAACTGAAAGTACGGTGGTGTTAAAATAAAATAAAAAACTAAGTCTCACCAAAAAAGTGGTTCGCTACTACCAAAATAAACAAAAAGAAACGCGGCTACTGTGTTTACGGTTGGGTAAAGAAACTGGAACGTTTCACAAGCCGCTTCAACTTCTTTTGTAGAAAATCTGCGTCTCGTTGGGCTCTCTTCCACAACAATCCGGGACGGCGGCTGCAGTCGTTGACGTGGTGGAGCCACACTCCCTGGTCTGGCGGGTTTTCTTCTTGCTTCCATCTTCTGGTTGGCCTCAAATTTGTATCCAAAAACTAACGTTCTTTGGTTGGCCTCAAACTTGCATCAAAAACTGAAAATATAAATCGATAAATTATATCACGGAGGTCAGGACAGACTTTGCTCTATGTGTGGTGGGGCTCGTCCCTCCTTGGGTAAATCGAATTGCAGTCACAAAGTTTTCTTGCGGCGGCCTCTTCTCCTATCCACTCTTGGGTATCCTTAGCCTCTTCCGGAGCTGGTTGGTCGCCGCTGGTTGATACGCCAAGCCAATCTTTTCGGAAAAAAACAAACGGTATCGGAATGATGACTGGATGGCGAATCCGGACACAGCGGCATCGGCGGGTCAGCGACGGAATCAACCTCGGACCCTTCTCGGCAGCGGAACCTATCATCGCCCCAAGAAAACAATTCGCCCCGGGGGAGCAAACAAAATTTAACACCTAGTGTCGACCCCACACACAGCTATGCTTCGGTCGGTTATTCTCGGCAACGGTGTACAGCTAAAAAATAATAAAAAGAAATGGTTATCGAAAAAAACTATAATACCTCAGGCGGCGGTCGGCTTCTCGCTCGTAACGGCGTCTCGGTCGGCTTCCTATCTTCGGCATCGGTGAAATTGTCGTTTTTCGGACGGATCCGCTCTTCGAAATGATGTTGACCTATTTAGTTTAACGACTTTTCGGTCGGCTCAACTTTTCGGCATCGGCGGGTCATTGCGGCGGTATTTCAGGAGTGTTGATTTCTATCAAGTTATCCGGCATTTCTATTGCTATTGTGTTCATCCTGAAATCAACTTTGGTTAATTTAGGTAGGAGAGGATCAGGGATAATGATTTTTCCCTAATTCTAATCTTTACGGTGAGTGAAACGTAAAAAGGTCCCTGCGCGTAGGCGTCAAATTTGTAGCGAATTTGACCTTTCTAAATGAAAGGTTTCGGCACAATACCCAGTGTCGGACTTTTCGGACTGGCCCAAGGTTTTTTTAGGACGTCTATGTCGTCGGAGTTTCACTTCTTCGGTCGCAGGCGCCAAAAACTTTTATGAAAGTTTTAAAACAAGAAAATAAAAATAAATGTACGTTAAAATATAAACAGAATTTTATTATAATAATTTATTTACAAAACTTAAAACTAAACTGTATTAAACTCAAACAAAATATAAAATAGATTTCCAAAACTTAATTATTAGCGAACCACTAATTATGTAGCTAATATTATTTCGGCGGTAATTAATATGATTAATTAAAACTAAATTAAACGGAATTTCTTTTTAGCAAAACTGAAAATAAAAATGTGAACCCTGAATAAACTAATTTTGATACGGCAATGTCGGTGTAGTGTTTACTATTTGTAACACACGGTAATTAGTGGCGTATGAAAATTTTTACCTATTAAATTGCATTAAGGAGTGATTGTGTACTGGTAAGTTATGAAATTACTCCTACTATTTTAATTCCCCTACCTGAATGATTTCCTAATTACTTCCTAATAACTTCCCGGCTTTTTTTACTTTTTAGGTTATAAAAATTATATGTTCGTAAACAAACGGAGCTGATTTTATTCGGGTAGATGCCAATCCTACTGAAACTATTACTAACAGTGAGTTGATCCTAATTACTATATTCTAATCTAATCTTAATCGTTTTTGTTCTCGGAACTACCTGACTTTACTTAAGAAAATTTGTACTTTGAAAATTAACGGCTACCAATAAATTACTATCTAATCTGACTACCAACACGGAAGCTAATCTCTCTACGGAACGGAATTGTTGGTATCTAATTTGGATAGGATTTAAACTGGTACGGGATTCGGAAAAACGTTACTCGTTTTTATCACCAACTGATTTTTACCTATGAGTCAACCTGCAGTGTATCATGGGAACAGCTACCTGACTCCTACTGGAAAATCTGGAAGGTAATCTCTTTGATTATAACGGCGGGATGTATCAAATGTTTCAGGAGCTACCGGTTTAGTCTTGTTACCGAAAACTAAAGACAATTTGTAGGAACGGAAGCTCGCCTAGAAGAACGTAAGCGATCGGAGGTTTTTATGATTGTTTAAAAAGGACGGATTCGGTAGTTGCCTAGTAAACGTAAACAACGCCGAGAGGTATTTTTGGAATAGCTATCTTGTAAACGAAGACGGCTCGGAAGTATCTCAAGATCAAGCTCCAGCTCAAGCCAAAGCTCAAGCCAAAAAGCTTAAGCCAAAGCTCGAGCCAAAGGCTCTCCCAGAAACATAAAATGTTGGCATCTAACTTTTATTCTGCTGGAAATTCTACTAGGAGCAAATCTCGATACTGACATCTTATTCACCTTTAATGAATGTTACTATTTGAATTTAATTTTAGTTTTCTGTAAAAGATTAAAGCTATCTAACAACTGATATTTCCGCATTTCAACCTATGCAACCCATTCATCTCCCGAGTAATTCCAGCTCACACAATCAGGTGTTCAATATTTGAATTTATTAATTAAATTCTTAAATTTGAACTAAACAAAATGATTAAATCGTTACAAGCTTCGAGTAATTTATTTCTCCAGTTTGATTAATATAATCCCGGAATTTCTTTCAGCCATAACTGAAAATACTTCGCTTTTGACTCGCATTTTAGCGACCGTATTTGACCTATCAGCGGCGCAGGCTATTAAAGTTTGACATTTTGAAATGTGACCATAAAGCTTTCCAGAATCATTTACGGGTTTCACTATACAAGTTTTGAAATGACGACGCAAATAATTTTTCGACAGTATACGCTTACAATGACTGCACGGTAACATACTTTCACTATTGCTTTTTTCTACAATAAATCTATCAAAATTAGCTTGGTTTCTAATCAATGTTAATATTCGCTTTCATTCTGTCCTGTCTTCTTTTTACTTAGTTGGGCTAACTCTAAAACTTCTGGTTCATCTAAATGATTACGTTCCAAATGTCTTTCAAAGTTTGTAACTTCCATTCGACAGTATTTGCAGAGACTTTTATTTTTGGAACCAGTTTTTCTCTATAATATTATTTTAATAATATACAAATAATAATTTCGTTATATTAATAATATACATAAAAATATGAATAAATTTTACGAAAAATTTAAAAATAATGCAAAAGTATGTGGTAATTATTGTAAAATAACATTAATGGGTCATTCCATGTCAAGTGAACAAATGAAAAGTGTTACAATAGCTGTATTGTCTGCAAGTTAACTCAGAAGTTTGGGTTAACCAATGAAATCTTTTGAAAACCTATTTATTACGAAATTTCATTGGTTAACCTAGATTTTTTGGTTTAACCTGCAACTGGGACTAAGTGAGTTTGAGGTGATCTAGTCAGCAACCAACAATCATTTTAACTAACAAGTTCCTAAGCAAAGCATTATTGCTTGCTAAGCATCTCACTTAAAAATGGTAAAAAGAATGCAGCTAGTATTGGATTATTTGATATTGAACCTAATAATTAATTAATATTAAAATTTTTTTAACATCACCCGTTTTTTGCAGTTAGTAATTTTATTAAAAGAAAAAATATTACTTACTATTATAATTTCAGCTTTTTTAGATTCATTCTCGAGCGTTGATGTTGTTGGTTTATTAACCAAATTTATGATCTAAATAAGAAAAACACAGTTAATTAATATTTTGCATATTCAATTTAAATCTTATTATAAACAAAACTTGATACAAGCCGCGTACAAAACGTGATACTTACTTTTATTTTGTCAATTTTATCTTCTGCAGATAGTTCCATGTCATCATCATCGCTCTGAAATATGTTAGCGTCGGAGTCAGCATCATTTTCAAATTTTTGTTTAAATTTAGATTGCTGGGATCCGTCACAGCCCCATTTACATATTATCTTCAGGCTATCTCGTTCTTGATTTTTTAATATCATCAGGACTTCTTCTAGGAAGGTTGACAGACGCCTAACGGTTAGATCAACCAAAGGTTGTAAGTCGCTTTCGGCGGAGGTACTAGTTACTTTGCACGTCTCAGTGGGTGGCTAACACTTTTTTTTTGCCTTTTGTAAAATGCTATAGCAAGGGAAGAACTTTTTGTTAGTATCTCTGATTATTTCATACTGTCGACGAGTTAAGTCAGCTTCTACAAACATTGCCAATGCTATTAATGGTGTAAGAGTGCAAATTTCTTCTTCTTTTCTTGCTTCAGTAAATGCCCTTTTATATTTTGTTGCACGTGTCGGACTACTGGTAATTTCTTTTAATATATCGGAAGCATTTCGTTTTCCACTTTTCCGCAACTCAACCTGAGCAGCATGAACTATTACTTCTTCTTTCAGATTAGACCGAATCTGCTCAGTTTTCCTCCTTTTAGTTCTTTCGCTTGACTCTCCAAATAACTTACGTGGGCGGTCTGGCCGATTTTGTGCAACCACGGGAATCTTAATAGTTCCTTCAAGCCACGAATAATTGTATTTGCGAAATACGTCTTCCTTCTTATGAGCGTTTGACCACCTTTGTCTTAATTGGCTTTTAAAGTGAGAAAAGGTGCGTTTCAAAGTCTTAATCTGGTCTTCTGAGTTTGTACTGGTCGTACTATCGTTTTATACACTCTGAGCTTGGCCGATCTTGAAAACATACTACCTGTCAATATTGATTTTAGGGCAAGTGCACTATTGTTTCCCGCAGCAATTCTGGCTCTTATTTCCTCGCTACTTCCCACTCCTCTCGTCATTAATGTTCCGAGATAAGTAAATGTCTCAACCTCTGCGAATTTGACCGTTTTATTCTCTTCCAATTGTATTTGAAAAAAACTACCATGTTCGAAAGGTTTGTCGTTCCACTGCATATACTTCGTTTTTCCTTCGTTTACCATCAAACCCATTTTTTGTGCAGCATTCAATATCTTTTTAATTGTTTTTTGTAATTCGTTTCTTGTTCGCGTTAAGGCTGTCAAATCATCCGCAAAGGCGAGATACTGTTGCTGGTTGCGAAATAGTATATTATTACCGACAATTTTGTTGTCTCTTATGGCCTTTTCAAGCACAAAATTAAATAATACGGCCGAAAGTGGATCGCCCTGTCTTAGCCCGCATTCGATCTTAAACTTTCTTGATAATTTTCCATGTATCTTTACTTTGTTGGTGGTTTCCTCGAGTGTCATTTGTATCAACCTAATTAGTTTGTTTGGTATCTTAAATTGTTTAAGTGCTATAAATAGTTGGTTTCTGTTGATACTGTCGTACGCCTGCTTGAAGTCGACAAACAACAAGTGCGTGGGTAGTTTGTGCTCGTGGCTTATGGACTTTATTTCATTGAGTACGTACCTATATTTGATCCGTTACCGATCTCCCTCTACGAAATCCACTCTGGTATTCTCCAAGTACTTGATCTGCATACTGCATATGGGCTTAATCTGTTTTTTATGCATGTTGCCAATATTTTATAAGTAACATTCAACAAGGCTATGCCTCTATAGTTATTACAATCAGTTTTGTTACCTTTTTTGTAGATTGGACATATTACGGCTTCTCTCCATGATATTGGCATTTCTTCTTTTTCCCATATTTCTTCGATTAATTCGTATACCATAGTTTCGATTATTTCACCTCCATATTTTATCATTTCGGCCTGTATTGCATCTTCCCCAGCACTTCTGTTATTTTTTAGGCTTTTTATTATATTCTGGATGTCTTCTAGTGTTGGCTTCTCCACATTTGGTTCCATTTCGTTACTATCAAATATTTCCGGTTCTTCACTACTATTCGATGGTTTGTTAAGTAGTTCTTCAAAGTACTCTGCCCATCTTTCTATAACTTTATTTTGGTCTCCTACTAGGTTTCCTTGTCTTTGTCTGGTGGCCTCTTTTTACTTTTTTGATGCCTTGGTAGAAGTTTCTAATTTCTTTGTTCTTATATTTTTCTTCTATCATTTCTAAATACTTTGCCATATGTTTTCTTTTCTTCTCTCTGAGTAATGCCTTGCATGCCTTTCTTTGTAAATTAAATTTGTGCCTGTTTTCTAGCGTTTCTGTTTGTAGCATTATCATTCTAACCTTTTCTCGTTTACTTATTTCTTCCTGGCATTCCAGGTCGTACCATTCTTAATTTTTGTGTCTTCTTACTGTGTCTTGTCTAGATGTTGCATTTCTTATAGTTCTTGTTAAGATATTCGATTTTTCTTCTATGTTTTCGGGTGCTTTTTCTGTTTTTAACAGGTCATTAATTGTTTTTGCAAATTCTTCTTGAAGAATTCTCTTAGCTCGTATAATTTGCTTTAGTTTTATTCCTACCATGAAATGATCTGTGTCAATATCGGGACCTCTGTATGTTCGTACGTTTTTTACACTCGTTTCGCTTTTTTTTTTTCTATTAAGACATGGTCAAGTTGGTTTATGTTTTCTCCATCAGGTGTTTTCCATGTTCCCTTATGAATTTCCTTGCGTTGCGCCATTTTGATTTATTTCCAATACGAAGAAATCAATAAGTTTACGCTATTTCAAGCCGATGTTTATGAAAATTGGATCAACCACGTGTATAATTTTGATCCCAATAGAAAATTTTATTTGGATGCAACCGAAATTCTTTAAATTTATCAGCTGTACAGGAGAACTCAACCGTACGGAAGCCAAGAGCATAGATAATAGAATATATAGTAGTAATAGATAAATAACTCTAGGCGAGAGGGGTAGTACCAGTATCCGTGCGGGGGGTGTAATTTGTACCAGAGTTCAGGGATGGCGCTGCTTTCATTAATGTGCTATTCTCCATGCGCAAACGAAAAATAATAGTTATGTCAAAATTGTGTTGAACTGGTAAATAGCAATGGCTGATTGTCATTGCAATAAAACATAAATAAACTTAACCAATAGTTCCTTATTATTTTAAATCTACGTGTAAAAGTCGTACCTGTACAAAAATTCTATTTGTTTTCAAATTAAAAATTTTTCTTGTTAATGTTGGTACAAATTGAAGGAATACATAGGCTTATGCTGTGGTAAGTTATTTCATTATATTCGTGTATTTATTATTTCGTGTGCTAATTATTAAATTACAATGGTTTGTAGATGTGCGGTTAAAGGGTGTAATAATTCCTCATCTGGAATCGTGAAAAGTCATATTTTTCCAAAGGATTTAGAGGTATGTAGTTTTCATTCTTTTTTTTTTAAGTTATTCGTGAACAATTTTTAATTATTTTTTGTATGTAAGACGTTCAATAAATGGACTGCTGCTGTTGGAAAAACATTTGAATATAGGAAGAGGCTGAATTATGTTGTTTGCGATATTCACTTTAGTGAGACAACAAATTTATTGTCGACTCCCAAAACAAAAGTAATTTGAAATTTGGTGCAGTTCCTACACTTTTTGAATATTTTATTTAAAAAATATTTATTTGTCTAAAAACTTTTACTGAAAATACTATATCTAAACCAGAATCATTCCCTGAAGTTACTGCTGGTTTGTCTTTGGGTTCGTCGGTCGTCATCGATACTACTGATAATATTGTTGATGATGAGATACCAGTACTACCCTGCACCCCATTAAAAAGTAAGTTTACTAATAATTATACTACTGCTGCTACCTGTATGAGTACATTTGATAATGAATTTATTTTTTAGAGCCCAGTCTTCTTGGACAAGTGAACGTTGGTCGGGTGTCCAACCTTTCACCAAAAGCCAGGAAGTTGTACAACATAGCTTCTACATTAAATAAGAAGTTGAACTGCCTAAAGAAAAGAAGCAAACAGAACAAACAAAACATACGAAGTGCTACCGATCTTGGTAACTCAGAACTATTTCAAAAAATGAATGATACTACTGCGAAATTTTTAATTAGCCAGTTAAAAATGCAGAGAAGAAGTAGTCGTGGCCGCAGATACACTTTGGACGATAAAGTGTTAGCTTTGTCGTTGATGAAACAAAGTGCATCTGGCTACAGGCTACTTAAAAAGATATTTGCATTGCCTTCCAGGACCACTTTGTCAAATTTATTGCATAAACTAAATTTTAAAACTGGCATTAACCATGCAATTTTACAATCGTTAAAAGATTCCATTGCAAAATTACCCGAGCTGGATCGTCATTGCTTGGTGATCTTTGATGAAATGAGTGTGGACCCATCTTTACATTTTAAGAGCAAAACCGATTGTATCGAAGGATTTGAAGATGTTGGTGACCATCAAAAAACCAAATTTGCTAATCATGCCATGGTATTCATGGCTCGTGGTATTCGCTGTAAATGGAAACAGCCTGTGGCGTATTATTTTACGGAAGGTGGCATGTCCAAATTTCAGTTGAAAACTGAATTATGTCAAGTAATTCAGGCGCTTCAAGACATTGGACTTCATGTAAGCTGTACTATATCAGATCAAGCACAAGTAAATACTTCTGCTATAATTAGTTTATATGAAGATACCAATGCCGAGTATGCTCGTGAAGGTATAGAAAACAAACTGTTCGGTTACCTAATAGGTGGCCAAGAAATTGTTCACATATTTTTTTTTTAAATTGGTGCCTGCCCTAATTGCAAGCGTGATTTCCTGAAATCGTCAGAAGATGAGGTTTTCCCAATTCTAGAAGCTAGAGCCTACAGTTCTAAAGCTTTGACCAGGCCAAACAGTCATTTTCTAAGACTTTTTAGAAAATGTAATGATGTACTTCATTACTTTCTTCCAAAAGTTTGTGCTAATAGAAATGTCAAATCAAATTTGGTATCCTATTTACACGTTTTGATACCAAACAGTTTGACGTGCAGAGACCACGAAGGTTTTCAAATGTTTACTGAAATGTTTGTCATTTTTTATATACATATGTGGGTTAAGAATGTCAATAAAATTTTGAAGGGTGGTGACAGTAGAAGACTGGCAATAAACGATCCCATAAAAAGAAAAGCTCAAATTATTTATTTGAAGCACAGGGCATCGAAGAAAAAAATTAGGCAAACAAAACAACTTGTTGAATAACACGAAATGTAATTATTATAGTTTAATAAATTATTCATAAAATGGAAACAAAATATAGTCCTTTTTTTACTTTAATTTTATATACTTACAATAAATTAATAATTAAGGCAAGCTAAAAGCTTTTTATTGTTGAAAATTGTAAATATTAATGGATATTTCCTAGTTATAATTTAATTAAAAAAATTATACTGGGAAAATGTTCATTAATAATTACAACAAAATAATTCATCAATTCGAATACATTTGAATTCCCGCCGATTTTATCGCACGATTAACAGCGCCACTAGTGTTTCTGGTATAAACTATTACTTGGTCTTAAAAATAGGTGGGAGTTGAGTATCTATTACTACTTACTATATATTCTTTATCTATGGCCAAGAGCACACTGGGGATCCACGTCGCTGTCATCGAGGGTATAGTTATTTTGTACAAGGTATTTGAAAATTTTAGTACATGCAAACTCAAATTTTATTTTATAAACTTTAATCATTGAGTAAAAGAATAGCTAAGAGACGCAAGTATATGGAAGAATTGCTAATTGTATGGCCCTCTCACTCGAACAAGTTGGGCTAAATATTGTTGATTTAATGACAGTGGTAAGAATTTGACACACTTCGATAATTTTTAAAGAATATTCTTGGAGTCGCAAATCTACCCCCAAGGACGGCTGGCAGGGGCATGAAATTTTTTATCCAAGTTGGGCTAAATATTGTCGATTTAATGACAGTGGTAAGAATTTGACACACTTCGATAATTTTTAAAGAATATTATTTGAGGCGCAAATCTACCCCCACGGACGGCTCGGGGAAACTTAAATTTTTTTATCCAAGTTGGGTTAAATATTGTCGATTTAATGAACTTGGTAAAAATCTAACATATTGCGATATTTTTAAATAATATTATTAGAGTCGCAAATCTACCCCCAAGGAGTGCTCGGGGGAAAATCAAATATTTTTCCCAGGTTGGGCTGAATATTGTCGAATTTAAGGGATTGGTAAGAATGTAACACACTGCGATATTTCGTAAATAATATTATCTGAGTTGCAAATCAACCCCCAAGAAGTATGTGGAGGGTGTGAAATTTTTTACCATGGCACAAAGGGCTGTTATTATAATTTACAATATTATAAAAAATTTAATTATGTTATTTGTAGACAGTAAGTTGTCATTTAATTAATGTAATCTTATCAAAATTCAAATTGGGGTTCCTTCTGAATATACAGAATATGTGGTGTTCATTTTTATTAGCAAGAAATATATCCTTAATGATTATTTCGTATGTAGAAATTTGAATTAAAAGACAGTTTAAAATTTTATTTTAAAATTGATGATTTAGTTGGTCCACTGTAGAAAAGTAAATCTGAATCTAACTTCAGCCACGTATTAGCATATGAGCACTTATTTCCTGATCCACCCATTATAAAAAACACACTCCGCGCGAACTGCACTCTATGCACGTTGATAACAGAATGATTCATTGTGGATCGTGAAATTGCTCACGATCCACATTGAAATCATCAGGTAATGCCACCTAGTTGTCTAGATCATTTTGTATTGCATTAAAACATATACGGGATGAATCTCTTTATACATTCTTTTACTCAATGTTGATACGTAATACCAATTCTGTAGTAAACGCTAAGAAATCTGTTATTTTGAAACTTTATTATAACATAAAGGTTGACCGTTATTTTTAAAGGTTGTGATACATAATAGACCTGATTGTTTGCACTTTTTTATCCTTCTAAATTTTTTTTTAATTTCGAATATAATAATTATCAATGATGATGGAATAAACTAAAAATAATGTAATATAAAATTTAAAATTAATTTTTTTGATTATTATTTTTAGATATTGTTTGTTTTTGGTTGTGTGATGGGACGGCACGTGCCCCTGTGCCCTTTATGACAAGCCGCCACTGGAATATTCAGAAGTTGCTAAAAAGTAAAGTATTAGTTTGATAAACAGGCATTTGCACCACTTACCGAAAGAGCTTAGTAATAACACCCTTAGTCACGAAATTTCATAAAACAACATCACAAATAATTTCACGCAACTGTCAAACCATTAATTGATTTTGAATTTAAATTTAGCATAAATTTTTCCAAATCATTTTCACCAATTCTTTGCGGAGATGTGGTACGAATAAATCTTTTTATCTTTAATAATTTTTTTCCTTCCTGCTGTAAAATATCGATTTGTTGTTTAGCAGATAATGTGGTAACCTGAGGTTCATAGATTTTTGCGAACTGGTAGATTTGGTAGGTTGCACTATGGAAGCGTAGGATTGAGATAAACGATTACTTTGGCAGTCCCAAAAATTAAACAGGAAAAAGACTTTAATTTAATTTTATTGCTAATTAATATAAAAAAAAACGTTACATCAATTTAACAGAAGGGGTTACTTTTGGTGACAATTATTTACCAAACAAAAGAACACACAAATAAAATACAATAAAATCTCTTACCAATTTAAATTGTTATTGCAGAGTTCAAGCTTAATTCGGAAACGATGAACTACACTTTTTAATTATCGCGAATTTATTTAGTTTTAATTTAAAAATTTTATATCAAAATTTCAACCGACCGTAATGCGGTAGGTACTTTTGGTTCAAAATTCGGGCGCGAAGAGCTTCTTCATCAAGAAATGCTTCCGTATTTATGTCGAATCGTGTCTTTGTCTTTTGATTTTTTGGTGGAAGTTCGTTAACCTAATTCAATACTTTAATTAAAATGTTTATCCTATGGGATAATTATTAAAATATTTCGTAGCATAAATTGATACTTGAAGTCTGCATTTACTGGTAAGAGGTAGGGTCAAGTGGTGCAAAAATGAGACGGCCGATATTTCGGTTAATAAGAAGACATTCCATTTTTTCCAATGAAAAAACCAATAATATTGTAAAAAATATTTTACAAATTACTTCCACATAGTATAAATGCAATTATTGAAACCTATAATGAAAAAAAACTTAAACGCATTAATCGAAAAAAAATATCGAAGTTGACTGTGTGTATTTTGCTTAAAAAATCTTTTAAATTTCATTTACAAACTTTTCCGGTTGCAATGATGTGCATGATTGTAGAGCCCCAGTAAGTATCGCGTTTCGCAAATAACACATGTGGCTATGATATTCCATAACGACTTTAGTCTATTTTCAC
Organism: Cantharis lateralis; assembly: GCA_963170105.1. NCBI lineage: Eukaryota > Metazoa > Arthropoda > Insecta > Coleoptera > Cantharidae > Cantharis > Cantharis lateralis. The sequence goes on from OY720628.1 coordinate 28,833,136, forward strand.
TAGTTGGCAAGGATACTCGTTGCAAATAACAGGTGGAAAAACGAGACATCACCAAGTTTAAAAACGACACTTGCGAGTTAAAAAAAAGACAAAATTTTTAAATCTTTTAAAATAATGCCGAAGGTTTAAGTTCCCAAAAAGGCCGCTTAAGACAAAAAGACTTGGAAACAGCCCTAAAGCAAATAGGGGATGGCACTTTATCTCTTAGAAATGCAGCTAAACAGTTTATAATTGAGAAATCTGCTCTTTCGAGAAGACGTACTCGTTCACTTCGTAAACGCGGAAGAAAAATTTCTCTAACCAAAGAAATGTAAGAAGATTTAAGTGATAAGATAAAAATTATGGCAAAATATGGGTTTGCTCTTACTAAATCGAAGGTACAAGCAATAGTTCAAACCTCTGTACAAGAAAACAACCTTACTACCCAGTTTAAGGAAGGAAAGCCGTCAAAGATTGGTTTAAACATTTTTGTAAAATGACTAAAAGCACAGAAAATGTGGTAACTTCCTTTTCTAGCTCTTTATTTTTTTTGCTCCGGTTCAGCTCAAATTAGTCGGAGGTGAGACTCTCAGGAGTAAGTTCATAAAATTGTGAGTAAAAATTACGCTTATGAGCTGCGGTCGACCAGATGTTCGCCGCAAAATCCAGTATGGCGTCTCCGCGTTCCAATTTAATGAAAAATTGGTTTCGCTTACCCAAACAACTCTATTTTTTTCTATTTTCTTTATTTAGTAGACGCACTTTTACTTCTTAAAAAGAAAAACACTTAAATTTTAACTTAATTTTATTGTAAAATTTTCCAAATTCGCCAATAATGTGGAGCGATTGAAAACACTGGACCGGCCTCGCCGTCCACAGTGCGCTTAAACAGCACACCACCACCATAAAATCAAAAGAAACTTAAAATTAATAACATTTTTGTACAGTGCAAATAAAATTATTTACACATAAAAATTTAACAATTTACAAAATTAACAAAAACAAAAATACCAATTTGTTTCACCACATTATATATGACAGCTTTTGGTCCTGTGTACTGACCTGTATAGTTGAGTAGTATACTTTGATTATATTATTCTAATGCGCTTTGCATGGGAGCATGTGTGTTTATTTTCTGTAGTAGCTGGTTCATTTCTATACTATGCTAAGTAACATGATAATCCTAGCAATCTGTATTTCTGAATTTGTCTTGTACAAAGTGTGATGCTGCTAAAAATCAGTCTTTGAGTTCCTGCATTTTCGAATTCATTGCGAATATTGGAGACTCAATCCCTGCTTCTGGTACACCTGAAGGTACAGCTGATGAAACACGTAATTCTGTAGTGTAAATTGATTTAAAATACCTATACCTTATTGTGTGTACATACTGTGTATAATAAAGGTATAATTTTTAGATACTTTTCGATGCAAAACACTCAAAAGTTTTTTTTTAAAGGTTTTGGAACTACTTAATAAGAATGTTAAAGGAAGGGACCTAGTCCTTCAAGGTAGAAATGCTGGTGGATTGCTTACAGCGGCTCAGCGAAAAGAGCTTACTCGCATAATTATTAGGCACAAGCTTCAGGATAACAACGGTGCATCCATCTTAAGCAGTGAATTCACGAGACTTTCCTACGACATTGGGAACATTTTCAATAAGGAGTGTCCAGCCGTATATTACGCACCATACATAAAGGCTGACTCCTTCCAACCTAAAAGAAATCCATCTGCTCACCTTTATAATCATTATACCGCAAAGAAGAGGCGGTTGAGGAACCTTGGAATTCCCTTTTTCCCAGACTTTTGATGAAGGCATCATCGATTTATCGAACTATAATTATAACTAATCGAAATAGTCCCTGGAAGAGAGTGGCAACTTGGTGAACGAGCACTATAAAAGATCGTCTACGGTATCTCTATCATGAAAAGGGTTCATTAAAGGGGTATTTCGATAGATTCTCTGTACTGAAGGCACCCACCGGCTATAACCTGCTATTGCAGGATTTTGACCAGATATACCCCAATAACCAGACGACTTTCAAGAGTACTTTTCCGCAAAGCTTCCAAAAAATCATTTCGGCTGCCACTTTAAAAGCTAATACATCTGCAGATGCCACATTAAAAAAGTTAATAAATGGCTACTTGGCATGTATCGATTATAAGTAGAAATTTTTTTTAAATGTATGCACGTAGTATGTATAGCTTCTCTTGCAATAATATTCCATTACAACAGTATAATTTTTACAATAAATAAAAATTTGATGATTTCTACGATTAAAAAATATCGTCAGTGACTTTTCTTTTAGTTAATACATTTTTCTGTTGTACTTCAAGTAATAAACAATTTTCAAACATAATTAAAATAATACTACCCCCTACATAATTTTATACAAAAAATACATGACAATATATATTATCTTTTTTCAGTGGATAATCCACAGAGGGAGATTAATGTTGCATTAATCTTGCTGGCATTCTTAATAAATATATATCCTGTCCGTAAGAAAAGAAGTGCGTGGAAGGCAACGCGCCAAGAAAGCAGAGACGGCTACATTACCCAAGTCGATAGTGTAAGTGATATTGCCGCAACTCTCTCCTACAGAAGACGTAAATTGTCTGCCGTTGGAGGAACCCTACAGCCACTACTTGTATACTGTGGTGAGTCAATACAATTAGTCGAAAAGGTCTTCGTCGTGTGTGAAGATCTGTTTTATGAATTTCCATCGCTTTTTGAGGCTATAGACACGGAGCTTTCAAAATTTCTCTTGTGACCGCAGCTGAATATCCACCAGAATCTTACGATATTTGGCTGCTAATTCAGAAAGTTTTTTTTAACATTAGAACTAAATACTATCGCCCAAAAACAGCCTTAAAGGACACTATAGTGAATCTCGGCTTTGCAGACCGAATTTAATTTTTAGTATCAGTGCGGGAATAACTATCATTTGTATAAAGATGTCTTCTTGTTACATTTGTAAAAAAAATACTTCCCTACTGTGAAGGACCTGACTTATCATATGACGAAACTTTGTAAAAATTATTCATTGACTAGTTTAGGATATACTAGATGTGGAGAAATGGGTTGTTAAAGGTCTTACTTTTCTGCAAATTCCTTTTGAAAACATCTAAGATTATGTCATTCTACATCAAATGAAACTCGTATTGGGGACTTGCAATCTACTTCTGCCATGGATACCGGATGTCCTAGCACTTCGATGATTGGATTGCAGCTGGTCGCTGCAGATGATATACCTTCAGCGATTGCGGAAAAACGAAAAAACAATGAGCAAATATGGTCTGGCACTTCAACCTTTCATTATCATTCAATCGCCAGCTTTAACGGAACTAGAGAAAGTTTACGTAAGCGTGGATTTTACTTTATACCAAGTTCCCACAATATTAAAGGCCCTCGAAGTGTGCTTTAAAACATTTCTAGTTCTTAACTGTGCCTACCCACCAGAAGTGGAACAATTGTGGAGCTTGATACAATGGTATGTTTATGACATTCACACCCCTTATGGTTGCAAATAACCATTTGTTTTGGGCTTCATTAATAAACTAAAAAAAAGTGAAGTGGGTTTAAGTTTTGTTCATTTTTTAAACTTTTTATTTCGACATTGATTGTTTTTTAATTTGCTAATATTTGTTATTTGTGTGATAATTTCAAATAATTCAAAAAATTACAAATAATGATTTAAGCAAGCCCGATAATTCTATATTTTTAAGATCCATTTCAAAACTGTACAATAATAATTCCATTCCACGATCTGTAGTGCAGTTGGTCGTCGAAGAAGTTAATGAACTAGTTACTGACGTAGGACAGCAATTTTAGCAGAAAATTTCTGACATTGTTTCAAAATATGCTGTTTCATGTGAGAAATGTTTTAAAAGGGTTTTTAGAACTACCGAATGTTCTAAAAACCGAATGTAACCATATGAATAATTTGAGTCAAGATGAAAGTGGCCTAATAAGTAGCTTGCTTCATGAGAAAATTTGGAAAAATATTTCACAACTAGGTGAAAAAGTATTTTACCTTAACAGACCTAAATCATAGAATAAACTATTTCAATCATGTATCGTCTTTGTCGTTGGATGTTGGCAATCACCCTACGAAAATTAAAAATGACCACGTTAAGAAATGCATGATAATAATGTCAACATCGGAAATGCTGTGGTGCATTTTGGTTTAAAATATTGGAGATTTAGTTGACGAAGATGATGAAGTTTGCCAGTTTTATTTAATATTGTATGATTTAGTAAAATACACTCTATCGCAAATATTTCAACAAAAGAAAACTTATTTTATTAAAAAAACTAATAGCTGAACATAATACTAATTTTATCAAATTAATTAATGTAAATTTAAAACCAAAATTTCATTTTCTGATTCACTATCCTACAGTTATTAATCTACTAGGTCCTCCTCGATATTATTCTTCAATTAGGTTCGAAGCATTTCATAGAATTGGCAAAATAAAAGCACACATTGTTACATCACGGAAAAACTTGGCTTACACTGTTGCATTCAAATATCAATTGAAACTTTGCAACCGATTATTCACTGAACGTGGTACTGAGCAGACGTGTCAATGCTCCACTAAATTTAATTTTAAAAATTTACCGAGTTGTAAAACACCAAAGTTGATGGTGTTAAATATAAGGTTGGTCACATCTTGCTCTTCGGCATAGACGAGAACGGATGCCCGGTTTTTGGTAAAATTCGTTATGTAATTCAAAATTCAGAACACCCAAGTTTTATTATCATACCTTTGGAGACTATAGCATACGAGAGACAGTTTCAATCATATAGAGTTGTTGTCAACGCTGATTCAAATTCAGATGATAACACTCAATGCATTGTTATAGAGCAAAAGAATTAGAAGGGTTTATTAGGTGACTATGTTATAATACAGGGCTCCTCTCTGATCAGCCAAAACATAGAAAGGCACATTAAGATCCATTGATTGTGATGCAAAAACTGTAAAGATCGTTATATAGACCATGATGTTGTAAAACTTGGAGTCATTACGCGTCAGCTTCTGTACAGCGAAAACACGAGATTCGATCCTTTTAGTCCAGTCAAATAAGCATTTAACCTCGGAATGAGAGGGAATAAGCTGTAAATTGGTATAAACCTTTGTTTTGGCATTCTAAATACTGGTAGAAAAGTCTCATATAATCTCGTGTCCGCGTCCCAAGATATTGAAGGTCAAAGGTCACGAAAATCAGTTTTTTGCAATTATCTCGTTTCCTATGTGAAATACGTTACTTAAGTTCATTATATAATTTTCAGATAATAAAATTATCTACAAGTTTCATACCAAGCATTTTTTTGTATCATCAGCCTTTCTCGAGATACAGCGCTGAGAATTGCAAGCGCGCATCGTTTAGAATTGAAATATGCCGAGAAGAACCCGTGCTGCTAAAGAGCAATTTTAACTTTTCTAGTAATACAGGCCGATAGCCCCGCCCCATCAACACAAGTTCACATAATTATAGTTTTTTTAAATCTTCAAACGTATTAATAACAAATGTCAACAAAAGTGGTAACCTATCCCTTAAGAAATGCATGAGCAAAATTGCAAATGACCAATAAGTTACTTTTCATAGACTTTTATAAAACGACGGACTGACTGGTTAAAGTTTGTCAGAAGAAAATTTAAACTCAACTTTATAATCTCTTCATTATTAATTTTTTATTGTTTTGATTATTATAATATGTGGAAAATAATATAGTAGTAAATTTTGGACGACATGACATATCACCAATATTGCCTCAATTTCACTATAAAAATCACCAATAACCCGGTGGATCTCGTTTTTCAGCTCTGAAGTTGTTTGTGGATTGTTGGCATAGACCTTTTCTTTCAAGTAGCCCCAAAGAAATTAATCCAACGCAACGGTGTAAAATTGCAAGATCTCAAAGGCCAATAACGTCACCTTTCCTGGAGATTACACGACCAGGAAACTTAGTCTGTATTAATTCATATGTTTCCTTTGCCGTGTGGCAGGTAGCCCCGTCTTATTAAAACCACATGTTTTCCAAATCAAAACAAAAGTTATATATTGTTTCACGATAAAGTACGCCATTCACAGTAAGCGCATTTCCTTCAGCATTTTTGGAAAGCAGGGCCTAATCATTCCTACTGCCCAGGATTTTTCAAGTTCACATAATTATAGTTTTTTTAAATCTTCAAACGTATTAATAACAAATGTCAACAAAAGTGGTAACCTATCCCTTAAGAAATGCATGAGCAAAATCGCAAATGACCAATAAGTAACTTTTCATAGACTTTTATGAAACGACAGACTGACTGGTTCAAGTTTGTCTGAAGAATATTTACACTCAACTTTGTAATCTCATTATTGTTAATTATCTATTGTTTCATTGAGGAAGTTTATGGAGTGAATTCTGATTGTAAGAAAGGGATTTTTTCAATAGAAATAATATACAACATTACAACAATAATTATTATTTATAAATTAATTAAAAATATGTTATGTACATTATTATTTATAAGAGAAGAATGTTATGTGAAAATGTTGAATAGTATGTCATAATGGTAAATTGTTTTTCATTCTTTTATGATATATTGCAAATGTAAATGATGAAGCTCAAATTTCAAAATAGTATACTCAAGATTCCTCTAGTTCGTCGTCGTCTTCTTCATCTGGCTGCTCAAATTTAATTTCCACATCATTATCAGCATCCTCGTTGTCTGTCAGATTTGCTTCTACAAGTTCAAGTATTTCAGGGATATATTCATTTTCTTCATCGAAATGGTTTGATATTGATGAAGCGTTAAGACATGCTTGTCCGTTGCACTGGCCACAAACAGTTGAACATTGCAGCCCTATTTTTCTACATCCACAATTCGCTCCACATCCTTTCTTGCAATTGCAGAAAATAGTATTTAATAGTTCTTCTGGTGCTGGTGGCAATAATGTTGTTGTTGGTTGCAAGATCTCGTTCTGCAAAATCCATCCCCATTCCTCAGGTTGTAAATCGTTTCCTAACCAAGTTTGGATCTGGTAGTAGACCCGACAGATATGCTGTTGAGCTGCTGCACTTGTAGGTGGAAGAGATGATAACTGCACTGGTCTGTTAAGTCTTGTTGATTTTATAAATTGGATATATCTATGATTATCAATACTGTTTTCAGATTTTCCAGCATTATATATTGCTAAAAGAACACGTATTCCATTATCATATAATATGCTTAGAGAGCAATTTTGTTGTTGAAATAATTGAGCTGATTCGCACAAATCTGGATGTTTTTCAAACATTTTGATAATTTGCAGTTTTCCTTTTCTAAATAAAGCCGATGTTGTGTCACATCCAGTGAAGGCATGCAAAAATAAAATATGTTCTTTAGAACGAGGATATTTGTCAAAGCTTTTTGACGAATATATTCGTGTCTCTACATTTCCTTTACCAATTTTTTTTACGAAAATTTCTTGTTGACTTAATTGAGTTCGTCCTATTAAAATAACCAGCAGATCAATATCTTCTCCAACGATGACAGCAGTTCTTTGTTGTTCAGATTTTTCAATCGCTGTTTCGATGATGAGAACATCAGCATCATCTCTGGCTTGTTTTGTAGCGATGTTAACAGCTGTTAGGTGCCCAATAAGCATTTCAATGAATTTTTTTTTGTTGCATTTGTTTGATAAAAACTTTTCTTGACTAGTCGGCAAAATCATTGTTTCATCACGAATTTCATAAGATGTTGAAAAAGCAGCAGTTCGTCTCAACTGCTCCATTGCTTTTATGTTTTTACTGTAGTCGGAGTATCCGTCGAACACAACAACAACATTTGAACCGAAATGATTTTGCAAATAGTTGACGTATTTATTTAGGATAATCGAAAAAGTATCATTTTGGTTCCATACGACTCGATGCAAAAGAAATCCACCATCGATGATGTATGTTACATTATCTTGGTCAAGTGTAATATTAACAGGTTCCATGGTATTGTACAATTTCGCTTTTGTCGTTTTTCGCATGCCGGCATTGTCAAATAGTGATGTTGGGTATGGACTTAATTCATACTGCAGATATTTTTGAAGATGATGGTCAAACTTCTTATTCACAGTTATTCTCTGAAAAAGTAGCAAAGGATCTATAGCAACTTTGCAGTTATTTACCTTAGCGGATCTGTTAACTGTAGAAAGTGGAAGAACTTTGTTGGCACGCTTCAATTTTATTTCATTAAATGTTAATCCAAAAATTTTTTCCATTGACGCCAATCCAATAGTTTGTGCTCTATGGCAGTTTATATTATCAGTTCCCACAATGCCTGAAGCTATGGATACAACTTGCTTTACATTTGGGAAAGGATTGTGAAGAGTAAACCAATCTACGAGTTTGCTTACATCTGTGTTGTCTCTTTTAACTCGTGAATCTCTAGAGTCGGTGTGTTGTTCCGCTGAGTCCAAAGAAATATTGCATAACTTTTCGATTTCCTCACAAATAGTATTCGTAGCATACATTCCATATACCCACTTACACAAAACACTATCTTGCGTACTTCGACCCCGAGATACTCCTCCTTCAGTCTTCATGGATTTCATTAGACTTTGCTCGATTACCATATCAGTCCATGTTCCTGAATTAAACTTTTCTGTGCGTTTTACCGTGAAAAATCCATTTTTAAATATCTCAAAAGTTTGTTGATCCATTGTATCTTTTAATGCAATCATATCTTGAAGGTAAAGATGTGCCGATTTGGCATACAGAAAGCGACCACTTGCATGAAAATATGGGAGCATTTTTTTCACCGCACTAAGATGGTCTTCGAAGAGTCCAAGCCTTTCAGAACGAATGAAGTCCAGTGCTATTGATACCATATCGAAATATTGTATCCATAATTGTGCTGTGGGACCTTGAGCTTTTAGTTCATTGAACTTATCAAAGAATTGATTGATTCTCGATTTGGAGTTATTTGCACACCCTTCTACGTTTTCATAGTTAACATCGTGACTCGTCACCTGTTCAATTAACTCATCCAAATCATTATGACTTTCAATCTTCATATCTTCAAAAATAATAATCGATAATGCAAGACGCAACAGCGTATGACCTCTAATGCTTCTTGAATATGCGTGACCATCCAACATTTTGTCGACAGAATTAGGAGCATATATTTGACTGAGAGCTTCCTTGATTCCACTACCATCCATTATATACCCTATGCTTCCAAGAAAGGACATAAGCATATGAAAACCTCCTAGTCTCACAACCACTTTGGCTAAATCTGAGTTAGCATCTGATGCAGATACGATTTCACGTGCTTTTATATACAGTGGTTGATCAAAAGTTATTATGCACGTTCTTTGTCCGTGTGTCTTGGCAACGTTTATAGCACACTGTAACGTGGTATAAACTGTATTAATATTACTTGCAGGATGATCGATAAAGGGAAGAAACATAATCTGAGAAGTTGAAAAGTTCTTATTATTTTTTGTGAGTTTCTCGATAAATCCATTCCATCCTGGCAATGGTGAAATATTTCTCCACTTTCCGTACATCCACAAAAAATCAACTGCATTAAACATATGTTCATTTAGTTCTTCTTCATCATTAAAATCTTTAACTTGAATCCTGCTTAATCCAGGTATAGCATGCTTTTCATATGTTAGAAGGGGTACATGTGATACTGCTGCCAATTCTTTTGCACTAGGCTTCATTGTACATTTTTTTATACGTTCATCGCAAATAACAGCATCTTTTGGAGTTATAATTTTTATCATTCCCATTACATGAAGAGTATTATTACCGTCAAGAGTATTAACATTTATATCTGCATTGTCCCCAACATATTGTACCAATGCACCTGTCTCTGATGGTAGAATATGAGGTTGTGGATGATAAATAACAGAAACTTCATAATTTACAGTATCATTATATGAAGCGGAAAATCCTAAGCTTGACAAAACATCCAAAAGTCTTTTGGATCCATATCTTCTATGAAGGAATACAGATAGGGCTAGTAATAGCTGAGATGAAAACGATCGTTCTCGCATTGAAGCCATTATAGCATGACTTATAGCTGTACATTTTGTTTTCAAATGATCTGTCTTTCTTTTTCTATTTTTCATAATAACTTCTTGCAAAAAATGTGATAAACTTTTCGGAATTTCTTCATTAACATTGTCTAACATTTTATTTGGTGGCGGATAAGACTTGACCTCAACGATAGAAGATCGAATATCTTCTCTAATAATCGAAGCAGCAGCTTCTACTATACGTAACCGTTCTTCTTCCACAGTGCTTTTTTTATTTTCATACCACGCATTAGATAAAATATTAGCTTGCGTATCACGAAAAGAAATAATAGTGAACGATCCCATTTTCGTTGTTATTATAACATTAGTCAAATATTTTTCTCTCATTTTCGAAATGATTGTCTTATCATCTGGCACATACTCCGTAATGACATCTCTTAACTCTTTTAATGTGAATTGTGAGTCTTCATTATTCTCAATATAGCAAAAAATCTCATTCATTGCTGCTATTATTTTGTCATCTTGCCGAAGCATTTTACCTGTAGAAGGTAATCGTACTGGACGAAGAAAATTCACATGGCAAATACTGTGGTATTTCGCCCCGGCAGCCATCAAATCGTGTTCAAAAATTATACGATCTTTGACTAATTTGCCAAATAAATCGTTTCGTTCGTCTGCTCTTTTGATGACATTATCTTTGTATTCAAGAGTACACACTCTACTGATTGTGCGTTTAAATTTTCCCTTCTTCTTCATCTCTGCTACTTCATCAGCTGCTTCACCACAGAACATACATGACGACATAAAGTCAAAAACATCAGTTCTCCTTTTACGAAATCGATCTGATGATGTCGAGGGTTTTTCGTCTTCGTGGCGTCGCTTAGATGCTATAATAGAATGTGTGCTAATATACACTTTACGACACTCGATATGCACATTCACAGAAGTCACAGTGTTTAAATATTCTATATGTCCATCATTTATAGAAATACTTGCAGTTTTTAATGTTTGTAAGCCGTGCACAACATTTACTGTTTCACTTCCTGAAAGCGGTTGATCACATATAAAACACAAATCAGCCATTATGTATAGAATTCTTAGAGCGCTTTAAATTGAAGATTGAATAGAACGTCCGTTGCTGCCGAAATTTTTGACTATTTCGAGAAATTTCGACTGTGAAGTTGAAGTGTTTCAAGACGGACTTCGTAATGTTTGGGTATATCTTCCAAACTTCAAACTTTTTGACAGTAAGCATAACCAGCCAACTCAACGTGCAATTCATAATCTAGTGAAGAAATTTGAGGGCACCGGATCAGTTCTGAACAAACTAATTCTTGTGCATACACGTCCAGTCCCACGCTCCAAAATATCGCAGCATTTGGATACAGTATGGCTGAAAGATGGACAGTTTCAGTTCGACTTCGTTCGTAGCGATTGACCCTTTCGAACACCTCCATATGGCGAATTAAGAATAAAGGTTTACATCTACGCGCTTTTAAAATTCAATTGGTTTTGGAACTGAAGCCTGCTGACCATTCACTTTGGCGTACATTTGCCGATTGGATTTCAGAGAGCCAAGCTGGTGATGCTCAGTTTGACAAAAAATCATTTTCAGCGAAGGAGCTCATTTTAACCTTAGTGAACACGTTAACGAATAAAATTGCCGAATCTTGGGCGAGGAAAATTCAAGGGTGATGCAACAAGTATCTATGCATCCACAATGTGTCACTGTTTGGTGCGGATTTGGGCAGTAGGAATGATTAGGCCCTGCTTTCCAAAAATGCTGAAGGAAATGCGCTTACTGTGAATGGCGTACTTTATCGTGAAACAATATATAACTTTTGTTTTGATTTGGAAAACATGTGGTTTTAATAAGACGGGGCTACCTGCCACACGGCAAAGGAAACATATGAATTAATACAGACTAAGTTTCCTGGTCGTGTAATCTCCAGGAAAGGTGACGTTATTGGCCTTTGAGATCTTGCAATTTTACACCGTTGCGTTGGATTAATTTCTTTGGGGCTACTTGAAAGAAAAGGTCTATGCCAACAATCCACAAACAACTTCAGAGCTGAAAAACGAGATCCACCGGGTTATTGGTGATTTTTATAGTGAAATTGAGGCAATATTGGTGATATGTCATGTCGTCCAAAATTTACTACTATATTATTTTCCACATATTATAATAATCAAAACAATAAAAAATTAATAATGAAGAGATTATAAAGTTGAGTTTAAATTTTCTTCTGACAAACTTTAACCAGTCAGTCCGTCGTTTTATAAAAGTCTATGAAAAGTAACTTATTGGTCATTTGCAATTTTGCTCATGCATTTCTTAAGGGATAGGTTACCACTTTTGTTGACATTTGTTATTAATACGTTTGAAGATTTAAAAAAACTATAATTATGTGAACTTGTGTTGATGGGGCGGGGCTATCGGCCTGTATTACTAGAAAAGTTAAAATTGCTCTTTAGCAGCACGGGTTCTTCTCGGCATATTTCAATTCTAAACGATGCGCGCTTGCAATTCTCAGCGCTGTATCTCGAGAAAGGCTGATGATACAAAAAAATGCTTGGTATGAAACTTGTAGATAATTTTATTATCTGAAAATTATATAATGAACTTAAGTAACGTATTTCACATAGGAAACGAGATAATTGCAAAAAACTGATTTTCGTGACCTTTGACCTTCAATATCTTGGGACGCGGACACGAGATTATATGAGACTTTTCTACCAGTATTTAGAATGCCAAAACAAAGGTTTATACCAATTTACAGCTTATTCCCTCTCATTCCGAGGTTTGCCCTTTATTTTGCCTTATTTGACTGGACTATTTGGGTTCTATATAAAAAGTAGTTGGGATTTACCATGTGTTAAATTAAGGCCAGGATCATGATAGAATTCCGAGATTGTTCGATTCGTATTCTGATGACACAACTAGAATAAGTAGATAATCGGATGTTATAAATTTGACTTTATAAAAGAGCAAATTAGGTATGGTGTTTTGGTGTAATGTAATAATTTGACTTTATAAGAAAGCAAATTAGATATGGTGTATTATGGTATAAACTTTATCCACGACTGTTGTGTGACCCAGTTTAACATGATAAACCGAATGACCGGTAAAAGCTTACTACCTCATGGAAGACCATGTAACAAGCAAAATTGTAAGTAGGTATGCAACCGACGGGTGTTAATAAGCAATTAGTGCAGCCCTTTGGCACGCGGAAACCTCATCGGCTTGTTCGCCGCCTACAAAAGATTTTTCTGCTACCTCGCTCGAGGCGGTGCGGAATTCGGAATTGCAGGCGTCCGTGCAGCTTGCGTAAGGACGGAAAATCGGTTCTACAGTGGAGGAAATAGCTATAAAGCCACTTGATTATTTTAGTAGAAAACGAAATTTAATACATAAAGTAAAGAAATACCCTTACAGTACATAAAATATGCTTGCACACATTGCAAATAATGCATCATATGAATCATATATAAACGATAATAATATTAATAAGAAAAAATTCATTTGTAAGTTCCATTTCAAGAGAAATAGTTATAAAGCCAGTGTGTTATTTTTAATTATTTGTGGATAAATTTTAATTAAAAGTAGTTCTAAAGTCTTTTTTAGTTTTAAACGAAGCTTTCGAAAAACGAAATGGAGAAAATTGAACTACTGTCCAAATTGGGAATGACCAATAGAAAAATTGCGGTAGAAATAGGAAAGTCACGTTCAGTAGTTAATAACTATATTAAATTAGGAAGCCAATATGGACAAAAAAGCATCCAGGACCAAAACCAAAGATAAATCAACGTTTAAAAAACATAATAGTTCAAAAAGCGGCAAAAGGAAAACTAACTGCGACGAAAATTAAAGCTGAATTAAACTTGCTCATAACTATAGCTCCCGAATCTATGGAGCTAGCACCAAAATATTAAAGCTAGCACCATTACAGTATTTTCACAAATCCATATTGAAACTGGGGAGGTTAAAGTAACGCTAGCGCCCCCCCCCCCCCCAGTTAATATTTTGGCCCCAAAAGCTAGCTCCCTAATCTATTGCAATATTTTATTTAAAAATATCAAAATTTAAAAAATTGCACAACCTACCCAGCCAACATCAGCCAGGAGCAACCTCTCAACCCCAGCAGTAGGTTCAATACCGATCTTAAAAAAAATATTACTCCCTCAATCACAATAACATAGACAAAATTAAAAATAATGCTGGTCCTACTTATGAAAACTGAAAGTAAAATTGCATACTCATAAAAAAAAAACTAAACTTTCCAAATAAAATGCAAATAGCAAAACCAACCGCTGATAAACAATTCTTGCAAATGTAATCCTGGCTATAAAATTTACACGCTTAAATATTGCAGATAAAATTCATAAAATTATTGCAAATACAACCAAATCAAAAATAATTCTCTAATCAAATATTACTTATCTGATGGATCAGAAAGTGCTTCCTGGAGTAGGAATGCTCCCGAATTTGACTAGACCCAGCTCACGACAAGAAGGACCAAATTCAATAATTTGCATCAAAACCTCTTCCACTGAAATGCCTCGGTAGCAAAGCCCAAATCTTCCCAAAAATATAATTTTTTCTGATTAAGCTCAATCTCTAAATTTTCACCTTCAAATTTATTAACACGTTTTCACTTTTGTGGAACTTTATCAACTGCCTTCATTCTCGCAGTCGCGCAAACGCCTCTCAAAAATGATTATCAAATTTGAGTACGAGGCCTCGACAGAAAATAAAAGGATGAATTTCAAAATTCAACCAAAAAAATAATAATAATGAAATGCAACCGATGACCAATAAATTACATCCTCTCAGAATTAATGCAAAGGTGAATCGCACTCGATGATCCATGATTTGTCGTTTGAAACATGACACTATATAGCTAGCACCCACATATTAAGGCTAGCACCGTTACCGGGGCTAAAGTAACGCTAGCCCCCCCAGCTAATATTTTGGCTCCAAAAGCTAGCTCCTTAATCTATATAGCTAGCACCCAAATATTAGAGCTAGCACCGTTATAGTTTTTTCACAAATTAGTATTAGATAAAATGTCTAGATGTTTCATTCCACTGCGGATGACCATTATTATATTCCGATGTTCGATGGCTTCTTCTATATCATTTCCTGTTTTTAGTAGAATTTGTGTTTGGAGGTTTGTTACCACCAGGTATTTGAAATATATCCAGTTTGTTTTTTTGGAACACAACGACGGAGTTTTTGTTTTATTGAATACTTTTGTACTTATAGTGAGCCGGCAAATACATTCGAAAATACAGGAACTAGAACGATGTTATCACTGCCATGGCATGCACTTGAATGACCATGCTCTCTCTCCGCCTAAATTCGGAATGCTAAGACCCTAGTAGAGCAGATGTCCCGGAAATAGAATGGCTTTTTAATGCTAACATGAAGGTAAACTTGTAAAATTTTCATCAAAAAGTCGATTTTCAAAATTAAATTGTGAAGTAACCGTTGGGCTGATTTTATTTATCCTCGCCTAATAAGAAAGCTTAAAATTTGCTCTTTTAGAATTTGAAAGGGAAAGGGTACATTTTAAGGAAAGAAGCGTAGAATATCGACGGTAACCGAGAAAATAACTGAAAAAAGTCCATTAGACTGCCTCCCCCCCTCCAATAGAGGGGGTACAGGTACAGTAATCAAACCAGCGTTTTAAACAAATATTACTTTTAATAGTATTACATTTAATGGTGATATCATTACAGACCTTATTCATTAGCTGTTTACCACTATGACGCGCGTGAAGGAATTAACGAGGTATTTTAATTAAAAAGTTATTAGGTAATAATAATGTACCTAATCAAAAAACCGTTGAACTAAAGCAACTCGTCGATGAATGACGCCAAGCAATAACAAAACACAACAAAACCCCGATAGAGGTTAGAGCAGCAGGGGCAAACTTGGCCGACATTGTAATAGCCCTGTAAGCCAAACTGGATGCGTCCGCGACAATCGAAGCAAAGATAAACGCTTTGAAAATCGTGCAAGCTGAAGGCGTGGCCAATCTATACTAATCTAGAGGCCAAAGTACAGGAGACCATGGCCAAAATGGAGACCAAAGTAGAGGTTACTGACGAGTTGATGACGGTTGCGCGGAAAGTACGCACCCTCATACGGAACGAGAAAGCCATCCCAGCCACCACCAAGAAGGCGATCAAAAAGAAGAGAAAAACCACCAACATCCTATTTACACATATCATATAAATTAAATATTAGGAAATGGCAGGCTAGAAATACATCAGATAAAAAGGAAGTTAGATTTGATAGTTTGTAGAAAAACGAGTATTGGGATTATTATAATCCCAAAGGATTAAAACGTTGAGATTATCCTGATCATGTAAGGGGGATGTTTCATTATTCGATTTCCCTACCACAGTATTCGAAGCTAACCAAGAGTTTTATGTTTTATGTAAAAACATTTGTGGCTTAATAGGGAAAATCTGTAGCCGGACAAGATTCCAAGTTCAGAAAGTGTGGTACCTGAGTTGAAAGAAAGGGTAAATTCATTCATATGACATCATTTCATTTCCACGAACATTTGAATCTTTCTAAATTGGAAAGAATTGTTGTGTATTGTTGAGTTAAAACAACTATCTACTATAAGATTGTGAACAGTGTACAAAATTATTCGGTCAGATTAAAGAAATAAGCAAACCCAGAGCAGATTTTTAATCATCCTCAACAATGTGTAAACATTCAAAACTAGATAAAAAAAAAAGTAATCGATATTATTGTTCACAATAATTTGTCGATTAAGGAGCTGTTCGAAACTCATTTTAAAAAAAATAATTCGATTTATTCTGAACTGTGTAAAATTATTAAATATTATAGATGCAATCACAAATCGAAATGCTTTGTATGCATTATTTAAAAAATGTAACTTAACTGTTAGCGTTAATTCTAAAGGTGTGCATTTAACTAATCATACCGAAGAATATTCATATCATCTCTGGGGTTATACATATGCCTGAAAATGACGCTCAACTTCTACTAGAATCTACATAAACTGCCAATTGCTGCTCGTTGAGAACATAAAAAAAACGTGACAGAATTTAAGGTTTTTGTCTGTTTACCTGAAAGCTAGATCGGAAGCGAAGTGTAAAAATGATATTCATAGTGATGGTTTAATAGATCTTATTATTATAACTCTTTTAGGAAAAATATTGATGATAAATTTCATTCGGCAACCTCCTGGGGGTTTACTGGTTTATTTATACAGTAAAAAACATATTAATGCGCAAGTCCAAAAAGGTCACCTATTAACTGTTTATTTTGATTCTACACGATCTGTAGCTGCAAAAATTGTAGCAAATATAAGCTAACAAACTTAAAAATCAAGTTTGCAAAGTCATTTTGGAAAGTTTAGCAGAAGTAATGCTAAGTCAGAATTTAGAAATTTCCATTCGCGAGTTAGTAGCCATACCGTACAGACGTATTTTCGTATTATCATTCCTGATAAACTACTTCGCTCTGAAGCCAAATTGAAAATTCAAGGTTATAACAAAAAAGTTTTTATTAAAACTAAATAACAGTAATCAAGGCCCCAAAATCCATGACCTTGAAACTCAGGGAACTAGTTCTAAATACAGACATGTACAACCTGCTCAAGCAGATTGAAGACTTTCAAGTCAACCACGAAGCCACCATCAAAAAACTCATTGATGATGCAAACAGGGATTTCAACGCCCAGGATTCCAAGTTAAACAATCTGTTCGAATATCTTTCCAACGAAAGAGAGGACGTCTCGAACAAGATGAAGGTCCTCGAAACCAAACGCTTAGCCGCTAAGAGTTCATCCACCTCCAAGAGTATACCCCTCTCAACTGTTTAATGCTCCAACACGGAATGAAAAGGAAACTGATCTAAATGAAGATCCAGTTGCCAAATATCTCAAGCAAAAAATTTATTAATTACTTGTTCAAATTTATTAGGCCATTTGAATTTCTTTGTGAATGAAAGTATCGAATTATTGTAATATATTTTTTACAGAAAATTTATTGAGGAAGAAGTGGAAGTATTTACGCGACCAATACTAGGTAGAATTCTGAAAAATTCCAGCTATAAGATCAGGAGACGCAGCCAACGAAATTCGTAATTTCAAATGGCTCTATTTTCATTCACTATCATTTCTGAAGGATACTATCAAAGCAAAGGCAATCGAAGGGAAATTGTTAGAGGGACAGACGAGATCTGTTGAGACTGAAGACGGTCCAATGAGTGGCAACCACCTCTTGACGAATATGTCAACTTGACAGCTGGATACCATGAAGTTAAAACATCACGATCCAAGAAAAAGAGAAAAAAGAAGGTTTCACAAACCGAGACCTATAGTACGGAAATTCTAAATACTGAAAAACAAAAATTAGAGTTTTTTAACGAAAAAACTGCAATAAGAGAACGAAGAAATTTCCCCATGTAAGAAGAATACAACCATCAATTAAATTCTCTTTTACCTAAGTTTGCAATAATAATAATCAACTTCAGAAGTGCAAGAGTGTATAAAAAATAAAAAAAAGTGTTTATAATAAGCAAGCAGGTTGCCTGCTTTTACTTTGAGCGTATCTTAACTTCTTTAACAAAGGAATTTCATTGTAATTCAGGAAAAATTATGGCAGTATTGACATCCTATAAGGCAAAATAAAGAATTGAGCGAAGTAGCTACGTTACGGGGAATCAAAGAGCGAAATTCTTGCATAATCGTCAACAAGAGGCAACACGTAGAAGTTTGAGATTGCATATTATAAACAATCAAACAAGAAATATGCTGACAGAGAATGATTAAAAACTAGGTGATGTAACAAAATTAGAATCTGTAATGAAAAACGGCATGACATCCGCACGTAAATCCTCCCCATATGAGGATACATTGCTCCAAAATTTACAATAATATAAAAACAATTTTGAGATATTTTGATACAAAATAAATATATGATGTTACTTTTCAAACACTTTTCTATATGTTCATATAACATAAACATTCTTTTTAAACAAAAAAGTAACTTTTACAGCTGCTAGGAAAAATTTCAGTAAAAAATGGAGCAAAGTTAAGTCGTTTTACGGTAATATAGAAAAAAAATAATAACCATATTTGCGAAGCAGTGCATTTTAAATTTTATTATAAATAAACTTCGCTAAACGTAAAAATTTTCACCATAAATATAGCAAGTACGGCTAAACGTTTATCTATCTACAGAAAATATTACTTTTACAAGGAACAAGAGAACTTTCACAAATTAGATTCATTAATTCATGCATCAACGAAAAATTAATTCCTACCTTTGTTAAATATAAACTACCATCCGATATGACCGAACATCAGAAATGGAAATTTTATTTAGTAAGAATGCGTAATGCCAAACATGAACATTATAGTAAATCAAACAATATTAATAATAACTTATTCCATATTTATACTCACCTAACATCTAGCTTACATATAGCAGAAATACAACAATTTTTAGAACAAATGGAAGAAGACCGCATTAAATACTCCATTCAAGATCAAACAAATAAAACTAAGAAACTTAATTCATTTCGAATTTTGAAAAATAATCCTCCAAAGAAAACATATCACCAATTTTTTCCAAGATATACATACAAACAAAAGCAAATTAATTCTTACTAATGACGAGGAAACATTAAAAAACAAAGGTCAGAAATATGCGCCAAATACTATAAATGTTAATCTAATTGAAGCTACTATTGATATGGATTGTGCCATCAGATATCGTACCATAAAGAAGAAAATATACTTAGAAATAAATCGATCAAACTATTCGAAGAAGAAAAAAACAAAAATAAACTCAGTTCAAATCAATCCAACAATTTAAAAACAAGAAGTATAATAGAAGAACAGAAATAATAATATCTCTGAAAAACAGAATTAAAGAAAATATCATTGTTTTAGCAGACAAAAGTGCTGGTCTTGTTCTATTAAACCAAAATACATATCTGGAGAAAGCCGAAAAATATCTACATGCCAGTTGTTGTATTAAATTAAACAAAAACTGTCTAAATACGTACACTATCAAACTAAAAAAGTCAATTTCACAATACGAAAAGAAGTTCGATATTTGTATCAATTGTACGTTCAACCGTTGAATGATAAGTATTATAGAAGGAGCATCCTATGTTAATATTTGTCGCATATAAAAGTATGAAAATCTAGATACGCCATCTGTGTTTGCATACAAAAAACTAAAATGTACTAGTAGATGCAAAATAATTATTTTATAAGTTATCACCACCGATGTTACCAGTTTTTGATAGTTGTGCTATGTGCTAGGTATTAGTTTCACAAGAGCTTTTAGTTTGTTTTTAAATCGTGTTAAACGTTTGTAACAAAATTTTCTGAAAATGGTTATTAATTAATTTTTATTTTATTAATTTTGTTAATTTTAAATTTGTGGTTTGGTTATAGTATTAAAAAGCATGTCTGTAAAAGCTCACCACTGTGCTTATACAGGCTGTAAAAACAATCGCAGAAACTCGCCCAATATTATGTTTTTTAATTTTCCAATTAAAGACACTACTCGTTTGAACAAATGGATAGAAGCAATTGGAAATATATCCCTTATTCTTGGAGATGTTGACCCCGTTAATAAACTTATTTGTGAAAAACCCTTTTTAACAGAACATTTTATGAATTTAAATGCTTTTAAAAAACGCTTAAACAGAAATGCAGTGCCAATAAAATATGGAGAGTGTAACGTAATTAATAATGATAATGGTAAAACATTTTTTGAATGGGGTAGTCCCGTGCAGTCGCAAATTTAGTATTTGATACTAAATTTGATAGTAAGAATTGATTATTTTACCAATCGTAATAATCCATTTAAATTTCATGTACTATATTTGCACTTTTATATGTACACAAAAATATAATGTTTTAAGTTTACCAATGCCATGTTTTTTTTGTAATGTTATAAATATGTAAATTGAAATACATTTTTATATCTGACATCACCGGACTATTATTGTTATGAAATGTCAAACTTGGTATCAAAGGTGGTTTGAAGGTTATTATCAATGGTTATGTACGTAGATATTATCAAAACCACCAAAGAAAAGTCCTGAGTCATTAAAGCAGTCATCCCGTGTGACGGCTCTTGTTTTTCTCTTTGGGAATTTTTTTTAGGCGAACTATATAAACATACACCTGCGAACTTTTCAGCACATATTTATTCATATTTTGAGCAAACTTTACAATTTTTTCAGCCCGAAATTGTCGCTCATTGTTGAAGTATACGGCACGATAACCAGTCATCTGAAAAAAAAGTTTTTTACGGTGACCACAATTGCGGGCTTCAGACATGTAAAAAACGGTTTGATGAATCAGAATTATCTTAGTTCACAAAGTGTCTACATGAGTACTGAATAAGAAAATCAAATTTCAAAGGAAAAACGCGTTTAAAGGTTAAAATACGATTATCACCAATACAATTTTGATACAGTCTTAATCTGCTATACTTGGTCCTTGAAAAATCACTTAACCACTTAATTCTACACTATATTTGGATGCAATTTATGCAACAAAAGAAAGATCGATTTTATGAAGCAGTCACACGGGTTGATTGCCTTAATAATGAGATTATGAATTTATATTGAAGTATGAATTTAATTTATTATAAAGTTAAAATATTTTTATATTTCCAAAATAATTCAAACATGCAACTTGTCAAATATCAAAACACAACCAAACATTAATAACCAAACAAATGCCTTCATACTGCGTTAGCCAAATTTATAGCTTTTGTCTGTAAGACAACTTATTATTTTGCATCTTTGTCCCTCTTACGTTAAACGATGTAAGAAATTATATATCTTGCAATTATTTTCTAAGTACAGAATAATAGATCGAATCAGGTTCTTTCATTCGACCTAATTTCTAATTGGCATGTCAAAATAATTTCAAATGTTATTAATGGAAGTGGCGTAAAGCTGTCAGTTTTGTTATTGGATAAAACGCTGTTTCATCACTATTTACCGCGTTTTAAACGTTTAAAAATATTTCATTTTTTGACTTTGAATATCGATGGTATAAAAACGTACAGGCATATCTCATTTTGTATCAAAAATGAGTTTTAATGCCCAGTGCCGTAACTAGGCAGGTGCAACAACGCAGGGCCCAGTCACCCGATGGGGCACTTCAGGTTCTCGAGGGGGGCACATGGAGTGCCTATTAAATTTGAAAATTATTTGAAATCATATAAAAAAGTACTTCAGAGGCTAGTTACGGCACTGGTAATGTCTGTTGTTAGCCATAACTGTGCAGCAAGAAATACGATATATTAAGTATTAATCAATAGTATTTTAGTTATAGAGAAAATAATAATAACAGTACTCTTCTTTTTTCGCTTTCGTGAAAAAATAGGAAAAAACGAAATACGCCTTTACGTTTTGATAAGGGTGGGTTTTATTATTTAGATCTAAATATTCCATTTCAATAATAAAGTAAAAAAATTTTTGGAATTAGCCCATTGTCGCTAATAACCCTTTAGCACATCAAGGTATATTATTTCTAATATTTTTAGAGTTCACATTAACACAAAATCCCGATGATCAGATGTATGGAAGAAAACGAAAATTTTCAGAAATTCAAGAAAACGAGGAATCCAGTTTTATTAAATACATTGATAGGTCTTCTAATGTACCATCAACATCACTTAATATGTGCTACAGTGAAAACAATGAAAATCGTGTTACTATAGGATTAGACAATACGGGCTGTTTGTGCAAAGATAAGTATTTAAATCAGATTGCGATCCTCAAGAGAAAACTGAATAACAAAAATCGAACAATCTTAAGATTGAAACAGCAAAAACAAACAATATCTAATACTCGCAATGTTTTGGCCAAAAGATCTGAAGCTTGTAGAACCCTTGTTAATATACAATTATTTCATAAATCAAAACAACCTTGGACTAGATTGGAAAAAGAACTAGCATTGAAATTATATTATAAATCTCCAGGATGCTACAAATTTTTGGTAAGAGAACTTAAGCTTGTTTTACCCTCGATTAGTGTAATTAAAAGATGGCTACGGGCTTCCAATATAAAGACGGGATTAAACACAAAACTTTTTGATTCCTTAAAGTTGAAAGTCAAGACAATGGATGAGTTAAAAAAACAAATTGTTGTTGTTTGATGAAATTGTTAAAAAAAAAATTTTTAACTTTAACATACGTTGCATATTGAAGGTTACGAAGATTTTGGTTTATTTGGAAGAACAGACAAACTCGGCAACTATGTGGTTGTATTTTATCTAAGGGGTCTGTTCAAAAAATGGAAAATGCCAATTTGCTATTACATCTCCAATAATGCAACTGAAGGAGGATTACTAAAAAATATTTTTTACGCCTCTATCATAGACAAGTGTTCAATTATTGCACATTTCAAATGCGGCTTGAAAAGCTGGTTTTCACGCCTAGCGTTTGAAAAAAACAGTGATTATTTTATAAGATGTTGGTATTCTTGGTTACATTTTGTACGTCAAATAGAATTAAATTAAATAAGTATTACAATTTTTAAGGAAAAAGAGGCTAAATTGCAGTTTAGCAAACCAAGTCCGATTTCCTTGTAACTTTTCGAAAAGATGCTCTGAGGCTTCCTGAAGACGAAAATCCAAAAAGTATCTTGCGGAAATGCATGGGGGTTTGTGGAGAGGGTGGCAAAGTAAATGGCGAGTCTCAAATGGATTAACGAGATTCCACGCGCGATCGAGTACTCGTAAATACTGGCCTCGGCTAATCCACCTCGGCCAGTAAAAAAAATCGTACTCGAAAAATTCAGTTTCCAGCCTAATGATAAAAATAACTATTTTACTTAGGCCCAGTTTTTCAATCGCGAGTTAACCCAAATTCAATGGTTAACCTACAGTTATGACTATTTTGATTGGTCAGGAGTCGAAGTTAACTATTGATTTTGGGCTAACTCACGATTGAAAAACAGCCTTAATATGTTAACTTTTAATATGTATCCATTTTCTGTAGCCATCTGATGATATACACAAGCTGTATGAAACATGTCGTGGAATATAATATAATATAAAAAAAAAAATATTAACCATATTTGCGAAATTTTATTATAAATAAACTTCGCTAAACGTAAAAATTTTCACCAAGAATATAAAAAGTTTTATATTATTTTTTAAAAAGTACTTCTTCGCATAAAATTGTAAATGTATTATTTATTTATTTACGACATGTTTCGTACGAATTATCGTACATCGTCAGGTGTCAAATAATTAATTCTCAGGATATATTAAATATATAAATTAAGATCTTATTGTTAATTAGAAATAATGTTAAATATATAAATTAAGATCTTATTGTTAATTAGAAATAATGTTAAAATTTTTTTTATAATTTAAGTTTGGTTTGGAATGTTTTAAAAATTTTATATTTTATTTTTTTTTAAATAATTTTTAAATTATTAATAACAAACAACAAAATAACAAACTTAAATTATAATTTTTTTTATATATTTAATATATCCTGAGAATTAATTATTTGACACCTGACGATATACGATAATTCGTACGAAACATGTCGTAAATAAATAAATAATACATTTACAATTTTATGCGAAGAAGTACTTTTTAAAAAATAATATAATATAAATAAACTTCGCTAGACGACACTTCAAATAAAAATAAAAAGTTTTGTTCGTGTGTGTATAAAAATAATTTACCTTTAAAATTTTGGTTTTTGAAAGTTGCACGTGGGATAAGAAGAGAACGACGTGAAGGTCGACGTGATAACGGGCGCAGGTTTTCGAGCTGCGTAATAAAAGTTTGGTAAAAGTGCCGATTTATATTTTTATTCACTATAAATAGGGATGGAGGCTGTATTTTTGGAGTAATTACTAAATTTTGTATTGGAAACATTATTGCCAAGTGTTTAGTCGAGTATTTAGAGTTTTTAACGACATCGAGAATCGATTTTATATTACAAATTGGATAAAACCTGCCCCAACATGATAGATTCAAGGTTTCAAGACAAGACGGATGCAACACCGGATGAACTATTTTTTGAAGGCAGTTTCTAACTTTACAACAATTGGGAGAGAAAAGGTAGTCAATAAAATTAAATTTGTATTTGAAGTGTCGTCTAGCAAAGTTTATTTATATTATATTATTTTTTAAAAGTACTTCTTCGCATAAAATTGTAAATAAAATATACATTTAATTTACATTTAAAATGTAAACACGTAACACCACTGAAACACCTAAAATCATTTGGGAACTTTGAAATTTCATCTAAAATGAAAAACAGAATAAAATTTGTTAAGTGCCCTGTGTAAGCCAAAGGTATAATTACTAGGTTAGCATGGAGCTTAGAATATAAAGTAGGGAGGAAGGAGTGTATGAATACCAAGTCCGAGTCAACTAGGTAGGCTATGGCGGCCGGTTGATATAATTGCCAGGAGCGTAGCATAGTCACTAAAATGTTTTGAACACAAGCATGGCGATCGAGTTGGAGACCAATATACCGGAATTTTGATATTTTTCAACTAAATAGCCTTTCTCATCTCATTTTTTGGATATATAAATTATAAAAACGGTGTTTAATGTAAATAATTATATAGGATTACTTCGTAATATGTACGCCAATGATTCAAGCAGATTATGGTCAGTAACCTCACAAATTAATGTTTTTGTTATAAAATTATTTAAATAACTCTAAGTACTTACTCGTGCCAAGTTATACCACAATTAATAGTTTTTTTACACTGCAACTAACCATAATTCTACTTTAAAATTTCAAAATATGAGTCACCGATTACAAACTAGGTATGCTGGGCGGAGCTTCTACCCACGACTTTTGACTCGTACTTGATGCATGTGTTATAGTCCATTCGCTCCTTCCTTCCTACTTTATATTCTAAGGCATGGAGAAGTCGCAGGTTCGATCCTCGACAAAGTATAGCAATTTATAAAGACGTGCGTGAATAGTCTGATAGCGGAGCATCGATTTTTAATGAGCTAAAAGTTTTTAATTAAATTAGTAGTTTTTTGCGTTAATTTTCACTTTTGGAAAGAAGCCCAGACAGCATTCAAATCAGAAGGATTTCTGTACGAAGTCTGGTAAAAATCATCTTATAGACATTACTAATTAAAACTTCATATTGCTATCTGGGAGGTGAATCAAGAATTTAATTGTTTTTTGGATGAACGACATTCCCGAGTTTTCGAGTATTTTGGAAGTTAGAGGATTTATAAGGCGAAATTAAAAACATCTGCAAGAACGGCCATTTTGAATTACCTTATGGAAAATAAGGATAATTATTTTGTAAAACTTGCCTGTTGGATATAAAATCACACAACCGATCAGAATCGGAAAGCTAACGGACGATATTGGAGAGTCGATCCAGCATCACCAGTAACATCAGTGCCGTACAAAAAGGGTTGTGAGTAGAGCTGTATGATTTGTTTTAAAATTTTTATTGAACTTTTTTTATTTGCATTACATGATGTGTTTTACATTTATTTTTCAAATTGTGGCTCATCACAAAAACACCAAAATTTCATTAAACCAACGTTTAGAAGCGGACGAATTTGGTCATTGTAAATAAACCGTTGTTTTCGTGAAATCTACATTTAACACTTTTTAGCCTGAGTAAACGATTTTTTTGTAATCCAGGTACGTTCCTTAATAAACCATTGTTTTTCAATATCTGCCACAATTAGGTATTTTTATTTCGACCACAAGATTGCTTATGAACCCACATCTGAGAAGTCTCAGCTCTCCGATTTGTATAAGTAAGCCGGGTAGACGAAGTTTGAAAAGGAGGTTAGCTTCACAACTAATTTTCCACTTCAATATTTACAATATTCGAAGCCAAAGCAGAGAATCGAGCAGGTATGCGAGCACTTGACGCTCTCCAACTGTCTATTCAGAATTTCATACTCGATAAAGGTGAATATTCAATAATACAATACAAAAAATTTACAGTGAGTAAGTAAATTTAGACAGGGTACCGCAAAATTAGCGTAGGTAACTAAAAATTAATCGTTTTCCTATAAAAACTTTGAAGTGCTTTTTCTCCACTTTTAATTTTCACGCATTTTATAAATTGGTGGGCGTAATAGCTAAAAACCTAAACCACCTATTGAATCGAATTAAATTTTCTATTCTTCAGTATTAAATTCTCTTCTGGGTGAACAAAAAAAAACCCCGAGAAATGATATAATTTCACGATTTTTTCTGCTTTTTTTTTGTTTACCCAGAAGAAACAATTATAAAAAGAAATAGTTTGTATGATTCAGTTCAGAATTACCTGCTGTATCTTTCCCGCCGACTGAAATGTGCAGCGGCACATTTTTTTTATATGTACTATATGTATTGTCGTGTTCTTTTTATATTTACTTTAAAATTTAAAAAAAAACAAAAAAAAACTTTCCCTTTTTTAGGAACTTTGTGCGACGCCTCTGACTTACTTGAAATTTTGTTCGCGGTACTATGCAGTTTTAACCTAACACTTGCAATTTCAAACTTCGTTTTGAGCATAAAATTTTTTAATGATGAAAATATTTGATGAACAATTTAAATTCAGTGTAATGGTGTACAGTGAATTAATTTATCTAAATGTAATAGTGTGCAGTGTAGATTATATTTAAAATTAACAAACAATTTGCATATAGACAAGGTGTAAACACAAAGTACATAATTTAACATTAACACTTTTTAATCCTTTTTATTATCGTAGTAACAATTTTGGGTACCTGTTGTAAATCCTTTATCATTGGTGATAACGCATGAATATATCCTTCATTGAGTTATATCCAAATTAATTAAGTTCTTGAGAGGTAAGTCCAAATGTTAGGTTAAGTTGCATTTTGATTGATATCAATTTGAATTCAATTTGGTCCAAAATATTTGTTGCCATTATAAATTTTTATTCCATTAATTATTTTAGATTGTCATCGACATTTCCAATTCTGGTATAAGCACTGAATGAAATTTCACCTTGCACGGTAAATAAATTGTAACCCGAAGTTAAATGAGAAACTCAAAATTCATAACCATTTTGACACAAGCTCAAACGGTGGTCAAAAGTATAATAATCTCTTCTCAAAAATGGCCGCTTTTTATACTTTTTTGGAAAATTACATACTTGATACCGAAAATGACAAATAAATTTCCAATTTTGGGTAAATTGATTTTCTTAAAATAAAATAATTCTTTCTGAATCATTTCAAATTTTCAGGGTTTGTAGATTACACTTTGGGAAATATGCTGAGTGAATTTCCAAATATTCCATCCAATCGTTTGGCCGTGATGAGCGATTTAAATATTGCAAGCACATGTTAAAAACCGAATTCTTTGTTTCCACTTTGTGTGTCCGTAGGGCTACCAATCGCCCCCATCTTTGTTATAACATGATCACCAGATCATACTGCTGCCGCCTGTATTCACCAAATCGCTCAGAAATTGTTTTTCACGAAATGCACTAAATTGATTATCGGTATATTTGACATCACCGAAAAATGTTTTACCCAAGTAAGTTTCCTACGAATCACTACTAAATTTGTTCACCACATAATTCCTATACCTACACACAGCCTTAAAACTAGTTATTTTTACATATTTTTAGATGTACTCAACGTTTGAAAATTGTGGTGTTAGTCATCCGAGCATTTCGTGGATTGTTCTTTGCCCACTATTGAAATCGGTGATCGAAATGATTAAAAGTAGAATTTTGAATAGGCATAACCTACACAAATCCCATCGTTGTGAAGATCCAATTCAACGCACTTCAGTATATATCGGTTTCTATAACGTTAAACGTCTTCCGATTCCTTTCCTAATCTCTTAATCAAAGATGTTGGGAGCATCTTGTGAGGGAGCACGGCCGAGATATCCTTGTGTACTTGGTCGGGGATCGAACCCACAACTACGGCATAGCAATCGAGCATTCATACCGCTCGCCTACGACCGCGCTCTATTTTTTAAATATAGGTATTTTAAATATACTCAAAAATATACCTCGAAGTTCAATAAGTTCATTTCTTTCTTTCCCTTCTAAAAAAAAAATCACGAAAAAACACCTGTTTTCAGTGTTCTAATTCAGGACACCCCTTAACTTCACTATAAAAATACCAATAAACCCACCGAGATCAGCAACGACTACAAACTGGACAAAATTTAGCCTACAACTACATACTTCACCATTAAATACAAACATTACCTCGAACCATGGCATAGACGAATCAATCTACAAACTAACCAACGACATAACCAAAATGTACAAAAAAACCTGGCCCATAATTATAAAAATTTTCTAATGACATTATCGTAGAAAAAAGCGTAAATTACAAATATAAGCAATAAATTTTATGGCTCCTTATAAAATAATACCGGGAGCCAAATGAGTTAGGCGAACATAGGAAATTAACACGTAAAAACTTATTTATGCAAATTCCTGCTTCCCTAATTATTTTAAAGAAAAGTGAAAGACACAAAAATAATGCAGAAATATGAACTACGAATGATCAGTGCATTAGATTTCACATAGCTTTTACTTAAAGGGTCAAAAAATGCTTCAAAAGTTTTTATAAAATACAATAAATAGCACGTTGCTTACAATTTTGCACTTTATTAAATTTTAATTTCATAAAATGGCAGCAAAATACTACATAATTAGTGAAAAAAAGCAATTATATTTCTTTGCTGATTTATATTCAAGAAAACCAATCCCTAGTCTTTCGACAATTCAAAAAGTAATTAATAATCAAAATCAATATGGATCTGTTAATAAACCATCATGCAAGACCTGCAGAAATATAAGATTACATTTAGAAGAAATCAATATTGGTGAAACTCCAGGTACCGATACCGCAACAAATACAATTATCCTTGTAAAAAGATCCTTGCATCACTACAAGAAAAAAAACTAAGAAAAAACTACGGCGTTCAAAATTATAAAAAAAAAACATAAACTTCAATCTAACAAGCTCCACAACCATCAAGAAATTTTTGAGGAGGATATGTACAAAAAACTGATTTTCTGTAAAGGCATTATCGAAAAGACCAATTTGGATAGAAATTTTATTAAAAATATTTGTTTTACCGATGAGACAACGTTTAAATATTTGGGCAGGGATATTAGGAGGAAACATCATCGCCATTGTTTGTTGATGTAAATTTGAATGGACTAAAATATCTAGAAATGTTACAAAATGAAATTGGACCGATAATTCAAAAATAACGTAATCTGCTATCGGCAAGACGGATGTCCGGCACATTATACCAGAGATGAAACTAATTATTTAAATGAATGTTATCCCAATTAACCTATCTAAATACCAAACTCCAGAAGCTATACAACCGACGGACTTCGAAGAAGAGTGCTACTGTTTAGAAGAAAACAAAAAACCAGTGCATTAAAATATTTTGACTTTTTATATTTAATAATGTAGTACAACATAAGAAATTTTTAAATCATATTATTTTTTTAACATTTTTTGTAATAATTTGTATTTTTAATTTTTCATTTATTAAGGCCCAGTTGTTCAGTTGCAGGTTAAACCAAAAAGTTTGAGTTAACCAATTAAATACGTTGAAAAGCTATTTTTTTATGATATACCATTGGTTAACCCAAACTTTTTGGTTTAACCTACAACTGAACAACTGGGCCTAAGAGGACCGTTATGGTTAGTCTAATACCCAGGCTTGTCACGGTGTTCCTACGACGCTAATTGTAACGTTTATTGTAATATATTTATTGCTAAATACATATAGCTACCTAAGTATTAAATATACCTAATTAATTTTCAAAGTGAAACAAGTCCATTATTTTTTTTCAAAATGCAACAAGTACAAAAGAATTTGCTAATGTTTTGGAAAGTAGACACTTAAGATTTATCTAAATATATTGTAAAATATCTACAAATCAATACCTATTGAAAATAAAAAAGTTTACCTCAATATGTTATCACATTATTGAGATATTCATTTTTACCGTTTATCTCGAATAAAGATTTTAGGACATATTGCGCTTTGAAAATAAGCTCCTCATTTATCAATGCAGTTTCATCAGTTTGAAGGAAGTCTGCTAAAAATAATAGTTTTATTATAGCTGACACTTTTAATTTTCGAATAATGAAAATGTGTATACTTTTGTATCTTGTGATAGCCATTTGCTCTACCTCAAGGCGCTTTTCATACCAAATTATTATTATAAACTCGAATTATCTCGTCACCTAACGAATTAAAAATTAAATATATGTTCCTATAATATCGGAACTTTTCAAAATATATAAATCATTAGCTTGTGAAAATTAATATAAAATTAGCAATCCAAGCAAATGCAATAGGATTCAAATTGAAGAAGGCAATTATAATCTACATATACTCCTGCAAGATTACGTAATATTTTAAATAGTATTGAACCGAAAAACCGAGATAATTTTATGCTTGAAGCTATGCCTTAAAGCACCAGCTGGGCAAACATGTTAAGGGACCTTTCCTTCAGAAACCCTTCATCATGGGGATTAGTGAAATGATTCAGAAATAAACGACAATGTATCCAGCAATCACCAGCATCTTCCATGCGGTGCTGTAGCACTTTCCAGGTCGTTGGAAAATGGCCGATGTCACAATGCTGTGTAAACCTAGGCAGGACCTTAAAAACTCAATTCCGTACCGACGAAGCCCCTCAGGCAACCTAACGCGAAGCTAAAGATGTTCAGCACCGAGATTCCATGATCCAAAACTTCCAAATATTTAGGAGTGACTTAATATAAGAATTAAAACCACAACAAGTTAATTAAACGATTCTATATTTATTTTGAGCTCAAAATGGGGAGCTCAAAATAAATATAGAATCGTTTAATTAACTTGTTGTGGTTTTAATTCTTATATTATATAATTTCACAAGTTACAAATTTATTAATTATTTAGGAGTTACTTTGGACCAGGGACTTTGGTGCGGCCCGCACATCAACACGGCTGCCACGTAAGCAAGGGGAGCTATTATGGTCACTCTCAGCCCCCTTCTAAACTTCAAATCGACACTTAGCATCGAAATCGGCTTGAAGCTGGTCAAAACAGTAGTCAGGCCAATTTTGACATATGCTGCACCAGTCTGGGGTTATGCGGCCCCAACGTGCGCCGGATAGGCTCTAGGAGGCGGCGGATCATTCTAATAACCCGGTGATTCTAGAGTTGGATAATTACCAACTCAAAGATCACCTCAGGTATAAGAGACCCAAAGCCATTATGCAGCTTGAAATTTAAATTTTATAGTTAACTGACAGGGAATAACTCACTGATTTTTTTCAGAAAGAAGGCCAACCGAGATACGTTAATGCTAATTTTGCGAGACAGTGGCAGGAGTTGTCTAGGGCTCTGAATCCAGCTCAAAGAAAAAGGCCAAGGAGGTCGAGTCCGCCGACATCACCAATGCCCCTCTTCATTGTCACTTTCGACAAAACGACTGACATCACCGTCAGTATCGAGTCGCTTTTCAGGAAGTCCAATGCTGGTCAATGCCATAGATGCTAAATCTTCGGGCACCCTCAACGTAGCTGCTGCGCCCAACCCAAGTGCGTTAAATGCGCCGGCAGCCACTTCACGGCATCGTGTGGTAAAACGCCAGAAGAACCCGCAAAATGTGTCAAGATGAAGAGCTAGGAGAACCACCTGAAGAAGATTATGTTTTAGCTTTCTGAATTAAAAATTATTTTTATTTTCTATGTACATGTTGACATAATATATTATCGATTTTATAATAAAAGAATTTTAATTTCCACTTCTTATTACTTATGGTTAAGTGTTTAGAAAACTTGAACGGATACAAATTTGATGACGCATATCACAACAACCACATAAAAATTAAATTTCAATTTATCTCTTATGCGAAACATGTATTGAAAATTAATTTATCTACAGTAAGTCATATTTCACAAGCTGTTAAAAAGAACAAAAATTTGCCAAGTTTGTGAGAAACGAACATCGGTAAAGCCGGTGTTCCGGTCTTCTTCTACATCTAAAGACCTTTATTCAGGAGAAGCGTCGCGCGAGGAAACAATGCGCAGGGCACCCTCCACTCAGATGACAAGAGACGCTATAACCTTTTCAAGGAGAGGGTCACCGATGAATTGAAGATACATCGTGACCAGAAATTGACTTCCGGGATACAATTCCTCAACTTCGAGGATCAATCCGCTTGAAGGATGGCCAAAGCCCTCCAAGAACCCAACGACCAGAAGTCGTTGAAGCCCAGTGAAGTCCAAACACCGACCGACCCAACCCAAACCACATCGAGATGGTCCACGATTTTGTCCAACGAAACCTGCACACTGACGACCCAACTTCCACATATGAAGTATTCGGGGTTATCAAATCCCTGAAGAACCGAAAAGTCCCAGGCCCTGACGGAATCCCAAATCGAGCTATCAAAGAACTTCCTCGAAAAGCGATAGCAGCCCTCACAGGTATCATTAATGGTAGATACTCTTCGTTTCAGATACAACCCCCAGATTTGGAAAACGGCCGATAGTCACTATCCCATCAGCCTTTTGTCTGCCTAGAGGAAAGTTGTCGAAAGGATCTTAACGATGCGCCTCAAACAAAAATGACAAAGTTTGGTACCGAGGTCTCCTCTACTAAATGTTACAGGCCAATATCCAGCAGGCACTCACGGAGCTCATCTCCTCCTGCCTCGACTCCAGACACTTCCGGGTCAAAATGAAAGGCACCCGCTCAGCTGCACGAAGGTGGGTGCCCCCCTCTTCAACATCTACATGAGCGACATCCCAGAATCCATAGATGACAACACGAAAATCTCACTCTATGCTTAAGACACTGCCATCTACATCTCCATGATCCCATGCACCGTAATCCGCCCGAATTCAGGATTACGTAAATGACTTGAAAATATGGTTCGAACCTGTTTCGAAGACGTCACTCCGCAAACTCCACGACTCGAACGTCTTTATATTCGAGGAGAAGATCAAATGGACGCCCACCGCCAAGTACCTCGGTATCACCTTAGATCATCGACTCAATATCAACTCCGTCATAATAATATTTAAAAAATTCGCATTTACAGATCCATCACCCGGCCCACCATGAAATACGCTGCCATCCTTCTCTAGACCGACTAACAACACGCCCCCCCCCCCCACATTGGCAAAAGATAACTAATAATTCTTTTCCACAGGTTACCTAAACAGGCACACCCACAAGGAGACACATAACATCACGCCACTTGGCGGCCACACTAACACCGCACCCGCGGTCTTGGAATAGGTTACTTTCTATAACACACCTAAAATCGTACTTCCTCCTGTCTTTCTCAGGGTCAGCCGACCCAGACAGTCCCAGTCCAGCGCTGCCCAAAGAGGAAAACACATCTAATATCCAAAGCCAGGTGTCCGCACCAGATGAAGACACTCCGTCAAGCCATGAAGTTCATCATTCATCGTCTAGATTTATTATTCTACATGCTGGTAACAAAAATGGATTTATTCCTGGTGCTGAATTACTCTTTTCTTCATCGACTAAAAATGCTGATTAGTAATTATCATGGAGAGATGAACGAAACAAATTTCATAGGTTGAAAATCAACTACTGGAAAATCTAGAAAAGCCTTCTATAATAGTTGTAGTGGAAGAGCATCATCGCTGTCCATATCATTTGTGGGTAAATCGAGGAATCAATGAAAATGCTAAATTCTGTAAGTATTAAAGTATTATAATTACAGAATAAATTTTTAATTATAACCTATTTATTGGATATAGACGTGGCAAATGCATTATCCAACCGATCGGGATAAATACAAGTGGCGGCATCCCAAAGAAAATTACTGCTTATTTTTTATTTATTTATTATTATATTTATTAAAATAACAGTGCTTAAGTGTTGATATAATTAAAAATGAATAATACACGTTTCGGAAATGTACCTACAGAAGCAGTATTAAGTTCCATAGACAATGACACGCCACAAAATACCAAAATATCTCATTGCTCGATTTGGAGCCAGTTTGAACAATTTTGTGAACTCCGTTCATTCAATTTTACTGGATTTAGGTTTCAATATGAAAAAAAAAAAATGGAAACGACTATAAAGAATATGTAATAAAAACAATGTGGAATACCACAGCAAAATTACTGCAAGAAAAATATTTTAAAGATTTTAGCATAAAATTCGATCCATTTTCTGATATAGAATTCATAGAAGCATGAAAAGCCCGCAATTCAAAACGGAAACAACTACAAGCTAATGTAGAGAAAAGAAAAAGCAGTTCAATTTCTTTACCAAAAGAGGACATCTTTAAAATAGCACAATTACACAATGAAGATACGCCTATTGGCTTATTGAAAAAAAATTTCATCTAGTTGCATTCGAGTTGGTATGGAGAGGAGGCGAGGCTGCTCAATGTAAAATTCATTTTTTTAAAGATGAAATGTTTGCCGATGGAACACCCACAGGACCTGTTGAGTACTATCCTGTTTTTTCAAAAACTTGCCAGGGGGGATCAAATAGATGCTCCGATAGTAAATGGGTTACACCAAACTTAAGGGACACCAATTTATGTCCGGTGCGATTACTAAAAAAAATTTGTGATAAACGATCAAAAAATATTAATATAACATCAAGTCAGCTGTTTTTAACACCAATCCATTTTGGGAAACAGCATCAAAAGGATGGTTTAAAATCATGCCTATAGGAATTAATGAAATTTTAAAGTGGACAAAAAGTTCTGCATCCCAAATTGGTTTGAACCTTAGAATGTTTGAACACAATGTCAAACAAAATAAGAAATCATTCGCATAGAAGCAGTGCCGTGACAAATCTATTAAAAGCAGGTGTCAACGAGCAAGAAGTGATAAAATTAACAGGCCACTCCACATCATCTGCTATTAAACCGTATGTAAACTTAGATCGAACCCATCATGGGAGTCTCTTTGTTATTCTGTAACCATACGACAGTGCACTTTCAGTGGCGTTTCATCGTTTTTTACTACAATTACTTGGGATATTTAGACGCGACAATCTCTTTCGGTTTTCTGTCTCTTTTCAACAATGCACTTTTTTATAGGATGTTACCAAAGTGGTATCACTGTGGTATCTCTTTTGATGAATTTATAGGAGACACCACGGTAGGTATCTCTTATGCATAGTAAGCTTCGTTTTTACGGTTATTTAAATTTTTTTGAGGTTATTAGTAATTAAAAATTATTGTAAGTTGATTTTCAAATTTTATTTTTATTATAATTTCGTATTACATAATATTATAAATAGGTAAGTAAAAGTTACAAGGATACATATTTTACGAGTTATTAAATATAAATGAACACGAAGAACAAAACCGCTTAAGCGAATTAACAAGAAGTTTAAGAGATGCTCAAGATCATTTGGAACTATCCGATAAGGAATTTAAAGCTAACTTACGATTAAATAAAGAAGGTGCACTATATTTTATTAAATGCTTTGAGTCCACATATTGAGCCGGGTGTGCGATCCACTTATCGACAGTAAGAGAATGGTAAGAAGTAAATATTAATTTGACTTTTAATTATATAAAAACCAACCTGTAGGTTTTATCCGCCCTTCAGTTTATTGCCAACGATTCATATCAAAGAGTGGTTGGAAATAATGTCACTAGCTTATTAACGCCCAGATTCATAGACAAGTAATAAGTTCTAAGTAAGGAATTTCGCGTCGAATTTGTTTTTGATGCAACTTTATTTACTCGGTTCATAAGTATCAATTTAAAAAGCTAAGTATTAAGTACCAGTAAGGCCTTATCTATGAATATGGCTGTAAGTCAACCGATGGTGAGCCGAAGCATTGTAAAAGTTACTTCCTTAATCATTACCCATTTGCTTTCCATTTGGATTCGTTTCCCTCGCAACGAGCCAGAAAGAAATGAAGTTAAAATCGGGTAAATAATCTTTTTTACTTACTTATAAACATTGTTTTTTTTTTTCCAATTTATAATAATTTTTCTCAGACTTCGGAGGCAAGGAATGCACGACGTAATAGGATTGATCGATGGTACTCAAATTGCT
This sequence comes from Cantharis lateralis, assembly GCA_963170105.1. Taxonomy (NCBI): domain Eukaryota; kingdom Metazoa; phylum Arthropoda; class Insecta; order Coleoptera; family Cantharidae; genus Cantharis; species Cantharis lateralis. The sequence continues at coordinate 28,870,186 of OY720628.1, forward strand.
ATCACCACACCCAGTGAACAAGAGGGAGTATAATGTTGTGTAATTTTTACAAATATGTTTTTTTTTGTTAGTTTTCGAATTTTGAAATTTTAAGTTTAAATATTGGAGGGAAAGATAAGGAGGGCAGTTGGCAACGAAGCGACCGAACGGTTGAGCAGTTTAAAAATGTCCGCAATAAATAATAATAAATAATTAATATAAATTCTAGATATCCCAGAAGTTGTCATGATTTGAACATATGGAAAAATAGTCGTTTAGCAAACACCGTGCGTGCCAATTATTTGAATGACCTGCGAGATACCTACATTTTAGGTGACAATATTTCCAATTAAAGAAATACAAATTTTTACGTGTTTTTTGTAGGTGAGTGGTTATCCACTTCAACCGTGGCTACTAACGCCATTCGCAAACCCTCAACCAAATTCTCCAGAAGCATCATACACCAATGCATTCGTAAGAGTTCGCAGTGGTGTGGAAAGATGAATTGGTTTATTGAAAGGAAGATTTCGGTAAAATTATTACAGTATTCCTAACGTAATTTTCGATTAATCAATGAAGATTATTTCTTGCAGTTGCCTCTTTTTTTGTTTAATTTAGAATTAGGGTTGTTAAACTTTTATAAAGTAATTACAGAAGAGATATTTATTAGTTTTTTAAAATTAAGCAATTTGTTAATTTCATTAAATAATTTCATAGTGTTTATTCTTTTTATTACAAATTACATGCAAACAATTACTGCTGAATATAATTACTAAATAAACATGCAAGTAAAAACTAAGATTAGTAAGCGTTACTAGTTAAGTTTTTACAAATTATATTTGCGCAACTTTATCTTAGTTTCCGCCAAGTTAATAACCTAAGTTCGCTCAGCAAATATTTGTTACTCTTGAAGAAATGAAGAGTTGATAAGATGTAAATTACAAGAAAAAAAGTTTCCGCATCGAGTAAATTAAAAGCCAATTGATGCTTTTCACTATTGGATTTGGCTCGAAATTTGTTTACTAGCAATTCTACAACAAATGTTTTCAAACTCTTCGTTGAAGTTGGGAGACTTCAAGAATGTTTAGCAAGTCCTTAGGTATCTTGAAAATAAATTATATTTAGTAAAAATTGTAAACAAAGATTATATCCCTTACATCTCAAAATTAAGTTTTAACCACTCACGCCACTTAACGTCTCGGCCCAGTGTTGCATTGTGCCAGAAATTAATTTAATTAAAAATCCAATTTAAGACATATCTTACCTAATGACTTTTTATTTTAGTTCAAATTCTAGTTTAATTTCAGAACACTCATACGTGCTATTAAAATTTGGCTCGAGAAAACTGTTGGTCAGACAAGACCAAGTTTTCTCTGGCTAAATTGCTAATCACGTATTCGTTGAAATAAAAAATTATCCGGATAAATCAAAGCTCTTGTGGTATTGCTTGCGAACATTGCTTTTATGGAAATTTTAATAAAATGTTTACCGAGTCTTTTTAAAGTCAGTGTAGCTCAAAAACGGTGCAACCGTTATTTATATAATTATATAAATAAAAATAAAGAGAATGAAATTTACAACAAAAAATGTCAAACAAATATTGCTTTAAAAGCGATTTTTATATGACAAAAAAGATCTTCAAAAAGTACAATAATTTCTGGAGTAACTGTAGTTAACCCATTTAAAGCCAATTTTGCGTTTTGCAACATATCTGACTTTGAAACCATTGAATTTTGCTTTTAAAGCACCAAAAGAAATTACGTAGAGGTACTTAGTTGCGAAAACGCAACATTGGCTTTAAATGGGTTTAATAATAATAATAACATATATTTCCAAAAGGAACCCAATTACAGAAAAGACGCTACTACTTATTATTAAACATTCTCAAGTCAGAATCGAACTCAAATTGGCCGGCCACTCAGAAAGTCTACGCTCTCACCGTACGGCCAACCCGGCAGTAATGGTATATTGAACACATTAAAAAATTAAATTATTGTTAGGTATTACCTACAGTTATAAATAGAGCTCGGATTTTATGCTTTTACATAATCTTTAATATTGATATGCCAACAGATTCTTTTTGAAATCTGGACGAAATAGATAAAATCAAATTCGAAAATCCGCTTTACAAAATGCATATTTTCGACGTTTAGTGCATATTTGAGCAAATAATGCAGATTTGTGCATATTTGGGTCACTTCTGGTGTTTTTTTAAAAGAATTTATTTTATTAATTAAAAAATCATAATTAAAATATTAAAAATCTTGTATTACCTAAGTATACTTTACATATTTATTTTGAATTATGCATTTCTTGATATAGAGCCGTGTTAAAACAGGAAGTTATAATCAGTAAGCTGTTTTTAACTTCCTTTTTGAAAAATGCCCTATTTGCAAAATTAGAGTTATTCTTTATTAGCAGCATAATATGCCTAGTCTTTGCTTTAGTCTAAAGCTTGTTTGAACTATGGTAAATTTTTTGTCAAGATTTGCATTGTTTGATTGTTTTACGTTGTTAAGTGCCTAAGTTTTAATTATGCCACCGACAAGAATTTTGATGTCCACTTGGATTAAAAACTATCCAGAACTTTATCTAAACGACGATAAGGTGTTTTGTCGACCTTGTTCTAAAGTAGTAAGTTAAAATCAAAATTTTTATTTCAATTAGTGTAAGAACTTTCGTTTATAGATTACAAGTGAAAGAAAATCTCAAATATCTCAACATATAGTAACTAGTTTGCATAAAACTAATTAATATATTCAAGTTCAAAAATAAGCAGTTAACTATTATTAAATCATTTGCTTCCACTTCATCGGCTTCATCAAGTAGAAGCAAAGAATTTAATTTCGATTTGTGCAATGCATTAGTAAGTGCCAATATCTCCCTGGCAAAATTACAAAATTCAACTTTCAAATCATTTTTACAAATATACTGTAATATATGAAAACTTGATCTTGGGATATTGGATAGGAGAAGCAAACAACAAACACTTGTCAGCCGACGTTTCGGTGTTTATATGTACACCATATAACGGTCAATTTTATTCCCAGTTGGTGGGATCGGCTATGAGAGACCCTTGTAGTCCGATTTTCTCCAGATTTGTGATGACGGACCTACTCCATGGTTTCTTCGGATCAGTAAGTTTTGAACTTCTATTTTTAATACTTTATGTGGACGACATTCTGACTGCTATCCCATCTAAATAGATAGACAAATGCCTTGACGTACTGAACAGCTACGATAAATTGTTAAATTTCACATAAATGTTTATTTTCTTGTACATAAACGTTTGACAGTTCTTTCAAATTCAATTTATATTAACTAATTTGGTGTAGAAAACATGATTAAGCTATGGCAAGCATTAAACGTTGTTTTGTACCATCTATCAAAAACAATAGTTCTAAAAATTCAAATATAAAATTTGTGAATATTCCAAGGAAGAAATCAATTAGGAAAAAGTGGTTTGCATCTATTGGGGAGGAAAATGTGCTCACAGGCCATGATTGTTATTGTTGTGAAGAACATTTTGATTGGGAAAACGATTGAAGAAACTGGTTACAATGGAAGTTGATGCCCGAAAGCACTAAATTGATGTTAAAAACCGATATAATACCACATAAAAATTTAATCCCGACAACTTCAAGAATAACTGCTACACCTCTTTGTAATGTCAATGTCGAGCCAGTGGCTTCGACATCCCAAGAAGAATATGTGCCACCTTTTAAAAAAGCTAAATTGATCGTTGAAGAAATTGAAGATGAGTTAAATGTGAGTGCTGAACCTCTAAACGAAAGTGTCGAATCTGTTGCTACAGCGTCAACTGAAACTGAACCATCTAGTACCTGTGATCGAACAATAGAGAATTTTTGAAATGAGACCAAAAACAACAGTAGCATTAATTAAAATAGAGAGTCGATTTTACTTAGGATTACCCAAGGATACTTAGCCACCTTGACTTTCCTAGGCTCGCCTAGCAATACAAGGGAACGGGTCCGTTCCAAGGAACGACGAGGTACTTAGTGAAGTATAAGTGCAGGATTGCTTTTTCCATTGATGCCATTTTCTGGGCTTGCCCAGCAAACCAGAGCGTCGAGCGCCTTTAATTCCTAAGATATCTCGTTATGAACGAGAAGAGTAAAATCTGCTAGCCCTACGATTTCCTGGCCGCGAACCAGCAAACTATGGCGTCGGGTGGACTTCAGCGTCTCAGCGTAGGAAGACACCGTGTGCCAACCCACTTCTTTCATCGTGCACAAGGTAAAAGGTACACATTATCCCTGAACTCCTGCGAATAACAGTCCTTTAGTTCTAGCGAGATAAGACCCTCCTAGAATAAGTAGGGCTTGGCACGAATTGTGGACAGAAAAGTCCGGAGCCCCGGCTGCCAATCCGCACGAAGTGCAGGGTCATCCCTAGCACGTTCGCGAGAAAGGATCTCCACCGGTGAAGGCTTTCTTTAAGCGGTAGGACGGGGCCGATAAAGTCAGCGATGTCGCTTGCGATCTTACCAACAGCGAGAATACCCTGCGGTAAATCCATCAATCCCAAGCTCAGTGCGGTGATGGGACGAATGACCGGGGGTGCCAACTCGGTATTTAGCGCAAACTCAAGCGCCCCTGCGGCCAGCGCTTGTTTTAAGACTAAGTCCGCTTGCTCCGCGTCGACGATACGTGGAGAATGACTGCTTGAATCGTCACTACTCGTGGGACCGACTATGGAATTTTTGAAAATGAACGGTGGTCAGAGCGCCAGCGGCGCGAGGGACACGGTGGTGGGTGGTGGTGGGTGTCGAGGCGAAGGTGGAAGAAGAGGTGTGCATCCTCATGGAAGAAGTCCACGTAGAGGATAACGTGCGACCAAGAACAGAAGGCTCAAGAACATCTGGAGCAGAACTAGGCGTGAGTAATACGATTCCTGCAGTCGGATCGCTCGACAGGGTGGCGGAAGCGCCGAGTGCTGTTGCGCAGGCCAGAGCCAACGCGAAAGACTTTACGGTGAGGATCGTTAGGTCGGACGCTAATCGCAAGGCGAAGAGCGGCGCAACAGGCACGGCTCAAGACATGCGTCGCAAGACCATCGTCGACAGCGACGTAGACGTGGGTCACACCGCCAAGAAGGTGAGGATCCTCGAAAATGTCGTCCTGCAGGGAGGCATTAAACGGGGGCCCACTGACGATGGGGAGCGAGCGTAAGCTCAATTCTCCCTCCAAAAGTAGACCGCGACAGCCAGACAATGCCATTGCAGGCAGTCGAGCTGAGAGAATTGCGCGTCATTTACAAGGAGTTTACGGAGTTTGTCAATGCCAAGGAGCGTAGAATAACGAAGACCGAAGCCGCTTTCGTCTGTGGAAAGATGATGGAGGCCGAAGACCTTATGCTACGACTCCTAATGGAAAACGTTGCACTACGTGCCTCCATAGGAAAATCGACTGGCCCTTCCGAACCGACAGAAGCTAAGTCTAGCCAGAAAGAGCGTGAAGATAAGTTCCCAAAAGGAATCCCCGCTTCGAAAGGCGAAAAAAAGCCCCGGCTAGAATGCGATACGGTCGGCATCGCCAGCGGCTCTGGCCTCAAAACCATTGCCGTCAGCAGCCAAACCCAGGCGGTAGCGACTTACGCTACGGTAAGTAAAGGGGGGCCGAGCTCTTTTGCACCTGGTCCTCCTGCCGCAAAGAAACCCTTTCCTATGGATAAGAAGGCTTCTAAGGCAAAGGTCAAGCTCGGGAAGCAGGTCCCTGAGCCGGTACCAAAGAAGACTCCAAGGAGAGGGGCAGCAAATGGGTCCCAGCGCAAAGGCACGGGAAACCATGGTCTATATCAAGCCTACGGGCGATATGACCGTTGGGGACTGTCGGACCTCGCTGGAGCTGCTTGTGAACACCGACCTTGACATTCGTGTCAAGTCGGTTATTACCACGAAGAAGGGCCTAATGGTGCGGCTTCCAACCGCAGCAGAAGGCAAGTCTCTAAGAGACCACCTGGCGAAGAACCAGATGGGCTTCGACGCCGAGAAACTGAAAGATCCACTACAAAAGTTTTGTATCTTTGACGTCCCGGTCGAGGTTCAGAACGGCTCGATCCTTGATGGGATCTATAAGAGACTGCGAGGCGGCACTATCCGAAAGGATTTTGACCGTCTCGTCACACTCCCGGTACGTGGACCTAAGCCCACCTCCAGAACAAATCGGCGGAGCAATGTATGTAGACCTTCGGTCTTCCCAATGCAGGAAATCGATGCCAAGAGTGGAGATTGTGTCCGAAAGACCCACGCTGGCAGAGCTGCCACGGACCGTAGCTACGAAATCCGCGGTCTTTAAGACCAAAAGTGGTAAAGCCAAGTCCTACGCTCTTGCGAGCAAAGCGAAACCTCCAGGTAACGCCGTAGCAACAGTACCCACTCTGAGCCCTAGCCCTCATGAGTAGGAAAGCCTCAAAGAGAGGTAAGAGAGGCGGTAAGAACCTTTTCCTGGTGGCGAAGCCCAGAGACGCCACAATAGCCATCAAACCATCGGGGGAGATGACCGTGGCGGAATGCCGGGCTGCGCTTAACCCTTATGTTACCAACCGGGTACCCGGGTTCCCATCGCCGTACATTTTGTTCAATAACTTTTTCCATAATAAAAATTTGGTAAAATCCTCTCGGATCCCCCCCATTGACCGATTTTCTATCAAAATATGCACTGAAAAGTTTTGTTTTGTTTTTTTAACTAAGAAAATTTCCAAATTGATAAAAAGTACACGTATATGCCAACCGGGTACCCGGATATAATAATTCTTCAATTCAAAAGTAATATAATAAAACTAAAATATTTTTATACAAAAAAAGAATAAATAACTATGAATAAATAAGTTATAATAAATAATAATAATTTCTAATTGTTTATTTATCAAATTCGAATTAAATTAAATCAAATAATAATAAATTATTACTTACATATCTGAATTTTATTATTACATAAAATATATAAAATTTTCACTTTTTATGTGAAATGCAAATTTATGAACATCTAAGAACCAAAATTTTAAAAGCGTTAAATTTAAAACCGCTTTGAAGAAAAAATAAACCAATTAAAATGTCAATTTGGTTTTATAAGCGGTTTTAAATTTAACGCTTCCTTTAAAAATTCATTATGAAATTGGCCCTTAGATTGAAAATTATATTTAGCTTATCAAATCTTTCGTCGGCAAAGTAATTCTAGTATTGCCTTACCACTTTATTGTTATTTTTCAGTTTTAATACAATCAAAATAATAGCAGTGGTTACTTGTTTTTCGTATTTACAATAAATTTTCAAAAATTTAAAAGATATTTAAGTGTAAATATCTTTGTTAGCCATTAATAAATCAATATCCATAAAATACATTACAATAATTTAAAGTTACAGCTGAATATTACATACAAATTCGTTCATGGGTACCCTGGTTGGCCAATAGTGTAAATTTATTTGGTTGGTAACACAAGGGTTAAGTGATTAGTGGACACCGACCTAAACATACGTGTTAAGTCGACAGTCACTACTAAGAATGGTCTACTGGTACGGCTGCCCACCGTATCGAAGGCGAAAATGCTGAAGAGCCATCTGGAGGAGAACGCAAGTTCTGCCTCTTTGGCGCCCCACAAGATGTCCAGAAAGGAGCAATTCTGGATGGTATCTTCAGGCGTTTAAAGAAAGGTGATCTGGATCGAAAGGAGTTCGACAGATGTGCGACGATTACGCAACGATGTACCAAAACTGCAGCGAACGCAGTCCTCAGCGTAAGAGGCGCAATTGTCCATATAATCCCGGAAACGGTGTATGTAGGCCTACGCTCCTTCAAGTGCAAGGAGATCGTAGATGTCCTACGATGGACCGTTGCTTCATGTTCGGACACCTATCCAAGCATTGCAAGGATACGGATGGCTCGAATCGCTGTCGCAAGTGCGGAATTGTTGGGCATAAAGAGAAAAACTGTTCCGGGGTGACGGACTGTTTTGTATGTAAGGCATATGAGCAATCGGGAAGTCACTCCGCGACATCTAAGAGGTGTCCCGAGTACTTAAAAAGGGCCCGAACTCATAATACCACGCGGACCTAAGGATCGCGCAGGTCAATTGCCAGCGGTCCCGGCGAGTTACGACTCATATGACAGACTGGGTTGCACAGAATAAGGTCGACGTACTCTTGGTTCAGGAACCGTACGTCGACAGTAGAACGGGGCAACTTCGAGGGTTCCCGGGAGGACTCCGCACATACGCTGCGCTTAATACTTGGGCTGCAGTGGCAGTCTTCAACCCGGCCCTTACGTGCCTAGAGATAGTTGCACTTAATGATGCGTACCACTCTATGATAAAACTGCGCAGCCCCGAGTTTTGGATTAGTTTGAATTGAAATGGCAATGAACAACGATAACGATATGGAAAGGGCAAACCAAGTAGGAAGTCGTGGGCGCGAAACCACTGAAGACCGAAACGGTAGCCCTTCCCTGAAAATTTTGCAAATTAATTGTCAACGATCGAAGGTAGCTTCGTTAGATATCGTAACGTGGGCAGTTAAGAATAACTTCGATATCATCATAGCCCAAGAGCAACACGTCGACAGAAGAAAACCCGAAGACACCATGAATTTCAGAACATTTACGGCAGAAAACGCATAGTCCTCGATCATCATAATCAACAGAAGAATACCATGTCTTGAAATAGAAGAGATAAAAGACACTCACCATACCATGGTAGAAATAACCCATCCGATCATGGGAGAAATGTACATCGTAAGCATCTATTGCCAAGGAGGCGAAGACATAAGAACCAACATTGAGATAATTGAAAATATGGTTGAAATAGCTAACAATTTATTGTTTATAAGCTTCTTGGGTTGATTACATTCATTTCATTCAAAATTTTACAGCTAGCCGAGGTCAATTTTCATTTTATTCGTGATAAAAGAAATAAACACCCGACAATATCAATAATACCTATAAAAAAATAAATATAAAAATAAGAACTTAATCCTAAAAATTTAAGTAAAAGATAAGAAAAATGCAATGTGTAGATAATCTATAATTCAAAAAATCAAAGATTCTCACATAACATAAATAATGTAAAAATAACTTCGTTTGACATACTATTTTTACAATTTTTCATTATAAAACAGAAATACTTATTACGATATGAATGTTATCCAAATGATAACTTTTGATTTTCGTTTGTAATCATTTTGATTCTCAAACTATAGAAAGTAATATATTTATGACAATTCAAGTGTTTGAACTTTTTGATTCAACTTGCGTTCTTTCAGAGAATTATGGAACAAGAAACATTAAGTGGTGCGAAAAAAATCGAAGATGCTAATTATGCGGGAATACCTGAAAAATTAAACAAATGCACGTTAATTTTAGCGATGGTTCGGAACGAATATGAGAACGGCGGACCCCTCCACGAAAAGAGGAGAAAAACTTGCTGAATTCATCACGAGCGCTGACTTAAATATCCTGAGCATGCCGAGTGGGGCAACCACCTTCCAAGGAGGAGCTAACATCGGTGGAAGAAGTAGATCAAATATCGACTTAACGATATGGAACAACGAAATGGATGACAACTACGAAACAAAATGGAATATAATAAATAGAGGCAGCCTCCTCCTCGTGGTTTCCATGAGATCGCCACCATTCGGCACACAGCCCCAACGGGAGAAGTAGTGGATGCGATCACGTGGGAACAAAGTGTGAAGTTGCTGCTAGACAGCTTCTTTCTGGAAGGTGATGCGAGCCAGGTACCCAACGATGCTAACATGGAGACTGCGCTCCTCCGTTCAGTATAGAAGAACTCGACTCTGCTTTTAGCAAAGTTCGAGTTGGTAAAGCGCCTGGTCTGGACTTGATCCAGCCAATAATGGCGAAGAAGGCGTGGGCTGCTATTCCGGACTACATACTGTCGTTAATGAACGACTGTTTGCAGAAAGGGTTCTTCCCTGTAGTGTGGAAAATTGCTAGATTAGTAATTATTCTAAAGGCTCCGGATAAGTTGCGCTTTGAAGCGACTTCTTATCGCCCAATATGTCTCCTACCTGTCTTGGCAAAGGTATTGGAGCGGGCGATGGTTGAAAGACTTACCAAGTTTGTTAGTGACCGGATGAATAAGAGCCAATTTGGTTTTGTCCAAGGAAAGGAGTACGAGGATGCGTGGCACCAGTTGGTGTCGTACGTCATCGCCACCACTGAGAGCTATGCTCTAGGTCTATTTATATAAGGTGCGTTTGACGGGTTACCGCGAAGTAGTCGTCATGGATAATGCTGGAAAGTTGATCCGGCGAGCGGTAAAAAGAGGGTGTCCCCAGGTCTCAATAGTAGGACCATTTGTTTGGATCGTTCTAATGAGTGATTTGCTAGATACATAAATGCGAACGGTGCCCTCGTCGTTGCTTATGCGGATGATCTCCTTATTATAGTGAGGGGCAATAAGCGCGCAACGATAAAGATCTTCAATAAAAAATATATAGAAACAGTAGTTGACTGGGGTCGCGAGATGGGCGTATTCATATCTGAGAAGAAAACTATCGGCTTAATGTTGAAGAGTAGCTTCTCTGAGAACAGGGGTCCAACCATTAAAGCTTATGGTCTTAGCATCAACCTAGTGAAACAAACTAAGTACCTGAGTATTGTCATGGGCGAGCGGCTCAATTTTGCGCCCCACCTGCTATACCTCCGGGGAAAGGTTACCTCCATTGTGGGGGTCTAAGAAAAGACTGGGGTCTAGGAGTCAAAGCCTTCCAAGTGATATACGATAGGTTGATTGTGGCTTGTATGTGCTACGGTGCTAGCATGTGGGGTCCTACCATGCGTCTTTCTACCTACAGGACCTCCATTAATCGGATTCAACGTATAGCGTAGTATGCTGCGCTATGAGTTTGTAGAACTGTCTCTACTGAGGTGACGCAAGTCCTCGCGGGAGCTCTCTCGTGGGACCTAGTCATCAGAGAAAGAATGGACGACTACAAATGGCGCAAACAGATCGCCCCTATTGGGGGGGACGTCAGAAGCGTGCAAGACCGAAAGCTTAGCCGCTTACGATTCAAACTGCTACTCCGAGAACGACTCCAGTGGAGTCAGGATGGGAAGCATCAGAGAAGGGAAGAGTCACTTGGTGATTTATCGAGAGAGTGGGAGTGGAATTTATTTATAAATTATGATTAAATAGCAGGGGTCACCGATACCTTCCAAAAAATTCAACAATTAGCAAACATTGCCGCCAACTACGATGTATAAGACAACGACTGACAACTTAACAACCATATCTTATATCATATCATAAGTAGCACGTTAACCAGGCACACTTCTTCGTCAACAAAGTTCAAAAATGAATTTGCCTGCAAATTCCGATGCGAACCTTGTCTCAAGCAAATCGCCTGAAAGCGACGAAATTCTCCTCGGGGTAACCTTCCCCCACATTGATTGTGTAATATTGTAAATTTAACAGCAGCTGACTTTTATAACCACAATGGATTCATACCAATACGCAAAGGAAGTTGAAGCCGAGGTGAAATTAATTGCCGCGATGTCAAAAACCGACAATTGGTCACGAAGTTGTTTTTTGAGACAGTTAAGACTGAAATCCTTTAAAGAGGCATTAAAAAAATACCGCGAAGATCCTATGCGGCGCATTGAATATATGCATGCGGAGGCATACAGGCGCAGGACTGCAAGTAAGCGTAAGGCGGAAGAAGAATTGCTCACAAAAGAGTTAAGGTAGAAAAAGCTGCAGAAGTGATAGAACTGATAGAAATATTAAAAATGGATATTCAGAGTGATGAGAAGTTTTAATGGGATTTTTAACGATTACAAATTAAATTAAATAATTTTTGTATTGGAATCCCTAAAGATTAACTCGTTTAAGTTTTGATCCATTGATTAATTTTTTTTTCGAGCGTATTACTAAACGGATTATGAAATTAATGACTATACATAGGTATTGTTATTACAAATGAAGTTAAATTTTAAACCATCCACCCCATCCTGAGGCTCACCCTCTCGGCGGAAAAATTGTACGACAACCTGGGATCCACGGAAAACCCAATAATCTGATAGCTTCGTAATTACCAGCTCGAGGAATATCTGCGGTATAAAAGACCCAGAGCAATCCTGCAACCAAGGGGAATAACCCCCAAATCCACTACCAATGACATGGCTATTATAAGAGCCGGCCAGATATGCAAGGAGAGAGCCCATTTGATCCTAATCCGATCAAAATAGGGTTCGGTACTTGTTAGGCCATGATGATTAGGCTAGGCTAGGCTAACTACATACAGGGTAAGAGAGTGACGGAGATGAAGTTTTGTGAGTTTTGCCTGTGTCATTATTAGAGGAAGATGACGGACGCCGACGCAGAAAGCATGTCAAGAGGAACTTCTTAAGAAAAATCAGTTGGACGAAGATACCGAAGGACTATTATATTGCGCTGGAATGCCTGATTAATAAGTCACCGCAATCATTTAATTTTTATGGGAGCAACCTTTAAACACGTTTTTGTCAAAACTTATAAATACATTTTTCAAATCGACGTGACCGATAACTCAAAAAGTTTTTTATCAATCGCGCTGAAATTTTGACCAAATGTTTTTAATGATATTACTTTCTATAATAACCTATTTGTTTTGAAAAATTTAAATTAAAAACAATTGAAAAGTTTGGTTGAAGATTCAAGTTGTTTTATAAAGTGTTTCGATCCGCGAATTTAGTCTTTTTTTTCATTTTTTTAGGTTCATCTTCAAAATATAACATTAATAAACACTCAGAAATTTTATTTTTCGCTTCAGATCAATATAATAGTCACTAGAAGTTACGCCAATCAACAACTCTTGTTGCAAACTTCTCGAAAGATTGGATTATCAATCGGCTATTTTGAAATAAAAAAAACAAATTGTAATGGTCAAAAATACAAATAAATCATAATATGCCAAATTTCAAAAAACATCAATCGATTTATTCTTAAAAAAAATTAATTAAAATCGAATAAAATTTATGCGTCTATATGTATCTCCTCCCTTAAGAGTACTAAAACTAAAAGTTGAATCATCCAGTAACCATTCAATTTTATGTAATTTAGTTTTCGATGAAATGGCGATAAGAAAACAAGTGGAGTGGACACGTCGAAATTTTACGGGTTATGTAGATCTTGGCACACATATCGATTCCGACAAAATACCTGAAGCAAAAGAAATGCTTGTGTTAATAATCATTGCATTTAATGCATTGTAGATAATGCCTGTGGGATATTTTTTTCTTAATGGACTTGGTGGAAGTGAGAAAGCAAATTTAATCAAGAAATGCTTAGAATTTGTACATAGCACTGGTGTTATAGTAACTTCGATAACTTTTGACGGAGAAGCTGCTATGATCAACGCAATGGGTGTGAGATTCACAAGATAATGCAATCAAATGGGAATACATCGATTCTTTGGCAGTCGTACAAGAAACCGAGGGTTTACATGCTGGAACGAAGTTGAGAAAGCTCCATTTACTGTGGGTTAAAGAAAAAATGAAAGTTAGGATCGCTACCCAAACCCTAAGTAAAAGCGTATCTGATGCTCTGATTACTTTATCAAAAAATGATAACTTTTCTGAATTCAAAAATTGTGAAGTAACAGCCAAATTCATTTTGATAATTAATGAGCTTTTTGATGTATTAAACTCACGAAATCGATTGGCCAAGTATAAATATAAAATACCAGTTTTTACAACAATTGCCGAAAAGTATAATGCTTTTTAAAGTTACATGAAAACCTTGTTAAATCGTATAGAAAAACAGGTTTTGTATTTATATGATGGGAAAAGAACTTTAAAAATAATAACCCTACTTCAAGCCAGTTTGAAGCTGCATTAAGAGATTGCTATTTTGGGGTTCGAGCTGGTAATACAGGAAATGTTATAAATCTCGATTCCATTCCGATTTTACATACAAAAAACGTTTAACGTTCTCCAAATGTTTATTGTAATTAGAAGGACGGGAAACTGCGTCATCGCTACAATTGCTAAAAGAATACAGGAAATTAACGAATGCCTCACCATTAATAATAAAAATTTGTTGCGAAGCGGAAAAATATTTTAGGTTTCTGAAAAAACCACAATTACTCTTAACAAAAAAATTAAGAACTTAGAAGAATATTGGTAAGTAACAATCCAGTGCAAAATAATAAATAACCTTACTTCTTGTTTGAAAATGCGTAACTCTTAAGGTAACCCTCACGCACGCATATGACGTTTAAAACAAACTAAGAACACTGTTTACTTCCCCGCTTTTCCTATCAATGCTGAATGATGGCTTCATAACATTCTGTATAGTTGAATAGGGAATGTGATGTCCATTCTTGCTATAGTCGAAGAATTTTAACATATTTTATCCGCAAAAATTTTTACCACGAAAATTTATTGCTGAAATCAAGCGCATTTGCAAAGAGTGTGTTATCTTTTATTGATTTTAAGAAGATGGTATTAATTGTAATTTAATATAGGGAAATAACAGGATTACTTCATTACCTTCATGTTAGCTTTAAAAATCCATTTTATTGCCGGTACGTGTGCGTTTCCTCAGTCATAGCAACCGAATTTAGGTTCCTACGTTATTACAACAAAAAAATCAGTATTTTTCAATACTAATTTCTTCACTCCGTTACTTTTTACTTCGCTACTAATTCAACTCATCTTTATCACGTCTTTTATTTACATCATTCATTCAAAAGAGCGACCAATAACACCGCTATAGCCACCATCCATGAGATGATGGACGCCCTCAAGGCCGAACAACTAAAATTCCAAGCAACTTTCGACAACAAAGTTAAAAACTTTGGAAACCGCCTCGAAATCTTCAGCAATTCTAATGAGGACATCGACAATGGGCTGAAAGACCTCGCCAACCTCCCCCCCCCCCCCCGATGGACGACCTACCCGCCCAGCGACTCACCCCTGCCCAGCTCAGCAAACGCCTGCAGGATGTCAGCGGCACCAACCCCAATGACGATTTCCAAGTCGTCACCTCCAAGTCTTAAAAATCTTAAAAAGCAAAAGAAAGAGCGCCAACCCTCCCCGCCGCCTGCAGCATCCCAAACGATGCTGACGAAACTGTACCACCCACTGAAACCGAGATGGAAGCCCACGTCCCCGCGCCCGATGTACAACTACCACCACCATCACAACAGCCACCCAGTCAGCCCTGCACCCAAGCTTCGGCAACAAGCAGCGAAACCCGCACAAAAATTCCACCGTTAGTGCTACGCGACCCATCCTCCTGGGATTCAATCCGCGGGGGCATCCTCGACCTTGGATTCAATTTCACCAAAACTGTCAATGTGGTCAACGGCGTCAGCTTCACCCCGGCCACTGAGCTCGACTACCGAGGCATATACAAAATGCTAGAAAACGACCTCGACGCCAAGAAAGCTGGCTTCTACACGTTCCAGCTGCCTGAAGATCGTCCACTCAAGGTAGTCATCAGGGGCATCAACATCGAGCGAACCACGGACGAAATCACAACGAACCTCAAGGAACAAGGCTACAACGTCATCCAAGTGGCCCGCATGAGAAGTGGCAAGACGCGACTACCCATCCCCCTGGTTATGGTCACCCTGGAGAAGTCCACACCAAACCGAGGCATCTACGAGTTCCAGATGCTCTTCAACGTTGAAGTTCGAGTCGAATCCCCACACCGCAAGGCAAGAGTGAGCCAATGTCACCGTTGCCAATCGTTGGGTCACAGTCAGCGAAACTGCCGATCCAGCCCAAGATGCGTCAAGTGTGCTGCCCCCCATCTAACACCCACCTGCGTGAAAACGCGGGAAACCAAGGCCACATGTGCGAACTGTGGCGGCGACCACCCGGCCAACTACCAGGGGTGCCCCAGCTTCCCCAAACTCAAGCGGACCGGCGATTTCAGGATCTACCGGACCAACCCACCTCCCACCGGCTAGTTTCCACCGCACAGAGCAAGCACAAGGACCTCTTACGCAGCCAGAACAACTCTACCACCACCATTGATGGCAACACAAATACCGATCCCACCTGGTTTCAAGCCCATCAATGAAACCACCTCAACGGACTACAACACCCGCGTCTACGCTCAGGCGTACGACTCGCTCGTAACAATGGTTGGTGACCCAGCCAACTTCCTTAAATACATTCCGCTCACACACAAGTTCGTTCAGATCAACTGCCAAAGATCGAAGATCGCCACGATAGACATTATAGCGTGGGCAGTCAGGTGTAACTTTGATTTAATTATTGCACAAGAGCAATACATCGACAAGAGAAAACCGGAGGATACCATGAATCTCAGAACCTTCGCGACGGAAAACGCATGGTCTTCGATAATTGTGATCAATAAGAGCGTACAATGCTTGGAAATCCAAGAAACAAAGGACATCCACCACACGATGATTCAGATAACGCACCCAGATATGGGAGAAATGTTTGTAGCTAGCATCTATTGCCAAGGCGGTACCGACATCAGGAGAAACACCATCAAAATAGAGAAAATGTTAGAAATCGCCAACGACAAACCGCTATTGATCGGGATGGATGCAAATGCGCAATCAGCGGCATGGTTCAGCATCAATATGAGAACGGCAGACCCCTCTACAAGAAGAGGAGAAAAATTAGCAGAATTCCTCACCAGTGCTGGAATTATCAATAAAAATAAAAGGAATTATCAAAGGTCCATAAATGTTTCCGCAATTGGGCTGAGACTTCTTGTAGTATAGAGAGTGATAATATGGTTGAAGGATTTTGTTTTGCAGAAAATAACTGTAACATAAAATTTAAAGAATTTTATGCCGACGGAGACTCTTGGGTTTACAAAAAAATATTGGAAAAAGTTCCTTATGGCAGTGATGTAAAATGGAAGTTTTGTTGAAATCACTTTTTAGAGAATTTCAGTAAAGTAATCTTCATAAGGATTCCAGTATCGATAAGAAAACCAGATCAAGGCTCTCCATTGCTATGATAAATACTCTTCAGTATAGGTTACTATAAAATTTGTTTATAAACATGGTACAACCAGAAACAAAGAGTTACTTCGTGAATATCTGTCCACTTCCATAAACCATAGCTTCGGAGATCATTCACATTGTAAAAAATACTTTTGCAATTTTTGTGGGAAAAAAGGCGAAAGCCAAAACTATTTAAAGCACGAAGACCGTTCTCAAAGTGGACGTTCACTTCGAACCCTCCCCCCAGAGTCAAAAGCGCACCTCTACAATGCTACCGGTGACATACACAAGAAAAATGTGTATCATACATAAAGCCCGTGTCTCACTGTAAAATTTGTATAAAATCGTTTTTCAAAAATGTATAAAATAAAAATTAGTTATTTTACATGTGATTCTCCTGTAAGATCATACTTAAAGGAAATCATGGGCCATACAAGTAAGGTTGCATGTGAAAGATGTACCATCAAGGCAGTGTATTCAAATAAAAAATATTTCTTTCCTGTCAATGAATATTTTAAAGAACGAAAACACAGATTTATATTAAACGGTAATCTCCATTACTGCAATTAAACATAAGGCTAGACCCCATGCACATGTTATACTTGGGTGTTACCAAGCGATATTTAGTTCAGTACTTAGTAGAAGGCAATAATAATCGCCAGATTAAAATGTCTAGAAATTCAGTCAACAAAAATTAATATTAAAATTCGAAGTTTTAAAATTCCTGACGACTTTTATAGAAAAGTACGTTCAATTGATGATCTTAAAAGATAAAAAGTAACTGAATTTAGATTCTTTTTATTATAATGGTGAACCCATATCGTTAAAAAATAATGTTCGGACCGACATTTACAAACATTTTCTATTATTTCGCGCAGCTGCATTTATTTTGACAAATAATGCTAATTTTTCAGCACAATTTTTAATGTTGTCAATTCAAGCCCCAATATTTACAATCAGTATTTCGTGGTTTATAATGTTCATTCGTCAATACATAGGTATTATATGCGGTGACGTGGAAGTATAAGGTCCATTAGAAAGTTATAGTTGCTTTTCTTTCGAAAATTGTTTAGGAAAGCTAAAACGAAAAATTAGAGGAAAACATTTACCGTTACAACAAATCTATAATCGCATTCAGGAAATGGATTTTGATACCAAGAATCACTGTGAAGTTATTAACGAACATGAAGTGACTGTAGAAGAAAAATATGCCGAAGAAGCAGGATATTTTAAATTTAACAAGATAACTACAAGCAAATTTAGTGTATCTATTAAAAGTCCAAACAATGTTGTGCTTGCCAATAATGAAGTTTATGTAATATTTAGTACAATCAATTGATTTTTTAAATGGTGAATATAGGTGTTTAGACCTTTCATTTAAATACATGTTTAATTTGTACGATCTTAAATCCTCACCTTCTGATGCAACTACGTATAATTGTCAATCTTAATAAGTCACTTATACTACTTCAAATTTCTTACTTCATCTAACTCCATCAGACTATCTTCGATTACAAACAATTTTTTTACTAAGTGTTCCCATATAAAGAACAAGGATCAACCACGAAGAAAACTTAAAAATTGCATGGGAAATACATTGTCATACGACGATGCCGCAGGTAGGTTTCCCTTTTATTATGTTCTACAAAAATATATTATAAAGGGTGTAATCATTTTAATTTAATTGGGTTCTTTGGTTACATTGCAGTTTTTTACCATCATCTTATGGTAAACAAAAAAAAGGATGATCAAGATAAATTTATAATAAAATTTTTGGAAATTACTTATCCAAAGAAACGTAATCGAGAACCAAAATTAAATTCTAAACCGAGATAAACTGCAATAAAATACTTTGTTAGAAAAACAGATTTAAAAGAAATTAAAATTTGTGCAGAACTTTTTCGCAACATTACTGGTTTTTCAAGCAATCGATTAGCTTTAATTTCAAGATATTTCCTCCACAGTGGTGATATGTCTACAGAACGAAGAGGAGGAGATCGAAGCAAATCCAAAGATAGTGATATTACCAATCTTCATCGTTAGGGATAAGCCACTGGTGGTTGGTTAGAGGCTTATTCCCTCCCGGGTGGGTTTTCGAAAAGACTGGGTTGTACAGCAACATGCCGGTGGGGGTGCCGTCATTTTCTGTATCTTCTGTAAAATATTCAAGTTCAGCTCTATAGGCCTCATTTCCGTGCCACGCCAGATCCTTGCATAACGACAGAAAAACACATTTTATCAATCCAACGGGGGTTTTGGGGTAGTAAGCCTGCACCATTTTTGTATAATATTCTATAGTTAAAGCAGCGGAACTTTCTCTGCGCTGAGTCGGATCTGTCTGCAGAAGTTTCCGCTTGCCATCCCTGGCTTCCCGGGTTTTCTTAAACTCTACATCGTTGTAGGGATCAAATGCTATCCGATACACTATGTACTCTTTGAGCGGCGGTGGTCGGCAAAAACGACCACCTTCAAACGGCTTGTTCCACGACGGTGGTATAGAAATTAAACCACCTTTTAATAAATTGTTTTTATCTTTCGTAGTTTTTTTTTTAACCACATATGACATAGTCATCTATCCGCAGATTTTGCATACGCCAGAGTTTGTTTCAATCATACCACTACCTGGTGTTGATAGTAAACTGCATTAATAAACGTAAATTGTGTAAGCATTGTGAGTGAGTGATATTTAATTGTGTAAAAAGGTAATTTTTGTTCAAATTCATTTGGATTGACTACTTATTGAGTGGCTTCTACATCTGGGTAAGTACTATCGTAGTTTTATTAGTTATTTTTAATTTGGATAACTCTAAAGTAATTTGTTTTAATGGTACTTAAAATATACCACTGCGCCACTTCATAATTTTAAAAAGAAATATTGTTGTAGTAAAAAATGTCAAGATTGAGAAGGCAAAGGCATGAGATTTTCAATATAAGAGATATGACTGAGGAAGAATTATTTATGAAACTAGAAGATCTTGATATGGCTGAACCCGCCGAACCAATACCGTCAGGATCTGAATCAGAAGTTGATGAGTCCTCTGATGACGAAGACCTAATGGACACTGATGTTCTAGAAAACGTGGACGACACATATCCTGAAACTGAATCGAAATCTGATCTGCCATTATCGATTTTAAAACAAGAAATTAGTGCAGTTCTAATGTCATCCCAATTCCAAGAAATCCTGAAGATGCGTATACTCGACCAATTTGGTCAAATGAAGTTAAACCTACAGCACCTCCTCCGTTTACTCATTCTTCTGGTGTGCCACAATTTATAAAAGACACTGAAGATTTAAGTCCATATAAATTTTATAAGTTTTTTATAACGAACCAGTTTGTTCAAGATTTAGTATTTCAAACGAATTTATATGCGCAACAAATCAAAACTCAGTCGGGGAAAAACTTTATTTCGACCGATGAAACGGAAATGAACTGATTTTTAGGCATAATGGGAATAAAACGCAGTCTAAGTTATAAAGATTATTGGTCCAGTGCATCTGAACTCAACGATTCTTATATTAGCTCCATAATGACCGTAAAGAGATTTGGTTGGATACTAGCACACCTGCATCTGAACGATAACTCAACAATGCCAAAACGGGGATTTCCTAATTATGACAAACTGTATAAAGTACGCCCAATGATAAATTTGTTATTAGCAAATTTTGAAAAAAATTTACTACCAGATCAAAGAATTGCGGCAGACGAATCAATGATCAAATTTAAAGGGTGTAGCTCTTTGAAGCAATATATGCCAAAAAAAAACGATAAAGCGAGGTTACAAAGTGTGAATGCTGGCAGACAAGTCAGGATACTGTCTAACATTTGACATTTATGTTGGCAAGGTGGACAATATTGCAGAAAAGAATCTTGGTACTCGTGTTATTACCCAGCTAACACAAAAATTTCGAGGTAAGCATCACTTGCTGTTCTTCGATAACTTTTTTAACGGCATTCCACTAATGGAAAAATTAAGAAGCCAAAATATATATGCAGTTGGTACAATAAATATGACACGTCGATATCTTCCAATTTTAAAATCCGACAAAAGAATGACCCAAGGTGAATGCCAATGGTTTACGAGCAATAATGGATTAACAGTTATGAAATGGAAAGATAAAAAGGCTGTTCACGTGCTATCTAATTATCACGATCCGGAAATTCAAAGAGAAGTCACTCGTAGAGATAATAGTGGTAATAGAATTCAGGTTTCCTGTCCAGAAGCTATTCTTGATTATAATTCTAACATGAATTTTGTTGATAAATTTGATCAGTTATTAGCAAGTTGCAAAATTAATTGACGTAGTAGAAAGTGGTGCCACAGGATCTTCTTTTATTTATTAGATGCTGCAGTTGTAAATGCTTACTGTATTTATAAATTATTGAACTTGCCACCGATTATAGCAAAATATTTTCGACAAAGTATAATAAATGGTTTGCTAGCTGATATCTTGGTAAACAAAAGTAGATCGTCAACGCCGATATCAGTTGAAAGAAAAAGACCGTCGACATCAAAATGCCCGTTGATACAAATAAAAAAGTCAAAACCCTATGTTCCCTCTGAAATAAGGACAACTTCTTCGAAGCGTCAACCACAACGCGATACAAGAAGATGTGCTCTATGCAGCACAAAAGCTAATCAATAGCGCACCGACTGGATTTGCGCTACTTGTAAAGTACCTCTCTGCTTGGGAAAAGGTAAATCATGTTTTCAGAAATATCATGCTATTAAAACATAATTATTTTACCTTCTTTTAGAAGTATATTTTTATTATCTAAATGTTTTGGTGGTAGTCTACTTGTACCGCCCTATATCTAAAAAATTAAATTTAAAAAAAAAATTGAAAATTTTTACATAATTTGTTGTACCTGGTACACCCCATTTATATGAAAAAAATATTATTTTTTTATTAAAAGTTTTCTTGCTCCACTTGGCCTTTTTATTTAACGAGAAATCTGCGTCTCCAAGAGTTAAAAAAAAAGAAACAATAGGTTAACCAAAATTTTCTTAAAACACATTTTATAACATACTATCGTAAAACAGATCTTGAAGAAATTTTGCTGTCGTGTTCCAGAGGGCAAATTACTCTGCATTCAAAAGGAAGAATGCTGTCGAAATGTTTGAACTTTTTTTCAACGAAGATTGCATCCAATTATTGTATGAGGAGTCCAAGAAATATGCGATGTTCAAAAACCTTCCGGACCCGAAGATTACCAAAGATGAATTGCGATGCTTTTTGGGAATTCTGCTTCTATCTAGTTATGACATAAAACCAAATCTTCGTAATTACTGGGACAGTGAGACAGACATGCGTCTCACTGCCTAAACACAGCAAAGGAAGATACTCTAGAAAAGAGTATAAAGAAGTGAAGGTGGAAATGTTCTATGCAATCAAAAAATACAATGAAGGGATGGGAGGAACCGATCTAATGGACCAAAATCTCAGCCGCCACAGGATAGCTGTGAAGAGGAAAAAGTGGTAGTGGGTTCTTTTCACTTGGTTGGTGGACGTTAGCGTCCAAAATGCTTGGCTACTTTATAAAAAATGTGGAAAAAGTGTGAGCCAGCTTGAGTTTCGAAGAAAGGTGGTGCAAATCTATTTGAAGAAGTATGGAATTCCCCCCAGGGGAGGTGGCCGCGTCCGTCTAAGTCCTACGGGGGCCTCTGTAGGGGATAATCTTAGGTATGACAGGATGGACCATTTTGTAGCATACGTCGAAAACAAAAAAAGACGCCGAAGTGCAGCCGAAGGGTGTTCTACCGCCGCCCGTACCTACTGCACCAAGTGCGACGTAGGCCTATGCATTGAAGACTTTCAATCATTTCATTATTTGTAAAATAAAAAAAAAGATAAAAAATTAAATGGAATTTTGGCAATAAACCAGAATATTTTATAATTTCCTATGCCAGCAAAATGTAGGTAGTGGGGAAACCTAGCGTACCATATAAGTAACCGCACTAAAACTCACTTTGTGATCAAATTTAAATGTTGGAAAGTACAATTTCGAAAAAAAATTAATTCAGGTTCTTATGGGTTAAAGGCGTAATCTTCTAAAATGTGAGCCAATTCGGTGACGGAGGTGACACGGCTAAATGTGTACTTTCAGGACCTGCAAAAGCTTTCGAAGGCCTTTCGGCGAGATCTCCTCCCATATAATATAATGTTCTTAGAGTTTAACCCCTCAATCGCGTATCTTATATTACTAAATCTAAAGTACTAAAAATGGTTTTACCACTTCGACTGTTCGCCATGTCTTGTATATTTGTTATAGGATATCTGTCGGGAATGGTAATTGCATTAAGACCTCTATAGTCCCCGCAAGGTCTCCAATCTCCATTCTTTTTTCTCATCATGTGGAGAGATGACGTCCAACAAGATGAAGATGGTCTACAAATGTTTTCGGCTAACATAAATTCAAAAGTTTTTTTGGCACTCTCGAGCTTTGCTGGGTCTAAACGTCGGGGTTTAGAAAATACTGGATAATGTCGAACATTGTGTTTCGGCACCGGTTTGCAAATTTTAAGGTTAAAATTGGACTTCCGATAATATTAATTTGGCCCGGAATAGATAAATTTGTTACGCTGTCCACTAAACGTTTATTTTGTAGGTCTACTAGTAAACCAAATTTAGCTAAAAAATCTGCGCCAATGATTGGTTTACTGACAGATAGATATCGATTACCGATAGATACCTGTCGAGATATACGTATCTTACGAAGCAAGTATGTAAACCTCAAGAAAACGAGCAAAAGAAAGTTTGTGGAGGAGAAGCGTTATGCTACGGGAACAGGAGGTGGCCCACCTATAGATACTAAAGTCACTATCATCGACGAACAAATTAAGGAGCTGCTGGGTAGTCAACTATCAGGGTTCCCTTCAGAATTTGAAGATAATAGTGAAGGTGAAAAATTGTAATGTCCTAAATCTGGGTTTATTAACTATTTTGTTTTGTTTTTAGATGTCGTTAATGTTATCGAGCCAATTCCATTACCAGAATTGTCACCCGATATGCTTACTTTTGATTTGCTACCTATTGAAATGAATCAGGCAGACAATGCTGATGTAGCTTTGCAAGGTTTGTTCTTTTTTTTCTTTTTTTTTTTTAATTAATCTGTAATAAATGTTGAAATTTTCAGGCTCTTCAACTGAAATCACTCCAGTTGTTTAGTCCAAAGACTGGAGTGATTATCCAACAAATATGTTGCGTACTCCGAAGGCAGTTCCTTTAAGAATAAGTACTAATTCACAAGGTACGTTTTAAATTTTTAATTCATAGCATTGTTTCTCACATTTTGTTTTAACATGTTAATTGATTATATTGATATTTTACTATCGCTACTATTTCAGCTCGAAACAGGTAAGATGTTACAAAGTAATATACTGTATAATTCTATGTCTTTCTGTATTTTTAGATTAGAAGTTACTCTACGATTCCTTCCAACAGGTGAATCCTTTCGCTCCTTAATGTACTAGACATGCATCCACGAAAGTACCATTTCCAGAATTATTCCCGAGGTTTGCAAAGCAATATACACAAATTTAAAGAATGTATATCTAAAGGTTGGTTTATTGATAAATAATAATGATAAAAACAAAAAATTATATTTTACTATTGATATTAAATTCTGTTGAAGAATGGGAAGAGATAGCTGCTCGGAATTATGAAATGTGGGTTTTTCCAAATTGTTTAGGAGCTTTTGATGGACGCCACATTAAATTCAGAGCTCCAAGATCAGCTGGCTCATATTATTATAATTATAAACGTGATCATAGCATTGTGTTATTAGGACTGGCAGATGCGAACTACAAATTTACATAAGTAAATGTAGGAGTGAATGGGAGAATTAGCGATGGTGGTGTACTACGTGAAAGTTCATTTTCGCAGGCAATTGGTGACAATAGTTTAAATTTTCCAAACACTTAGCCCTTACCTGGACGTAATGACGCAGTGCCGTATGTAATAGTTGCCGATGATGCTTTCCCATTATCACCGAGAATCATGAAACCATAACCAGAAAGAAGTCTAACACATGAATGTCGTATATTTAATTATAGACTTTCAAGAGCAAGACGAATTATTGAGAATGCTTTCGGAATCTTGGCTAATCGGTTTCGCATACTACTGAACCCCATTGTTTTATCTCCTGAGAAAGTAGAATTGATAACTTTATGTTGCGTAGTTCTACATAACTTTTTGTTAACCGAAAGCAATGTATCAAATTGTGATAGGAGTGTCGATGATGCCATTATTAATAGTTTAAAACAAATTCCACGATCTTGTGGTAACAGAAATTAGAGAGGATTTTATATTATTTTTCAACAGCAAGGGAGCAAGGGACTGGCAAGAAGATCGGGTTGCTAATAACAACATGTAAATGTCAATCTCCCCGATTGCAAATGTAATACTAAAATTAAATTAAATTAAATGTTTGTTACTTTTTTATTTATTTTTTGTTTCAAAATTTAATTTAGATTTTATGTTAGGACCATCACATGTTATCTATGTATGGTTTGATTATCGCCGTCAACGTAATGTTTGCCTTGACTTGTTCATATCAATTAGAAGATTGTAAAAAACTGATTACATTAAGTATTTGTTAAGCCAAACCTTATGCCAAATAAATAAAACTGTCGCTAATGATTTCAATATGACCGTAACAATTGTATCTATATCGTCATCTCGAGAACACACATTTATTTTACAAAAATCTTTTGTGCAAAGGCGATATCGCCGAAGTATTGCAGATTCTAGCAGTTGCGAAGAGGAATCTGAGTGAAAATTAAAATTATTTTACTTAAGTAAATCTATTTGTAATTTTATTTATTATTAAATTAACTATTAAAAACAAATTTAGTTCCTTTATTACAAAAACTAAATGAAAATGAAGGGAAATTATATAGTGCAAAGTAAAGGTATAAGCCAACCATTCGTTATAAATTAATTTTTTTAACTAATTTTAATTAATAAATTAAATTATGAAAAATTGTAATCGGACCTTACAGGTTTGTGAGAAGTATTGTAATCGAGTACAGCTCGAA
Organism: Cantharis lateralis; assembly: GCA_963170105.1. Classification (NCBI taxonomy): domain Eukaryota; kingdom Metazoa; phylum Arthropoda; class Insecta; order Coleoptera; family Cantharidae; genus Cantharis; species Cantharis lateralis. Next base: position 28,896,158 of record OY720628.1, read on the forward strand.
GAGCGGCACGAGGGAAAAGGAAACCAACGAACACCCAACAGTAATGTATTAAAAAAAAAAAACACAGATCGGCGAGTTCTTGAATATACCAAAAAATATGTAGAGAGGGCTCTAAGTGCCCCTGGCGCTACGTAATTAATAAGTAGCCTCTCAACGACCAGACTCTCTGCCCAATCACGAATGGCAGCGAAGATTAGAACTCGCACGATAAAACAAAATTCAACTACGCAAAAATTAAAAGAACAAACACTTATCTGTATACGATGCCTTGATAATCTTGGCAGGTGGTGAACAGCTATATAGTAATAGATTTTTCCCCAGATTTTTCCACGATTATAATAATTGGGGGAAGGATGAAGACCCTAAAACAATTGGTTTAAAAAAAATAAAAATTAAGCGAATGCCAATGCTACCTCGTAGATGATAGGAGGGTCAATTTTCTTGGATTCCGTTTTCAAGAATAAAATGGAAATAGCGAGAATTTGTAGCTAAAAGAAAATTACAACGATAGTTTGTATTACAAAATTCAGAATTGGTACTTACAAGAAGCCGAATAAAAAATCCTCCAAGGAGATATGACCTAATGTCTTCGCAAACGGCAAAAAATCTCCAACGCTGAGTGAAGTGAATTATCCCGAAATATTCGGAAGGAATTCGATTAATTCCTAATTTCAAAACACTTCGCAAATACCACAAACTTCTCTCGCAAAACCCAAAATCGAAAATGTCGCCAACGAACTTGAAAACTTAGGAAAAATGTGGTCGATAACATTTATCAACCCAGAGCGTTCAACATAACTCAATTCGCTTCAAAATATTAATGCAGGGAAATGTTCGTTTCTATTTCACATTAAGAAGGACCAAACGGAGAACAAAAGAATTCACCAGGAATTAATTAAAACCGCAAAAAAAATAGGAATGGTGTGAATTAAAATTCGAATTAAATTTCATAAAAAAATTCTATACTTGGTCGAGGATCGAACCTACGACTGCGGCATGGCAATTTGATATTAACTTGGAAATTAATTACACCATGGCTTTACATTTATGAAGTGTTCTAAATGTGTCGTGTATTTATGTCTGAACAAAAATAAAAATTGTTTCCGCAACTTTCATTGTTAGATTATAAGATATCTTAATTACATTATACGAAATTACATAAAATCATTATTTTTATTTTGTATTAAATTCCTACATTTGTTAATCATTCATGCCCGATGTAGCATATTGTTCATATACATACCGAAATTATGACAGTAAATCGAAAATATTGAATTATAATTATTTTTCCCAGTATCTACATACATCAAAAAACCTAACTACTTGATTTTTTTCATTAAGAATACAAAAATTGGGCATTGTAGGGTTAAATATGTCAAACAAATATTGCTGTAAAAGCGATTTTTATATGACAAAAAAGGCCTTCAAAAAGTACAATTTACATTGCTAACATAGGAGCGTTCTAATAATTTCTGGAGGAACTGTATATCAATACTCCAATACTCGTATAATATGAAATAAAAAATATTTATTATAATATGACCGCTAGGAGCGGCTAAAAAAAATTTTAATTTCCAAAATTATTATTTCACTTTTATTACCCTGAAAAAATAATAAAATACCTTGCGTTATCAAATATTAAATACTTTATCTATCCAAAAATGTGGAATAATTTAAAAAGTATTAATAATAATCAACTTGAAAAAATATTTAAAAATTTAAAAATATTTGGCGCCAGAGAAGGTGAGAACAAATTTCTAGCAACGAACTCCTCCATTTCTTCAGAGTAGTTTCCGGAATTTTGTTCAACATTTGTTCGATTAGCAGTTATATTCGACTGCTTTTGTTCGACTTAATATTTATTCGACATAGTACATTAGTTTTTCGATGATATTATAGGGTTAAATTATAATTCCATACATTGTATAAAATTTATTATAAGTACTTATACAATAGTAATTTATATTTGAATAAATATTATCATAAATTTTTGGATGTGAATTAAAATTTAAATTGGCTAAAATATACCACATTTCATTTATTTTCTAAGCTAGTGGAAATTTATTTTGGTTTTGATTGTTTTGGGAGATCCCGTCTAGTTTTAAATAAAACCTGTGTAAAAGAAAAGAAATTATTTAAGGTATTCACACTCCCTTGTATATTTCGTTGTATTTCTACACTCTAGTAAATGTTCAATATAGTTCTCTAGCTTACATAAAAAATGAGAAAAAAGTAAAACAATCTCGTAACTATACAACATTGTAAAAATACTAGACTAAATACAACGAACTGTGAATACCCCTATTGTTATAAAAATAACAAATATGTGTCGAATAAAATTTCAAGTCAAATAAATATTAAGGGATTTCACCACCGTGAGGTTTTCAAAAAATCGAATTTTTTTTTAGCTAGATAAATTGCTTATGCCTATAAGAATATTTCAAACTTTTAATCATTTTAAAAGCCAAATTCGAAAATTTATATTTCCAAATATATAGCAATTAGCAATTTTTTATACATTCACTGTAAAAAGTGGGTGTAATTTTACCCGTGAAAATTACCCACTTAATGAGAGTAAATTTACACTGTAAAAATACAGGTTTAATTTTACCTCGGAAAATTACCGGGTTTATAAGAGTAAATTTACCCTAAAATTGGTGTAATTTCAGATTCTAGGAATTTTGTTCGGCAGCATTTGTTCGATTAGCAGTTATTCGACTGCTTTTGTTCGACTTAACAGTTATTCGAACGAGCATTTCTTCGACTTGGAATTTTATTCGACTTGGAATTTTATTCGACACACATTTGTTCGACTTAACATTTATTCAACATGGAATTTTATTCGACATAAACAAATGACAATGGCAATTTAATAATCATTATTTTTACAAATAAAAAATATCACAATCAAGTTAAAAGGATTGTAGGTAAAATATTCTAAGGAAAAATAGTCTACGGTAAATTGGTCTAGATAAAATAGTCTACGGAAAAAAAGTCTACGGGTAAAAAAGTCTAAGTAAAATGTGCTAGGTAAAATAGTGTAATGCCCGTATGCACCAACTTCAAATAAATGTGTAAATAACTATTCGATGAATAAAGTTTATTCAATGAATAATTTACATTGATATTGTCATGAATAAACCTTATTTTATGTTGGTGAATACGAAATAGTGATTTTATTCCACGATCAATTAAACTTCAAGGCACATTTTGATTATATTTGTAAGAAAATTGCAAAAAAATTGTATTTTTTTTTCGAAAATTAAAAATAATGTTTCGATTATGAGTGCGAGTTCAACTGTTTTTTTTATGGGTAACAATAGTATGCTGGAGAGATTACGGAAACTTCAGAATAAGGGAATGAGAAATATATTGAGGATTAACAGATTTGTGTCCAGATTTGTCTAACTTGATACATTACAGTGGCACAGTGTATACCAAAGAATAATTGTAAATGTTTTGATTTTTGTTTTCAAATTAAGGAATAAGATGCTACCTAAATATTTGTGCAATAGCGTTTCTTTTGTTGCGGAATCCCATGGATACCCGTGCGTAATGCACATTACTTTCGCTTACATTTTTTCAAAAATAGTCGAGCACAAAATATGCATTTTTATATTTGAGATTATTCAACGGTTTACCGTTAAATCTCAAATTAGAGACTGAGCTAATGTACTTTATGTTGGTTTTGAATTTGTATAGGACATGCTGTGTTACAGATTTTGTGTTATTCTTAAGTTTTGTATATTTCCTGAATTTTGTAGATTTCTTAAATTTTGAGATGAAAATAGTGGTGTTTTTTTATACCAAATAAAGTTATTATTATTTGTAGTTGGTGAATACGGGCATAAGTAAAATAGTCTAGTTAAAAAAGTCTAGGTAAACAAGTTTGTGTTTCCATGCAAAGATTAAAATAAAAGAAATAAGAGGTGTGATGAAACAAATGTGTTGAAAGAAGAAACAAAATCTGCTGTGTACGAGAATACAGAACATGCAGACAAAGTTGAAAGCATTTTGCGAGGAATATCGGGACGGTACTCATACTGGGATCGAATTTATTCGCGCTGTTGGTCATACTATTAGTGAATTTCAATTTAATAATAAATAATAATTTTTAATGGTATAGATTTTTTGTTTTAAACGTGTAGACTACATATATTTTTCCAAGTGCGGATCCATACCTCATGAATAAATTAAGTTGATTGTAAAACTCAATTACCCTCCAGAATCAAGGTCTGGATTCGCGCTTTTATTTTGTGTCAGAGTCGTAATCACAGTTAATTTAAGAAATGTTTCCCGGAATATTTCTGTAGACTTTTTTACCTAGATTTTTTTACCAAATCCATTTTACTTAGACTTTTTTACCTGGACTATTTTACCTAGCCAATTTTACCCGTAGACTTTTTTTCGTAGACCTATTCTGCCGTCGTTAGTTAAAACGTTCTATCTGCAAATTTTTCGATTTTGAGTTAGCAGCATTTCTTGCTAGACCAAACCCATATCTATCTAATGCGCTAAGTTAGAATTCCAAATTTTCCCGTTTGGGCCGAAAATTCGCAAATAAAAATTGTCCTATCTTCAAAAGTGATACCTAATACTAGTTTAAAATGTCCTATCTAACTATTACTAAGAAAGATAGTCCTAAGTAAAAGTAGTTATCTTCATCCCCAGGATTATTGCTTTTAACGAATCGTTTGTGCCTGTGGGAAATTTTAAAAAGCTTGCCTTTGGCAGCGATATGGCATGAAGGTATTATTGGACGAAAAAAGAAAATTTAATTTCTACATTTTATGCTTTTCTCTTACAACATCGAGATTTCCGAAATATAACAATATGGTTGGATAATTGCGCAGATCAAAATAAGATTTGGGCCTTGTATTGTTTTTTTTTGTATGCCGTTAATTGTTCAGAGCTTCTGTTAGAAACACTAAGGGCCAGTTCCACCAACTCTGATTAAATCGTCATTAATTTCAAAGCGTTCCACCAAACGTTTAGTATCTATGATTAGTTGACCACTTTTACTTCGAGTATGATCGGGTGTAATCTTGCAGACGCTGTTCTCATTGGTCGATATGTAATCGTAGTTCTAATGCACTGCTTTGGCTGCATTGAACATAATATTACCATAGTATATTACTCCGAGTATAACCTCAAATTAAAAAATATCGTACTAGTTTTTTCATTTATAATGAGTGAAGCAAAATCATCAACTACCGTAAGTAATTTTATTAATTATATATTTAAATATCATAGTGTATTGAAAAAGTACCACGTGCAATAAAAAATGAGTTGACGATAATACTAATAAGCCGACGGTTTTTGATAATAATTATTGTTTTACAGCCTGCAAAAAAGCGCGGTGCAAATTTTTCAATCAGAGAAAAGCAAGAGTTGATTTGCGTAATAGAAAAATACGCGTCCATCATGGAATCAAAACTAGCAGATGCAGTTACGATGAAAGAAAAGGAATCAGCTTGGAAATTGATTTCAACAGAGTTCAACTCGAAAGGGTTGTCTGAATTCAGGTCAACTTCCAAGCTGAAAAATCTGTGGGACAACTTGAAGAGAAATGCAAGAAAACATTTTGCAAATGTTCGTAAAGAACAATTTCGAACAGGTTTCAGTTTTTTATTCATATCTTTTAAAATATCCTTTTTCTAATCAATTAAAACTAATAAATGGTATTTATAGGAGGTGGACAACCAGAAAAAGTTACCCAAGAAGCTGGAAAAGATGGGATTATATTTGCAAGTATTAAAGAAATCATTAGTGGTACAATTGAGCCCATGAGTAATGCATTTGACGATGATGTCTTACCAGGTATAATGGAAATAATTTGTTTAATAAGGCTTATTATTTTATTATCATTATAATTTATAGAAGTTGACAATACAATTAATTTGGCAGGAATCCCAGTTGAATTCGGGGAAGAGGAGGTCTACGATAACTTGGTAAGCTTAAAAAGAACATAATATAGATAAATAAAAGGCACTATTATAATTGAACAAGTGAACATCTTAAAAATTAAATTATTTCGACTCTGATTAATATTAAAGATTTATTATTTTATTCTAGTATCGTTTATTTTAACTCGTTTATATTTTAATTTAATTTTAAATAATTTCACGAGTTAAAAATTCTAATTAATTAATCAAGTGAACATTGAACTTTCGATTCTTAATTATTTATGTATTACATCAATAGTGTCTTTTCTTTATCCATATTAAAAATTTGTCCCACCAAATCTCTTATGTAATTTGATAAATCCTATTTATAATATTCACTACAGAATTGGTCAATATGGAATCCAACAATGTTAAGAACTCCAACGAGTCATGTCTTAAGAATTCCAGAAGCTACGGTTATTGTGCCCGAGACTACAGAAGCTGTACAGGCAGTGTCGGAGACCATGGAAGCCATGCAGTCGGAGACCACAGATGGTATACCGTCAGTGTCGGAGACCACTGATGTTATACCGTCAGTGTCAGAGACCACTGATGTTATACCGTCAGTGTCAGAGACCACTGATGATATACCATCAGTGTCCAACTTGGAAGGGAGCAGAAAACGAAAAGCAACGCAACAACTGCATCAACAATTGCAGTCAAGGAAGAAAGCAAAATATGCCAATCGTTCCACTGCATTTGAAGACTTGGCAGAAGTAAAAAAAAAATTATGTTTTGTTACTGCATGCTAACGAGAAGAAAACGGGGGAGCTAGAATTGCAAAGAGCTCAAACTATGAAGGAAACTGCCGAGTTAGAAAAAGAATTAACAACACAAAAATTAATTAATGAAAAATTAAAAACAGAACTATTAAATAAACAATTATTATAAAAAAATTTTTATTATTTATATACAAATATTTTTTTCTATTATAAGCTTCCAAAATAATCAATTAAATTTCTTCGAGTGACATCATTGTTATGTTGTTGGTGATTATCAGCATAATGTTGTATATTTTCATTCATAATTTCATCCCATTGAATATTTCTTGTTGGATCATCTGGGGGGGGTAGAGGTTCTGCAGCTAGTCATGCTTTATTATGCAAGACTGCAGTGGCCACTATCACAGGAAGAACATGTTTTTGTTGGAAACGCATTCCCGTTGCCAAACATGGAAATCTACGTTTCCAAATGCCAAACGTTCTTTCGATTACGCAACGAGTTCTTATTAAAACGTTTTTCAGCGTTTGTTCGAGGTTCTAACAATGGCGTTATCAAATATGGTTTTACTGCATAACCACTATCACCTAAGATTAATCCATTATCAAATTGGTTGTCTTCTAGCCGTACTTGTAATCGGGAATTGTTCAATATCGTGGAATCATGAGTACCTCCAGGCCAGCGTGCAACAATGTTTGATATTTTTAAATTAGCATCACATGTAGCTTGCACGTTAATAGAAAAATAACCCTTCCTATTCCTGAATACTTCAGCATTGTTTCCTCCGAACGACTGTACTTTAATATGAGTACAATCTAATGCTGCTATAACTCTTGGAAATCGAGCAATTTCGTAAAAGTCCATTTGTGCAGATGTTATTTCTGCTTGTGTGATAGGCAGTTTTATATAAGTTGGGCGCAACCTGGCAATAGCACTTGTCACCCGATGAACAATTCTATGTCCGTTCGTTTTACTCACTCCTGCAAAGTCGCTGATTGCAAGTAGATGCGATCCAGTAGCATAATAACGCAAAGCAAGCAGCAGTTGCTTTTTAGGAGGAATCGCGTGGTTTCTTAAAGTATTTAGTTCTAACTCGTGCTGAATTTCCAAAAGTAGAAAAGAAATGCGCATGCACCGACCATTAACCGTGATTAAATTCGTCTAATCGCCCAAAATCGGCCGATTAGTTTGAAGGCTGTTTAACCATGATTAAACTGCTTTCAGCATGATTAAATAGATGGTGGAACACTCTTTTACATTTAACCATGATTAACCCCAACTAATCATGATTAAAGTATTTAATCAGAGTTGGTGGAACCGGCCCTAACAATTAAATATTTTTAGTCGGGACATACCTTCATGTTAGCTGATTCGTTTCATCACCAAGTCGAACTATCAATGAAGAAACACTCAAAGATATTCGATTTCAATGATTTCAAAAATGCCGTGCAGTCCTCGAACTCGTCCAAAATTGATGTTTTGCAGTTGAATATAAATAATTTTCATGACTGGCAGGATATCACTTCAAAACATAAATTAAAACATGCTTCTCCTAAACCATATCTTCAAAACATGGTCATTGTTAAGTTTGAGAGGGGAAACAAAAATTTGTTGTATAAAACATCCTTCTCCGGCGAATTCATCCAACTCAATTTCGTGACAGCTAAATTGTATAAAGAAAATATACCTGTAGGTATCTCGCAAGTCCAATGTAGAGGGGTAACAGCTCAACGAAAGCAAAATATTTTGTCTAAGCTTAAGCCAATAATTCCTAAAAATCGACTTGCATTTTGGGAGTCGTTAGAAGTGTCAGTCCAAATTGACGACGACGATTTCTGAAGTGTATTTTTAGTTTATATTTCTTGTATATTGCAGTAATAAATACATTTCTATTAATCAAAACCCTTATTTTATATTACAATGCTAAGTTAACATGTCCTAACTGCTTTTGTCCCGTGATATTCCGGTTAATATTAATTTTCACATATTATAAATTACTTAAGAAATAGTACTTAATATCCCTTATGATATAATATCTATAAATGAGGACGGAGCTATAACATTTACTAAAAGCCATTTTTCTCCAAAGTACTAAAATGTCAGTTAGGACGTTTTAACTAAGGACGGCAGTATTTATCTAGATCAATTTACCGTAGACTATTCTTCCTCGACTATTCTACCGATTACCAGTTAAAAGTTACCACAATATGTGTATAAATTACGTAAATAAATTCATATGGCTTACCAGGAAAAATTCTTGAAAAATCGCTGTTTTTCGGCCTCCTGACTGCGTATAACCCCTTAATTAAGCTTATAAATCCTTGAAGAGATATTTACGTTAGTACCAAAATCTTAAAAACGAAATATCAGTCAAATCATAATGAATAAATTACCATTGAACAAGTACTTATAATTTTAAACAATGTATGGCATTATAATTAATTAATATTATTAACTCGTGAAAATATATATAAAATTAAATTAAAATAAAACGAGTTAAACAAACGATAAAAGATTAAATTATTAGATCTTTAATATTTCGACACTGATTGTGTCTTCATCAGAAATTATAAAGTCAAAGTCATAACAAAAATATCATCAAACAAATCTATATATATAAAAATGGATGTATGTATGTATGTAGGTATGTATGTTCCTTATAGACTCCTAGACCGCTTGACCAATCTTTATGAAATTTGGTGTATAAGCTAATTACGATGCTGCGAAGAAGATAGGCTACTTTAGAACGGCTTTCAACAAACTTTAATAAAATATGTGGGATTATCTGACGCCCATGAATAGATTAACGAGATTCTAACACAAACAGTACCGTCGCGTCCGCAGGTTGCTCGACAATAGCAAAATTTCAAAAACCGAAATTGTAGCAAACCCTGTATTTGTATTTTTCAAAATTTATTGATCCAAATCAGGAGCATTCGGACGACATATTAAATGCAACTCCAAATTAACTCTAAAACAACAATGTCCTTTGTCAACTTGGTATGCCGGCATTCATACGAGACAGAAATGATGTGCAAGACAGAGACCTGGTGCGAGAACAGCACTTCGACGTAGCCCAGCAACAACATTTTGTGGAAACGCAAACAAGACTTTTAGTTTCTGATAAAAAAAAATGCCTACGACAAAATCATGCAAGGTCTAACCGACGCAAATGGCGGAATTTTTTTTCTTGATGCTCCGGGAGGTACAGGCAAAACATTTCTTATCAATTTGATATTGGCGTCGGTTCGAATGCAGAATGGAATCGCACTCGCAGTGGCATCATCGGGAATTGCATCAACGCTACTCCACGGTGGACGTACAGCACATTCAGCACTCAAGCTTCCGTTGAATTTCAACCAGACCGAAACACCAACATGTAACATCAGCAAAAATTCTGGTATGGCCACAATCCTTAAAACGTGCAAAATTATCATTTGGGACGAATGCACTATGGCCCATAAAAAATCGCTCGAAGCGCTGGACCGGACTCTGCGCGATTTCCGAGGAAAAAACCAAGCTATGGGAGGCGCTCTGATACTTCTTGCGGGTGATTTTCGCCAAACTTTGCCCGTTATACCTCGATCAACGCCTGCTGATGAACTGAACGCTTGCTTAAAAGCATCGTATTTATGGAACCGAGTTGAAAAAATTACGCTCTCGACAAACATGCGTGTGCATTTACTACAAGATGCGACTGACCAAACGTTTTCAAAACAACTTTTGGATATCGGAAATGGCAAAATTCTAATTGATCGCACTACAAATGAGATTTCGTTTCCGCCCAATTTTTGTCAAATGCAGCCGAACATTCAAGCTGTTGTAAACAAGGTTTTCCAAGATTTAACTAGCAACTACAAAAATCCTGATTGGCTGTGCGAACGTGCAATTTTAGCCCCCAAAAATGACGATGTGAACAAGCTGAATGAACAAATTCAATTGAAATTGCCCGGACAATCAGTCAAATACAAATCAATAGATACACTGATGGAGCAAGAACAAGCAGTCAATTATCCTACCGAATTTCTAAACTCACTAGATCCACCTGGAATGCCACCACACACATTGAGATTGAAAGTTGGGTCACCGGTTATACTCATTAGAAACTTGAACGCGCCAAAACTGTGCAACGGAACCAGACTGGCCATAAAAAAATTGACACAAAATTTGATCGAGGCAACAATCATCAGTGGCAAATTCAAAGGGGAAGATGTGTTGATTCCCCGCATACCGATGATTACCAACGATTTACCATTCCAGTTCAAGCGGCTTCAATTCCCCTTGCGTCTTGCCTTCGCGATTACAATCAACAAAGCACAAGGGCAATCATTAACTATTGCGGGCTTGAATTTGGAGAATTCGTGTTTTTCACACGGCCAATTGTATGTTGCTTACTCCCGAGTTGGCACACCAAAAAATTTGTACATTTATTCACCGAATGGAACTACCAAAAATATTGTGTATCCTTTAGCATTACGATAAAATAATAATAGACAACGTCCGTTGGGTCTGCTATGATAAATATATCTACAGAGTGTACCTAAATATTGTTACTTTGGTTTAAATAAATATATAAATTTTATCATCCATTCTACCCGTTTTAATTCTTTTTCAGAATGTTGCTGCACGAAGTCCAAGAGCCTACATCAAAATACTTCAGGGATAAGCCTGAAGTACAAAACAACAAAGCGTTTTATTTTTAATAACACCCCGAGTGATGCCGGTTATCCATAACTATATATAGATAGACAAAAGAAAAACAAAAATTATTGTTTTGTTGTGTGTACGCATTGCTGAAGTCCGTTCGTATGAAACAAACGAGTAACGGAAAGCAAGATTGGAAAACGTTCGAGTACGTAGACTAATGCAAAGTATTTTATTTTTAAAGAGACCCCGGGCGAAGCCGGGTATCCAGCTAGTATTACTATGTTTATGTACTATGGTTATGTACTACGTCGTATAAAATTCCATGTCGAATAAATGTTTGTTTGAATAAATGTTGAGTCGAACAAAAAATGTATGTTGAATAAAATTCCAAGTCGAATAAATGTTACGTCTAACAGTCGAACAAATGCAGTCGAATAACAGCTAATCGAACAAAATTCCGGATACGATAATTTCATGTTTTATCAAAAAAAATATAAAATAACCGCAAAAATAGTGGTAAAAATATACCTTGGGGTAAATTTACCCCAAAAATTAGGGTAAAAATTTGGTGACACATAGTGGCCACCAATTTTTGTGGACATTTACCCAGTGGTGTAATTTTCAACAAGAGTGTACAATTACTTTTCCGTTGTGTAAATTTCAACATTGTAGTAAAATTACTTATTAAAATTAAATAAATTGAATTTTGCTAATTATGTTTGAAAAAGTCTTACTTTATGATATTCAAAAGTGTGTGGAAAAGTACTACTTTTCCGCCCTAGAGCGGAGTAATACTTTTCCGCACACTTGTAAAAGTATTCGGGTAAAAGCAAAAGTTCAGAAACATAAATCTACCTGTTCACTTTGTAACTGTTCCTTTAACACGTTCGCGGACACCTAACAAAATAGAGTGGAATACAGAAACACACTACTTTATCTTTGCGTTCAAACGTTATGAAACTTGAGCGGGAAATGCCGCTTTGTCCCAGGACATAGAGCGGCATATGCCGCTTTATCCGCGAACGTGTTAATAACTAAAAGTACGGTTGGTAACCAATTGGCTACCAACCTTCATATATTTTCATAAAGTATATTTAAGGAAATTTATTTTAATGTTGATATATAAACTAATAATATAAATATATTATTATGTAGTTCTTTTTAAAACATAATTAGAAAAAATATTGTTCGATACTCGTGGAAAACTATCTATTTCCATTCTCGGCTTTGGAGAATGGAAAAATGAATGGAAAAATGTTAGATTTCCTAACTTGTATCGAAAATATCTATTATTACATTATTAAAATTAAATTTTTTTGGAAAACATTAACTGGTTTTATTACATTTTTGAATAAATTATGAGAAATTTTTAGTTGTTTTTATTGTTTGGTAGTCTTGTTCTTATTATTAGCTGTTGTTCTTAATATTAGTTTTGTTTATATCAGTTCTTCTTGTTAATTAATTAGGGCCAGTTTTTCAATTGTGAGTCAACTCTTGAACTTGGTTTAAACGCGTTTATGACCGTTCTGATTGGTCAAAAACGTAAGTTAACCCTTGAACTTAGTTTAACCCACAATTGAAAAACTGGCACTTAATCACTCACATAAAAAATTGTGGGAAGTTTAGAATGGGTTGAAGAAGTTTATATTAATTATTTTAAATTTCAAGTTTGCCCTTCCTAATGGTCGTAGGGCAGGAGATATTCAAGAATAAAATTTTGCGAATTTCATACAAAATACACATTAGGTGTAATTACGAGTACAATGTAAATTTGCCTAAAAAAGTTAAAGTTGTCGTTTAATTTTAAACATCGACTGTGTAAATTTTAATTTTCTTTAACTAAATGTAATTTTAACCAGTAATTTGACTACAATATTGAATTTTACTTACACAACGAGAAGTTAATTGTTTATCGTTGTTGAAAGTTACACCACTGGGGAACTTTACCCGAAAATCAGTGGCAATAATTATTGTATAGGTAATATATTAATTTAATAATTGCGTAAATTTTTTTTTATTTTTATGCCTATTTTTCCGAGCATCAAGGTGGTGAAACCCCTTAAATCGAACAAATGTGTGTCGAATAAATATTAAGTCAGACAAATGTTCATTCGAATAAATGTTAATTCGAACAAAAGCAGTCGAATAACTGCTAATAGAACTAAATTCCTAAAATCAAAATGTCATGAAGAGTTCCGAACAAGTTGCACTTTTCCAACGAACGCTTTTCGAACAGCTAATTGATTACCAACGACCGCTTTATTTCTGCTCGAACCTGTTCAGAACAATTTTGCTGTTCAGACCTTGGGCCCTCGGAGTAGCGAAACAAAGGCTTTAATCGACTGAATCGATCGTCTCCTAAACAATGTGTCGAGGAAAGATGCACAAAGAATTTCTTAATTCAAAGGATCAATTTGTGCATTCAAGAAAAAGATACATATTTTATATCAAGTCAATTCTCCGTTGCTGAGAACTTGTCCTTAATAAAGACATTGCCTGTAGAGCAGGCAACCCAATGTACACCGATATAAAATTATTCAAAAACCTTGTTATGTATTACCTTACCTTAGGGTTCTTTCTCAAATTTATAGCAGAAGCATACAAATAATGGTTTTGTCAACTGCGTAAAAGTAAACCGAACGTAACTTGCTGGCAAAATTTCTCAGTAAGTAAAATTTCGATCTTTTACGAAGTCCACCAAAACACGGCTGGTTAATAAAGCAAGTACTTAACATGACATAAAACACATAAATAAATAGCAACCAAATTGTAAGGAGGTATCGATAAAAATTTAACTGACGTAATACTGCTTAAACCTCGATTAAACAAAGTTGCACTTGTAAAGGAGCAATAGAAATCTGTTAGGTCGTCTCGCCTACTTGAAGTAAAATAAAATATGACCACATGTTTTGAAGATCAAAAGTTTGTCAATATAACAAAAATTATGCATACTTGAAATGGTTTAATTATGAATCGTAGCAATAAAAGTTGATATATTACAAAAGTTTGCAATTGGTTTAAATCATGAAGTTGGTTAATTAATGTTTTTGAAAAATAATTTCACTTACGGAATAAATTTTATGTCCAGATGCAAACACAGAAACGGTTGGGGTCCCTTTCTTCTAGGTTTCAAATTGTTGTAATCGACAATCGTCTAAAAGTTCACACAATATTTTGGCACTAAATTTTACACACCTCGGGTGGGAGACTTGGCGAGTTGATTTTGTAGAATAGATTTAAGTTTGATGGTACGATGATTTTGTACAACATCTTCAAATCAAAATGGCCACCGCCGTGTATGAACCTATGAACATTCACATTAGAAAATTGCCAATTTGCCAGAAGTACCTTTCCCATACAAATTGTTGAATGGAGATCAATAATGAAAACAAACAGCGACAAAATAACTTAATTAAATCACTCCAGAAAATGCTAGAAGTCACAATTATTAATTTCACACGACACACCTCGCACGTCACACTAAAAATACAAAACGAAAATCATTTGACCTACTTCTCGCGTTCACGGTGTTGCCATCTACAAGCAATATTTCTAAACTTATTTTCAGAACTAAATTTCTTTAGTATTGTCTATTTTTCTAAATATTCTAAATATAATTTTAGCTCTTGATGTGCGGAATTCTGAAAAGAATCTTTGTGTTGCGGAGCACCGCGATCTGAAAAAGCCACATTTACAAAAGGAAACGTCATTAAAAATTTAAATAGAATGGGTTATTTCTGTGTGTGTTGTGTTGCCTAATTTAGAATGTGTTCAACACTTAGAATATAAAATAGGAAGGAAGGAGCAAATGGACTATAACACATGTATCAAGTACGAGTCAAAAGTCGTGGGTAGAAGCTCCGCCCAGTGCACCACGTTTGTAATCGGTGACTAATATTTTTAAATTTTAAAGTTGAATTATGGTGAGTTGCAGTGTTTGTGGGACCTCTAGGATTAAAAAAACTATTAATTGTGGTATAACTTGGCACAAGTAAGTACTTAGAGTTATTTAACTAATTTTATAACAAAAACATTCATTTGTGAGGTTACTGACCATAATCTGCTTGAATCATTGTCGTACATATTACGAAGTAATCCTATATAATTATTTACATTAAACGCCGCTTTTATAATTTATATTTCCAAAAATTTAGATGAGAAAGGCTATTTAGTTGAAAAATATCAAAATTCCGGAATATTGGTCTCCAACTCGATCGTCATGCATGTGTTCAAAACACTTTAGTGACTATGCTACGCTCCTGGCAATGGCAGAGTTCTCTAGGCATTGCCAACTTCGATAAAACTCAGTATTTTACCTCTTACTTTTTTGATAAATTTTTTATGTAGAAATGATTCATTTTGAATTTTAATTACTATAAAACTGTCCCGGAGGTCCAAAAATAATTAATAAAAGAAATAATGTTGTTTTAGTTACTGTTTTGAATCCCCTGCGATTTTATCAAGTTTGTCACCATGAATATATGAAAAATTAAGGTTATTTTAGGTAATTTTAAACGTCATTCTGACAATTTTACATTGAAAATTGGTTTTAATTTTTTTTTGAAGTGATTACTGGTATAAACAATCCTTGATTATTATAATAATTCGAAAGTACATTATGAAAAAACTAATATTATATTAAAAACCACACTGAAAGCAGATTATAAGTGAACCGAAAGTTACAATAAAACTGTTCGTTCAAAAACTACATACTACATTTTGTGTTTTTAGATCAAATAAGTATGCGATATTGATGTCGATGGAAATAATATCCAAAACAAAATTTGTCTCCTACCTGGAACTCAATATTATTTACAGTAGAAGATATTCGTAGCATTCTGATATCGAGTGTTTTTTATGGGAACTAGAAAGAATTTATCCTTAATAAAATTTAAATAATTTTTTTATTCTTTATTTTAAAATAATTTGTTTACTGCAATAAAGAAATACAAAAAAATAATGAACATTTTAAAAATAAGTGTACTAAACAATACTTAAATGATCACCTTTTTACAAACACTTGTACAAATAGGTTTCTAACACATTGTGTTCAGATACTTTTTCAAAAAACTTGAAATACTTTCATTGCCACCCTTATTACATATCACCATTGTTGGTATAACCTTTACGACACACTGCCGGTGTACTATTTAATCTACTAAAGACACAAAAGTAATATTTTATTTTCATCTGATCATTGCGGTGGCAATCAGATCTACCCTGTCTTCTAACATGTATCATCTAGATCAGGGCTTCTTAAACTTTTTTCATTTACGACCCCATTTATGATTGCGAGTTTCCTAGCGACCCCATATAAATATAACAGAAAGATAAATAAGTATTTTTTGATGATTTATTTATTATGTAACAATACACATGAAAAAATATAGTTTTAGAATTCGTTTTGAAATTGCACAAAAAGTTGTAAAATTGTATTTATTATAGTAACAAAAATTATATGCCCTATTTTTCATCAAAATTGCATTTTTTGCTATAACATAAATAAAAGGAAATTCTGACCGTCTTAGTTCGCTCGAATATATTCGAACGCAGTCGTTGAGTGGTAAGTATTAAATTAAAATTAAAGGAAAAAATTTAATGAGATGGATGTGCCTGTTTTTTATTGCATAACAAATTAAATCTTGGTGGAATGTTTGACACTGCTGGACGTAAGACCTCTTCAACATTTTTTAGCGATGAACGATATTGGGATTTAACATGTGTTAAAGCTGAGAAAGTAACTTCACATAAATATGTGGTGTTGAATGGCAGAAGGTATAAGAGTAAAGGTAATAATAAGTAAAGGTATAAGAGAAATTCGGACAACACTGCGTCTGCGTTTCTATACGGAATGCAAATATATTCATTTTTGCTTGCTATTCTATAAACACTGTAAGCTTATCGTGAACGCACTTTAGATTTTATAAAATCGTGTATTTAAATATTTGGCATTAAAAATCTCTCGCGACCCCAGAATTATGCTAAGCGACCCCATTTGGGGTCGCGACCCATAGTTTAAGAAGGCCTGATCTAGATCTATCAGAATGCTACGAATATCTTCTACTGTAAATAATATTGAGTTCCAGGTAGGAGACAAATTTTGTTTTGGATATTATTTCCATCGACATCAATATCGCATACTTATTTGATCTAAAAACACAAAATGCAGTATGTAGTTTTTGTTAATAATATTTTAAACTATAACAAAGTTAATTAAACACTTAAATATTTTAAAAGAAATATTTATTTATTTCGAGTTTATTTGAACTCGAAAATGAAAGCAAACGCTTTCGAAATATCGTCTCTAATAAATATTTCTTTTAAAATATTTAAGTGTTTAATTAACTTTGTTATAGTTTAAAATATTATTAATAATTTTATCAAAAGTTACGAATTCTAAAATTTATATGTAGTTTTTGTACGAACAGTTTTATTGTAACTTTCGGTTCACTTATAATCTGCTTTCAGTGTGGTTTTTAATATAATATTAGTTTTTTCATAATGTACTTTCGAATTATTATAATAATCAAGGATTGTTTATACCAGTAATCACTTCAAAAAAAAATTAAAACCAATTTTCAATGTAAAATTGTCAGAATGACGTTTAAAATTACCTAAAATAACCTTAATTTTTCATATATTCATGGTGACAAACTTGATAAAATCGCAGGGGATTCAAAACAGTAACTAAAACAACATTATTTCTTTTATTAATTATTTTTGGACCTCCGGGACAGTTTTATAGTAATTAAAATTCAAAATGAATCATTTCTACATAAAAAATTTATCAAAAAAGTAAGAGGTAAAATACTGAGTTTTATCGAAGTTGGCAATGCCTAGAGAACTCTGCCATTAAATTAACCGTCCGCCATAGTCTACTACATTGAATAAATAGTAGGAAGGAAGGAGCATTTAGAATATTTTTGCGAGTCAAATCGAATCTGATGGCGGCTGCTTAAATGTATTTCCAGTGGCGTTACATAAAATATGAGTAAAGATGACATTCATAAATATAATTTATTGCATTATATTTTAATGCGTGTAACCACGAATATTAACGTTTTCATAATATTATTAAGCATTCTTAAACCAAAAAGGGATAAAGCTCACTTACAAGCATCTGGTGGAATCGAATATATTTAAAATAAAATCTGATATGCACGCCATTGCACTATGCATAACCACACAATTTACTACATTTAATATTAGAAAGTTAAATTAAATTTTAGATATGTTCTTATGCCATGTAATTCCATTTTCGACATTTTGCGCGTTCCTGATGGTTCCACAAGCAACACAATTAACCATTTTAGACAATTTAAATCGCATCTCAATATGGCCGAACACCCACTCCTTTTGACTCGCAAATGTGACACGGTAAAACATACATATGCTCCTTCCTTCCTACTATTTATTCAATGGTCTACTACGTTGACTCGGACTTGGTATAGTAGTTCTCACGGAACTTTAGACCTCGTCATAATAAGCTGAATGTAGAACACACAACTGATTATTTGCATTGACAAATGCAAATGATATGTATGACAAGGTAGAAATAAAATATTTTGTCATCTTCACGCGATGTAATGTCGACATACGTTAGAAATATTGGAATTTGAAACATTGTAAGTTAGAGAAAGACAGAAGATAAGTAGTACAACCTTAAATACACATACTGCTTAATTAAAATTTCCATTGATTTGACTTTTATTAGCAAAATGTCACGATAAGGTTATAAACAATTTTAACCTCCTATTCAGTGGCGGGCTCGTCCTATTGTTTGCAGGTTGCACAATCGCCAAAAATTACGCCATAGGAGTAATATTTAATTTAATTGTGTGTACAATACTTGATCGGCAAACGATCAAGTTATTTTGAGGTACTAAAAAAACCCTACACCTAACATTTTAGGAGAATAATAAATAGGAAAAACTTCACCCCACATATCTAAAACATAAGCCGCCAATGCTCCAATTAATGTATAGTTTTAGGTTAGACTATGACAGCGGTTTAAATTTACCGCTTCTATTTTACTTCACAAAAAGTTATGTTTACAAACATACATTTGACTGGTGATTCTCATCTTAGTTCGTATGGTTTAGAATTATGACGAGGTCTAAAGTTCCGTGAGAACTACTATATTCATACACTCCTTCCTCCCTACTATATATTCTAAGGTTCAACATAATTTTAGAAAACGTATTTTCAGAAAATTTTAATTTTATTTCGATTTTGATAATATAAATAAAGAAATACTGCATAGGAACTATTTAAATTTAACATTATACACGTAAATTTTAGTATAATGTGAAAGCGGCTAAGGTCAGGTGGGGTAAGTTTGCTAACTGGCGTACAAAAGTAGAGCATTGATGTGGGAGGTTGGGGGGCAGGGGAGAGTGAGTAGGTTGGGCGAAACTTTACCTTTTGTCGTGGCGTTGGTTAGTGCAATTCTTGGCTGATCCGTGTTCGATCTACCGGTTTTCTTGTCATTTTGGCTATCTGATCTTCGCGATGCTTTTCTTGTCTTTTCATTTCTTGTTAAATCTGTTGCCAGGTACTCTTCTCGCTCCAAATAAACACTTGCTCGTCTAATGTATTTAATCAGCGTCACCAATTACTGCTTAGATCACAAAGCGGCGCGGCGATCGGTGACCTAATCCTGAAAGAGAGAGGTAATCTGAAACATAAAGCTGGAATAGTACAAGTCTGGCGTGAGGTAAATACTTATTGTGCTACGATACTTTGCGGTCGGCAGTGTCTTGGGAAGTGGGTTTGATTTGATTTTTAGTGTTACTAATAGTGAAAACCATATTGGAGTAGATCTCTAACACCGCTTTCTCTGTGCGTGCGTATGTCCGTCCGGCGAGCTAGGATGGAAGCTTTAATTCAAATTCAAATTGTTTATTAACCATTAAAATACAATATATTACATACACGTGGATTGTCATAATTTAAATTAGCTAAATACTAGAAGATGTCACAAAAACAAATCTATTATAAATACCCCATGTTCCTTGACCGCGTAAAACATATTATTGACTACATTTTTGATACCTTTACTTACATAAGTGGTTGACAAGGATAAGTTAACTCCAAAACGACTAAACAAAAGATTTAATAATAATTATAAAACACAAATTTGCGTGTTTACTCCAATACAGTTTCCACTGTTACTAACAGTAAAAATTAAAAATGCAAAAAAATTACCTTATAGTTTAAGGTTGACTGAAAACTTTTGTTTTTTATTTATTCTGATTGGATAATTGGTTTCTGAGAAAAAAAATCATAAAGATAGGCATTTTTCGCCATTTATTGAGTATTATCTTAAAAACCATTGATTTTACGAAAAAAATCAACGATACAAAAAATGTGTCTTTTGGTCCAATTAAGCCTCTATAATTTTTTCAGATTTTTTCCTCGAAATTTAGATTTTTAAAACAAAAAATGGTTTATAACTATTAAACGACTCATAAAAAAATAAAGTGTATATAGAAGTTTTTTCTCAGTATAATATAAGAAATCGAATAAAATCATTTCCAGCCACTAGAACGTTGATTGGTCGATTAATGTAGTTTTTAAGCGAGTTTGAGACGATAAACCGCTCGCCTAAGTAGGCCATGCCCAGATGCCATGGATTGGAGGGATCATGTCGCGAGTGTTTCTCAGAGTTCTGTCAGTTTCCAGGCGGAATGAGGAATTCTCATGCATTTTTTTAAATTTTTTTTCTGAAAGTTTGCGTTAAAAGAATATGATTGGTGTTTTTAATTTTTGTTTTCGATTAGTATTAAGGCTGGGATAAGTGAGACAGAAAATGCATAGTACTCTTTCGCTCGTACGCATGGGAGCGCATAGGAAACAAAAATCAACATAACGTCGTAAGAATTTGCAAAACGAAACATAATTTCTTGATTGTTTTTCAATGTTTAGATTCTTAAAACTTCAACAACTGTTCTAAAGAAAATTTCTAGTCGATCGGTTAATTACTTTCAAAAATACGATAGTTTCAAAATAGCCGAAAAATAGTTGATACAATTTTACACAGATTTTATTTATTTTTAAAGTCGTTTTAAATCAGATCGTCTTAAAAATTCCTTTAGAACAACCGCAAATATATTATCCTTCGATTAAAACTGAAACATTTAAAAGATTCGGTTTATTTTTTAAGCAACCTTCGACGTTTCGTCAAATAATTTTCTGCTCAAATTCGATATTTTTATTTGATTGCAGCACATTTGATTGAAATTTACAAATTGCTAAAATTTTAGTGGAGCTTTTGAAAAGCAGAGAGCGCTGTTGAGTAAATGGTTCAGGTTGAACAATTATAATTATATTTTGTAGTTTGACTTGGAAAATGTTAAATGATTTTTGTATAATGAACATTGTATAAGAAATAATTAATTTCCAAGATTTTTTATTATAAATAACTAAGCAATAATATTTTTGTATAATTAGGCTAATAAAAATGTTACAATTTTACGACCTGGGACCGGTGTTTTAATACACAATCAGGTCTATTATGCATCACCAACGTTATTTATAAAGGTAACCTTTATGAGATAGCATAAAGGTTTTCGAAAAATTGGTATTACGTATCGTTTTAACAAACCGTTATTTTAACATGATCTTTATAAAGACTGGAACAGAAAAAAATGGGTCACTTTATATTTTATAATAAATGAAAACGAATTTAGTTTTTTATGGGTTAATATTTTTATTGACATTATATAACATTAGTTTACAAGTAATTTATATAAAACAAAAAAATTTTATGAGCGACGATATAAATTTCGAACTTTTCCCCTAATACCGCTCATAAGCGTTTGCACATCTGCAACTCTTAAGGTACGGTCTATCTGCCGCGTTTAGTCGAAGCGACTAAACGTAACGACAAGACGTGTCGTTTAGTCGCTTTGGAATGGTCTATAGTCGGCGATTAGTGGAAGCGATCTTTATTATTTATTAAACATATTTATTGAGCAACAAAAAATACGAGAAGGAGTTGTACGTAAAAATCGCGAAACCTTCAATTCGGGTAATTCGTGAGCTATGGTTTAAAAAACCCTCACCAGTCTAACGGTTCTCTTTTGCAACGAGTAGGTATGGGGATGGATTTTTAGGGTAGGAGTGCGATGATAAGGATAACATATTGCGTGAGACATATTTCGAGAAAGTGCGTCGGTGAGCAGAAATCGTCCGTTGCAACTCGAAAAGACCATATGAGTTACCTGTTGTCTCTGATGCTGGGATGGTATGGGGGTGGTTATAGAGTAAGGGTTGATGATTAGGCGACGGGATTTTCACGATTCAAGAGCAACAAAATAGCAACAAATTATGGTATTTGTGAAGTATTTTGCGAACACTCCGTTTATTAATTACCTACGTGGGTTTGCTAGCTTGATCCCAAACTGGCAGCGCAATCGATTCCGGCTAAACGGGTGGAGCAACAAAATCGGGAATGCGGCAACAAATTAGCAACAAATTATGGTATTTATGAAATATTTTTCCAATAATCCGTTCATTAATTACCAACGTAGTTTTGCTAGCTTGATCTCAAGCTGGCAGCGCCACCGATTCCGGCGAAACGGGTGGAGCAACAAAATCAGGAATGCGGCAACAAATTAGCAGCAAAAGAGCACTAAATCCCTGACATAGTCTGAATTTTTTTTTCCGAAGTGGTCATTCCAGCTTGGGGTACGTAAAATTTACTCGAAGCACTTTTGTAAAATCCCCCACTCAAATGTCTGTACTGACCAACTATGGTATGATTTTGCGCAGTTTGTACTTGAAAAAAATTATTTTCTACAAGCAAACTATATTTCAATACGAATTCTCTTATCTCTTGTTTGCATAAATTATAAAAGCAGGTATAAAAAGGTTGAGATAAATACCGGGACTTTATCGAGATAAAGAGTAATGAAAACAAATAGTCACTGTAGAGATAAAAAGTTATGCACGCCATCTAGTTTAGAATAGACGAACAATTTATTTCTTGAAAACAAATCAAGAGACCTGCAAAAAGGTTGTTGGGATTCACGTTCAATTTTTAAAACGCAACTATCGGTTGCTATCGGTCAGCAAATAAAAGGGGAGGAGCTTATGTCTCCCACTAATAAAATCACATCCTTAAGCCCAAAATTGAGTTTTAAAAAACGCTGTGACGTCACTAGGAGGTGTTGCAAAACGTGACAACACTGTAAAACAAAATTAGTAAGATAATATATCAGTACATCAGTACATTGTGGTAAGACAAAGACAAAAGAAACTTGGAAACTTGAAAATTTTTTAATTTGTTCTAGTGTATAACATACTTTTAAACGTCAGATTACACTTTAATATGGCCGCGAACATAATAATTATGTTTTAAATTGGTAATAGAAATTTCTGCTATTTTCTACATAAGCGTGCGAAATTTGAAAGTAAAATGGTAAAAAGTAGTAAGTAAAATTAAATGCCAACATATAATATAACCTATAAATAAAATACATAGTTTCTAGTGAGTTTGAAGCACGAAGCAATAAATCTTGTTTAAATATTTTGTTAATGATGGAAAACGGTTCTGAAGAAGCTAATTCTAACAACTTACCTGTTGTTGACTACGAGATGGTTACAGATTATACTTGTAATAACGTTAGTGCCGAATGGAGAGGACATAAAGATGCTAGGTATGTAAATTTAAATTATATAGTTACACTTTGTGTTAATTCTAATTAAATCATAATTTATATGTCGTCTAGAAAATCATATGGAGACGAAGCAATTGGACATGTCCAGCTTAAAAGAGAAGGTTTGACATGTACTGTTAAAGCTCTTATAACCCCCAAACATCGAGTTACTAAAGGACAGTATTCAGTTACAACTGCAATAGACGAAGAAAATATCAACATTGTTAGTTCTAAATGTAAAAATTGTGCTGCAGCTGAAGGCGGATTTAAACATGCACTTGCTTTTGTATTTTGGTTACATCGAAGAAGTGAAGAACCATCGGTTACAGAGGTACTAGCTTATTGGAAGAAATCGCAACTTTTTAAAGTGGGTTCAACAAAAACGTTTATAAAAGTATCTGAAATGGTTCCTTAAAGTTATGTCGAAACAAGCTAAAACAACACCAATTTTTTTTGATGAAATTGTATCTCAAATTAAAAATACAATTAGTATACTTTTGAATCATTATAAGGAGTTCACAGACGTAGAGAAGGTGTCAATACAAAATATGTACTTGGATTATAAAAACGAGCAAAGAAATCATACGTATGAAGGATTTTTAAAATATTGTTTTAAAACTATGTCGGCAGTTGCATCCAGAGACGCCGAACAGTTGACTAAAAATCAATCGAAATACTCAGCATGGTATGAATTACGATATGCTCGTGTAACTGCATCAAAAATTCATGAAGCTAGTAGATGTCAAGCAACAGAAGGCAGTTTGATAGAAACTATTTTTGGAGCTAATACTAATGCTCCCGAGAGAACTACCTACGCCAGCCGCAACAGCCAACAATCCTGGACAACAGCCCAACGTACGCCAGTACACAAGACCGTCCCAAAAAACATCCAAGCAAAAACTTCAAAACCACCGCCCATCATTCTAACCACTCCGGTTGGCGAAGTCCATTCTTTTATGGAAAACTCAATCTGTTAGTCAAGGGTAAGTTACTCGTACAGTACATTAGGGGACAAACTTGGGTTTACGCAGAAACCCCGGAAGACCACCGAGCCATCAAGACTACTATCTTTGCCGACAAATCCGTCCAGGGCTTTAGCTACCAGCTAAAGGAGGATAAGCAAATCAAGTTGATCATGAAGAGCTCCTCCTACATGGAGGAAGCCGAAGTCACGACAAGAATGTTTGCTGGACATAAAATAACCCCAACAGCGGTTATAAAACTCAAAAATAAATTTGGAGACACTACTGGCTCCTTTTTAGTGGCTTTCCCGCCAACAGTACAAATCCAAGAGGTAAGAAATATCAGATCCCTTGGTCAAGTGATAGTACATTTTGAAGAGTACTCGAGAAGAAATACGAGAACCAACTGTCATATGCAGCCACGATGCATAAAATGCTTAGACAATCATCTCTCAACCGACTGCCCAAGGAAGACGAAGGGGTCCGCTGCTGCAACTGCGGTGAGCCACATCCCGCAAACTACAGCGAGTGCCAAAAATACCTAACGTACGTGGAAAAGGTGAGTATCAGAACCCAGCGACAAACACAGCCTTCAGCTCAAAACTTCAACAACCAGCCACGATTACAAGACGTTACAAATCAAAAATGACAATTGGACCAAAACACTAGGCGACATCACAAAAAAAGACATGAAAACTCAAAAATACAATCACCGCAATACCCACATTACAGACAAGTCATGGCTTAAAAACTACAAGTGCGGACAAAGCAAACGCTATAGCACAAACATATCTAAGTCACCATAATTTAACAAACCACCCCACTGACACTTACACTGAAAACATGGTCAATCACACTACAACAAACTTCAAACTACCATCTTATCCAACCCCTCTGAAGAACTTACCTCTCCCACTGAAATTAAAACCACAATCCGATCACTTAAAAACAAAGCTGCCGGAAACGACAGCATAGGAGCCTCACTCATTAAAAAATTCCCCAAAAAAAGTCATCGTCCAATTTTATTACATCCTAAATTCCTGTTTGAAAAATCAATACTTCCCATCCGCTTGGAAAACCGCCATAGTCATCCTCATCCCAAAACCCGGCAAGCCAAAAACAAATCCTGCCAGCTACCGTTGTAGCGTGGCGAATGTCATTTTTTCTCGCCAATTGAATTTTTCGAATTCTTAAATGCTACAATTTATTTTCCATCGCCTTGTAAGGACGAATTTTTAAGATTTGATAATAAGTTTATAAGCATGCGGCTTTTATCATATAATGATAGTGTGTGAAAAAGACAAAAAAAAATTTGTAACATTGAAAAATAATTTAAAATTTAAACAGTAAAGCCAGTCAATTGTTAGTTTTTTATACCGATTTCAAAACTTTTGATTGTGTTTTATGCAGGTAAAAAGATCTTTAATAGTAAATTTTTGATTACCAACATTTGCAATTTATTTTTAGCTTGCGTTGAGAATTTTTGTTATACCACCTACAATCGTAGAAAACGTGGTGAATGTTTTTCTTTTTTTTTGTCTGCCACTGTTTGAAGAACAGAACCGTTTGTAAGACCGTATGATAACCTTCCGTAACAATTTATAAACTTTTGGAAGAATATTGGGATTGGGAGTCGAAGTTCTTATTTTTTTCAACGCCATATCACGGCAGCCTTCAACGAGTTGATAGAAGAATATTAGTAAAATTTTAGAATTGTAAAGTTACGCACAATTTTGGGTGACGCCATTCGTTTTTTAAAAATTGGTCTACTGGTTTTTTTGGTAAATAAGCGGGGTTACTGAATGTCGATTGGGGGGGGAATCGTAGATTGTGATTGTAGAGTCATAAGCAAACCAATTTTTGGAGCAGACGATAAGCCGGGAACGAAGGAAAGCTTTATGCAAGTCTTGGTCGATTCGGACTGTAGTTGCCATAACACCTGGGGTGTGGTAAATTGCATTAAACTAACTTTTTCTTTAAATTATTTTTTTCTATTTCGAGTTTAAAGTAATTTCTGACGCCTTGCAGTATTTTTCTAACCGTATCGTTTACGCTTTGGCTTCTCTTCGTACTGATAAGCTAGCCGCTACCTGCACAGGTAGTTTACCGGGAGTGTCACGGTACACCGTCCCATCAGCCTCCTACCCACACTCTCAAAAATCCTTGAAAATCTAATCCTCTACCGCCTCCAAAACAATATAACACACACAACACTTACATCCCTGAAAAATTTGGGTTCAGGGCTAAACACAGTACCGTACTGCAGTTAGCCATGCTTGTACACAAAATCACGACCAACTACAATCTAAACAAATCCACGACGATCATGACACTTGACCTGGAAAAAGCTTTCGACACAATTTGGCACGACGGACTCACACACAAACTAATTACAAACAACGCCCCCCCCCCACCTCATCAAATCATTTCAAATTACCTAACTAACAGAACCTTTCAAGTCAAAATCTTAAACTCCCTCTTAGATCCTCTTCCCATCCCAGCTGGAGTTCCCCAAGGCTCCATCCTAGCACCGACGCTTTTCACCATTTACTTTAACGACATTCCTAAACATGAAAAAACAGACATTTCACTTTACGCTGACGACTCAGCTATTATCGCAGAATCCTTCAACAAAAACAAAACAATAACTTACCTACAAAAACATGCCCACTTACTGCAGACCTACTTCACGAAATGGAAATTGAAACTTAATGAAAACAAGACAACCGTCACGACTTTCTCCCACAAAGGAGACCTAATGACCACCCCCCTGACAATTAACAACATAAACATAACAATAACAAAAGACTTAAATATCTTGGACTTACGTTTGACCAACGACTGACCTACAAGACACACCTACTAAATACCGCCAAAAAAGGTTCGACAATGTTACACGCACTTTACCCGCTACTGACCTACAAAAACAACCTTGATCCCAAACTACGACTTTTACTATACAAGACCATGATACGACCGACATTACTTTACGCTTCCCCAATCTGGAGCAATGCAGCCAAAACAACCGTCAGACCAATACAAGTAATACAGAACAAAGCTTTGCGTATGGTCACTGGTGCTCCCAGATATACCCCTTTTTTCACAAAACATGGCGTTGGGTTTTGCACTCTTTTTCCCCAGCAAAAGAACAAAATGAAAAAAGAAATCAAGCCATAGGACAAACATAGAACTGGTCGATAAATCAGAAGATAGGGGCGGCCAAGACAACCCATGCGGTTTAATTTCAGTATAATTGTGATAGATTAAATAAGATGTAATGATAGTTATACAAAATAAAGAGCTATTTTATGTTATGTTATGTTTTGTAGTACTACTGGTAATTACAACTACTATCTTATACATTGCACTTCCATCCAACGAAACCAACGCTTATATTGAACAAAAATTTTCAGCTAATCTTCGCACGCAACTGCCACTCGGAGATGATGATGCTTGACAACTGCTCAGGTAAATCTTGATGCTGCTTGCAACTTCTCGTAGGAGACCTTCAGCTTTCAGGAAATACTCAAGACATCATGAAAAAAATTAAATGGTTGATGGTAATCCACTTCCACAATAGCACATTCAAACAACTGTAAATGCTAGCTGGTACGGAACTTTGTTTGGTAATAGTTCCAAACATAAACCCAGATGGTAAAAATATATCGACCGCTTGATAAGACCAAAAATTACAACGTAATTTGCGGGATTTCTGATTACAGCATCTACTATGGCTTTCAAAATTATGAAGTTAAACTTAGTACCTCTTACAAACGGGAAAAATATAAGCGGTTGTTCGCAAAAATTACTTATTCTTACCTATCACCGTCAAACCAAAACATCAAACTATCGTGCCCGCTAATGATTAGAAAAGTGCCAGTTGTATAAAGGAAAACTGTACTTACAAAAATCAAGAAGCATTGGCGGCATTGGAGACGGTCGTAAGATCGGCGGTTAAGTGCGTGACTGAAGATGCCATATACCCGGTTCGATTCCAGGTGAGGTCGAAACTTTATTTACGACAGTCTCCCCTCGGAAGGCAACGGGAAACCACCGAGGTGCAATCTCCCCAAGAAAACCTTCTCAATGAAGTGTATTTCACTTCCGTGGTTCGGAGCCCACGTTAAGCAGTAGGTCCCTTATGTATACGATAACATCTCTTATGTATGCGATAACATCTGACGCACAACACATACATAATATGATTAATTAAGTATCGTAACTAACAAGAATTTATATTGCTGTTTTATTAACTTGTTTTAGTTTTATAGTTGAACTTATTATTATACATAATATGTATGTGTATGAAGGTCTCCAACGTCCAGGGGACCGCCCTATCGAAAATTTCATATAGAAACCAATAGAAATTGTATATGCTTTTATATGTTCCTATATGATCGTATTGGATTTTATATGATTTCATATAACTCATCATTGAATTCTATTGGTTTTTATACGGATAATCCATGATGTGTTGATACATGAAAATGCATATAGATTTTGTATTTGCAAATACCAATAGAAAGCATTTATTTTGGAACTCCTCATTGAATTCGATTGGTTTCTATATGGATAATCCATGATGTGCAGGTACATGAAAATGCATATACATTTTGTATTTGGAAATACCAATAAAAACTTAGCCTTGTGAACGAAAACTAAAGACAATCTGTGGGAACGGAAGCTCGCCTAGTAAATCGTAAGCGATCGGAGGTTTATATGGTTTTAAGACGGACGGATTCGGTAGTTGCCTAGTATAACATAAACAACACCGAGAAGTGGTCGGAAATAGCTATCTTGTAAACGAAGACGGCTCGGAAAATGAAGTCTCTACAATAAGAAATGCTGGCATCTAACTTTGATTCTGCTGGAAATTTTACTAGGAGCAAATCTCAACATTGACCTCTTATGTACCCTTAGTGAATGTTATTATCTAAAGCTTCATTTAAATATGCGTAGTGGCGCCAATAGATGACGAGAGAATCGCTTGCGGTTATAGGTGCCTGTAATACAGGACGCTCGTCAACCTCTCACATGCGTTCCAAGATGACGTGGGGTGCAGTTACGGTTCCGAAAGTTTCAACTGCATACTTTTATGCGGAGGTCTTTATTCCTGCATTGAGCACTTGCGGGTTAATTCGTGCCTGTTGAGAGTAATCTCTTCGGAGTAAACTCGAAACTAGTTGCACGATAAAACCTTGCGGTCCATGCAGTGGCTAGACCATCTGAATGTATGTTTTTTTGGCTGGAGGGGCTGCTTCTGCAGTAGCCCCGCGTTAATCTTTGGATAGCGTAATGTGAGAGGAGTATCTATCAGTAGATAGATCATTACGACCGAAAATCCACTTCCATTATTTTGTTATTAATTTTAGTTTTCTGTAAAAGATTAGAGCTAACTAATACCAGTCATTTTCCCAATGAATAAATAGTAGGAAGGAAGGAGCATATTATGTATGTTTTACCGTGTTAAATTTGCGAGTCAAAACGAGGCGGCTTTCGCCATATTGAGACTCTATTAAAATTGTCTAAAATGGTTAATTGTGTTGCTTGTGGAACCATCAGGAACACGAAAAATGTCAAAAATGGAATTACATGGCATAAGTACACATCTAAAATTTAATTTAACATTCTAATATTAAATGTAGTAAATTGTGTGGTTATGAATAGTTCAAAGGCGTGCATATCAGATTTAATTTTAAATAGATTCGATTCCACCAGATGCTTGTAAGTGAGCTTTATCCCTTTTTGGTTTAAGAATGCTTAATAATATTATGAAAACGTTAATATTCGTGGTTAAACGCATTAAAATATAATGCAATAAATTATATTTATGAATGTCATCTTTACTCATATTTTATGTAACGCCACTGGAAATACATTTAAGCAGCCGCCATCAGATTCGATTTGACTCGCAAAATTATTCTAAATGCTCCATCCTCCCTACTCTTTATTCAATGGGTCTACATTATCCAATAAAAAATTCAACGCATTGGCTCTTATGTGCATCGAGAGTGATGAATTAAATAATATAAATTTTGACGACATCCTGAATGTTTTCGCCAATGCGACATCACGAAAAAAACCGCTTCAAATTTGTTTTACGTATGCCCAATTACCTAATCATTAACCGTCTTAATTATTATTAAAAATTAGTTACATTTTCTTTATAAATTTTTCAAATTTAAAAAAAGGGTCAACTGGAAAACCGAAGATAGGGAGATAGGGGCGCAAAATATTAAAGGCTTGTGGCGTCAAACTTGCTTAATACGCCTCTGTACATATATATTTCTTTCGTTTTTAGTTAGCTTGTTTTAGGCACTGCTTATGGGATATCGAATTTCACTCGTTACTAGTTGCGTTTCTTTTGATGTAATTCCCTTTGTATGAAATTAACTTATTTACCATTGTACGTGTTTTAAATTTACACTTGATAACTTTTACTTAATAAGTTGACTTCGAATTTGCTTTTGGGGTCCTCCTTGCACATTTTTTGTGTTTTTCATGTCGGTAAATTTTGACTTTTACCATGGTGGAGGTTCGTTGTGGATGACTTTAATTTTCTTAGTTTTTGTTGTTTTTCGACTGATTACACATTTTCGATGCCGGTTCCTATTTATTAACACTTTTGCTGACGTAGCTTTATTGCACGTACACTTCTTTTTTATTTTTGAGCGCCTCGCTTTGTCCTTAACGTCATACTTTGCTTATTTGCATTGAATTTTTTGTGTGATCGTTTTACATTTAATTTGAATTTTCGGCTTTTTTGCTTTTTTCATTTTGTAGCGACCACGATTTACTGTTAGTTTTTTAATTGGCCCACTGCACTTCGTTTAATTTAGCCTCGTTGCATTAGGCATTTACAGTATTTTTCCATAATTAGTTTCACCCCTATTTGCTGCTGTTACTTTATAAATTTTAAAGTTTCCTAGTCATTCTTATGTGCGTTATAATTTTCCCTATTAGCGTTCCCAATTTGGTAGTTGTAAATTTTTCCTTTCCATACGCTAATACTTTTCGCGCCTTTTACCGCATTTTACTTGGTTTGCTGATGTTGCGGCTTTGCTTGGCGACGGTGATGTCACGCTGATGTAGTGAGAGTAACAATAATATCCGGACACCACTATGTTTTTAAATAAAACGTTCGCATTTTGACCATTTTTTAAATAATTTTGTCGAAAAAGTTATATCTTATAATATATTTTCTTACCATTTGGTATATCAAAAAAAAATTTACCCAAATATAATGTAGAAACAGAAATAAGCCTTTTTGTATGCAGGGCCGTCTTTACCCGGGGGTAAATTACAATTTACCCTAATTTTTCGTGGTATCAACCCTTTGCCGTTTCTATTATGCTACTACCCCTTTTACAATTTACGACCGCTTTTCTATTTTTGGTAGTATTTGCCCGCTTTTTTGTTAATTGCGCTTTTGATATTTATAATTTTTGGTTGTTGGACTTTTATCTAGATTCCGTTTCCTCATCATTTTTTAAAAATTGCTTTGCCTGACTTTCGCTGGGATTTTTGATGCATTTTAAATTTAATGGAAAATTTTACACCTACTGCTTCCCTACCCTGTTCCCACCGCGTCCCATCGTCCGATATGTTGTAGGTGGACGCGGTTTTTACTGCTTGCTTATTAATTAGTCCGGCTTTGACCTTTGACTTGAACGCTTGTGCCCTTATATTTTGAGTTTCGACTTTTGTTTTGATGTTTTAATTTTTTCTTTGGTGTTAGTTGCTTGATTTAACGTTCGACTTTTATTTTTGCTTGTGATTTTGTTAACCCTTTCCTGTTTTGCGAGTTTTGTTATCCTGCAGGTGAGCTCTTAATTTTTATCTGACGCTCCACTTGGGCTTTTTTTATTTTATTTTATTTGCTTTACGAATGCCGTTTTCCTAGTACCGTTTTTTGTTATTTTTACTTTGGTTAAATTCTTTTTTCCTTTTCTGTGGTTCCAAATTGGCCTTTTTCCGCCGTAATTTTTGCATGTGCTTTTTCCGCTTACCCTTATTAACAGTTACAATTTTCTTTTCCAGTAATGTTTTCCGACGACAAATCAGATTTTTCGGAAGTCGGGGACAACATGGCGGCCGTTAATCGTCTGTTGGGTAGGTATTTTGTATTTTTTCACCCCTTTGTTGATTACCCTTTGTATTTACCCTTTATTGCATTTAACTTTTAGATGAGGCGATAGCGGCCCAGGATAACGTGGCACCTCCGCCTGCTCCTTCCGCGCCCACGCCAGATTTGTTTAGAAAACAACCCCTGGCCGCGCAGGAAATTTTCGGGCGCACCCCCTCCGTAGGTAAGGGTTGCTCCTTTTTATTCTTTGTTTGTTTTTTAATTCATTTATCGATTTCAGAATCCCCATCCGGCGTTGAGGCGCTCCTCAACGACGGCACGGACGAGGGGCAACTTTTGGCCGCCGTGGACATGGTCGTTGGTAAGTTTTTTCCTCTTTTTTTTTAAATTCTGATTTTTATTTGGTTTCTCTTTTTTCAGGTCACACTTCAGTATCCGCGCTGAAAGCACACGTCCAGCTGCAAACCGAGAGGCACCAGGAGATTATCGCCTCTGTCCGACCCGATGCCGGCCCCGCTGATGGACCCCCCACCGTGGTTGCTGCCGCTCCTCGCCCGTCATCTCTTCCTGCCCCCCCCTCTGCAACTCATACCCATCATTCTTCTCCTAATGCATTAATCCCTTCCCAAGGCATTCCTTTTCCTACCCCTTCTTCAGCTTCTTCAACTTATTCTCGCACCTCTACCCACCGATCCCGCCGCCGTCGCCGCAACCGCCGCCGCAACCGCCTCCGCCGCTCCTCCAACATTGATTCCTCTTCTACGGCCTCCCACACCCCCGCTTCTGGTTTTCCCCCTACTCCCCAACCCTCGCACCTTCCTTCCACTAGTCATCTTCCTCCTTCTCGACATAATGCCCCCCGTGTTACTTCTATAAACTGCTTTCCCCAGCCTTCTAGCTCTCTTTCTCATCCTTATGGCCTCGCTTATCCTTCTTTCCCTTTTACCAACTTCCCCTATCCACAACGTCATGTTCCCTCCCAGCTCCCTGACTTTATTTTTCCTCATCCTCCTCTTCTTCCTACTCGATCACTGCCCCCTACCTCTGACACATTCTACGGTCCGATTATTCACAACTACTACGAGGCGGGTTCCAGCACCATATTTATTTTCAACTACCACCCGTAGATCTCCTGGTGCCCACGTTTTAGTGCGCGGGTATTGTTTTGTGAACCTTTAATTTCGTACTTTGTGTGTGGTGCGGTGTATTTTGTTTACGTACTTTTTTTTTGGTATATTTTTTAAAATTTCATTTACTTGTTACCTATTTTTATTTTGTTTTACCATATTATGTTATCTTTGTTCTGCACACTTGTACTTATTTGAATTATATTTTTATTGTACTTTTTTGGTCGCTTGTACCTGTTATTTTGTCCATTTTTGTTTTTGCATTTGTACTTTTATACTGTTGACCCTTGGTCTTTTTCGTAGTTAACCATATGACATTAAAGGTTTTTTTGCATCTACTTGCTTTTTTTCCTCCCTAACTTTTCTTTTACAGCCTGGTTTCCAATCGACCATTTTTTTTGGTATGCCGGTCTTTATCTTTACCTGGTCCCAAGTGAAAACATACCTTAAGAAAAATTACACGTCGGGGTTTAAATCCGAATATCCAGTGCTATACCCGGAAAATATAAACCCCATCAAAGCAACCGTGCACAGTACGCACTGGGAAGCCCACGGAAAAATGAAAATGGGATCACTTTATGTGTTAATCGTGGTGGAATCTCGTTATTGGTTCGCCCGTCGATGCTAGGATTATATGGTATATCTTTTGAATTTCCGTCTTTTCATTTTTTCCAATTTTACTTTTACTGTTTAAGCTCTTAAGCTGGCCCACTTATGGCCCAGCTGCCTCTCGTTTTCCTATTTTGCTTGCTTTCGTCCCTATCCGAGATTTTATTTATCTGTGTTTTAAAACCATGAGACTATAACTTTCTTATAAGCATTTTATTTTGCCTTGTGGTTATGTCACCCATCTCTTTTCCTGGTTTGCCATATCCTTGTTGTTAAATCCGTTGTCTTCTCTTTTTCGCTTGTTGCTCGTTGTTTCTCTCCTTGTTTATATCTTTTTTCGGCCCCTATCGGCGCTTTGCATTCCTTCACAGATTATGCAATTCTTCTTTTGTTGTTATATTCTCGCTATCTTTTTCTGTGTTCTTTTGTCTTTGTCTCACGTTCGTTTTTTCATTTGGCATCCCTCACGGATGTTGCTCGGAGCGCCCTCGTTCATTTATTTGTTAGTTTGGCGTTCTTTACGGATGTTGCTCGGAGCTCCTCACGTTCATTTATTTATTTGGAGCTCGACTCTGGCTTTTGTAATCAAATTCTGGTGTTTTTCTCGTAAAGCTGTGTGACCGAAAACCCTTCTGATGTGGTCAATTTTTTGGTGTGACCAAACCTCATTACACTTTAGGACTGTTGTGTGTGACCTTGCATCTCACTCAAAGCAACTGAGGTTTCACGATCACGTAGCGTAGCTTAACATCATTGATTAATCTCCTTAATCTTGTGTTTGATACGTTGACATTGGAGCTGGAAGCTTTAATATATCGATGGAAATCTGACAGAACAGCGTAAGCGACAATTAACAAATTTTACAGGAGGCACAAAAAACTGATTTATTCGTAATGCGAAAGAGCTATCGATAAGCAGTTTTGTCTAGCGTAATCTGTTTTAGATTTATAATTTTTTGATGAATAATAATTATGTTTATTATAAAGTAAACTACTATAATACCGCATTGATAAAAACGAGTGTTCAAATAATTTTTATGTGCATTTAAATGTGGAATATACGTTAATTTGGTAACATCAAACGCGTAAAATAATATGCGCATTATAGAAATTTGGCGCTTACGGATCTTTGAAATATAAATAACATGAAAAGTAATTTTTTTACAAATACATGGTTTCACCAGTTGAAGGAGCTTAGGCTAAACTATAAGAATATGTAAAAAACTCATTTTGTCAACTTTGACGCTTACGCTGTTCTGTCAGATTTCCATCGATATACGCTTGGGAACCCCGAAGTTTTTATTAGTGTTTCTGACGGTATAATTTTATCACTGCGAAAGTTTTGTGTTAAGTTAGTCGGATTATTTCACGATCACCAAACCCATTGTACACATATTATATTCATAGGCGCCGGAATAGGGAGGCAAAGCAGGGCACTTCCCCCCCCCCTAGAAACTTGAATTTTT
The DNA here is from genome assembly GCA_963170105.1 of Cantharis lateralis. Lineage (NCBI taxonomy): Eukaryota > Metazoa > Arthropoda > Insecta > Coleoptera > Cantharidae > Cantharis > Cantharis lateralis. The sequence continues at coordinate 28,932,381 of OY720628.1, forward strand.
TATTTCCACCTATTATTATTATTATTTAACGGGTTGTGGTTGCATGTAGCCCCCACTGCACTGAAGCTTGAGCTTATTGTGCCCCACGTTCCAAGTATTACTCCAACAGCTTCGTTTCCTCTACAAGGCAGAGTACGCAGCTGAAGGGTACTTGTGCTATCTCCTCAGTTGCCGGATAAGGGGAACCGAGGTGACGTAGCCTGCTCCCAGCCAAGGCCGGGCATTCGCATAAGATGTGATGAGGGGTCTCATCCTCCTCACCACACATCCTACAGGTAGGATCTTCGGCAAGCCCCATAATTTTGAGGTGTCTTTTAAGGCAGCAGTGTCCTGTGAATAGTCCTACTATCCTTCTCAGCTGATTTCTGCTCAGCTTGAGTATCTTATTTCTACTTACTTCACTCACTGGACCCCCAATGAACATCCGCGACTGCCTCAGTCCAGGGAGTTCCTTCCAGTGAGCCAGGTGTTGTTCGCTGAGTAATTCCCTAACCCTTCCTTTTGCGGTCTTGTAAGAGATCCCGCACGTGGGTTCAGGGCCCGTTAGGTGAGTGTTTGCGGCCTCTCTTGCGAGGGCGTCCGCTTCCTCGTTGCCCTTGTTGCCCTGGTGACCCCGCACCCACATCAGCGTAACACTGTTGCTGGCGGTAAGTCGTACCAGTGCATCTTTGCAATGTTTAACGACCTTGGAGTGCAGTTCTACTCCCTCCAAGGCTTTAAGTGCTGCCTGGCTATCCGTCCTGATGCAGATTCTCCTATTTGCATGGTTCCTCCGCAGCAGTTCCTCTGCACAGACCATAATTGCAGTAACTTCTGCCTGAAATATGGTGGCGTGGATTCCCAGGTTGATGCTGAACGCATCGCCTGTTCCTTCACCCCGCACACCTATTCCAGTGCTTTGCTCTGTTTTAGATCCATCTGTGTACCAGATGGTGTCAAATCGACGTCTCAGCTTTTGCTCGGTTTCTTCCTCCTTCCCATCAGATATAATCACTCTGAAGGGTTTTCGGAAGTCCCTCACAATGCTGGTTCTGTCTGATTCCATGCTTAGCATGTTGTTCCTCTTTATTGAGTTGATGATCATGGTGTGGTGTCCTTTTCTTGGAACCATCGCACCATGCCCACTAATAGTTAGTCTGTAGGCTGCCAGTAGAGCCTCAGCCTCCACTACCAGGTGAAGTGGTTGAAGCCCCAGGAGAGCCTCAATTGACGCGGTGGGCGTTGATGTCATTGCCCCCGTGATTCCCAGACCCGCCAGCCTTTGTAGCTTATTGAGCCTGTTGGTGTTTCCCTTTGTTCTGGCTGTATGCCACCAGACAAGGGCCGAGTATGTAATCGTGGGCATCACTACTTTGGTGTATAACCAAAGTACCATTCTAGGTTTCAGTCCCCACGTTTTACCAATCATGCTCCTACAGGCCCCTAGGGCCCTAGTCGCTTTGATTGTGATGTTTCTGATGTGCGGTGTAAAGGTAAGCCTGTGGTCCAGGGTGAGACCTAAGTACTTAACCTCCCTTTTCAGGGGTAACTCTTCACCTCTTCCACCTAGCTAGCGCTCGTAAAATACTAGAATTTTTCTTTAAAATCATAAAGCCTAACAGAATTGAATACTTTGCCCTCCTCTATATTTGACTCTTCCGGCGCAACTGTATATATTAGCATTAGCACCGAAATACGCTATTTATGCTGTATCTAGGCTTACTTGTATAGAATCAGAATCATGAAATGACTTTTGTGGAATACCGGGCTGAGCCCACACCTCCTAAAAAATGACTGTTGAGAACCGCCTGGTTTGGCATCCGGTTGAGGAATTAGCACACAACCGTCCGCCGGGGAACTGCCGACTTTACATCCGATTAGAGACGTATCAAGACTGTCCGACAGTTTGGCTGAGATGTGATGGGGTTACGTGCAGTGGCGGATTTAGCACTTGAGAGGCCCCAGGCGCAATTCAATTTTGAGGCCCCCCTCTAAATATTTTTACTACCCATATAAGTTGTCATTTTATATTGGTTAATTTTCAATGTGTTTTTCCTATACCACATTTTCTTGGACCACCTACATACAGTTTATTTCAAAATAGGATTCTTTTACAACAAAATATTATTTTGAGAGCTGAATTTTGAGGCCTCAGGGCGCGCCTCTTCTGAAAGCCGCCACTGGTTACGTGAACACCATCGCGAAGGTCGTTGACAATGCGAATCATGGCATGCAGAATGGGTCCAATACATGGCGGGAACCAGCGGCAGAAAGATAGAAGTGCCTGTTAAGCTTATCGCCTGTCTTCAGAGGCGCGAGACTGGTAAAAGGGCCACGGGGCGGCAACTCCTGTATAAAATTTATGGTGACACGCCACCTGGTACTTTCACTTTAAAGTATCTCGCTTAGTTGCCAAAACAGTTCGATAGATGGCAGTAAATACGATATTTGACGGGTATTTTAAAAATAATTAATATTTGGAAATAGGTAAATAATTTAATAATTTATTATTTGCTTTGAACAGAATCATAATTTAAATAAACGGAAAATTTTATTTAAATTACTACTATGCAATGCAAATAATAATAAATTATAAAACTTATAAATATATGAATACAGAACTCAAAAATAAAATAATTACAATATTCTTTATATTAAATCATAAAATCAATTTATATAAAACATGAAAATACAGATACAAAAATATAAAATTTAATTATATTATTATAGGTGTTTATGTTAATTCTGTTTATTGCTATTAATTTATAATTTATTGTAAATTATTAAAATCATTGTTAGTAATTTCTTATACTTTAAGTTGTAATAAAAGTTGTTTTCTAGAGTTGGATCCTTACAAGATACTATATTCAAGTTCAATAGTTTGGACCAATTGAAAATTTCAGACTTGGTTTATTTAACTGAAGTGCCGATTTTTGGCTTGCAGTCTTTTAAAATTGTATGTAGTATTAACAATCTACATAAGCAAGTTTAAACTTCCAGCAGTCAGAAATCTTTTAGTCATATCGTCGGCTTAGTTAGAAACCCTCGTAAGTCCAATTTGCACAATTTTACAGGAGCAACAAAAAACGTTTTGAAACAATCAGTTTCCAATTTTGATACATATTCTTTTATTGTGTACTTATTTATAATTTTATTTTTATAATTACACAATAAAATAATATATATCAAAATTGGAAATCTCTGCTTGTTTTAAAACGTTTTTTGTTGCCCCTGTAAAATTGTGTAATTTGGATTTACGAGGGTTTCTAACTAAGCCGACGATATGTAATTTTTTTTATATGAATAACTTTTTCTTCTTAAATACGTAATTTTGTTCCGACAAGATTAATGTGACCTAGGCAATGTTTTAATTCTCAAGATGTAGAAGCCCTTTTTCGTGAACAGCCTTACTCTACTGAAATGATATACAGAATTAGATTATGATAAAGAGAAATAAATTAACCTTATAAAACACTATGCTTGTATTACTTAAATTCAACGTTTTTGTATTTAAAAACAAAATAACTATAACTACTTTCATTTGAATTTCCATCATTTATAACTTTTGTGGGATCAAATTCTACCATTTCAACATTCTGTGTTTCTATATTTTTATTAGCCGTTTCTCCACGATCATCTTCGGTTTGCAAATTTTTACTAGTGCTTTCTCTTAGTTTGTTTGCAATTTCTCTAGAATCATCCTAGGGTTCGAAATTTTTATCAGTTCCTTCTCTTTGCTCGTCCACAATTACTATATTTGCATCACTTATTTATTTTGGAGAACCTTCTCCTTCTGTAACGTTCAATCCTACAATAAAGTAAAATAGATAACAATCTTTACATATTTTTTCATTATTTCTTTAAGTTAACTGATAAATTTTTGATGTTGAAATGAATGCCACCAAATGTTATTTTTTCACTGGTAAGTTTGAAGTTTTCCCTGAAATGTAAATCACTATGAACGAAAAGGAGATTAAATCCCGGAACACAACATATCTTTTTCTTAAGCTCACACCCAATGAAAATAATATAAGTATATTACCAATAAAAGGTTTGAGAGAATGGGAGCGCATAGGAAACAAAAATCAACATAACGTCGTAAGAATTTTCAAAACGAAACATAATTTCTTGATTGTTTTTCAATTTTTAGAATCTTAAAGCTTCAACAACTGTTCTAAAGAAAATTTCTAGCCGATCGGATAATTACTTTTAAAAATACGAAAGTTTTCAAAACAGCCGAAAAATAGTTGATACAATTTTACACAGATTTTATTTTTTTTAAAAGTCGTTTTAAATCAGATCGTCTTAAAAATTCCTTTAGAACAACCGCAAATATATTATCCTTCGATTAAAACTAAAACATTTAAAAAATTCGGTTTATTTTCGAAGCAACCTTCGACGTTTCGTCAAATAATTTTCTGATTTATTTCAATATTTTTATTTGCGCAAATTTGATTAAAATTTACAGATTGCGAAAATTTTAGTGGAGCTTTAGAAAAGCAGAGAGCGCTGTATTTTTAAATGACTTTTGTATAATGAATATTGTATAAGAAATAATTAATCTCCAAGATTTTTTATTATAAATAACTAAGCAATAATATTTTTGAATAATTAGGCTAATAAAAATGTTACAATTTACAATTATTATTCTAGTTTAGCAAAGACGAACAATTTTTTTCTTGAAAACAAATCAAGAGACCTGCAAAAAGGTTGTTGGGATTCACGTTCAATTTTTAAAACGCAACTATCGGTTAGTAAATAAAAGGGGAGGAGCTTATGTCTCCTACTAATAAAATCACAACCTTAACTGTGAAATTGGTAAATACCAAAACACAACTTGATAACTGTCAAATGTCAACATAATAACTTTTCAATCTTTTAATCCCTACCCTAATTTTCATTGGTCAATTTGAATTGATACACTCAGAGCCACCTGGTATTAGCATTTTAAAGTATTCGGGTGAAGTTCACGAGCTTGGTTCACGAGGGCCTAATAGCAGGAATGATCCCTCCAATCAGAATTAGGCTGATCAAGAACCAATGAGAGCAGCGTGTAGGAATTTGTTTTTACATGTTGGCATAAAACTATTAAATTGTTTGCCCTGTTTGGTTTATATTATTACGTATACTATTATCTAAAAGCGAATTTGCCAGTTTTGTGAGAAAGAATGTAATTCTACCCTTATTAATTTTTGGCAACATTTAAAGGCAAGTCACGGTTATGTTGCTGCCTGAAGAAATCAAAAGCAAAACACTGTGTAAAACGGGGTCTGGTAGTAATCTACGGTCTCAGATTTGGACAATTTTTTTTTTGAAAAAGCGCTAGTAAATAGGCTATAAAAAATATAAAATCTGAGGAAAACCAGGGAGTTTTTCAAAAATTTTTATAAATATTTTCTTTAAATTCAATTAACTAAATTGTCAACTAGTGATTGGCTACACATGGCAGGTTGGAGGAGGAGCCTGTAAGTTTTACTTAACAAAACAACCGTCAAGTTTTTTTCGAATTACTCTCAAATGGTGAAGTTTAGAGTGCTCCGATTCTCGCTCGGGCGCTCCGAGTCGTTTTCACGTTTTATTTGTATTCCATAGGTACATATTTGCGCCCCTAAGAATGTTTTGCCCCCCCCCTCCCAAATGACACGGCACGCCACTGCTACCACCAATAAGTTTAACCGCACTTGGAAAAAAGTTAATGATAATAAATAGAAATTGCTTTTATGTATTCAGGAAAATTTAATAATAATAATTATTACTAATATTATAATAAGAAAATAATTTCAGGAAAAAATAAATATATAAATATATATTTATAGCTTTACATTCCAATTGGAATACAGCTGTTCTCAAGGAACTTACAAAATCCATTTTCATTTAAATGAGGGGAATTAGTCCTCATATACCTATTTACATTACATTGTGTCGCACACTAAGTTTATAAATCTCTGAGTTTCTTCGCGTCATTGATCAATTTTCTCCAAGCTTTCCTATCAGTCACCATCTATCTGGTTCCATCCTCTCACTCCCAGTATCCTCAGATTACTCGTCACCTCATCCCACCATCGCATCCTTGGTCTGCCTCTAGCTCATCTCTCACTGGGTCTCCACACCATTAACATTTTCGCCGCTTCTCTACTATCACTTCGCCATACATGTCCTAGCCATTTGATTCTTTGGGCCTTTATAAATTTGACCACGTCTTCGCCTCCCATTTCTTCAAGAAGTTCGAAATTCATTTTTGATCTGAATTCACAATTTATGCATTTGGGACCCAGTATAGTTCTCAGCACCTTCCTTTCAAAGACTCTCAGTTGTTCTTCTTCTTTTCGCGTAATGCACATGACTTCGGATGCGTATGTGAGGACTGGTCTTATCATTGACTTGTAAATCTTTATCTTGGTTCTTTTAGATATTCCTCTATCTCTTAGGATGTTCTTATTTGCGAAATAAGCTCTATTACTAGCTTGTATCTTTTCCTTAATTTCCTCATTTCTCTCATTTCTGCTATTTATTCGCACACCCAAATACATAAAACTTTGAACTTGTTCAATTCTGCAGTCGTCAATTATTAAATCTTGTTTGTCTTCTCTTGTTCTTCTCTGGCATATCATATACTTAGACTTCTTCTCGCTTATGATCAAACCTACTTTGGCTGCTTCTCTTTTAATGATTTTAAATATTTCCATCATCCCTTCCTTCGTTCTCGATATAATTACTACATCGTCTGCGTATGCTATTAGTTGACTCTCCTTACTGATTATTGTATCTTTACAGTCGGTAGTTCTAATTATTTTTTCAAGCATGATATTAAATAGCGTCGCCGACAATGCATCACCCAGCCTCACTCCTCTATTTACTTCAAAGTTGCTGGTTTCACCTTCTAGCGTTCTTACGGTGGCTGTCGTTTCTTCCAGTGTCATCAAAATTATCTTTATGAGTTTTTCTGGGACTTGAAACTCCTTCATAGTACTTTTTAAATATTTCCTATTGACTGTGTCAAACGCTTGTTTAAAGTCTATGAATAGCATGTGCATTGTGCATATCTATATCATACTCGTGACTCTTTTCCATAATTTGCTTTATTATATGCACTGCATCCACTGTTGACTTGCCACGTCTAAAACCAAATTGATATCCCCCTATTATCTTGTTCGCATATTCTTCAAGGCGGTTATGTATCACCGATGACAGGATCTTGTATGCCGTGTTAAGTAGTGTTATGCCTCGGTACTCGGTAGTTATTGCAGTCTATTATCTATTCTTCTTTAATTGCTTAAAGAAGTTTCTTACATTGGCAGTACTGTTTTCTTCCATTTCCTTCATTCTTCGTTCAATCCATTCATTCTTTCTTTTCTTATATAGTTTGTTCGCTTCCATTCTCTTCTATTTATATTTATCATTATCTTCTTGTTTACTTGTTGACAGCCATTTGAGTCTTGCCTCCTTTTTTTTCCTACTAATTTCTTCGCATTCGTCATCGAACCATATTTTCCATCTTCTTCTTTTTTTATGTCCTAGTACTTGTACTGCGCTTGATTTAATATTATCTTCAATGTTATTCCATTGTGTATCTATATCGTCGTCTTTCTCCCTCCCTTCAATTTGGCATTTTATCATTTCTTCATATTGGTAGATATACGGCTCTTTGTTAAGTTTTTCCATTGCTATCCATCTTTTAGTTTCATATCTTTTGTTCTCTATTGCTGTTTTCTGCTTAATTTCTGTCACAACAAGCAGGTGGTCGGTATCAGTATTAGCGCCTCTATACGATCTTACATCTCTAATCGATGTAGCCCTCCTTTTTGTCACCATCATATGATCAATCTGGTTTCCATCTAGATTACCTCCACCACGCCACATCCATGTCATCTTGTGCAGCTTTTTGTGCTTAAACTTCGTACTACTAATTATCATCTCAAATCCTGCTGCCAGGTAGCATAATATATTCCCGTTGTCATTTGTTGCTGTGTGGATTGTTTCTTTACCGGCAACACCTTCTATATAATCTTCTTTTCCTATCTTTGCATTACAATCGCCTAGGATAATCGCCGTATCATATTTTTGTCATATAATTGCTCCAAGTCGCTATAGAATTGTTCCTTTTCAAAATCGCTGCTGTCTTCGGTTGGCGCATAAACATTTATTAACGGCAAGTTATTTGGTTTCATCTTAATTCTTAAGTCCACCCATCGGTTTAAAATGCAAGATTTTCTCGCTCATTCTTTTGTTAATCATGAAACCTGTACCATTTCTCCCCTGTATATCATCACCGGAGTACATAAAAACAAATTCCTTTCCATTAATCTTTCCTTCTCCTTTCCATCTTATTTCCTGTAGGGCAGCCACCTCTATTTTATACCTCATAAGTTCACTTGCCACTTTTTTCATATTTTTAGGCTTCATTAGCGTTTGTATATTCCATGATCCTACTCTTAAGATTCCTTGCTTTGTGTTTTTCCTTTTACCATAAATCGATTTCCCATTTTCTCGCCTGGTCGTTCCATTTTCAGCTTCCAGGTTGTTTGCATCTAGTTTTTTGATGTCTGGTCCAGAGCATCTATTCTTTTTTCCACCAATTTTCCAATTTGATGGTCCCAAGTTACAACACAGTCCGGCATGACAAGTTTTAGATGTCCCACCTTTACTTTTTTACCATTCTCTTTTTCGATTCTTGCTTGTGTTCTTATTTCCTTCATAATGTGTCTTTCCATAGGTGTAAGATCGCTATCCAAATATATTTGACTCCCCCTTAACTTGAATTTGTTTTTAAGAATTTCCATTTTATCATCCCACTTGTGTAGTTCGATGACGCATCGCTTTTCGCTTATCTTGTAAGCTTTACTAATTTCTGCTGCTTTTCCTAGCCGTTCCCTAATAAGGCTGTTCACCGCCAATTGAAGTTTATTTGGGTCTTTTTCATCAGTAGTTATGCCAGTCATTATCAAGTTATTCTTTATCCTTTCTCTCTCAATTCTTTCAAGTTTAAGCTCCAGTTCCAAATTTTTTAATTCTAGTTTTTTACTTGTTCTTTCACCTCTCTTGTGTTTTGTTCATTATCTTCTTTGATGGTTTGTACAACTCTATCAAAGTGTTCCGACTCGTTCTTAAGATCAGCCTTCATATCTGTCATAAAGTTAGACATCATCTATGTAAGAGCATCCAATTTACCGTCAATTCTTGAGTTTTCCCATCGTATGCCATCCCTTCTGGGTGATTCGGTATCATCTCCCACATCTTCTTCACTCGCAGTCTTTTGTTTTCGTGGCGGTGATCTATTTATCTTCTTGCTCCTTCTGAAGATATCATAGTCGGCCGGTCTCTTCTTATGGTAGTCATCCGTTGATGTGCCATCGCTGTCATCTATTATGGTCGTTTGATCTTTATTTTCAAATTTGGTGTTCATCCTATACGGTTCTTCACTCTAGTAAGTAGACCAATTGTTTCACTAAGGTAGATTAGTTTCGGATGAAACCGCTTCCCGGGTCGACCCCTCGGAGGTTACAGTCTCACACAGAGAAACAAAAACGGCCCGATACTTCGCAGCTAAACTCAGACGTAACTTTCTCAAAACTTTATTGAACCGGTAGAACTATAATACCCAAAACTTTAACGACACGTTTGTGCTATAGTTGTAATTGTCTCTGCGTACAACTTTATTATTATGGTAGGACTATGAATTTAACCTTTCTGTTCACCGTTCAGATCATTGAATAAATAGTAGGAAGGAAGGAGCATATGTATGTTTTACCGTGTTACATTTGCGAGTCAAAAGGAGTGGGTGTTCGGCCATATTGAGATGCGATTTAAATTGTCTAAAATGGTTAATTGTGTTGCTTGTGGAACCATCAGGAACGCGCAAAATGTCGAAAATGGAATTACATGGCATAAGAACATATCTAAAATTTAATTTAACTTTCTAATATTAAATGTAGTAAATTGTGTGGTTATGCATAGTGCAATGGCGTGCATATCAGATTTTATTTTAAATAGATTCGATTCCACCAAATGCTTGTAAGTGAGCTTTATCCCTTTTTGGTTTAAGAATGCTTAATAATATTATGAAAACGTTAATATTCGTGGTTACACGCATTAAAATATAATGCAATAAAATATATTTATGAATGTCATCTTTACTCATATTTTATGTAACGCCACTGGAAATACATTTAAGCAGCCGCCATCAGATTCGATTTGACTCGCAAAAATATTCTAAATGCTCCTTCCTTCCTACTATTTATTCAATGGTTCAGATAAATCATTGAATAAAGAGTAGGGAGGGGAGCATTTAGAATATTTTTTGACATTCATAAATATAATTTATTGCATTATATTTTAATGCGTGTAACCAGGAATATTAACGTTTTCATAATATTATTAAGCATTCTAAAGGCCGTATTACATTATCAAACTTTCCGTTCAACTTTCGTTCAACTTTTGTGTCAAACTTTGATTAAACTTTGTAACCAATGTTTGATGAAAACTTTTGGGTGGGGATAAATTTGTCGTTAAGCTAAAGCAATTCGACACGCAATTGCGCACAGCAAAGTTTTGCAGCATTGCGCATGTTTATTCAAAAGTTGAACGAAAAAGTTGAACGAAAGTATAACACGCGCTACTTTGAGTGTGACCAAAGTTTGATGGAAGTTTAACGAAAATGTGATAATGTAATACAGCTTAATTTTTTCATCAAACATTTGACAACAAAGTATAACGAAAATATAACCAAAGTTTGATAATGTAATACACGCTTTAAACCAAAAAGGGATAAAGCTCACTTACAAGCATCTGGTGGAATCGAATCTATTTAAAATTAAATCTGATATGCACGCCTTTGAACTATTCATAACCACACAATTTACTACATTTAATATTAGAATGTTAAAATAAATTTTAGATGTGTACTTATGCCATGTAATTCCATTTTCGACATTTTGCGCGTTCCTGATGGTTCCACAAGCAACACAATTTACCATTTTAGACAATTTTATTCGAATCTCAATATGGCGAACACCCACTCCTTTTGACTCGCAAATTTAACACGGTAAAACATACATAATGCTTCTTCCTTCCTACTATTTATTCATTGAGATAAATCTTATTTCCTCGCCTTTGACAATACCTGGTCACCTGGTCCACAGTTCCTTCACTTCTACCGCAAAAATCCTCTATTCTATCTCCAAACACCTCACTTTGATTTATTTACTCACTTTATATCAATAATATTCGCAAAATTTACACAATACCGCCACTTCCACTGCCGGAAAAAATAAATATTTAATGGTAAATTATATTTTCCCATGAAAAATCGATATTTTTTATATTCAGATAAAAAAATTTAAATTGTCAATGTCTGTGAGAAGTATTTTAGACGTTGAAGTCTTATTTTGTTTTACATGTTTACTAATTTTATACAAAATAGTCAATAAATATGTAAACTTTATGTATATTTATTGAAAATATGCTTTTATTTTATACTTTTAAATAGTTAGTATAGTGTTCATCTTTTTCATTTACTTACATAATAAAATTACATTATAATTATTCCACTGCATATTGATTCCAATTTATAATTGGATCTTATAATTTTCAATAAAAATCATCTAATTTAAATTATATGAATAGCGAACAGAATGAAGAAGTTTTCTCGATTTTTCTTTGGTATACTATTATGCTAATATGCTATGATAAAAAAATCGTATATTATATAACCCCTTAAGGCTTAAGGTAATAGTTACAAAGTGAACAGGTTAGTGATTTTATTTATGTTTTTAAAATAGATGAAAAGTGTCAGATATGTCGGAATGTTAGTATATTGAGGAATCTGCGGCATTAGCGGTTCAAGCTCGAATTCCACTGGAATCCAGAGGCAAATATGAAAAGATATATCTGCAATTTAACGCGTGGTGCAAAGAAAAACGAGTGAAAAACGTAAATGAAGAAGTTTACTTTGAGCAACGGTCGAAGGTCTTGCAAAGCTCCACTTACAAGTGTGCGGAAAAGTAGAACTTTTCCACACATTTTTGAATATCACAAAGTAAGCCTTATTCAAATATAATTAGCAAAAATATAAATTAATCTAGAACAACTTATTTTGGTCAGTATTACAAATCTTAGAAAGTAACATCAGAATATATTTCAAATGATTCTCTATATTTTGTGAAAACTTCAAAAATACTTCGTTGTCGTTCCTAAATTTTTCTTTCAGATTATCTAAGCATTCTTGTAGATCCCGTAACGTACATATGGTTTGATGTTGATTAGCTATAATTTTTGAAATTAGTATAAAGTAAGTTATCTCGGATACCAAATCTAATAATTTTATATTATCTAATACATTAATCTCTTGTTTTTCATTGATGATCCGTTGAACCCTTCCAATTGCTTCGTTTTTATAATTCTCTCTCAAACGCCATGGTTCTATGCTAAACATGGATGCTATCCCTTGTATATTCAAGGAGATTTCGTCAAATTTATTTATTTCAAGTTGCCGGTTTATGTTTTGTAAATTTATAAGAACCTGCGCATATTTCCGTTCAATATCATCGGGTACAGTTCCGAACGCAGTACACATTTCTATTTTATTGTTCATGCTGCTCAACAGTGTAATCTGTTCTTTTTTTGCATCCAAAATTTTTTTATAGAGAACTATTTTGAAGAAAATATCTTGTGGAATCGGTTGAAATTCGTTTATAATACACGGCATTTTACTTTTATGCTTGTTGAAATATATTTCGGGTAAAGTGGTAGATAACACTTCGAAATCTGGCACGAAATGATTTCCAACGTGATTTTCAAACGAAATCCTATATGTGAAATTATATTTGTCAACGGCTTCTACTAACCCATCGAAAACACCGTTCCTTGGTTTGTGCATACGAGCGGTTACTTTGTTCCCAATAACAAGCCTCATTGGAATTTCCAGAGGTAAATCTTTAAAACATAAATTTTTAAATGCTTTCGGATGTTGAACTAGGCGTATTTCTGAACGTTTATTTGCTAAATCTTCACGCTCCTCTTGAAGGAATGCATCTGAACAACGTCGTGGTTTTCCGAGTATCCTGCGTAATATGTTCCATTCTATTCTAGTCAGCATACGGGTTTTCAATAAAGGAAAATGAGTCTTTAAACAAACTTCGAAATCATTGTAGTTGGAAAATATGCATTTATCTATGTCGCTGTAAAACCATTCACAACACACCCACTTAAGAGATTTTGGATATTTCAAAACATTTTTAAATCGAGTTCCAATTTTTACTATGATTTGCTGAGAAGTAGAAGTGGCTACGTTTTTGGATACTGCATTCTTCTGTTTTTTTGCTACTGATGTATGACGAGTGAAGTCCTCGCCGTTGGGATCATCGTAGCAATAATGAGTTGTCTTACGTTTTCGTACGGAAGACGTTTCAATTGGTTGCAGCATGGAATTTAACTCTCGGTTCACTATTTTGTCCAATTCAGCATTGATTTCTTCCTTGTCCTTAATTTCAGTATGAAAATTCTCATCGCTTAATAAGTTCAATAACTTAGCAATCGGAATATCTGTAAGAAAAGCATTTTTTTATTTGGCAGTCTAATGTCCCAACGAAAACGGTAGTACTTAATTAAGTATGTACTTATACAATCTGTGTTCTGTGTTTTTTTTATTTTTGTAATGATACAAAGCACAGCTTTTTGAGTAGTAATTGACTAGTAAATTAATAAAACGATGTACTTACCTTCGTCATCTTGCAACATTTTGATATACACAAATTAGTATTTGTGTTATTCGGGTAATTCTAAAACTGAATAATTTTATGTTTCTCAGGTTTAATTATAAGGGAATTGAAATTCAGCGTTCTAGGGTTCTGTAGTGGTCAATTGGGCGATTTGTAAACATCTTTTATATTGCTAATTTTACATGAAACGTTACCAACTTAGTCGTAATCGAATAAATATTCAAATTACGATTACATATTGGCTTCAGTGGCGCCGGAAGAGTCAAATATAGAGGGGGCAAAGTATTCAGTTTTGCTAGGCTTTATGATTTTAAAGAAGAATTCTAATATTTTACGAGCGCTAAGCTAAGTAGAAACAAAAAATTCAATTTTCTAGGATGGGACAAGTGCCCTGCTTTCCTCCGCCCTATCCGACGCCTATGATTGGCTTTTACAATTTTTTTACAAGAAAATAACAATACTTGCATTCTATTGGCTGAAAAAGTAAGCGTCGAGCGAAAACTGAGCAAACATGCCATGAAAACACTTTTGTTTTAGGCTTATATAAAGTATACGAAGAAGCCTTATGATCTAGCTCCGTGCCTGTCTGTCTGTCCGTCTGTCCGCATAATTCAAAACCAATCTGAACGCACGATTTACAAAAACAATTTACAATATTTGTTAGGTTTGTGGCGGCACGCCACACCATTATTTGAGAACAAAATCAGGAATGCGATAACATAAGGTAATCTCTCTCATCTAATCAATAAGTTTTGATAAAAACAAAAACCATCCGTTACCATATCAGCTTATTGATTAGAGAGATTAGATCAGTTCGAATATGTAAACTGCGAAGATAACACGCAACGATTTTCATCCATAAAATAATAACATTGTAAAATATTAATTTATTGTATTATCAAAATTTAAATCCTGTAAAGTAATTCAATATAAATAATTCAAGAAACATTTAATAAATCAAGATCTTTATTATACCAGAAGACCAACGAGTTTAGTCTCCTAACAGGTTGGTATTAATTATTCAGATTATCATAATTTAAGTAGATAAACTAGGTAGTTAAGGTCTTCGTTAAGGTTGTTAAGAAGAGGGGTGGGGATAAGCTGTGGTGGGAACTGCCAACTTCAAATAAACAAAATTTTAATAATGAAAATATGCCTTTTTTATTAAAAATACTTGGTTTTAATAATTTAGTTCTAAATTTTATTCCTTTTTTTTTCAATTTAAAAAACTTTTCTTGGTAGCTATCAAATCTAGATAGTTTTTGTACTATTTTTTAGAATAAAAACTTAATATTTTCTAAAATTGAAAACAAGACTTTTTTAAAATTTTGTACACTTATTTGTAAAACTTTCATAAATATTTTGGAAAATTTTTGTAATGCTGACATTTCTGATTGTCGAAGTAATGACAAATTCGTCCCGTGCATTTACACAATGTAAAAACGTAACTTTGACATTTTTCATCTCGATAAACAAAAAGAGGATTAAGCTCAAACTTTGCCAGAATTTTCTTAATAATGCAAATAATATACTGTAAAAATTTATCATGTATCTACTTTGATTTCCTTCTTATCAACCTTGTTGATGTCGGCCGAGATTTGTTTTTCGAATATTTCGATCATGAGGAATCCATTGAAATATACTCCAAATCTATCCGACCCATATTTCGGCCAGGAGCCCCATTTTTTAAAAAAACCACCAAATTGCAAAAATGAGGTCGAAAACCTCACCCGAAGTGTATTTTTTCTTATATTTACAAAAAGCACAA
The DNA here is from genome assembly GCA_963170105.1 of Cantharis lateralis. NCBI lineage: Eukaryota > Metazoa > Arthropoda > Insecta > Coleoptera > Cantharidae > Cantharis > Cantharis lateralis. Next base: position 28,947,843 of record OY720628.1, read on the forward strand.
ATTGATACAAAGAAGGTACGAACGATTAAAATTATTTTGAACCCAAAATTCGAAATTGGGGGATGGCTGGCAAAATACCCATTTGAGATATTTTAAACTATCTGAAAAACTAAGTTGGTTCAAACGAAAATAAACAAGGGACAAACAGGTACAAACGATTTTGAATTCAAAATGGGGGGGTGGGAATGCACCACCTGTTCATGCCCTTCAGGCGACTCGGAGAAAAAAGTTTTCCAAACCCCTGACATTGACAAATCTCTGATCTCAGCATTCGAATTTCGTCATTCTGGAGTTGTGTTGCTCCCCGGGGGATTTTTTTCATGAATTTAACGCTTGTCATCACCTTTGAAAGTACAATTTTCGAATTCTGTTATTTTCGAAAAACTACTGGACATTCCTCCTCGACAAAATTCGACATGAGAAAACATCGGCTGTAAACTCCGCTCCAAACTTAACAATAAAATGTAAACTCCACTCCGAGCAAAAATGTTGTCACTAATCCCACATGTAAACTAGCACAGTCTATTTAGAGGTTTTGACTGTCGAGATTGAGATTTACCAAGAAGTCTCGAAGTGGCAGTTTTGGCCTGTGTGTTGGGGTTTTTCTGAATTAGCAGGATTGTTTGCCATAGTTTTAGCTATTGTTGGGTTCGCCGGTTTTTGGAAGGATCGGGGTTGGTGGTTGGGACGGGGGGTTACTGCGAGGAGGGACGGAATTATATTGTGTTCGGTCGCTGCTTGAGATACATCTTGCATCCTTTGTAGCTGGCTGAGGACAGGATTTCTCCGGCGCATTTGACGCACATTTGGAATTAACCACAGTTACCTTGAGTGTGCCCGAACGTTCAGCATCTATGGCATTAAGTGATGTCAGTTGTTTAGTGGGGCGTTTTTACCCGGACATAAATCTTTGGGTAATTTATCTAGGTTCTAGGGTGACATGGAAAAGTGGCATCGGGTTGCCAGATTGACAGTGCGGTGTTTGAATTGTGTAAAGTTGAGGGCAGGGAGGCCTGCTGCTTCCAGTACTGTGTCAGGTAAGAACTCTACCGGGAGTTCTCGCAGTACTACCTATATGGGGTTTTCCTCGGGGAGTTTGAACACAAATAGTTTAAAATTTTGTGTGATGCATGATCATGATCTGGGCGATCCCACAGTAATCGTTGGCTGTGTTTGGCGTGATGGCTAATCTCTCTGCGTTCCTGCATTTGGAAAACGGAAGTTTTTTGTGGTCAATTTAGTAAAAAAAAAGTACTTGCACTTCTTTCGTTCTACAAGAAAAATTGGGAGGACTATGGTTAGGATTTGTTGAGGTTCTGGTTGTTAGTAACGATGGGAATAGTGAGATTAGTGATTGAGGCAGAGGGCGTGAAGGAGGTATTGACCGAGGGGAAAAAGCATGAGCAGGGGGCGCAAAGATGATATTAGCCGGAAGGCGGGGTTGACTTGTGTTGGCTGTTCTTTGGGTTGGGCACTAAAAGCCTGGCTTGAGGTGGTAGAAGACAAACTCAGATTTGTCTAATGAGGGGGGGGATAAACGAAACACCGTGATGCGATTTACTGGGAAGACGGGGCCAACCTATCTTGTCTAGAGCCCGAAGGGAAGCCATTGGTTCTATGCGAGAAGGGCAAGTACGGTGCGGGGGTTGGGGGAGTGAAGTGATTGGGGAATAGGCCGAGAAAGGGATTGTCTTTGAAGGGGGGGGGAAGATGAAGACGCCGGTTAGAGATTGGAGAGATGGGAATGGACGATACCTGGAGCGGGGGGGGGGGTAAAATGATTTGTGGAACTGTACTTGGGGAACAGGCTTCTAATTAGTAATTATGATTATCAAAGGGTGGAAGGGGGTTGGTTTTGGGGATTCTCCTGATACAGGGGTTTCCGAAGCAGGGGGATTTTCTATTGTGGTGGGGATTAGGGGGGGGGGTGATTTGGTGTGCGGTTTCATGTTATCAAATTGGTCGGGATGTTCATCGGGCTTTTAATTATGGAGGTTTTAGCTGAGTCAGTGGGGCATGCGTAATTTAGTTTTTGGGATTGCGCCTCTCGCGGTTGAAGGATTTGGTGGGGAATTATGATTTGATTGGACGCGTTCTATTTGGGGATTATTTTTAACAGTTTTCTTGGCTTCCCGTAATACCGGGAACCGAAATCTGGTGTTCGGGGGATCGGATGTCGGTGTGAAGACCCGGGCTTTGACGTCTTTTTTGGGTTTCGTATTGCTGGTAGAGGGGACTGTAGAGTTGTGCTTAGCTTTCGGGTCGGGTTCGGCTAACATATCTTCGTCAGTGAGGATTATACTCCCGTTACCTGGTTGCAGTGGCTGGAGCGAATTCCGTGGATTTAATGGCAATCAACGTCCTTGAACCAAGTGCAGGGCGGGATGGGACGTTTCGGCGCTACCAAATCGGCGCAGCCGGTTCGGCGCGAAAACGGTTCGGCGTCAAGACAGTTTGGTGCGAGCCGATTCGGCGCAAAGACAAAGGAGAGGGGACTTTTTCGTCGAAGTTCGAAGATGGCGAAGAGGACAGAAGAATAATTTTTGTCTCTTGATTTTTTAATTGTAAAATTTAAATTATTGAGAAAATATATATAATATATTGTCATAAAAGTTTTGAATAATAAATTTTTTATTTAAGTTATGTATTTTTTACAATTAATTTATTTTCTACGCTGGCGCTGGTGGAAATTTATCTTTGATTTTGATTATTTTAGAGATTCCCATCCAGTTTTTGATAAAACTTGTGGAAAAAAGAAATTAATTTTTTATATGAATAAATCAGTAAATAATGAATGTTCCTGATCTCGAATGAGAGAAAACACTGTTTGAAACGATGTGAGGCGTGTAGAATCAAAACCGGACATGTCACTTTTTGACCGAAAATAATCTAAGATATACGTTTTGTTCCTGGCAATCTGCTCTACCATTTAAAACTACATTTTGGTTACAAAAGCCCCCATTTACTATTTAAATGGACGTAGAAAATGAGCATTGGTTTCAAAACCGGACATCTCCGCAGCGCTTTACTTTCAATTCCGGACATGTCCATCCGTGATAACCTGAACCAATAAATGCATTGCATTCTAACATCACCTGATCTAGTACAAAGATGCAGTAATTTGCATAGCTAGGTGCATAATTTGCAACTGTTTGTAAAACGTTCAAGACCTCTATTTTAATCGCTTCTTATATCACGGAATAATTATGGACCCCAACAATTCTTTTGTGAGTGAAATTCCAAGTGGTAGTGGAAGAAAGAAGAAGGTTCAAAAACACAATTGGAAGAGTATCGCAGCTAATGGTATTTGAAGAACAGGTCACATTATTATTAATTGGAAAAGATTGGACAGTACAAAATTGGAAAGACGAAGCTAGCACTGCTTTAAAAGCACCAAGTACTCTATATTTTACAATTTCTAAAATAAAGAGACTTATACTCAAACGTACAACTAAAAATAATATTTTTGTTTTGGGTGAAGTGAACTATCGCAGTTCAACTTCAAATTCTTTGGCAGTAACAAAAAAGGAAAAAAAATTTAAATTGTATTTTTTAAATAAAGTTAAATTTCTGACATTAATTTCAAATAAAATATTGTTAAGTTAAAGGTCTATTGAAACAATAATTTGTCCAACGTTTCGGGTACTTTAATGTCCCATTTTACACTCAAAACCTAAATAACTAAAGTGCATTTATGTTTCAAAACCGGACAAATCCAGGTTTTGGTAGCAAATACGGACAACTACATCATAGATATATGAATAATAACCAAAATTATAAAAATTTTATATAATTTCTTGATCAGTTGTTATTTAATAATTATTCCTAAGGCGTTGTTAAAGAAAAACAAATTTTTTATCGTTTGGAATTTATTTGGTAGTTTTTTGTGTTTTTCTCAAATTCGCTTTAATGTGACATGTCCGGTTTTGATTCTACACGCCTCATGTAATCTATGGTATAAAAATGTAAAATTTTGTATGTATTATTATGATGAGTTTAAAAATTAAAGTGGAACGCACAAAATTTGAATTTGTGGTGATAAAATTAATGCTGATAAAACGTCCCCTCCAGGAAACAAGCCTAGAATGAAAATCAAGTTACAAAATTTTGTTACAAAAAAAGTCATAAAAGGTTAAAATTAATTCACAACTAAAACTTAAATGAAAAATAATTTATTTACAAACTGAATTTAAATAATGATAATTTATTTACAAGTAACTTTAACAACTAAACTTATTTCAAAAATAAAACGGAATTAATGAAGACAATAAATAAAGTGGTGCTTAATTCTGAATAACCCTAACTGAAATCCCGTGGGTACGACAATGATGTAAACTTTTAATTATTATCACGGTGACTAAATAAAAATCGTCTAAGGTTTGATCGGTAGTAATTAAAACACGGAATTTCACTTTGCACAAGGAGCCTACAGGTAAGTAAAATGGGTTTTTCAAACAAGCTACTGTTTTTCTAGATTTTAGTTTCTAGGTTAGGATTTCGTGCTAATTGCGGTGTAAACGGTCTAATTGATTGTTGATTAAATGACTACCTGAGCTTTATGGTGAGTTTATGCCCTATTATTATCTATTACTGAATATATCTATTTTCTGTTTCCGGGACCTATCTTGGATCTACCTGTCGTTACGGGAAACTTATCGGAAATACAAATCCTATTACTACTTTGAGCTGCTCCAATCAATATTATAGGAAGTTACCATTACTAATTCTAACGGAAGCTGTACCTACTCAAGAACGGAAGTCTCCTAACCCTATCAGTAAAAGCTATCTCCCTAACAAAAACTTTAAACGGATGCGGAAACTGGAACGGGAGCTAGTGTTTGTGGCGAGGATAGGACTTTGACTGGATTAGGATTTTTTCAGGAAGTTAATCACAATATCTACCTACGGGTTTGTACCTATGAGCCAAACGGCAGCAGCTTACCGACTCTTACTGATAAACTTGAAATTAAAGTGAGTTAATGATAAATGCCTTGATAACCGAAAGCAGATATCTGTGTTGGATTCTTTGTAGTATGTGGGAACTTCCATCAGCCTTGTATAACGAAAACTAACGAAAAACAGCAGGATCGGAAAATCGCCTAGTTAATCGTAAACGATTGGAGGTAACAGAATTGAGACGGCAGGAATTTGAAGTTGCCTAGTATAACGTAAACGGCTTTGTAGGTATCGGACTAAGACCTTGTATAACGAAAATCTTGTCCACGGAACGCATCGGAACCCTTTTTGGCAGCGGCGGTCTGTGAGTAAGTAATTTGGGGAGACTGGAAGTCCCAAGTATTAAAAAGTACTAATAACAATATTAATTATTAACAAAACTATATTAGTCTATGTAACAATCTATCAACACTCCATTCTTTTTCTCGGCCAAAAATTACACAAGTAAAACAGAAACATAATTTATTAGTACCTATACCAATTACAACACCGAAATTTACTATTTATAGTCCAGTCAAATATGGCAAAATAAAGGGCAAACCTCGGAATGAGAGTGAATAAGCTGTAAATTCGTAGAAACCTTTGTTTTGGCATTCTAAATACTGGTAGAAAAGTCTCATATAATCTCGTGTTTGTGTTCCAATATATCCAAATTGGTTTTTTGGAATTATCTCGTTTCCTAGGTGAAATACGTTATTTAAGTTATTTTCTGGGCAGACGCAGTCTCAAAATTATTGTATTTTGATAGTTTTCTATTTTAGATTAAAGTTATCTCATGACCAAATTTGTTGTTATTTAGTAGGCAACCCATGCGGCGTCCCAGTGCAAACAATTATTCGTTTGAATTTTCAACTATAGTCGATCTCATATTAGCAGTAAGTAGGTGGCAGGTCGTCTGCAAAGTCATATTTACAAAGACAGAATGGGAAATGATTGAAAATTTTAAAGAAATGTGTGTTGCCTAATGTAGAAGTTTACAAAATACTTTTAGAAAACGTAATTTCACAAATTTATTTCAATTTTAATGCGATTTTGATAAAATAAATAAAGAAAGGCTGCATAGGAACTATTTAATTTTAACAAAATACATTCTGACATAATATGAAAAATTAAATATTATCTGTCAGCATCACGTAAATTTTAGCAGTGTAAAAGCGGCTAACTTCGTGACAATTTCATTGGCTAATATTCAAGGTCATCATTTTAGTACAAATTATTCTCTGCATGCTTAAATGAAATGGACTATAAATAAAGAAGTTTTTAAAATTCAAAACATTAATATAATTTATTCTTTACACACTGGAATTACATTTGTTACTGGCCAGGGCTACGGTTGTTAAATTTATAGCTCTGGTTCATAATCTTGCTTTTGCTTCTAATTTGTAAAATACAATTTAAATGTTGTCACATTTAATTAAGGTTTATTGGTGTTATTTACAAATGTTGTTAATATACAATTTATTTATTAATGGACGCAAGTGGACGTGTTGTCCGTTTGATATTGATATGAGGACTATCGTGATGAGGACTGGTGTCTGAGTCCTGTTGACAAGCCTTGGTTACCCAATGTAACCATGGGATCATTCCTATGTTTCCCTTCGCCGATTTCTAGATCCACACAAATAACATGGACGTTGCTCGGACGATGATGCTAGGTCACTACACATTTAAGATTTTAAGCAACCGCAATAGTGTGACACAGTGTGACAATTATTTGACGTTAGCGATTAAGGGTTAATACACACAGAAGGTATGTATTGAGGAAATTCAAATTTCCACATACTTTTGTCTCCGCTTGTATCTCCTATACACCCTTAAGTTACAAGATTTGAAGACTCAAGTATACTTTTGTGCAAATATTAGCAAAAATTTTCAAGTTTCAGTGTGATGCTGGCTTTAATAATTAAACGTAGTATGATTGCAGGAAACTACAGTCGGTAATACGATTATGATGTTGGGTGTTGTGAAGGAATGAACAATTTGAAGTGTAAAAGTGGTTTACAAAATACAATGTACATACTTCCAATAATTAATGAAGCTACAAAATCTCAATATTGCGTGAGTACGTACATGATAAAGTAATCATAATGTAATAATAAAATTGTGTAGGGTTAGGATAACAATAAAATTAGAGGTTAACGAGTCCAGAATTGTTATAATTAAAATAAATTTCAAATTATAGGAATATGGAGTTTGAAAACGCGTTCAAGGCGAGTGATTTTCCAAGACGTTGATTGTTTGTCTGGTGTTCTCCCATATGAAGTCGCTGATGGTTTTGATCGTGAAACAACTGAAAGACGAATTCTTTTTGTCTGGTTTGAAATTGAGTTTTAAATCCAGGATTGTGTCCCAGTATTTTATGGAGTGTTGACATGGGATGACGATCTTTTCAATTTTGAACTACTGCCGAAGGTTTTGACCTGCATGTGAAACGGATAACTTCGGTCTTAGGTTTGTTGACTTATATACTTGGTTGAATGTAAGTATTCTAAAATTGACTCGATATGTTTTTCTAGGTATTTTGCTATTGATTTGATGCTTATTGATTGATAAGTTTGCTGTGTCATCTGCATAAATTGCATTACTGATGTTTGGATGTTATGGAGATATCGTTGATATAAATTATAAAGAGAATCGAACCGAATAAAGAGCTTTGCCGGACATCACCTGGTATGTATAAATTTTGGATTTGGTTCAGTTAAGGTTGTTCGGTATGTTGTCATGCAAAACAATTCCACTACAAGCGCTAGTGGTAGTTTCATATAATTTTATATTCCCCTTAAATTGCTTGCGATAAAGCGTTCTCTTTCCATAATCAAGTTAGTAACTGATACAGGTACGTTACATCTTATAAAATGGGGATTACGCTCGAAGATTGCATTTCGAATCGCTAATGCTAAAACACAACTTCTAACTTCTTTAGTAAAAATTCACCTGGTTATTTAATTAAATTTAATATGTTATTACATAATTTATAATATATAAATTTTAGAATTCGTAACTTTTGATAAAATTATTAATAATATTTTAAAACTATAACAAAGTTAATTAAACGCTTAAATATTTTAAAAGAAATATTTATTAGAGACGATATTTCGAAAGCGTTTGCTTTCATTTTCGAGTTCGAATAAACGTTTATAAATAATAAAAGTTTTTTTATTCGAATAAAAGTTTATTCGAACTCGAAAATGAAAGCAAACGCTTTCGAAATATCGTCTCTAATAAATATTTCTTTTAAAATATTTAAGCGTTTAATTAACTTTGTTATAGTTTTAAAATATTATTAATAATTTATAATAATTATTTTAATTCATTTTGAATAACAATAACGTTTATTATAACATATTAGCAGTCAGTGGCGGATTTACCAGTAGTCTGAGTAGGCTGAAGCCTAGGACGGCAAATTTGGGGCAAATATTTTTGAAGTTATACTTCTAATGCCGAGGTAGAATGAATTCAAAGTACCTACATGTAAAACAGAGATAATATTTTATGACAAAATGAGATTTATTAGCTCAGAAATATTCCCCAAAACTATTATTTGTGCAATCTTAACTAAATCGTTGGATGCTAAAAATAATTCAGAAACTGACACTTGTTAGAGGTCGATAGGGGCTGCAAAATTTGAATAGCCTACTGGCGGCAAATGTGTAAATCCGCCACTGTTAGCAGTTAATAATAAATATTTAATATACCTGTATTCTAATGAGAAACAATTTATTTTTGTTAGGAAATTTTGTTGTAACAAAAATTGATTTTACAATTTATTAAAACGTTTAAAATTATTTTCTAACAAAAAGAAGTCATTAGGTGACCAATCAGGTGAATACGAACAGTGAGGCATTACATCAACATTTGTACTACATAAGAAGGTACGGTTCAATGAATAATCGATTCTAAATGTAACGAGTGATGATGCAGCTATAATTTATATTTCAATAATAATGCGATAATTGTAAAGTATCGACGAGACGGATGGCTATGCGAGAGTGAAAGGATGTTTCACTGTTAAAATGCACTTCTTCTTCTCCTCCTTCTTCTTTTTCTCTTTCTTCTTCTTTCAAGGAAAGACAGTCAGAATTACTTATTCTGCCGTAGTTTGAACCGGGCTTCTCGGCTTAGTAGTCGACGCACTTAAGCGTCTAGCCATATCCACCTACCTACCTTAAAATTCACATCGTGTACATAAAAAAATAAATAATAGATGAAATATCTTAACCTGTGAAAATATATAATAATAAAAATTAAACGATAAACAGATTATTTATGGATAAACAGGTTTGGGTTCATTTTTTTCTCTGTAATATTTTTGTAACAAATGATTTTTGAAGATTTATAAATTTTTATAATTATTAGTTGATTTAATATGTATAATTTGTGATCTAGACAATTATTATTTTCATTCACCCAATTTATTTACAATTAATGTTTTTTGTTTAATTTTCTCCAATATTTTGAATTTTATATTTGATTCGTGGTACCTATATATTGTAATGAAACGTTCCTTTTGGGTAACTTCCTTTTTTACACTACTGTTTTTGCTCCGGTCTAGCTCTTGTATTGTCGGAGGTGAGACTCTCAGGAGTCGGTTCCACCGTTGTGGTGTCAAAAAGTTGTAATGTTCTTTTCGGCTTAAAAATTTTTGTAACTGCCAATTTTTATTGCCTTATATGGAGCGAACAATTTTAACAAGCCGGCCATGCAGTGCAGATGTGGCTTGCACACGTATTAATTTTGCTTCGTTAACAAAATTTTCATAAATAAATTTTAATTTTCTCACCTTTTTATAATCAAACGCAATATTACACAAATTAAATTCTGTTTTTATTTCACTTAAAATTCAAATATGCCCCTATAAGGACTCAAAATTGGACGATTCTTAACAACGTCCGTCCGGCATGGCCGTCACACCACCCATTCTTTTCAATTTTTACCAACATAAACCTTCAAAATTCAAAAACAATTTGTACAGGACGAGTCAAACATTTACAAAATTGACAAAAACAATAAAAATCAATTTGTTTCACCACAATATATCATTAAAATATTTTTCAAACTTATTCAAACAGATGTTCACCACACGTTCAAATGTTTCACTTGGTGCACATAATCCGCTTTCTTCAATATTACTACTTATTATATTTTCATACGTTTTATAAAAAATCAAAAGTTCTTTAGAATTTTTTGAAGTTGAATTAGTGGTTAAATTAATTTTACATTGCATACAATTATTAAATTCTTTGATGCATTTGCGTGCTAAATAGCCTGCAAAAGGCAGAAATACCAAGGTTACGCTTGTCAGATTAGGAATTGCGGGATGTGCTGGACAGTTGTCAACCAAAAGTAGGATTTTCTTCTTTTTTTTCGTTAGTTCACGATCCCATGCACGTATCCAATTTGTGAAAATGTCAGATGTCATCCAGGCTTTGCGATTGCTCTCATGATCTACTGGTAATGACCGCACATCTTTAAAACATCTGGGACGTTGAGATTTGCCGATTATCAAGAGTTTTTTTTTCACTGTGCCACTCATGTTGGTTGTCACCATCACAGTTATTCTCTCTTTCGATAATTTTCCTCCCGTGCATTTTTCGCCATTAAATTTTAATGTTTTGTCAGGTGTCAACTTATAAAATAGCCCAGCTTCATTGGCATTAAAAATTTCATCATCGCTAAATTGCGCGCGCAAACTAGGCCATACTCTTGCTAACCAATCACTTACATCACTCTGTTGGACAGACAAAGATTCTCCAGCTGTCTTACCAGCGACGATATTGTGTTTTACCTTGAAACGGTTAATCCAACTCGCCGAGCAATTATAATCTAGAATATTCAACCCGCGAGCAAAGAAATTGGCTTTATTTTGAAGCATAGGCCCACTTACGGGTATTCCGCGATTACGTTGCAGCTTAAACCACTGTATCAGTGCCTGTTCGAGTTCTTCTTTTGTGGACACCCTTACGCGTTTAGGTTTAAGAATATTTGCATTAAACAGGGGTTCTATTTTATGTTTATTTTTCTTAATTGTTGATATTTTTGAATGAGACACACCTAATTCCTTCGCAAGAGTCACATTCGATTCTCCAGCTTCTAAACGTTGTATAATAACACTTTTTTCTTCAATTGAAAAACATTTTCGTTTCGCGGAACTCACTTTGAAACAAAGTTATAACACGTTGAAAGGTAACAAAATACTAATGCCCGTACTTATAGTCGATGCTTCGCTCGATCTCGGACTTGAGTCTGACTCAAGCACGAAATGAACCAATCAAAATAAACAATTTTGTACTTAAGTCGTGCTCAAGTTTTGCTTCAGCCAAGCATCGACTATAAGTACGGGCATAAGTGATTTACTCGGGAATAATAATATAAAGTGCATAGAAAGCATTTTACTTGTGTAAGGCATTTGTGGGGGTGACGATATAATGCGACATTTGATTTTGAAATTATGAATTGTTTTGAGACGAGCGTCGTTTTAATCGGACGGTTTTTAATAAATACGTTGCTTAAAACGGTTGGTCGCTTTAACGGGAGTCGTACTAAACGGATATACTTTCGCAGGATGTTATATGAAAACCAAACTTGAGGTTGCACTTACATCGTTAAAAGGGGTCAATCGTTATAAACGAAGTCGTACTATTCGGATTGTATTGTATTTTTGAATGAAAGTAAAATAAAGTATCTAATAATAAACTCACATAGGTATTAGATCTCCTTAGCATCCAATAACAGTTGCGCCTTTTGAATTTCTTCGGACAAATTTAAAACTTCATCTTTATTTGCAGCTTCTTGAATATGAAATAACAAATTTAGTTTAAAATGGGTTTCATTAAATTTTTGACGTCATACTAACCACTTTCCGGAGTCTCTTCAGTCTCCTCCTGACTTTTGTCTCCTTTTGCATGGTTTTTATGAAGCCGACGAAGGTCAGTAATTTTTTGAGTCAAGTAAACATTAACTTTTTTAAGAGCTTTTTCGATGTTGTTTGAATTCACATTGTCCCGTTTTAATTTATATTGAAATATGTTTGAAATCACAGTGACTTTGTTGTAAAACATCACTAGATATAAATTATGGTAATTATTGAATACCTTTTATTGCCATCACTTTAGTGACATCTAAAGCCGGTTTAATGTCGTCTGTCACCGATTTCATTCGGTTGCATTTGGCTCCAGTTACTGATGAGTTCGTCAGTACGTGCTCAACAAATACAACCGAAGCAATATTCTTGACAAAGCCCGAGTTGTTTTTCGACTTGAAACTAATTGCGTCGAAAATGGTTTCATCTAAAAAGACGTTGCGTCCAAGATGAATCTAAAATAACACAGCAGGGTGAAAATTAAGCTATTATTTGAAATGCAAGATTAGTATCCACTCTAAATTTTAGAACTAACATTACTACTTCTATACCTACTTTTATTGCCGGTAACAAAAAAATCTTAACAAAAAAAATGCTGTGATCTTCAACCATTACTATATCTACTACCATAGGGTGTTCTAATAAGTTTTTATCTTTTTAAAGAAGTCTACTTGTTTGAGGCACATGCATGGGAAGTAAGAAATTTTTAAATAATACAATGCACCACCTGTCCACCACTCCTAACACCAATTTTAACAACTACCGGCACCTGCGGTCTTTCTGGTTGTGGAATTACTCGTACCTCATGGTGGTTTTCTGAAAACCAAAAAAAATCACTGAAATGAGAAATCACCAATATAATCCAAAATCCAATATTAAAAAAAGAACTCGCCATTCCAATCATACAATACCTTTTGCTGAAGTTCCAGATTCAGCTTCTTTAATTTTTTATTTTCCTCCTCGAGTTGTTTTATATACACGTCCTTATCATCTGGAACCTCCTTACCGTCACTCGATATATTAATGGCTTTAAAAAGCTCATTAAAATTTTGGGACGTAGCCGGTGCCGTATTTTTCTTGACCTAAAAAATATCAATTAGTAAATCAGATCGTACTTATACATTAGAACTTACAAATTTCTTTTCTTTATTGGGGTTTATCAAATCCTTATCCTTATGCATGCCAGACGTTGCCATTTCACTCTCCGTTTCGTCGACAAAATCTAGTAGCTGCCAAGGAGTGTGCTCTCTTTTCACCCCTTTGTCTAAAAACTCTTCGACAGCCTCCACAGAATCTAGAAGTTTTAGGTATTATTTTCTTATTTATTATTTCATTGTTAATATTGTTGAATTCTGACTTGAGCCTATACTATTATTGCAATAAAATCAAAATTCAAACCTCTGACATGTAATATAACTCTTCTATAATATTCATTGAAAACTTTTATTATTTTATATTTTTTCGTCATATCGATGTTGTCTGGGTTCAGTTCTTTTATTTCGCTGAGCTTCACGATGGAAAATTCAGCATCGTCTTGAAATTTTACTTAGGCTGCCTTCTCCGTTTCTGCCGCTTTATTTGCGCTTTTTGCTGCCATTTGGATTAAAATAAAATGGTTTGGTTACATTAGCAGGTATATAGCGAATTGGAAACTTTTTACCTGATCAAAACAAAACAATTATAAATATAATAATATAAAGAGGAACGCTTCTCAATTCACAAACTTTCTGATGAATCACTTCAACTTTTCTACCAGCACATCATGGATTATCCATATAGAAACCAATAGAATTCAATGATGAGTTATATGAAAATTCATATAAGATCCAATACGATCATATAGGAACATATAAAAGCATATACATTTTCTATTGGTTTCTATATGAAATTTTCGATAGGGATATCTTCGTTGGATTGGTAGTCTCACTCATGCTCACAGTATTGATAGCATCAGTGAAGACGTATATTTATAACTTATTTGATTATATGTAGCAGATTAATATTGAAGCAAGAATCTTGAACGCAATATTTAAAAAAATTTGCATTTTAGTATTTTTACAATAATTCTTCTTTAGTCATGTACTTCTTGTCGGAAGCGGGTCAATGATTGAGAGGCGAGTTTCATGGCAAAGTATCTCGGTGGTTTGTCTTCCAAGGGAAGACGGTCAGAATTTCTTTCTCCGCCTGGATTCGAACCGGGCTTCTCGGCTTAGCAGTCAACGCACTTAAGTGTCAAGACATAACCGACTTCGACCTTACAATAATTACATATAACTCCAAAAAATGTTATGCAGCAGGTGATATTAACGCATAGCATAGCGTAATTGATTACGGAGCATGTTGGCGCCGCAGGCGCCATTATCTCCTTCATCGTGATGATCGATAAATTGACATTGAGCCCAGTGGGCGTAAAATTATGCTGCTGGCGTAAATAGCGCCAGTCGTCTGGGTGAAAATAATGCTGGAGCAGCCGGAGAAATGTCAATGGTTGTTGGTGGACGCGAATTTTCCGTGTATTTATCGCACTAAAATTGTTTTTCACTAGTTATCGTGTATGAATGAGTGATGTTGGCAGTTCACGCGGGGTTTTAAAGTTTGTGGCACTTGATATGGCAGGATTAACAGTTTGTTGCGAGAAGAAGGCGAAGATCACTAGAGTTTGTCGGGTATCACTCGCGACGGTATGACCGTATTTGTCCTGGGGGAGTCGTGATCACTGAAGGGAAAAACTAAATTAAAACGCACTTAAAGTGTTTGTAGGGAGTTTACAGCGGGAATCACTGTAATGTTTGATCGGGCAAGTTTGTTTTTAGAAGTCATATTCGCGAACTTGAATCGCGGGGAAAATCGGTTTCACTTTCACTAACAAGGAGGGGACCTCAAGTGGTACCAATCGATTTCGATGAAAGTCGGGTATTTTGTAGAGGTATTTACCCTAAGTATCAGGTTAACGGGAATTAACCAGATGAGGCTTAGTTTCCAAGAAAAAGTTTCATTTGTCGTATATGTACTAGTAACTATGACCAATTCATAAGTAAGTCCTCATAAGTAAGTCCGCATAGGTAAATGGTTAACGAATATGACTTTAGGAACTGGTACGAATGTGGTTCCGGGTTCAATTCCAGCCCGGGTCAAATTTTTTTTATAATTTTTGTTTAAAATTTTTTATTTGTATATTTTCTCGTTCAGTTTTACTAAAAAGTTCTGAATAAACATGCGGTTCTTGATAATACTTGGTATAGTTTGAAACGTAAAAATGCGGCCATCAAGATGCGTTTATTTTTAAGATTTTGTTCAAGTTTTTAAAAGGGCCCCTTTATTGGGGATTTCCTGCATCTTTTTTACCTGAATTTCTTATTACTAAACCACCCGTTCACCCCCAGTCATTAGCATTAGCAATATCATTCTTTTTAAAAGGAATTGAAATAGAAATCTGTTAATGATAATGCTAATGACTGGGGGTGTACGGGTGGTTTCGTAATAAGAAATTCAGGAAATTCAGGTAAAATGGATGCAGGAAATCCCCAATAAAGGAGCCCTTTTAAAAACTTGCACAAAATCTTAAAAAGAAACGCATCTTGCTGGCCGCATTTTTAAGTTTCAAATCTGTACCAAGTATTATCAAGAATTTTTATTAACGACTTTTTAGTAAGATTGAACGAAATAATATATAAAATAAACAAATTTAAAATAAAAATTATAAAAAAAAAATTGACCCGGGCTGGAATTGAACCCTGAACCACATTCGTACCAGTTCCTAAAGTCATATTCGTTAACCATTTACCTATGCGGACTTACTTAAAAAGTGGTCATAGTTACTAGTACATATACGACAAATGAAACTTTTTCTTGGAAACTAAGCCTCATCTGGGTAATTCCCGTTAACCTGATACTTAGGGTAAATACCTCTACAAAATACCCGACTTTCATCGAAATCGATTGGTACCACTTGAGGTCCCCTCCTTGTAAGTGTCGTTTCACTTTCACTCGGTGCTGGGCGGAGCCTATGTGCACAACTTGGATCTGGCGAGGACCAATGAGCTGAGTTGAAAGTGATGGGCGTGGCCTACGTGAACGTTTGAAGTTGGAAAGTTGGTTCGATCGCGTTGTCATGATGATGGGAAGAAATTATGCGATGTTGACAATGTTCCTTGGTCGGCTGGCAATTACGAAATCTTCGGGGTTATAGTTGCCTAATGATTGGATGGTCGGGTTGTCGATATCGGCACATCGAATGTAAAAATTTTCAGCATTTTTGCGGTTGAAATCGACGATGAATTCCAGCTTGCTGTCAGCGTGAAGTTGTCGGTTTGACACGAACCAAGGAGCATTGAAAACGAGGCGAAGACACTTGTTTTGCACAATTTGAAGCGGGTTGATGAGCTTGGCGTTGGAGTATGCCCACGCCGGGGCCGCATAAGTAAGCATCGGTCGGACGATCGTCTTGTAAATTAAAAGTTTAAGTGATGGGTTTACCTTGCTTCTGCGATTTAAGAGCGGCGAGAGGACGGCCATGAGCGCGTTCGCTTGTGTTCTGAGTTGACGAACGTGTGGGGTCCAGCTCAAGCGGGTGTCGAGTGTGACCCCGAGATACTTGGTTTTGTCAACCCAGGGGATGACTTTGCCAAATAAATCGAGGTCCCGTGGTGTTCATCCTTTTGTAGGGCCTCTTTTGAACATAAGAGCGGCACTTTTCTCGCTGTTGACCGAGATGCGCCACAAGTAGTACCACTCTTGAAGTTCGTCTAGCATGTCTTGAATTTTGAGGGCGGCTTGAATCGGGCTGATGGAACTGGCGGTGACCGTGGTGTCATCCGCATATAGGTAAAGTGCGGTGCCAGCAGTTGACGGCTTCGGCATGTCGCTGACATACGCATTGAAAAGGGTGGGTGAGATGACGGACCCTTGAGGCACGCCGGCCGTGATGGTGCGTCGAGTTGACCTGGTCCCCAGAATTTTAACTTGTATTTGTCGGTCGCGTAAATACGAGTCAACGATCTTGACCAATCTTGGTGGGACTTCTGCTTGTAAAAGTTTGAAAAGGAGACCATTGTGCCAAACCTTATCAAATGCCTTGGAGACATCCAAAAAGGCGGCACAACAGTACTCCTTTTTGTTGATTGCCAGCGAGATGTTTTCAACAAGTCGGACGACTTGCTGGGTGGTAGAGTGGCCCGGGCGGAATCCAAATTGCTCTTCCTGTATAACTTTGTTGTCGTCGAGTGCAGTCGTCAAGCGGGTGAGAACGGTTTTTTCAATGATCTTGGCGATCGTAGATAGTAGGCTAATTGGTCTATAATTATCTGGATTATTTGTGGGCTTACCCGGCTTGTGAATGAACACGACGTCAGCTATTTTCCATTTGGTAGGAAAGTGCCCTAGCCGCAGAATAGCATTGGCAATGGTGGTGATGGCAACAATGGCTTTCTTTGGCAGTTGTTTTAACGCTGCATTTGGGATGCCGTCCGGACCGGGTGAACGTTTCTTTTTCGTGCTGCGAATTGCCTCGATAATTTCATCGGGGGACACAGGTTTGAGTGGCGGAGTGCTGCTTATTGCGGTGTCTTCGAGTTTGGCCATTACTACTGCGTCGACGGATTCGACATGTTCCATATCGACGTTGTCGGTGAGCGGGCTGCAATTTTTCTCGAGAACATCGGCGAAGATTTCGGCTTTTTGTAAGTCGGTGACAGCCGTGGTGTTGTTTGTAGTAAGAGCCGGGATTGAATTTGTCTTATTTTTGAGGCTCCGGACCATACCCCAGGCAGAATTGTCTTCGCAATTTAACGACTGGAGTTTGGCGGCCTGGAGTTGCTGCGGTGGTTGATTAACTCCTTAGCTAATTCCGATTTGAGGTGGTTAGCAATTCTGCGATGTTCCGGGTCCCAGGTTCGCCTCGCAAGTTTTTCAGCTTTTCTTTTCTGTCGGATTTTTGTTTTGATGTGGGATGGAAGTAGGTCTCGTGTGTCCGGAATTGGTTTTTGAGATGAGGCAAAATTGATTGAAGTCGTGATGTGGTTGTCAAGTTCGTCCACGTAGTTGTCGAGTTGCGTGATGTTTTCGATTGTAGGAATTTTGCCAAGGTGTAGTGCGAGGTGATCCTGGAAGACCGGCCAAGTGGTGATGGTGGCAGTTTTGGGCGACGGGTGATCAGGTGTGTTGCCAAGTTGTAGGACAACCGGTAAGTGGTCGGACGATAGTGCCTGGTGGACTTCAATTTCGTATTGCATCGTGATGTTTTTGAGTATCGCGATGTCAAGAACGTCATCGCTGGCTGGGTCGCGTGGATCATTTCGTGTAGGCTCCATAGGAGCGATGACTGCCACGTCGAGGTCGTCCGCTAGGTAGCGGAGGTGACGACCCGCTTGGTTGGTTTTGCGGGAGTTCCAAGATGGATGTTTTGCATTTAGATCCCCCGCGATAATTTTAGGTGCTGGCCCCCTGAGTAGCTTTTTAAGATCTTCTAGTGGTAAAGCTTTTTGAGGGGGGTTGTATACTGACGAAACTTGAATATTGCCCTCGTTTGTTACTGGGATGGTGACTGTCGTAACTTCAAGCGAGGCGATATCATTTTTGGTAGTGACTGCATGTTGTAAACTTCTTTTGACGTAGATAGCCGTGCCCCCTCCGGCCGCGGCTAAGCGGTCGGAGCGGTAGATGTTGTAGTTGGCTAGGTTTGCAGTTTTGGGCGGCTTGAGAAAAGTTTCCGATAGCAGTATGACGTCGATGTCGTGTTCGTGAGCAAAATGTAACAGCTCGATGCGTTTGGAATACGTAAGGCTGTTTGCATTCCAAAACGCGATCTTGAGGTTGGCAGGTAATTTTCTTGGATGTAAAAACATTTGCAAGAAAGATTGACGTGGTGGTTTCTGAAGCCAGATTACTGTGGTGGTTGGGTTTGGCAGCTGGCTACATAGCTAAGGAAAGCTTTTGGGTCGCCGACCATGCTTAGCAGGGCATCGTACGCCCGGGCGAAGTCCGTTACGGTGCCTTGGTCCATCGTGGCAACGGAGGGCTGTGGTTGGCTGAGGTGGGCGAGGCCTGGTGGTCTCGGCAGCGGATTGGCCATTAGCGGTGGTGGACTTGATCGGGCAGCGTACGTACTATGGGGTGAGGTACGATGCGGTTCGAAGCGGCTCTGCGGTGGTCGGTAGGGACGGTATGGTCGGTGGTCACTCGTACGCTTCAGCTTAGGGTAGTTTGGACAACCTTGGTAGTTGGCCGTATGGTCCCCGTTGCAGTTGGCGCAGGTCGGTTTGACTTCTCTCGTTTTCGTGCAGGCGGCGGTGATATGTGGGGCAGCACACTTCACGCACTTAGGTCCAGAGCGACAATTCCTCTGGCTGTGTCCAAAGTGCTGGCATCGATGACACTGGCTGATGCGGGCTTTACGGTGCGGGGATTCCACCTTGATTTAGAGGCCAAAGACGGTGCGGAGATCATAGATAGCTCTGTTGGCGGGTACCTTGTCCAAAGTCACCATAACGAGGGGAATGGGCTGGCGGTTTCTTCCGCTGTACATACGGGCAACCATCATCGTATTAAAGCCTTGGGAGAGGAGGTCTTCCTTCACGGCGTCGGTCGAGTGGTCGGTGTTGATGCCACGAATTACAACTTTTAGGGGGCGATCCTCGGGCAGCTGGTAGGTATAGAAGCCACCCTTGAACGGGTCGAGGTCCTGTTCGAATAGGTTACGGATGGCTCTGAAATCATTCGGAGATGCTGCAGTTATACTAATACCGTCGGTGACGTTGACGGCTTTGGTAAAATTAAGCCCGAGGTCCAGAATCCTTTTACGAAGATTTTCCCATTGGGAGGCTTCGCGAAGTATGATCGGTGGGACTCTGGCTTTTTCGTGGCGAGTGGCGGGTGGTGAGGCTGGGGCTGATTGTTGTGAGGTTGGTAACTGGGTTGGCGTGATGTCGTCATCGGTGGGTGCAGGCTCGGGGTCTGCCGCAGTGACGGGGACATTGGTTTCCATCTCAGGTTGAGACGGGGCTGGCTCGGTTGGATCGATTTCCGTGGCTTTTTTCTTTGGGATTGACTCAATTACCAAATTTTCAGTCGAAGTGGCGGGAGAGATGGGCCTTTTCTTCGTATTTGCGGGCGCAGCTTGTTGTTTACAAAGTTTCTTTTTCTGAGTTTTAGTCAGAGCCGGCTGGAAGGATTCGTCAGAGGAACAAGATGGGTCCTCCTGACGACGTTTTTTGCCAGAGTTGATGTCGGAGGTAGCAACGAGGGTGGCAGATGTACTCGGGGTGGGGTTGAGGTTGGAGGTGAGCTCCTCCAATTCCATAACAACATCCTCGCGGGTGTTGGAGATGAACTCGATTCGATTGGTAAGATCGGTTTTGGTGCTGATTAGGGTTTTCTTCATACGAGCCATGAACTCAGCGAGCTCACGGTCGTACTTTTCGTCTAGCGCAAAGATTTTAGCATGGATGGCGGTGATCTCTGCTTGCAGCTCGGTGCTTTGACGAGAAAGGGTTTCGATACGGGTGGAAGACATGGTAGATTGGTTGAAGTTGACAGTAGAGATGAAATGATGGTGAAGACAAGTAGGAATAATAATGAGTAACAAGATTGAAAATTTGTATTGAAAAATACAGATTTTTAGTAATAACTGGTAAAACTGTGAAAAAAGTGTAGAGCGACGGGACGTGCGTATTGGCTAACGTGCGAGTGCGAACTGACTGCTGACATCTAGTGATATTAACGTTGGAACTGGATCCAATTGACTGTTAACCCTTTGGTAATTCGCTGGCGAGAGCTTTGTTTTTGTTGTCTTCTAACGTTTGCATTTGTAAGATACTGTTAAGTGAAGACGTCTCCTTGACAAACTCAGGAGACAAACGCTGTTCTTCTTAAATGTAAATCAATAGCTTCACAACAATTTTAAATATGATTTATTGACTCACAATTGAAGGGCTCGGGATAACAAGGCTATATGCCACAAAAAGGTGTTTCCGAGATAATCGCATTTTAAGTTTCCTTTAATGTTTTAAATGTGCTATTTCTAAAATAAATTATATTTCTTTTTATATATATTTCTTAACTATCCAGGAAATCACATAGATTCGTATACCCAAAATAAAACTGTTCAAAATAAGTTAAGACAAATTTATTATAAACAAAGAAGTAAAAATGTGGCATAAACCCTTTTATTACAAAAAAAAAGAACTCGAATCTTGCATACACCGTTCTTCTTAAAAAATAATATTGTTAATAATTTTCTTCATCTGAAACATCCAATTCTTCTACGTTATCTTCGCAATCTGTTGTGGTAACCTGAGCCGTGTGGAAGTCGATGGTATTTATGCTTTTCACTAATCGACTTCCAAACCCGGGGTTTTTCCGCTGCCACCACCCGTTATCGCAGTCAACGGGAACTGTTTTCTTCAGTTTACGCTCTTGTAGCGTAATCTCAATCTTCTTCTAATTTCGGAGGTGTGGGAGATAAACAAGCTCGCTCGGAGATGAATTAAAAAAAAAGATTTTTGTTTCGTATATATGCAGTTTAATTAAAAATAAAAGAATTTATGCTACTAATATAACCCCCCCAATTATTTTATATCGATACATAGAAATAAATGAAAATTAGACAAATGCGTGGTAATATACACAATAAAAAAAAATAAACTCGAAAAAAACAGATAAACGGTCCGGTACGTTTTTAGGTTGAACGCTCAATGGTGTTGTTCCTCTTCCAGTCTCAGAGAGAGGTTTTAAACAAATTAGACTTGTGTAACAACAGCAATTTAGTTTTCAACCATAAAAATATACTTGACGTAAACACACAAATATATTAAACAACAAATGAAAACATTTAAATAAAAATCAATAAATGTGTAGGTACTTACAAAAATGATGAGTTATTAAAAGTAATCCTTTTTATGGTAACAAAACTTAACTAAACGATAAACTAAAAACTAAAAACCTCACTAATCACAATTACACAAAAAACAAACTAACAAAATCTTCGATTTCTCAAAATCCCGACCGACATAGGTTCGACCCGAAACTTGAAAAAAAGAGGACTGACGGACCCAACAAAATGAGGGCTATTTATATTAATTTAAGGAAGGACTGATAACGCCATAAGTTGTATTTTCATCATTTTCGTTAGCATTTTCTAGTATCTGAAAGGCTTTCTGCAGCCTCGAATCATCGTAGCTAGTAGCTGCCTTTCTTTTCTTATTAGTAGGAGCAGGTATTGGAGCCGGATCTTCAAGTATACTTATTAATTCAGCTTCATTTTCTGAATCGATAGTATGGCTTATATTTTCTGATTCTTCGTACTACATCTGAAAAAAATTCAATACTTATTAGTTTATTACGTTTTATATTCATATCATTTATGTATTCATATAATAAACTATAGGATCATTAATCTACAATA
Source organism: Cantharis lateralis (assembly GCA_963170105.1). Classification (NCBI taxonomy): domain Eukaryota; kingdom Metazoa; phylum Arthropoda; class Insecta; order Coleoptera; family Cantharidae; genus Cantharis; species Cantharis lateralis. Next base: position 28,970,057 of record OY720628.1, read on the forward strand.
AATTGTACTTACCTTTATATTATCTTTTAATACATCATCAAGTAGCAAGAAAACGAAGCGTTACAGCTAATCTTTCTTGCACAGATATAGCTTCCCGCCAAGTTGTGTTTCTTCTAGAAATTTTGAGTCCAATTAAATTTATTAATAGATCAAAATCTTCCGATCGCATTCTTAAAAAATTTTCAAATTGCCCATTTAGTTCTTGTTGTCTTCGAGTTTGTAATAATGTATTACCACTTGCTACTGATCTAATATAATATAAACGCCTTTGCCACCATCGTCTTTTTTTTTATTATCAGTTTTTTTTATTAACCCTTTATAGGATACCGGTACATATATGTACCACTAGGTATATTTCTAAAACACTATACAATAAAGCATTGATTATCAACTTAATGGAACTCTATAGGATGTAGTTATGTTATCTGCTACATATTTGTGCCAGTTTTTAATTGCTCTACCATCTACATAAGAAAAAGTGAAATGTGGTACATATGTGTACCAAAGAGCGTTTGAGGTTGCTGTTTGTGACAGCATATGATTTTTGATTATTTTAACCGTTTTTAAGATTTACCTTGTGTCCAAATTTGTTTTATAAGGTCCATATTAAACCTTTATTCTATAAGCATTACACTGTGTAGTAAAATTTTTACACGGGGAGAAGAAATTTTGAATATTATATAAATATTTCAATTTGAGGTTAGAATCATTACAATTTGCATTATTTTTAAAAAATCATCCCTAACTAACTGTAATTTCTTCACATGTAAAAATATTATTTTGTTATGCAAAAACAATTAGTTTTTCACTTCCTAGAGACAAATTTTAGCTATTTTTATCGGCAAAGATGATATAGTTATTTTTCGAGAGAAAACTTATTATAGCAGAAGTCAGCTTACATTCAGAACCTTTTAAGTCATTTTCCAATAATTTTTAAAGAGACACAAAAACGTTATATTATGAGATACTCACTGTGAAAACGGTGGGTTACTATTTGGAATAAAATTTTATAAAAAAGTCAATATATTATATAGGTATAATATACGAGACATAGGATGCGTCAACCCAATATTTCTGGAATTATCACAGATTTAGTTGGTTTTGACTATTGTATTCCTACACAGGGAACAAGAAGAAGGTGCTGCTATTGTAGCGTAGCCAAAAAACAGCAGCGATCATCTTTACAGTGCGTAAAATGCAATGTTGCTATGTGTCTTGAGTGCTTTATCCCATTTCATTCCAAATAATAATTACTTTGTTTTCATCTTGTTTTATTTTATCATGTTTTATGTATTTTTTAAAGATAATTTTTAATTGTATTTCACCAGATTAATAAAGTTTTACTTTTTTCTATCTATATAGGCATTGAAAACCGTTTAAACTAATGTGGTACAAATATGTACCAGAAAACATTTAGTAATTTTTTTACCTCAAACGAACTCTGGTACATATATGTACCGGCCAATAAAAAAAGAGCTGGAGATAATTTTAAAAAATTGACCACTAAATACTTTCTTTTACTGGATAAACAATAAGTATAAACAAAAAAAAACTTAATTTTAGAGGCCCCAGAGTCTTGCGCGTTAAAGGGTTAAATAATAATGAATATAAATATATGCTGCAGCAATTAATTGAACAGACATATTTATACGTACACTTCACAAGTTGCTAACTATGACAAATTTGAACTAAATTTAGGAACCGAAGACGTCGTAAGTGAGCCCATTCTTTTTGCAGCAGCTCGTGTTCGCTGAAAACTTTCGCAGCTTTGTTCGCGAACGGCGCAACGCACCGTTCGCGAACTTGATATCCGTTCTGTTCGACGATCGTGTTCGCCTATGTGTACAAGGCATAAGATGCACTTTAAAATGAAGACGCCTCCTTGATAAACTCAGGAGGCAAACGATGTTCTTCTTTATTGTAAAAAATGACTTCACAATAATAATTTTAAAAATGATTTATTGATTCACAAAAAACACAATAAGTAGATACTATTTGACCCAACTTTACCTCTTGCTGGTAGGCAGTTGAATGAATTTAAGTTGACAAAAACTTATTAAGGTTGGCACGGCGGCGGTAGTTACGCTGCGTAAAGGCGCCAAATTTAAATTGAAGTTTACATTAACAGTTACTTTATCGTACAAATAAATTTTTCTAATTTTCATTACGTCAAATCAAAATACACACAATTTAAAATACAGGGTCTGATTTTAACTGCTTTGCACCAAACACTCAGTGTAAAATCTGATGGAAAAGGGAGGTCCTTTTTCAGTAATAATAATCGATAGGCTTGTGAACCAGAAGAATAAATTACAATTGCATTTAAAATATCTTCTACGACAGTCCATCACGGACGCTTATTATGTTCTCTCAATTTTTTGATTTGTGAGCTGTATATAAATTTTCAAAAGCTTTTTTCTCTTCCTGTAGTAGACAAATTTCCTCTTTTAGGTGAGAAAAAATTAATAATTGATTTGATTGAGCAGCATTATATTCTGTATTGACTACAAGAAAAATTAAAATTAATGAAAGAACGACTTATAACAAAAAAAATGCAATAGCGCTTACCCGATGCTGTTGTTAGTAGATGGCATAGCTTTTGCCAACCCAAATTTGCCTACATTTTCGTTTTTGATGAATATTCCAGTAGCTCTTGTTGTAAATTTCGGTCGTAATAATTTTCATCAAAATGTTTCAAACAAATCCTTGCATTGTTGACATTAACTTTGTCCTTACTCTTAGATGCGTTTATCCAAATTTCACCATTCACGAACCAAATTGGCAGCTACCCGACAGCTACTCCACGAAAGTTACAGTACCTACCGTTGCGTCGAGCTCGATAAAAAAGAAACAAACAACATTTTTAGCATACAGTTTTTAACAACATATTTATTGATTTTTTGACAATCCAAAAAAAAAAATTTTGAACAAAAAAAATTAGAATTAAACGACTTATTAGCTAGTAAAGTTGAGTGTGATATAAAAAAGAGTTGTGTTGGTTAACATGATTGCAGCCCTTGTACACTGATGTTTGACATAAAATTTGAGATAAATTGGGTAAATAGTACTTCAAATATCATGGTCAACAATGTTGAAAAATGTAGTTTTGTAAAAAACGCGTTTTAAGATATGAGTGAAAGTTTCAAACAGTTGCAGCATTTTAAGTCATAGAATGGTACGTTATTCTTTCATTTTGTTAATCGGCAATTCTTGATTGATAGAGTGTGCCTTCTTCGTCTTCAAAATTTTCGTTCTCAGAATCTCGTTCTGATCTACGAGCAGTTCTAGCTTCTTTAGAAGAATCAGAAGATTGTTTCTCCGAGCGAACAATCCGATTATTGTCCCGTTTAACATAAAGCATTCTTAAAATTGGTAAAAAGCCTTCATTAAAAATGCAAACAGCTATAAAATTTGCAATTTGAATTGTGCGCGTTCCTGAATGTATAATAATTATGTTTTGGTGCAAAAGTCCAAATTAATGAATTTAATGATTCATTATTATTTTGTGTTTCTGATCCCAAACATCTACGTAATAAGTCTTCTGATGACAAGATTTCATATATCGGCTTTATTATTTCCAATACTTTGCCATTTAGGGCTGGTTTTGCATGGACAAAGTCATCTGATGTACCTTCGCCTACTTCTTTTTGCTATTTCCACCAGCTTAATGGACTTTTTATGATAATAAGTAGCCCATACTTCGTTCTTCATATTCTGAATTGAATCTGGGTTCCGACGAATAGCCAAATCATAGTATGTAGTTAGTTCACCAATAACTTTATCTGTTAATTGGCCATAATCTCTGCCTCCAACACCTTTATTATCTTTTTTAGCTTTACGTAATCTAGATCCCATACTTTTCTGAACATGTCCCACACACTCCTTTTTTTCAACTATTGGATCATCGTTGTATGGATTAATATTGAGAATGCCTTTAAATGTACATAGGAACAGTTTTCTCACCCAAATATATAATTGTAAATAAGGAATGTCTTCGAATCACTGTCTCTTATATATTTAATATATTTCACTCCATAATTCTACCGATCTCTTCCCCTACAACTTGGGGTAAGTGTAAATCCGATACATAGATTGCATTAAACGCATAGAAATTTGGTTGGGGCTAGTGTAAAATAAGCAACAAGCAAAACTACATTAAATTTTTTATTGAAAATATCAGATTTAATTTACATATTCATCAAATTCGATGTCAAAACGAAAACGGCCTATCTTATCAAAAGTTGGCGGTGGCAAGTAGTTTTGAAATTGGTTTTCAGTTGTTATTGAAACGAACGTTGTTTCGAACCATATTCTGCAACAATAACACATTATTCAGAAAGGAGGAAGTGTAAACGCTTATTTTACCTGGTAGGTTACACTTACCCAATACGTATTTTTCGTGGGGCAAGTGTAACCCACAAAATTGTAAACAAACGGCTGCAAGTTTAAATAAAATTTATGGTATTCCATAATAAACAAAGTCTATGATAAGTACTTACCGAATATTAGCACAAAAAAACATCAACTTTTCACAGGAAACAATTTTTTTCAGAGTACTTTGAATTTAATCCGGTACCACAAATTGAAGTAGTTCAGTTGATCGACTGCAGTAACCTTTAAATATGTGGCGCTGGTAAAATTTCTACCTAGAATGGTAGTCAATACCATTGTAGTGCGATTGAAGGTAGAGACGCTACCACTGACAATTTTTGGAACTCAAATTCTTCGTGAGTTACACTTACCCCAAAATTACACTTACCCCGGTGTACCTTACAAATAAAATACAATAAAATCTCTTACCAATTTAAATTGTTTTTGCAGAGTTCAAACTTAATTCGGGAATGGTGAACTACACTTTTTAATTATCGCAAATATCAAAATTTCAACCGACCGTAACGCGGTAGGTACTTCTCGTCCAAAATTCGGGGACGAAGAGCTTCTTCATCAAGAAATGCTTCCGTATTTATGTCGAATCGTGTCTTTGTCTTCCGACTTTTTGGTGGAAGTTCATTAACCTAATTCGATACTTTAATTAAAATGTTTATCCTATGGGATAAATATTACAATATTTTGTAGCTTAAATTGGTACTTGAAGTCTGCATTTACTGGTAAGAGGTATACTTAGCACATACTTTTGGTTTTGGGTATTTATGAGTTTTTAAGTGTCGTAAAGTCGCATCTCTCCACTTGAACGTTATTTTATAATTTGAAATGACCAAGTTTTAAATTGAATTTTCGTGTTACTATTTCGTCAATAAACAATTTAAGTAATTATGAACTATTAAGTCATCCTAATAGAAAAATGCTGCACCACGATCACTGGTAATTTTAATATTAAATTAAATTATTTTTAATATTATAGTTTTGCATTATGTTAGAAAGAAAGGAGTGGTCGAGGTTTACTACACCCCCCCTTTTTAGAAAAGATCGCACGTTTTTATAGACGTGCGGTCCTTTTTAATTCACAACCAGGATAATAGAACGCAAATAATAAAAAAGATGTATATAGCTCTTATGTTTAATTATATATACGAATTTCAACGAATAACAACGAGAAACAATTACGAATTTAATTACAATTATAATTTTAAAAAAACACATGTTATGAAAAGAAAAAAAAAGAAATAGAATTATGTAATATTGTACGAAGGGCGACGTCTCCTAGTTATTTACGTCCGGTATGGCGTTATGTAACTGTAGTGCAAATGACGGGTACGTCTTTAGGACGGACCCGGTGAAACGTACGGCGAACGTCATTGTGCGCCTGTACATAGTGCACTTAGTGGAAATCCTTGACCACTCTAACAAGCACGGTGTACAGAAATTGTGCGTGCAGCAGTCTGGCTTCGCGTTGTCCTCTGCGACTTGGTCCAGACAAATGGCAATTCTCCCTGATGGAAGTAGGGTAACATGGCCATGTTTCTTCGTGCTTGGTATCGTCTGACTAACGCTTGTTAACATAAGTAAAAAAAAATAATTGTTAATTCCATTTAAGAATTCGTACATTATCAACGACTACTGGCTGGTTCTAACTAAATTAAATAATTACGTCTGCCCTTCAAAATTAATAATCTTAAATTATAGTTACCGTATACTCGTCCGTGCATTTTGGGATACGATTTGTTAGAATAAAAAAAAATTGGAATAAGGTTCTTTTTTTTTTAAAATCTCCTTTTTTTACCTTCTTTCTTCGTGGTACACTGGTGACTGTAGTCGAGGATGGGGTGCAGGACGTATCTTTCGACTTGACGCCCGGGGATGCGATGCTATCATTGGTTGTCATGGTGCTTTGAAATAATTTGTTACAAGTGCTAGTCCAGCACAATGAAAGTCTCTTTTTGGGTGAATTTTTTTATTATCTAATGGTTTACAAATTTTCACAACTATTGTCATAACAAGCCTACAATGGCTAATATATCAACCAAGAGACGTTTTTTTCGGCGAAAGATCTCTTTGAGTTTTCTATGGAGGTTTTGATTAGTTCGAGGTGTTGTTTTGCACCTGTGAGTTCATCCAAAGTGATATGTTTTTTTACGGGCATGATGTCTCTAAATTGATTTTGCGATAAATATTCACAACATTCTTTTATTGCTGGTGGTAGTTGTATCGTATAATTCACTATACCGATTCTACTTTCTTCTTCGCCGATTCGTAGCGAGCATTGAGGATCGATTTTTATCGTGATCGATTCCTTTATGACGGTATGAGTGATAGGTAAATTGGGACAGGATTCAGTGATCGTAGTAGTATTTGCAACAAAAAGCAGCCATCTCCCATTTGGTAATTTTTGTAACCTGTTTCGATGTATTTTAATCAAGGCTTTGTTTTCTTCGCACGTTTCGTAATTGGTTGATTGGGTGATTTGTTGTACGGAGCAAGGAGCTTGTAGTCCTATATTTGATACTGCCGGAGTTTTACATAATTTCATTCCTGTTAAGATGTCTACGCAATCAGTTGGTATGAAATATTTTGAATTGTCTTCTGCTATGGCTACATATGGAGATGAGGGAATAATTGTATTAAATATTTATTCCATATTTGTGTTGGTTGGAAGAGCGTATATGTGGTAATAACTGTAGGGATCGTGAGCAATTAGTGGAATTCAAATGAGATAGATAATTTTGTTTCGTATTTGGTATGCGGATAACTTGGCGATTTTTTGGTATAAGGGATGGTTATCATATGTGGGAATCAAGGGTAAACGAAGTTTTGTTAAATGGCTCGGAGTGTTTTGTAATTTATTGTTCTAGAAAAACTTCAGGTTTAAGTAAGGAGGGGTGTAATAAGTCCAGCCTTGCAAAATCAATTGCTTCTATGATTTCGTTGAGTTCTTCTCTTTTATATTTTGTTGGTGTTATTAATTTATTTTTGCATTACTGAGCTAACCAAGGATATTGCCAGCAACCCTGAGATCGGGGAAGCACACCACCTATTCCCCGAATCTAGTAAAACCGTGGAAAATTGGCGCCCAACGTTAAAGATGAGAACGGAAGTTGCTTCGAGTATATTGTGTGGGTTATTTTTTTTTCGTTGTTTTTTTTGTTGGAAAGTAGGAGCTGTTTTATTGTTTTCTAACCATTTCTTATTTAAAAACATGTACGCCTAAAATAGAGCCTCTGCTAATGTTTTTTTGGTTCGATAATAGCTCTTTTTCCTATAGGAACAATGTTTAATTTTTTTTCTCAGGATTTAAATTTTCTTTTATTTTATCGTGTTATTTTTTTTGGGTTTGTGTTTACCTCATTTCTATTCAAATCGATACTGGGAGTTTATTTTTTTTTTAATATCGATGTTAATCGCTTGCTAAGTGATGAGCTTTTCTACGAGCTTAGGTGGAGAGATATTAGCTTGGGTGCAACGGTCGCAGATAAACGGAAATTGCTAAGAGAAGCTCTTAGGCAGAATCTACCGATTACTAGCGATGATACTTCGGTCGATCTAGGTAGAGAGTTCCACGCTATATCGGCCAAGCTATTAGAATTGAGTGGCCATATCGAGGATTTTGACAAGTCTAACAGAGACAACGAGCAGGCGAGAATAAAAGCGCGTCTTCTTCATATTCCCCGTCGGTTGAATATATTGCGAGTACCGCAAGAAGATAGAAGAGGATAAACTAAAATGCGACAAGCTGTTGTCGATAACCGCGGGGTTATTAAAATCTTTAGGCAAATTTTTTTTGGGTTTATCTGATTGCGACGACAATTCGGTCTCGCTTTCGGAATCCCTCATTGACGCCCCAATTCCGCCGGAGGCACAGTCTTGTGGCGCGTTGTTGGATTTATCGGTACCTTCTGCGTCATGAGAGTTACCCGTTGAACGAGTAAACGACATGCCGTTGAACCACAAAACATTCTTGTTGATTTAGATTCTGGTGAGATACCTAATTTACCAGTAGTTAGTTCAGTTCCCAGCCAACAGCATAATTTTCGCGAATTATTAAACCGCAGCGTTGGAGACTTAATTAAACGTATACCCTTAATTCTTGGGACTACAGATAACAATAGAAATGTTGGGACTCGTCGAGTATCGTTTAGCACGGTTAACAGTGAACCTATTGTAACGAGTCATTATAGTGATGATGGGATACGCGATCCCTCACCGAAAAAAGTTTTTGACGATTCGTTTCAGCTGACAAGCTATAGTCGGCTTGTCTTCTTTGTGTTGAAATGGTTTATCCTGGACAAAAAGAGGGCAAAAACCCAGCGCATTGTGGCTTATTGTGCTTTTAAGTAAAATTAATGAGAAGTGAAGGTCAGGTGGTGTTCCTAACATTTCACACACCTTGGGCGCATGTGGCAGTTTGAAGACCCATGTCCAAACTGCTGGCATTTAAAACACTGGGTCCTTGTGTTTCTTCGTGCATATTCTTCGAAATTTACGATAACTTGACCGAAGGAGCGAATTTTTTTGATGGTTGAAATTGGTGTGGTTGGTTGAAATGCTACCAGGAAAGACTCTGTGATGTCTCCAAATTTGTTCTCGAGCTGTGTTACGGCTGCGGGCGTGATTTGATACTTGGCGAGTAATAAAGATTTGACTTCCGTCTCGGACATGTAGGGAGACCTCTTCATGATTAGTTTGATTTGCCGATCTTCTTTAAGCTGATAAGAGCACCCCTGCACCTCCTTATCAGCAAAAACGCAAGCCTTCACGGCTTTGTGATCCTCGATAGTTTCAGTGTGAATCCCGGTGCTGCCTTTCACATATTGCAACAGCAATTTGTATTTTGAACTGAAATCTGGTTAATCATAAAAGTTTTGGATAGTCATCTCGATAGTATTGACTTTTGATGAATTTGCTGATTTCACTGCATCTACGAAATCACCAAAGTCATACACTTTACCTTTCCTTTTTAAAGATACTTCCACTTGGTGAGGGAAGGAATCAGCAGACATGAAAATGTGGCCAGTTTCAAAGTATACTTAATATTTAGTTTTCTTCGAGACTTCCGATGAATTTACAAGATAGACAAAAAAACTAAAAATTGTCCAATTTTTGTTTTGAGCGGAACAGTTGTCCAGCCAAAGTGTTACGTCACTTTCATCTCTGTAGAAGTGAAAAAAAGAGTTGTAAGAACGACATTATAGCGCTATTTCAACGAGCAAAGCTTATCGTGCATCGAATTTGATGGCTCAGCGATAGGTATTATTTTTGACTTTTTAAATGTTCGCTTTTCAACGATAGGTACTGTTTTTGACTTTTTAATTGTTTCCTTTTCAACGATAGGTATTATTTTTAACTTTTTCAATGTTTGCTTTTCTTTTTTGTTTTTTTTGTGGACTATTTTGGTTTGTTTTTATTATGTCTGATTCGGTGCCCTATTTAGTTCTTCTCTCAGTATATCCGGACCCTTGAGAGTTCCATTGGTGCCTTCGTCGATTGGCTGCCGGTCATCGTCAAATAAGTCCTTCATATAGCACTTCCATATTTCTGCTTGTTCATCGCTATCTGTGGCCAATCTATTGTTGTTATTAATTAGTTTGCCCGTTATTTTCTTTTTGTTTGTATATGCCAGTTCTCTTATTCTCTTGTGCAAGTTAAAACTGTTATGTTTCTTCTCTAGTAGTTCGATCTCCTGACATTTCTTATTAAACCATGCCTGTTTTGCTTCTCTGATCTTCTTTTTAATCATCTTTTGAATTTCACGGTATTTATGGGTGTTTCGTTTATTTTTTTGTTTGTGTTGTTCCAGGTGACGGGCTTAGGATTCATGTCCCCTGCAATAATAACTTGATTCGATAGGAGTAGTAATTCATCAAGTTTCTTTTTGAATTTGAATCATTCGAGGGATGTTTATTGTGTTTTTTAGAACGTTTATTTTTTTAAATAATGTGCTTAGGTTACCGGGGCTGTTCGTGGCGTCCGTCTGTTCGTAAATTTTGGGCGTAAGTTAGTCGCTGAATGGTTGGTGGTGTAAAATGTCGCATGGGCTACGTTTGTCTTGGTAGTGAAGGGAAGTTTGTCGTGTCTGAGAGTCGGGATTGGAGATGTACTTCGCGCATTTTGTAGTTTGCGGAATGCGACTCACCGCAGTTGCAGCATCGCACTCTGTCGTCTTTGGTTTTCCGGGGGCAGTCCGTGGTTAGATCGTTCTTCAGGGAGAAACAGCCAGAGCGCATGTGGCAGTTGGTAGAACCGTGGCCAAAGCTCTGGCATCTGTAGCATTGGGTGCGGGTGTTGGGAGAATTCTTTGTCCAAGGGACCTAATTTGTCTGATGCCTTGAATCTGGGTTGTTAGGGGGAATGCAACTAAGAACGATCCTGTGATGTCGCCAAACTTATTTTTTAATTTAGTAACCGCTGTGGGAGTGATTTGGTGTTCTGCGAAAAGTTTTGCTGCTTCTTCGACTTCTTCCATGAAGGAATTTGCTTGTTCTCCTTCAACTGATAACTAAATTCTTGGACAGTTTTCATCTGGGGTGTCTGTGTATACCCATGTTTGTCCTCGAACGTATTGTGTCAATAGTAGTCCCTTGATGAGGGGATTTAGCTTCGCAATAAAGGAGTGAACTTGGCCCATTGATTACGGTTTGGTTGTTTTGTCACCCAAACGGCGGTGCCCAACAGTCTTGACCCAATCTAATATTAGTATATCCAGGTGTAAACGATCTCGTAGAACACCCAGCGCCACATCTTCAATCGATTCACCGAGCAATTCCTAAACTCCAAAAATTCTTACATCGTTCCGGCGGCGGTACTGTTCAGCAGCATCTTGATTTCTTCTGTTTTCCTTACTAAGTCTACTAATAGTCATCTCCTGCTCCTGCACTGTCAGCTCCAGGACATTTATAATACGATGATATCAGAATGTTCACTAATTTTTTTATTTACTTTTTCCAAGATCACATTGTCTCTATTTTTGTGTCTGTGATTTTTTACTATATTCGTGCATTTAGCTCTTAATTTATTTAAAACTTCTTCGTCCTTTACAATACCTTGTAAACAATTTTATTAATTCCTTAATTATTGGGAGTACTGGTAATTCTTTTATTGGTAATCCAAACGTTGTACTAAAAGACAAATATATTGAAAAAGATCTGTTATAATCAGGTTAGTGTAATTAACAATTTTCTTGCCTATTCCTTTAGGAATATGGCTCTTTCTGACATAGAGCTTGGTCCTCCATTGCTCACTGCGCCGCAGGTTAACGTCGTCTGCTTGCTGCTGACAGCCCTGGTTTTCAGGTCGGCGCTATCGATCGACATTCGTTGTTGGAACGGCGAGTGTTTCAGCCTTTGCCTTGCTTCCAGAAGGAGGCGCAACATCATTTTTTCAACATCCAAAATCTTTCCCCAGTCTTAAGAAGCTTCGGACTTGGTAATCCTCGTTTTCTTATAATTGACGTACTCTAAGAACGATCGGTTGGTAACTCTTAATTCTGTTAGCTCGACTGCCTTTTCAGGCAACGTCTGGCTACCATGCTAGTATTTACTCTGGGGAATTGACTTAGTGCTCGCCTCCCCATCGTTTGTTGGACCCCTTTTATTACTTCAAACATATTTAAGTTGTGCAGGTCGCAGTCGCGTATCGTTAGTGTCGTCGGCAAATTACAAAAATTTCTAAAGTATTTTGTTGAAGTGATTTTTATCAATTCAACATCCGGTCCGACCCTCCTAACTCTCGTATGATAATCGATAAAATAAAATAAGCGAGTCGCGCCTTCCTGGCATGGTCTATCTTCTCCGACCACCAGAAAACTCCCCTCCTCGACGCGGGGCCCCTTTTCGGTATGACTGTTTCGCATAATCTTTTGAGGAACTCGTTTAATCCTAGGTCTTTTAAGTCTTTCTTCAAGTCCGGATTCGTTAATTGTTCTTCTAGTTTGCTCTAGTCTAGTTTACGCCAGACGGTGGGCCCGTCGACCTCGGATGGTAGGCCGATCTCCAAGCAGATGTATCGGTGGTCGCTGGCCGTTTCCTCTTCAAACACGCTCCAATGTTTGACTCTGCTCAACAGCTCCAAGGAGACCGCCATGATGTCCAAAACGGAAGAGTACTCGTGCCTCTCGAATGTTGGTATATCGCCAAAGTTACACACGGCGTAGTTCATCTCTGCCTGCACCTCCGCCAGAAAACGACCCCTAGCATCTATGGTCGGGAACTCCCACTCAATCGTCTTGGTGATAAAATCGCTCCCGACATATATTGGCTTGACGTGCTTTTTTAGACTTTTTTTTAGCCGGCCATCGTTTGGTGTAAAGTAGCAGGAATATGCTACAAAGATTTGTGTCTCGATCTACGCATAGCACGGTCCCTTTCCCCAATTCAGGGTAGCTACTCGGTAGCTGTCCATATCTTGATTCGGCGTAAAGTACAAACTAGTAATTTACCACAACTTTGTCAACAAATCTTTTGTTGACGTTTATTGCCGCCTTGCCCGTAAGGTCGTCATGCCAGATGTCGTTGCCTGCACGGTGCGGCTTGCTGATGATCGTGAAGTCAGTTTCTCTCTGCAGCGTCGTTTGCCAGTGTAAAATCTGGGCTAGAGCACAGTTGTTGAGAAATCTTTGTCCTTCTGACATTTTCTGCTGCCAACCCTAGGGCTTGCGGTATGGAATTCAAGGCAGAAGGGCTGTTCTTTGCATTATCTGGCAAGGTGGCCATCTTCGCAACAGATCCAGCATTTGGTGCTGCGATTTTCGATATTTCTTTTGCAGCCTCCGCTATCGTGATCGGAGGCCCAGCATCGAAAGCACCAGTAGTAGGTCTGCCCGACTCTACAGGTGCTTGTAAAACCTATCTTGACCTTAGCCCAAAATTGCTTTTTAGTCAAGGGTTCTGGAAGCCTGATATTGGCAGTTTTCGTTTTGCCCAACGCTTTTCAGTGAGATTCTTCCCTTATCGCTTTCTTTATGCCCTCTATAACTTCATTTTCCGTGGTGCTGGCATATATGGTGGTGTTTGCTTTCAGCTTCTCCGCAATTTTTTCTCTTTGGTTCAAGTTGTTCTTTGAGAGTTCGAACAGGACATCTCCTTTCCTGGTCATCCTAATCTTCTTTATTTTTCTTTTTCTTTAGTTTTCAGTTTTATCAATACCTCCTCATACGGGAGAGTCTCCGACACCTTTATAATAACTGCAGGTGTTCCCCCCCCTGCTTGGTCTCTCTTCTTTAGCCTTTTGTTTTTTACTCTTCGATTTTTTATTGGCCGTTTTGACTTTCTCTCCTCTTCTGCTTCCTTGAACCTATCAACCCTTGTTCTATTTAGTTGGTACTAGCTAAATCCGTACTACGTCATTCTCCAAGTTGACAAGTTGAATATTGATAACCTTTTTTAGGAATTCCCAAGCAGAGGTTAGATTTTTATCGTCTCGACTCCATTACTTCTGATAATAATCTAAATTATTGTCTTGACTCGTCAAAACGTTCCCTTATATTATCTAAACCAAGGATCAACATATTCAAAAGTTCCTCTATGACCTCATCAGATATTAACAAGGTATTAACACAATTAAGATATTAAAAAGCATTTCCAGGTGATTTTCGTTATTCAAGATCACCATTTTGGAATACTTCAGTAGCGGTTTTTCAGAACAGGCAGGTTAGGCCGGGCCTACCTTAAATTTGAACACATCAAATAATTTTTTTCAGTTTAAAATATTTTATTTTACATAATATATTTTATTATTTCCATTCAAAATAATTGCAATAATACCGCTAAACTATCACAACGCTGTATTTTTATTTGCAGTTTGAAAGTAGTATAGGCACCGGCCGAACCGACTTATATATAGCAGCCAATGTATTCAGCACGGTGCACCATATAATATGTGATTCACACAGGTACTATGCTGTTATGGTAGGCCCGGGCTTGTAGAGCCGCAAACCGCAATGCATCCGATTAAGTCTCCAGTCGTATGTAGTAAATTATTTATTATAATATATTTTACTACTATTATTTATACAGTTTAAGTTTTTATTATTTCCATTCTAAATAATTTCAATAATACTGCTAAAAATGTAAAAATCACCTCGCCGTATTTTTTATTTGCAAGTATAGGCACTCGCCGAACCGATATAATAACATAGCAGCAATAGATTGACACACACAGAGCACCGGCGGCGACCCACCGTATAATTCACATGGCCACCATACAATTATATAGGCCCGTGCCTTGCAGTTAATCGCTAAAGAAGCCGTTGTTTGTCATATTGAAATCGATTTTACAGCAAAACTTTTTAGATATTTTTTGTTGGAAATTTCATTGCCTTCAATTTTGTTTAAATACAATTTTTATTTTTACGCACCGTTTCTGACTGACAGCAACTTAAATAAAACTCTGCAAAATACAAAAAATAAAATTTCCAACAAAACATGTCTAAAAATTTTTACTGTAAAATCGATTTTAATATGACAAAAATTACTTCAAATTTTATTGGTAACATAGGAGTGTCTGAGTTTTTTTGCGAGTAAGAACCTTCTCGTATTTAAAGCGTTAAAAACTTATTTAAGAAATACGATGTCCCAACGTGTCAAGTTGACCAAAAAGAATACAAACTTGAATTACTTCAGGAAGATTCTATAAGGTTCCTATATAAAAGTAGAATGGCTACAAAGTTACAGAGTGGAATTATTGGAAGTGTAGAAGAGAGCTACAAAGCAATTAAAAGAATAGTACACGAAACCGCAAAAGAAGCGCTGGGTGAAAGGGAAAAAAGAAAGAGAATGGAAAAGTTATGGTGGAATGATGGTATAAGTGCTTTAACGCAAAAGAAAAAAGAATTATATTACAAATGGTTAACGACGCAGGATCCAGGTGACCGAAGACTATATGCTACGATGGCTAGGGAGGTGAAAAAAGAAGTTGCAAAGGCAAAAAACGATATGTGGACCAGAAAATGCAGCGAAATCGATAGATACTCGTATATAGGAGGTACGCGAACCCAAGAAGCGTGGAAGACAGTTAGAAATCTAAAACAGAATAGTCGAAACTTAACAAACATACAAATCGTGAAGATGGAGAATTGGAAAAAACACTTTGAAACAATGTTGAACGAAGATAGAGATAGATTTAAAATAACAGAAACGACAAGAACAACACAAAGCAACGAAAATGAAATTATATCGAGCATCACAAAAAAAGAAATCTATCAAGCCCTGAAATATATGAAAAGTGGAAGATCCCCCGGCCCTGGAAGTATTTCGATTGAGCTAATAAAGAATGCCCCGTCATGTCTCATAGATGTGATACATAAAATATTTAATGAATGCCTTATAGATGGTAAAAGTGTACCACAAGAATGGAAAGTGGCTTACATCACACCTATATACAAAAAAGGAAAAAACACAGACAGGGATTAGTGTGTTATCTTCAATCGGAAGACTGTATGGGAAAATATTAAAATCACGATTGGAAGGTGAGATCGACGTAGGGGAAGAACAAAGTGGTTTTACTGCAGGAAGATCGTGCGTAGACAACATATTTTCAATTCGCCAGCTCCTCGAGAGAAAAAAGGCAAGAGGTAGAGAGACGCATCTCGTTTTCGTCGACCTTGAGAAGGCATGATACTGTTCCCCTTTCGGAGTTGTTCAAAATGCTTTCGGATCTAAGCATCAACAAAAAATATATTGAAGCTATAGAAGATCTTTATCGTGAAAATCAAGGTAGAATCAAAATCGGGAAAAATATTTACGAATGCTTCAACACAAATAAGGGACTTAGACAGGGTTGTTGCTTGTCGCCAACTCTGTTTAAAATCTATATCAATACAGTCCTAAAAGAATGGCAAAGAAAGTGTAGACCAATGGGAATAGACGTAGAGGGCGATATGCTTCACATTCTCCTGTTTGCTGCTGACCAAGTAGTGATAGCCCAAGATGAAGACGACATCACATACATGATGAGAAAATTGACGGAAACCTATGAAAAATGGGGTTTAAAGGTAAATTTTGACAAGACCAAATATCTGGTAGTAGGTGGGCAAGGAAGAGACATAGATATAGAGGGTAAAACTATAAAAGCAAGCAGGGAGTATAAATATTTGGGGGTGGTTATATCTGAAGAAGGAAACTCTCAAAGAGCGATATCGAGTAGAATAGCACAAGCAAAACAGGTCACACAAAGATTAAATGCACTTATCTGGTCAAAGCACCTAAGAAAAAAAAAACAAAAAAGAGAATATATAATAGTATGACCAAAAGCATTCTTACCTACGCATCAGAAACATGGGAAATAACAAAAAGAAATAAAAAGAGACTGTTGGCGAGAGAAATGCACTTCCTGCGAGGAAGCTGTGGTATAAGTAGACTGCAACACATTAGAAATGAAGAAATAAGAAGAAGAATGCGAATGGATGTAACCATAACACAAGAAGTTCAGAAAAAGCAATTGCTATGGTGTGGACATATGCGGTGAATGTTACCCCACAGGTGGCCACAAAAAATATGGACCTGGACCCCCCCGGAAAGGAGAAAACGAGGCCGCCCTCCAAGAAGATGAGATGAAGAGGTACGTGAGGCCATGGAAAAGCGACAGTTGGAAAAAGATTTATGGCAAGACAGAGAGCTCTGGCACTTAGGATGCGAAATACGGCCCTAATATTATATTATTTTAGAATGTAGTATTGTTATAGCTGTAAATATTCGCAAATATATTGCGATGTTCTTAAGCGTAAAATGTATCGTAATACAAAAAAAACTTAAATAGTTACCTTTGGAACACCCATCACTATTTTTAAAGCTTGCGATTCTTTTAATTAATCTTTACGATGAAAAATTAAGCAAGTTATTCAAATCAAATGTAATTTAATCAGTCATAAAACGAAATTTCAAAGTATTACAAAAAGGCACAGTTTGATTAAGTTGTAATTTATAAATTTTATAATAGTTAATCGTGATGTTTTTAATCTTAAGCCGCATAACATCGGCTCACCAAATAAAACAAATGCACCGAAACCTGAAATTTTAATCTCATTTATTTAGTAATTTTTCCAACGTCTAGATAAAGTTCCAAATTTGATGGCAAAAATAATACAAATATCAAATAATCAATTTTATCGTTGTTTCACTGATCGTAAAATTAAACGTTTTGCGTTTTAAAAGTTCTCACCCTATTTGTTTTTGAAGTCTTCTTAAAATTATGTTGCTTGTTTCTTTTTCATTTTTTGGTTTCTTAATTTTCTTTTTATGTTTTCACCTGCTGTGGCGAATAAATTTATTCTTCTTCTTCTTATCAATTTGTACAAAACACTCTTACTCTGAATTTGTAACTTCAGGTAAGTAATTATTATAATCATAGAATTTATCAATGTTATTTAAATTTTTAATTTTATTTATCAATCTTAATTAAATTTTAATATTATTTAAATTTGTGACTCTGGGCTTTTAATTTCGAACTTCTCGAAACAACGGCCTTGCCCAGAATGAGTTACTTTTAAAAATTTAGTTAGCAAATTTTCAACGTTTGAACTTGTAGTTTTGGAATTTGTCGATTCGGCGCACTATTTAATTTTAATTACGCATTCACTTTCACTTTTTATTATTTAAAAACACTGATTTAATAATTAACAAAGTTTTGAGTGCCAATCGGTTTCTTTGATAAATTTGGCGTTTGTCTTTTCATTTAAAGATCGTGGACCAAAAACATCTTTTAATTTTAAAATGCTGAAAAATTCAAATACAAGCTCTCAAACGTGCCTTCCTTTTTATAAAAATCAAAAATATGTGAAACCGAATTAATTATCGTCATAAAATCAATTAAAGAATGAACTCAAGTCCTTACAAAAAAATTAAATTAGGGTAAGGGGAGTATTGATGGACCAGGTCTAGAGACGGACCACTCATAATATCTCGAAAACTGTCGCGATAATTAGTGCTTTGTTCGGATGTAGATATGTAATTGCATCAGTTGCAGGTGATATATGCAAGTAATACGTAATTAAAGTGTAGTTTTTTAAAATATTATAAAAAATTGTTTTGAGTGACTCGAAAAATTATTTACATTTATTTTCATTGTTGAGTTTTTCTGTGTTCAGGTAAGTTTAACTTAGGGATTTAGGTGTGATAAAACCATGTGTGTGTATTAGTGAAAATATAACCTAAAAACAATAAGTTATCACACACGTTTACGCGGGTATTTCCTGGTCCGTCTATCCTCTCGTTTGAGGACAGATGGACCAGAAATGTACAGGAGAGATGGACCTATTATTTTTGTTACAGAAAAATGCCTAACATATATCTACGTAAAAAGAATATAATGCCGAGGGGCACTTGGACGGCTGAAAATTTAAATGACGCTATTAATGCAGTAATAGCCGGTGATATGGGCGTCAATGAGGCTGCCAGAGAATTCGGTATTCCTAAAACAACTTTTAAACGTAGATTAGCAACCAGTAATCTGGAGAAAACCGATCGTTTGGGCCCGGATAGTACGCTAGGTAAAACTGCAGAGGAAAAAATTTCCACTCACATTAAAAAACTTCAAAAATACGGTTTTGCTCCTACAAGGGACGAAGTGCGAATAATGGCGTATGAATTGGCGAATCGACTTAAAATTCCAAATAAATTTAACCAGGAAGACGGTAAATTAGTTTCTAAATAATAAATTAAAATTAATCTAAACTAAATTATATTTTTTGTTAGGCAAGGCAGGTAAAAAATGGCTGCAGTCCTTTTTACGAAGAAACCCTGACATCAGTGTGCGAAAAGCGGAAAATATTTCTGTTGCTAGAGCTATAGGAATGTCGAGGGATGCTGTAAACAAATATTTTAAAGAACTTGAAACAGTTTTCACTGAAAATGCCCTATTTGATAAACCAGGGAACATTTTTAACACTGATGAAACAGGAATGCAGTTGAATACCAGAGCCGGAGCGGTGCTTGCTAAGAAGGGGTCAAAAAGTGTTTCTTCCATTAGTCCTGCTGAAAAGGGAGAAACCATAAGTGTCATTGCATGTTGTAATGCAGAAGGAGTATATTTACCCCCTTATTGCATATTTAAAGGAAAAAATGTAAAAAATGAATGGTCTGACGGAATGCCGCCTGGATCTAAACTTCAAATGTCAGAAAAATCGGCATATGTAACTTCAGACATATTTCTACAATGGTTAAAAATACATTTTTTTCCTAGGAAACCATCAGGAAAAGTTTTGTTAATACTAGATGGACATACGTCTCACACCACTAACCTTGAGACTTTGGAATTTGCAGAACAACACGACATAATTTTATTCTGCTTGCCTCCTCATTGTACGCATTATTTACAACCTCTAGATCGTGCATATTTTAAGTCACTTAAGGGGTATTATTACGAAGCTTGTCGAAGAATGATAAAAAATAATCCCAATACGAAATTAAATAGATTGCAGTTTGGTAAACTATTAGGCGAAGCTTGGGGGAAGTCGGCAACAGTCGACAACGCCGTGTCGGCATTTAGGGCCACTGGAATTTTTCCTTTCCATCCCGATATAATTCCAGATTATGCATTCTTACTACAGGAACCATCGGAATTAATGCAAAATTCCGAAAATGAGTTTGAGCCTGTGCAAGAATCCTTACAAGATAGTACGTCTGGGATGCAGCAACAACGCCAAACTAAAAGAAAAAAACCCAATGCAGGCAAAGAAAATATATCCCCAGGAAAGACACTTAATGAAATTGCCCCTCAACCTGTGATTACACCAGCTATGAAAAAGGCACGTGTCAATCAGTTTGAGTCTGTGCAAGAATCCTCACAACCTAGTACGTCTGGGATGCAGCAACAACGCCAAACTAAAACAAAAAAAACCAATGCAGGCAAAGAAAATATGTCACCAGGAAAGGCACTTAATGAAATTGCCCCTGTACCTGTGATTACACCAGCTATGAAAAAGGCACGTGTCAATCTAGCCGGCCTTATAACTTCACCGGAAAACATACAAAAGAGGAAAGAAATGGATGTAAGGAAGAAGAATCAGAAACCAAAAAATAATAAGAAACTAAGGAAGAATCAGACACTAAAGAAGAAATTCAAACACGACATATCTTCTTCTTCAGACTCGTTTGAAGTAGTGTTGAACGACTCTTCTACCGATGATGAGAACAATTTGAATGATGTGGAAAATGAATGCGTTGGCTGCAACGAAGATTACCGCTTTACCAAAAAACAAGATGACTGGATAAAATGTTTATTATGTTTCCGATGGTTACATGAAAGTTGTACCTCTTTCACTAGCGTTTGCCAAATCTGCGGTGCCAATGTAACCAAGAAAAATTCGAAAAAACTGTAGGCCCATCTCTCCTACCCCATATGGTCCATCTCTCCTATACTGGGTAGGAGAGATGGGCTAATTTAACAATTCGATTTTTTATTTTTTATTGTTTTACAGTATTATTTTTAGTTTATTTAAGTGTACCAAAAGGACAATAAATCTTTGATGTATGCACTGCATGAAGAATATGCATTTATTTTAAACAATGAAGAAATTATTAACTATTTTTTAAAAGGTGGTCCAACTATACTCCCCTTACCCTATAAAGGTTTTAACTTTTTTATTGTTTTTAAATGATTTATCATAATTAAAGATCTGGGTCTAAATTGAAACATGACAATACATATGCAAAAAATAGAAGTCCTGATTGGGTGAAAAAATCAGTCAATTATTTTTGGCCTCGGCCTTATAAAAATTCTAATATGGAGCACGGAATACCTTTTGAATCTGTTGCTCGAGAAATTTATAAAAAAAATATGATTGTGAGGTACTGCAAGTTGGTCTTGCAATAAGCCGAGCTAATCCATGGCTGGCTTATTCTGCTGATGGCATTACGGTAGAAAGAGGAGCGCCAGCTAAACTATTAGAAATAAAATGCAGTATCAAAGGTAATTAAAAATTACAAACATTTTTTGTTATATTTGGATATAGGACAGATAGATCTTCCGAATTGTTAGGAACGTAATTACTTACAATAATATTTTTTTACAGGGAAAGATGTTTCCATCGAAGAAGCAATTTTAACCCACAAAGACTTTATTAAAAAGGACAAAGACAAAAAATATATAGTAAACGAAAAACATAAATATTGTGGACAAATTCAATTGGGCATGGCCCTTTTGAATTTGCCAAGTACAGATTTCATTATTTTTGCGAGCAAAGATAATAATAGTTTAATTAATATTAATGTACAAAAAAATGAAGAATTTATAAGAAAATTTTTAGTTACATTAAAAGAAAAATTTTTTTTAAATAATATGTTACATAACATTTGTATATGTACATAAAAAATAAACCAATAAAATAATTATTCTAATTTCTTCGATTATCATTAAGAACATTCAATAATAATAATAATTAATTTTTTTATTGTTTATTACCCGTATATAAATATAAGCAACTGCTGCCGTTTAATGTTCCTCCTCATTAATACTTTATGCAAGATTATAAAAATTTGTCGTCTGATAAAATTGGAAGGAGAGATTTACAATAGCACAAACAATAACAAAAATATCTCCAACTATTGGCACTAAATTAATAGGTAACCTATTTGTTAACAATTTTAACAATTTAATCCTTTGGTTACTTCTTTCAATGTGCACTCTTGCTGTTGCTATCTTAGCAGTCTCGATCGCCTCATCTCTCGAAAACTGTTTTTTTTGTCGAAGAAATGGGGGCCTTATTAATTTATGCCATTACTGGCGCACATGTCATCTATTAGAAATCCCCTATCAACCATTATATGATCCTCACACATTGTCAGTTTGTTGAGTAATTCACTTTCTGCAAAAATAGTTTTGTCGGATACTCGACCACCATACGCAGCACTTACATAATATGTGATTAAACCAGCAGGACTCACACCCGTCATAAATTTTATTGTTGTAGTTCCCTTATAGTGAGAATAGTTCATAACATTGCAACATAGTTTTTTACTACGTTGCACTGGTATCTCGGTGCAATCCAGAACTATTCTGACTTTTTGAAAATTTTCAAAACATTTCGGCATGTTTTTTCTAATTTCTTTCATATTGGGAAAATGTATAATGTGTTTTAAAACGGAAGCTAAAGCAACGATAGTATAAAAAAATATATTTTTACATGTTTGTGAAGAAACTTGGAATAAAACTGATAAAACAACATATGGAAGATCTAACTTAATCTTCATAAAAGTTAAAAATATTATTTGAAATTGGCTTAATCTGTGACAACGTTTATCGAGTTTCAATTCACTTACTAACTCCGTTATTGTATGTAAGAGTTCAAAAGAGTGAATACCTGTCATACTGTTTAATTTTTGATCGGTATCAATAATATCGCACACAGTTAACATCCTACTAGTGTTTACTTGCACTTCACAATCTTGAAATTTTGTGAGATCGTTTACATCGACTTGCACTTCTGAATTTACAAATTTTATTAAATCGTTAAAATGAACCTGTGTGCCTTTATCTCCATCGTTACTGCTGTTGGTTTCTGCAATATCCATTAATATGTCAGTATTATTATTTATATCCTCATCACTCATTTTGTCCATTTCTAGATTGATTTCATCTTTTACATTTTTCGTAGATTCCTTGCATCTTTTCATTAATCGGTCAAATCTACCCTTAACTAAACTTTCTCTCTTCTCATTAGCTGGAATGTCAAGATTTCTGTTTGGCAGATTTGCACTTGGAATAGCTGTTGACCGTAATTTCCTTATGCTACTCCATCCTAAAGAATAAAATCAATGATTACTTACTGTTAGAAATATAGTGATAAATAATAAGATACCTGAAAATTCGTAATCTTCATGTTTAAAATGCAGGGAACATATTTTCATGCAGTTGGACACTTTTTTGCCCATTTTTAATTTATCTCCCATAACTTCCGCCGGTCGCAAAGCTCTAATTGTCCAGTTAATTCATTGATGACTTGAATTTTTTGTCCAGCCTTAGGAAAAGTGTGATAAACCAAATCGTTGTTTTTTCTTCGAACCGAAGGACAACCGTAAACAGCACAATTCACATTACTTTTACACGTTTTAGTTTTGTTGGTATATTTTGTGTTAACCTCAACTTTTGGTATCTGCAAGGATTCCATCTCGATACCAAACAACACAAAAAGTATAATTAATTATTACTTTTTAAAGCCTCAACGTATTCAACACTACTTAAAACTAACTTCTAGCTATGTAAAGAAACGCTCGAATCCTCTTCGTGACGTCACAACGATTTAGTTCATATTTTTGCCACTAGTTTCGCACAGTTAGTTTGAATCGCGAATTCTGTAATAACAAATGATCCTTTAGTTAAAGGCTGTCCTTTAAGATCGATCTTTACGAAACGTCAAATGTAAAATATTTATAGGTTATTTTTGAAATCAACCAATGAGAACAGATATGACGTGCACTATTAGTATTAAAAACATCAGCCTTTCCTTTAGGTTACGACAACTGCTAATATTCAAATACCTTGCCTTTACGGAAAGGATCTTATTGTAAAGGATGAGTTAGTGAATACGACTTAAGTGAATTTCAGTTTTAGTGAAATATTTTGGATTATAAGTTTTTGATAAGGTTTTTTTGTGATATTTATTGTTTGTTGGATATTATATTGACACTTCTTTATAAAAAAACAGAAATATTTTGTTATTGTGTTATTGTTAAATATTATATATTCATTAAAAAAACTTTAAAAACGTAGGCAGAAAAAAGGGTCCACCAAAGGGTTAACACGAAGCTGTCATCTGCTATGATATCTCTAATACAAGATGGAAATTCGCCATTATCACTACCTGATTTAACAAAAGGACTTTTGCCTCGGAACAGAAGCTACCAACGAAAATGCTATCTACTTTGACTACCAAAACAGAAGTTAATCTCTCCACGGCAGAAACATTTTTATGGCAGGAACGGAATTTTGGGTAACTAAGATGGATAGGCTTTTAATTGGTTTGGGATTTTGGGAAAATTTCTTTTATGTATTACCAATGGGTTTTTATGACCTATGAGTCAAATGCCAGCAACTCCTTGGACAACTACCGACTCCTATTGGAAAATCTGTAATCCAAGTAAGTTATAATGACAGGAAGTTATTGTTGTATGAACTCTCGTTAGCCTTATTAATAAAAATTTACCAAAAAAATCGGAATATACTCCGATGTATTAAAATGATTTGCCATATGTTCTAGCGTCGAGGGATTCGTTTTTAATGCAATTTTCTTTAAACTCGATAATTGACGATTTGTCAGAGTTGGCGTTTTGCCACTGCCTTTCTTCCGAATTTCGGTTTTATGAACTGGAATTCAATTTTTTTTGTAGCTAGAGAGTGTACCCTTCGAAACAAAAAAATTTTGATCTTGACATCTTTTTTGTATCACCGTAAAACTGCACTGTTGCTCTAAAAGCTTAAAAATCATTACTTGTTGCTCTTTAATTAACACCATGGTTGCGATGTAACTGACATTAGAAAAAAACAAAATTGACATCGATCAATTTATATCACGTACTCTTTGGCGTACTTTGAATTTTGTTTAAAAAGTAGCTGTTATTGGTGAAATTTGAATTCGTTCAGTTTTTCATTCACGGTACCTGTACTCCCTTTGTTGCTGCCATTGACAGTGATTCAAAATTATCTTCATTAACGGGACTGTCTTCTTTGATTATGCTGGAAACATTAACTAATTTGGTTGCCAAATACTTTCCAGATGCAAGAACTCATAAGTTGAGCATCAGAGAAAGAATTATTTTGACATTTATTAAAATGTAAAGTGGGTTACGCTATGTTGTGATTGCATCATTGTTAATAACAATTACAAGTAAAACTTGCCAATGCATATTTGAGGATATGATTTCAAAATTGGCCTTTGTTTTGAAAGAACCAGTAATACGATGGCCTTCATCAGAGGAATGTAGACGAAATTTACCAAATTGTTTTAAAAATTCTGCCAATGTGAGGATTGTTTTGGACTGTACAGAAATCAGCGTCCAAAAATCAAAACGCTTGTGCACATTACAAAGGAAATCAGACAATAAAATTTATGACAGGCAACATAAAATTACCATCGTATTTTTATAAACGTTTCCACTTTCTACTAGACGGATTTCTATAAACCTTTACACCCCGTATAGTAGTATGTGTAAACATGTTACGGTCCGGAATTAACAACGATACAGAAGTGATTCCGATGTGTGTGCGAAGGGATGGTATAATGAATTCTTTGCATATCAGCACAGCAGCCCAGTTCTTTTGCATCTCCACTTGATCCATCTTAATGTAAAATATTAAAGAACATTTCCCTGCATAATTATCTTTGCAACGATTATTTGAAGCGAATTGAATTTATGTTGAATGCCCTGGGTTGATAAATGTTATCAACCATATTTTTTCGAAGTTTTCAAGTTCGTCGGCGACATTTTTAGATTTTGGTTTTAAGAGAGAAGTTTGTGATTCTGCGAAGTGCTTTTGAAGTTAGGAATTGTTCTTATTCCTTCCGAATATTTTTGGGATAATTCATTGCACTTAAAGTTAGAGATTTTTGCCGTTTGCGAAGACATTAGGTCTTATCTCCTTTGGAGGATTTTTATTCGGCTACTTTGTAAGGACCAATTCTGAATGTTGTAATACAGACTATTGTTGTAATTTTCTCGTATTACCATTATTTCTTGAAACGGAATCCAGGAAAATTGACCCTCATAACATCTACGAGGTAGAATTGCCATTCGCATAATTTTCTTTTTTTTTTAAACCAATTGTTTTAGGGACCTCCTCCCACCCCCTTGATCGTTAGCAGTGCCAGAAATTAATATAGAAATCCAATTGTTATCACTTTGGTCACCATTCGCTATCAAGAACCAACAAAAGTATTTTGTAAGATAAGTGTTTGTGTCGTCCAAAGTTTTATCGTTAAATATATTCAGAGTGTATTGTTATACCTTATTGTGTGAGTTCTTTCTTTACGCCGCCGTTCGTGATTGGGCAGCGAATCTGATTATTGAGAGGCTAAATTTAATCACGTAGCGCCTAGGGCATTTATATCCCTCTCAATATTTTTTTGTCATCGCATCGAGAACTCGCCAATCTGTGCTTCTCTTTTATAATTTATTGTTGGAAGTTGTTAATTTTATATTTCCTATTACTGAGCTAGTCTAGGGTATTTCCAGTAACCCCTGAGATCGGGGACCACACCATATTATTCCCCATATTTATTAAGAACGTGGCAAACATTTATAAATATACAACTGATCTAGATAATTCTAATTTATTATTATTAAATAGGTGTTAGTCCTACTGGCCTATGCATATGGCGGCAGATCATCAGATAAGGCAATCTTCGAACGGAGCGGCCTTATTGATAAGTTAGACTACGGAAGAGATGCTATAATGGTGGACAAAGGTTTTCGTATAGAAGATATAACTAGGGCGTTTGGGATTAAGCTTGTTAGACCACCTTATCTTAGAAAGAAAAATCAGATGTCGGAAGAAGAAGCAAAGGCAACTGTCGAAATTGCGAAAGCTAGGGTGCATATAGAAAGGACCAATCAAAGGATTGAGGAAACTTCCCCATTTTATATTTTTTTAACCTCTCCCCTTCCTTCACTCCCACCCCTCTCACTTTATTATTTATTTCTTTCTCTTCAGAGAAGTTTCTTTCCTTATTTCTTTCCCCCCTATTTAATTTATTTTAATTTATCCCCTAAAGTCACCCTATAAATCTCTTTTCAACACATGGCGCTGGGTTTTACACTCATTTTTCCCAGCAAAAGTACACGACGACAACGGAGATCAAGCCAATGACATTCAGAGAACATGCCGATAAATCAGCAGATAGGAGCGGCCAAGACTCCACGTGCGGCTTAATTTTTAGTTAGCTATGATAGGTTAAGTAAAATGTAAAAATAGTTAAACAAATAAACAGTTATTTTATGTTATGTTAGCATAGTCACTAAAATGTTTTAAACACAAGTGTGACGATCGAGTTTGAGACCAATATTCCGACATTTTCATTATTTCAACCAAATAGCCTTTATCATCTCAAGTTTTGGAAATCCAAATTATAAAAACGGTGTTGAATGTAAATAATTAAATAGGATTACTTCGTAATATGTAGTACGCCAATGATTTAAACAGATTATGGTCAATAATCACACAAATTTATGTTTTTGTTACAAAATTATTTAAATAACTCTAAGTACTTTCCCGTGCCAAGTTATACAACATTTTTCTTGGCCCAAGAAGTCCCACAAAGACTACAACTAACCATTAAGGTGTGGCTTCACGGCCGCAGAGTTGTTTCGCACCTGGCAGATGGCGGGTATTAGGGTATGCAATATTTGTGCATAAAATAAATTATGTGTAGAAGTTCTTCTATTCGATCATGGGTGTCGTTCTGTAAGTACTAAATGGGGGAATACCCGCAGTCGAGAATACATTTTTAATATCATGATGCAATGAAATTTATACCACACCTTGATGTTGTCGGCATATACCGACAGTCACTATTAGCTTACACTATTATAAAACGTCTAGTAAATTACTCATATTTGCAATGGATACATGCACGTTTAAAATGCTTTTTCTAAGATGATGATAATTTCTCGGTACAAAAATGTTGGAAGTTTCATTCATTTCAAGTTTACGTTATATATTTGAAATGACAAGATCAATTTTGAATTTTATTACAAAATTAATTTTAATTAATAATAATCAAGAACCTTAAATGACTGTAAACTATTAACAAAAAATAAATATGATTTGCTACTATTACTATAGGTATTAGCCTCAAAAATATAACCAGTGGCGTAACAAAAAGTGTGGATCTTGGGTGCCACTACAACAAATAGAATAAATTTGCCTGAATTTGACTATCGAGTACTAAAAAATCAGTGACGGCTCGTGACTTTTTCCAGTGGGAAGGCACAAAATAACAAAATTGTTTTTAAAATATTTATTTCAAATGAAAATCTATTCTTTTATTGGTTTTGGGATGGGAGGGTACGTGCCCCTGTGCTCTTTATTACAAACCGCCATTGTAAAATATACGATTTAATAATATCAGAAATAATAACTAAAGCTTAATGTGGTCATTATTAAATAATTGAATTGGAAAACCGCTTTTATAATGATTTTATGGCGACATCTTTCCTGACCAATTGAAATTATCTGCTATGGATCCAGTTCACAAGAAGAGAAAGCAGACTTGTCCTAACTATCGCCCCATTAGTCTGAAGTCAAGTATGCCAAAAATATTTGAATATGCGATGTTGCACAGATTGCAGTGTCACATGCAGGGCAGTATTTAGACTAGATTTTCAAGGGGGGGGGGGGTTAAAAAGTTTAAATATTATTTAAACACTTCAAGTTTAATTTTTTGTATTAGTTTTAAAGACTGGTTTTGTTTTTTTCTGATTCTTTTACGATTGCCGTCGGACTTCCTGAAGTTAAATAATTGATAAATAATTTGAAGATGGGGTTCTATGCCTTAAAACCATCCCCCTAAATACGGCCTTGGGCACATGGAAAGACATTATATCATTTCTGCAGGGCAGCATGACTTTCGATGCTCGAATTCTACTATGACGATGATTAATAATTTTCAGAGAGCAGTATGGGGGATTTCCATCGTGGGAAGCGCCCGCCGACGGTTTTTTGTGACTTAAATAGAACATTTGATTGCGTGGATCACTTTCTGCTGATGGACAAGCTGGAGCAGTGCCGTAGTAAAAGTGTGGAGACTGAGACTTTTCCTTAGGCGGCAGCTGAGGCGCAAAATCTTGGAGAAATAGATTTTGAACATGTTATTGATTTGATTCCAAAAAAGCGGAAAAGAGACTAAAGAAAAAGCTCATCACAATAATTGTGATTCTGAAAACATTTGTAACTTTTTTGGGGTGGGAGGCTCATATATTCCTGTTTGCCTCAGGTGCCAGAAGAGCTTGCTACGGTACTGAGCCAGAGATATAAGGAGTGTGTGGTGGCTGACTGGTTCCACTAGTATTTGTCTGATAGGGTACAGTTTCTTAGTGTTACATATACTGTGGCTCGGATGGTATTCAGTATGTTTATAAATCCTCGTTTTTGCTTATGATCATAGGAGTGCCATAGGGTTACATCTTGGGCACGGTCTCTTCCTTATTTTTGTCAATGACCTTTTGGTCTTTATTGATTTTTTTCACGTTGATGTTATGCGGACGATACTTCTAGAGACGTGTTGTCTTATCTATATCCTTGCAATTGGTTAAGAACTGTTCTGATCAACTTTTGGAACAACTACTATAAGTTTGTGGATTGGTCATAATGGATTGCACTTGAATTTTGCGAAGATTCCCTACATGGTTCTTCACAATACACAGAATCGTGATAACCTTCGCTCCGATTGGATTCGAGAGAAGTTGAGAAAAAATCCAATGTTAAATTCTTAGGAATAAAAAATACTGTTGATAGATTAAATTTTAAGAGTCACTGTATTTCTCTTCTTGGTCGCCTCAACTCGCTGTGCGTACTCAAATGCGTAGCTTCTAAAGGGTTCTCGACATCGGTGCACTTTGGCTAATTTACTACAGACAGATTTTTTCGAGAATATTCTACGGTATCTGTTTTAGGGGTTCTTCAACGATGGCTAAAGATGTCTTTATTGCTCAGAAGAGAATTATTAAATTTATTGTAGGCGGCGGTAGTCGTGACTCATGTAGACCACCGTTTGTGGGTTTGAAGGTGCTTTCCTTGCTAAGTTCCTTGCCCCGGAACAGAGGTAGATTTAAAGGTCATGTTGGGGTTCCTATCCCAAGTTAGGGATATTTTTTTAGATAAAAAAATTAAAATAATACAACTCTACCAATCTTAGAAGGGACTTTAGAAGACGTGGCTGGAGCTGATAATATTTAAAATGTACAGTCGGATGAAGAAATTTCTCGGCACAAATACTATTTAAAATCCAAAATTTATTTTGTCGAATTGCAGTCAATTTATGAAGATTTGTTCTAAAATGGACCCCTTTTTATAGACAATAAAGCTCAAGTATAAATAACACGGAACTGAATAAGATAAATAACCACGACAAATTTTCCGAGTAATTTCTAAGCTTGGTGGAGCTGCACATTATATAAAAAAAATTATTTTTAGAAATATGTCTTGTAAGCCTTTATGACATAATGATATAAATATCATATCAAATGTAAATATCATTCAATTCAATTGGATCAGCCGTTTTGAGTGTGTGCCTTTCCCAAATTTTCAAATTTTAAATAAATAAATAGTATCTAATTATTACGAACTTACTACATAATATGCTTTAGCTTGATTTGAATATAAAAATTATAAACTAGACTTTTCGATACAAAATAGATCCTTTTTTTAAATACTAAAACAAGGGATAAATATCCCAAAAAAGTTGTGTACACGTGGTTGGAATTCCCTTGGAAATCTTTGGAATTCTTTGGAAATCATTGGAATTCTTGGAAATCATTGGAATTTTTTGGAATTCCGAGTCTTGTGTACACAAATTTTTGTGGATATTTATCCCCTGTACAAAAATATTGAATAGCTGTTATTCGCACAATATCTTTTATTTCTTCATATTTTTGTATTTTAGAAAGTACGAATTTCACCTCAAAAAAATCTAGATTTTTGTTATAAAATTCGTATATTTTCAATAAAATATTATATAGGAAATTAACTATGTATGTGCTTATGTTTTTACTTTCAATCCTTAGAATATAAAATAGGAAGGAAGGAAGGTATGCATATCAAGGCCGAGTCAAGTTGGTATCCTATGGTATCCGGTTGATATAATTGCCAGGGGTGTAGCATATTTACTAAAATGTTTTGAACACAAGCCTGACGAATAAGTTGGAAACCAATATTCCAGAATTTTGATACTTTTCAACTAAATAGCCTTCCTCATCTCATTTTTTGGAAATATAAATTATAAAAGCGGCGTTTAATGTAAATAATTATATAGGATTACTTCGTAATATGTACGCCAATGATTCAAGCAGATTATGGTCAGTAACCTCACAAATTAATGTTTTTGTTATAAAATTAGTTAAATAACTCTAAGTACTTACTTGTGCAAAGTTATACCACAATTAATAGTTTTTTTAATCCTAGAGGTCCCACAAACACTGCAACTCACCATAATTCAACTTTAAAATTTACAAATATAGGTCACCGATTACAAACGTGGTGCAATGGGCGGAGTTTCTACCCACGACTTTTGACTCGTACTCGATGCATGTGTTATAGTCCATTTGCTACTTCCTTCCTATTTTATATTCTAAGTTTCAATCCGATCAAGTGTAATTTAATATCATACGATACAGAAAACTTGCTTGTGATTTATCCTATTTTTAAATTATAATTATAAAAATCGTGTTATTACAGTAGGTATGGTATAATGAGTAATAATAAATTATAATAAGTAGACCGTCTTATGTACATACTATCTATCTACTACTTACATTTTAAACTGATGTTATATCAAATTGATATTTTTTTACTTATTGTTATTACTTTATAGATAAATTTAAATAGTTACGGATAACACCTCATAGTAATAATTTATGTATTTATTATTTTTGTTAAAATATTGTACACATGTACAAGTATGCTTACACTAGTAAGTTATGTTTTAAATTTATATTTACAACGTAAGATGAAACTCGAGATATTAGTCTAGTATCATATTATATTATGTATGTATCAACTTATCAACCGCGTCTGACCGCGTCATAAGAAAACTAATGCGATTTTAATGCCATCTTATAGCGAAACGTCAGACCCATTGGGTTTGTCTTCGTGCTTCAATATTAAAAATTAAAATAATGGAAATATGCTTCAGAAAATTTTGAAATTTGGTGAACATGTTCTCTAGAGCATATATGTCACTTAAATATAAAAAATATTAAAAAAATATAATTTTTTGAAATAAAAAAATTAAAATATACCATTATTTAAAAAAATTTTATTTTTAAAAATATGTCTTATTGTAGGCCTTTATAACATAAATATCATATTCAAATTTCAAATTAATCGGATCAGCCGTTTGGACTGTCTACCGTTTCCAAATTTTCAACTTCTTCAGTAATAAAAATTTTATTGTTTTTAAATTTTTTTCTTTTATCATAATAATCATTATAAATTATGCTTTATAGGCCAGTCATTATAGACATTAAAAATCCAAAATTTAACAATAATTCCAAAAGTGTTGGGTATTCATAAATACGTCATATACATAAGTTAACGACAACAACTAGGAACATTAAGACCAGTGTCAAATACACAATCATAGTGTTAGCATACTCATGTTATTAGTCGTAAATAAAAGTTATAAAAAATATAATGTTATTATTTTACTAATACACAACAAAAAGTCTTCAAACTTCGCACAAGTGAATAGTACATCGAGAAAGCAATAAATCTAATTTTGCAACTCTTTCCGAGGTCCGGAACATTGTTAAAACTGCAAAAAAATTGAAATGTTTTGTATGTTCGCGAAAAAAATTCGAAAAGTTTTGCAAACTTGGAGTAGTGTTAAATATATTATTTTATGTCACGTATCAAATTTGCAACCAATTTAAGAGAACGGAACATATTTTTTTAATAAAAATTTGAAAAAATAAAAAAATTTGAATTTTTCAAATTGCATAAGGTTCCGGATCGTGTACGAGGTTGCAAATTTGTAAGTGGATCAAAATAGATGTTCTCAAAGTTTGAAACCAAAATTCAAAACTTTTGTAATTATTCCGAGACCACTTCGCTCGAAAAAACGACCACGAATTAAAAAAATTATAAATAAACATGTTCCGGTCAATGTAAAAGGTTGCAAATCAACACAACTGTTTGGTATATTTTTCCGATGTATCTGTCAAGTATGCAAAACTTTTGGAATTTTTTTGTTCAGTTTATTAGAAAAAACAAATTTTTATTAAAAAAATATGTTCCGTTCTCTTAAATTGGTTGCAAATTTGATACGTAACATAAAATAATATGTTTAACACTACTCCAAGTTTGCAAAACTTTTCGAATTTTTTTCACGGCCATACAACAAATTTCAATTTTTTTGCAGTTTTAACAATGTTCCGGACTTCGGAAAAGGTTGCAAATTTTTATATTTTGATTTTATACCTTTCCCGACCTTATATTAAAGTTTCAAAACTTTTGGAATAATTGTGAATTGAATTTCCTGACTGACTGGCCTATTTAGTTTGATTTGAATAAAAAAATTTATAAAGTAGACTTTTTGGCTTAAAAAAGACTCTTGTTTTAAATACGAAAATATAAAATATTTCTTATTGTGCCTTGATGTTTTGTGTATGTACCCTCCAAATTTTAAATGAATCCGTTAAGCCGTTTTTGAGTTCTACCGTTTCCAATGAAACAACTTGCAGAACCCTACCCTTAAACATATTTTAAACCATTCAACATATTATGGCAGGCACGGTCCAGTGGCTAGGTTGACTAGATTAGCAAATCATGCAAGTGGTGATCCAATGTTTAATCTATTCATCCCCTCATTGGCCATCTTCAAAAAGCGTTTATGGAGCATTGATCTTAATATTAATTAATAATATGTTTTATATTCTTGTGGTAGCTCATATGTATATTGTTATTATGTATATATATTGTGCAAAGAGGTGTAACCGTAAATAAATAAATATCAATTTGAAATTTAAAAATGTGAATCACCGATAACAAAGTTGGTAGACTGGGCGGAGCTGACATGACTTGACTTTTTTAATGCATTCACTCGTTCCTAGAGGGACACTCATTAAAAAATTTAAATAGAATGTGTTATGTGTGTTGCCTACTTTAGTATATTTACAACATAATTTTAGAAAAAGTATTTTTACCAATTTATTTCAATTTTAATGCGATTTTGATTAAATAAAGAAATACTTCATAGAAACTATTTAATTTTAACATTATACATCCTATACCAAGAAATCCTCATAAAATGTGAATTTAACAGAACATAATTTTAATATTAGAGTAAAAATAGATTACGTATAAAAAAATCATTATTTAAAAAACCACGAATACATTGAAAACAACTTCACTACTTCCTCATAAAATGCTTTCACTTTCCTGAAAAAATACCAAATAAATTTGACGTTATCAAGACATGCCAGATTATATATAAACTTTCCTGTTTGTTCAATAGTTAACATTTTTACGTTTAGTCAGAATTCATATCTTCGTCAGAAGATCCAGTGTTTGCTATCAATTCTAATTTCAAATGTTCTAAAATATTATCTACTGGATATATAAAATTTTCTTCATGCTTAACACATTCTGCCCATTTTTCTGTTGTAACTTTACTCAAAGCATCCTGAAACAAAATTTTCATATTAGTAAATTAAAAAGTTTTATTATTAGCAGCAACATAGCTCTCACTTGTGCCCAAACTAGTTTGATAGGATTAAATTTACAATAATACAAAGGTAATTTTTTTTTTTTTTAACTCTTAATTTTTCTCTTCTAGTGCTTTTAACCAATTCATCTACAACATAATATGAAGGGGTTTGTTCTGATTTTAAATGTACTTTTATTCTATCTAAAAATTAGTTCAGTTGTAATTAGAATCATAATATTAAACTATGCAAGCATCAAAGTAAAACATAGCATCAAGCAGAGCTGAAAGTAATTCAATTAACCCTCCAGTACTAACAATCGGTCTCACAGACCGACGACTTTTAATTTTAACTGTAAATTTAATACGATAACAGTTGAAGGACGGGGGGTTGTTAGTACCTTCAAATTAACTAAATAGATTGGAATCTGTTGAACGCAAGTTTTTAAGATTCCATAATTTCAAGCTTGGACATGCATCCGAAGACTTTTCGTATGCTTCGAGTCTTCTCCAAGCGAATTTCAAATCATTGGAACATAGAAGAGTGGTTGCCGATTTGTGTTTTGTTCATCGCTTGATGAATGGTAAAATCGATTGCGAATTTCTTTTATCGAAGATACATCTAAATATCCCAGTCTATTCCACTAGACGTTCAAGGCTGCTACGAATTGACTTCCATCCATCAAGCTACGGGCTAAACAGCCCATTATCAAGAATTGCCGGCTAGTCAACATCTCGAATGACGAGGACAATTTTGATTTATTCTGCTCATCCTACGATCAACATAAAAAGTTTATAATGCAGAACAGGACTATTGAATCATTATATTTATAAAATAATTTTCTTTTGTTGTAAATTTTAATTTTAATGAAATTGGTACTACCGTTAATAAATAAATAAATAAATAAGTACGTCTCGTGACATTCGGCAAGTGAAAGCGTTCTTTTGTTCTTTATTTATAGGCAATATCGGTCCGACGTTAGTACTAACGTTTCAAAAATATTAAAATTTTTAATAGGTATAATTGTTTGTAATTGGAAAATTTAGCCGATTACTATATGTATATTTGTGTAAATAAACTATTTTTACCTCAAAATTAAACCAGAAAACAGGTATTTTTGCAATAAATACCTCTGTTTAGAACATGCGGTGATAATTTACAATGACTGTAATGTGCAAATAACGATGAAAATTGTACGCGAAATATTTCGGTTATTTATTTATTTATTGGTAAGTTAAGTACAGAATACATCATATATATTCACATTACTTGATAGGGGAGTCGGGTATTGGTGCGCACTTAAGTCAAAGTTGTAATATTTCAGAAATGACAAAAAATTGGACTTCTAGGTTTGTCATCAAGATTCTTCAAGGGTTTGACTGTAATATTCTATAATAAATTTTAAGTAAAAATGCACATTGTGACTTTAAAATACGAAATGTGAAAAACTGGCACTGCGCACAATTATACGATGTATGCGGCTAATGGTGCGCATAGGTAGGATAATCGTGCGCATTGAAAATGAAAACAAACAAGACAAATTATTGAACGTAGAAATATTATTATTTATTTAAATGCATCTCTCATTCTCATCCGACTCAATATCGTCTAACTCATCGTCGTTACATAGCTTACTGTCTGAAATATCTTCAGATTCACTACTAGCTTCGAAGACTTTTCTTTTTGTACCTTTTATAATATTTTTGCTTTTTTTTCCTTTTTCTTGTTTTTCTTATAAGCGCCTTAGCGCCTTTGAATGGCTGGTAGAAAATCTTCGTGCATTGCGCACGATTAGCCGACAATGCCAGTTTTACCAGTAATTAGTATAAATCATTGAAATACGTTTTATTACCTAAACTACCTATATCAGGGTGAAGGAGATTCATTAAGCAATGTGTTAAAGCATACGATAATAAAAAAATGGAAATACTTACGGCTTATTTTCTCTGAGACGCAAACTAGTATAAAACATATCTAAACAAAGAAGCCACCATTGTGGATAAGTCAGGTTTAGTGAAGTATCTTACACATATCTAATAGTACATATGTTTGTCAAGAGATGACTCCCGAATAACAATTTCGAAATTATAACGGTCGGTTGTGGAAATAAAGGCATGCGCACGATTAGCCGCTGCGCACGATTACCTGACTCTCCCCTACACAACAGAAAAAAAAATTACAATTGTTATTCGCAGAATACCCATTTGGGTAAGACTTTACAAAATGTGAGTTAAACAAAATATGAGTTCATTACCAGTTTTTAGATTAGAACAAATTAGAACAAATCTTTTTTTTTAAAGAACAAAATTATCTTTACCCATAATAATATCGGTTGTCGTCAAATTTTATTTTCTTCTTCTAAAATTTTACTTTTAATTTGTTGGTGTTTATAATTTTTAATATTTTTACAACAATAAAATGTTGTTAAATAAAATGACTTTTTCCTTCTAGAATTAACATTATTATAAAGAAAAATACCTAGACATTTGATATTATTTAATTTGTGGTAAAAAAAATGTAAACACTCACTGAGAGAAATTTGATTGAATTTTATTAGTATTTGTAGTTCTACATATGAATCTATATTAATTATAAAACAAAAACTAAACGTTATAGGTTGTAATTATAAGAATTATTTGTACGGCTCGTAACGATTAGAAGTACAAAGTATTAATAAGATTTCCTATCTGTTAGTACAACACCGATTATGCTACAGAAGTTGTACATCTTATTAGGATATGCGACATGTACTCAAGTAATCATTGGTAACCGTAGTACTATTTAATACTCAATGGTGTTATTTTTGAAAAAAGATTCTGCGCCCTGAGTTATTTCAGAAAATATGCTTTGTCGTTTTTTGACAAGGACGCGCTCGGTACACCGCCATTAGTGATTTAAGTAATTTTTTTAGAATTTATTTTTATAAACAAATATTATCTAAAATATGTAGTTCTACAAGAATGTTATAATAAATATACTGTATTACAATTTTTTTGCACAAAATCTAAACCTACCGAACAGCCTTAAGTTTAAATAAATTTAATTAAAAAACTTTTAATTTGGTTTTGTTTTCTGGGACAAAAAAAATAGAAAAGTGCAAAATAAAAAAGATTATGTAATATGAGTAATTTTCAGAACGGCCTATTATGTACATACAACACGTATAGCATTTGGTAAACAAATTTAAATAAGTAAGCTTGCTAGGTCAGTGGTAAAAGGGGTGGATTTCGGAACATTCAAATCGTCGATCGTGGGTTCGAGCCTCAAGGACACAGCGGTAAGTGAAAAAAAAATGAAAAGTTAATTTTCAGGTTTACAAGAAGTGATGTTCGGTGTTACAACATATCCAAAATACAAGTAACAAAATTTAAATAATGTTTTTTTGCAGAAAAACTGCAACAATTTCCGTAATAATGAGATTTGCTGTATATAACGCATACAATACTATTTCCTAACAATAATAAGTGATATCTACAATGGGTAAGTGGGTATAGACGTTAGAAATACGTAGTACTAAATTGATACACCATTGCAAAGTATTAAATAGTAAAATCAAACAGAACACCGTTCTACTAACAAATAAAATAGCTATGAGTTGTCACATATTTAAGTACTACAAATACTAATTGATACACATTTTCTTCTAATAATAAGTAAGTCTTTCTTTCAGTGCTGTGTTAAAAAAATTAAAAACTAAAATCGGTATCACGGACCAACGTTAGTACTCGTGTTATAAAATGATATGTTAGTACTGGAGGGTTAAAAGACTTGGATAAAGTAATATAATTACTAGAGACCGGATAAATAAGCACAACTTTTTGAAAAATAAGTGCTTAAAAAAGCACGCTATTTTGCAAAAATAAGTTCGAATTATGTCAAAAAAAGTTATGAAAAAGTTAATAATTAAAACAAAAAAAGCAAAGCATGGCAGCTTAGACGGAATTATTGGAAAGAAATAAACCAAGCACTTTTGTACCTATTATTTAATCGGACACTTTTTTAGGTGACCCCTTTCAATTTTTCTCAAAATATGTTTCTGAGACCGTTGTAATACTCGTTCTTGATTTTTTAGTCAAGAACAATTTTTTTTTATTTTATTTATTTCGTATATTTTTAAAGTTTTTGATTTTCAATGTTCTTTAAAAAAATATATGATTTTGATCCAAATTATTGCGTTCACCGTTTATTTTTAGTTTAATGCAAAAAAGGTGTATCTGGCAATGCTAGATAAACAAAACGGAAAAGCTGACTGAAATCAGTTTAAAAAATCTATTTAATGCAGTTAAAATAGAGCAGGTAGAAAAATCATATTTAAGGGTACGTTTATGTTGGCGCTATGATAAGTGATAAGAGCGGAGGAATTTCTTAGCTGTAATTGCTGTTCTATGAATTAATATTGCCTTGCGCCCTGCTTCAACATAAAGCAGTCACATAATATTTCAACGTTTTGCTTTTCTCTGCTTCGCTAGTATCGCGGCTTTTAGCGCTTCACAGCTAGCTCATAACATCGCAGCTAGAAGAATAAACATAAACATACCCTATAAGTAGTTATCAAGAATAAAATAAGTCCTAAATAAGCACTAATATAAAATAATAAGCATATGAGTACAAGCAAAAAAGCCAAACATTGCTGCTGAAGGCCAAAAAAATTAATTTTAAGTCAAAGTTAAATTTAAACTCGAAAATAAGTTCAAAATAAGCACAAAAGTAGAAAATAAGCGAAAAATCGCAAAAAAGCAAAAAAAGCATGAAGAACTTTACGTTAAAATACATCTTTTTATGTAATTCGTCCAGATCTCAAATTTCAAAGAGCTGCTTTTAAAATTGATAATAAGCAAAAATGCTTAAAATCCGGTCTTTAATAATTACTTATTACTTTTTAGTAATTGAATTACTTTTGAAATTAACTTAAAGTATTTGGTATTTGAATTACTTCAATAAAGAATTTGAGTATTTGGTAATTGAATTTTAAATCTTTCCTCGGTAAGAACTTTCTTAGTTCGTTTTAAAAACGTGGTAATATTAAAATTTTTATTTAAAAATTATTAATAATTGATATCAAGAACTGATTCAGTTTTAATCCTAATCAACCATTTAGTGATACTACTTACAAAAAATTTTAACCCATGGAATAATAAGCGAAATTCTCACCGAAAATCTTGACCGAAACATGTCGATTTAATGTAATTGTGTTTTATTGAGTACGCCCCATTACCCAAGAAGTTTCTCTTATTTATAAACTTTTGTTTAATATTTTGGTCAAACAAAAATTTGTTTGCCTTTAAAAAATTATTCAAACGAAATGATTGTTTTGATACCAAAAACGGTTGAAAGAGTAGACTAGATTATGCAAAAGCACTATAGCAAAGGCCGTATTTAGAGGGGGGCTGTAGTGGTTAAAATCCCCCCCCCCCCCGGAATCATTTATCAATGAATAAAGTTCAGGAAGTCCGACTTCAATCGTAAAACAATCAGAAAAAAACAAAAAAAGTCTTTAAAACTAAAACATTAACTTTAACCCCCCCCCCTAGTAATTGATATGTCAATTACTTTTAAGAATATTTAGTATTTGGTATTTCAAGCACTTTCAACATTGACAAAGTAATTGGTAATTGAATTACTTTCACTGAGTGCATAGTACAGCTCTGCATCAAGTTTATTAAAATTAAATGATCTGTATCCCAACAAAGTGCTGTATTTTATTAATTGTGAAATTTTCATATTTATATGAGCTTCATGTTTATATCAATAACTTAAGGTGGATTGTGCCAAAAGAATTCAAAATATTGAACTTAGTTGGTACAACTCACCATAAATTTAAATTGCGTCTACTTCTTGTTATAAACACATAGCTACCATAAAATACTAATACGTAGTACCTACTAGTTTATTACAAAGTTCTACTTTTAGAACGTCGTGTTCTATCGGAATATCTCTTTCTGTACACCATTCAATCGTTGCAGATATTTTCCATTGAAAAGTTGGAAGTTTTTCTGTTTTCTTGAATGGAAGGAGCATTATCCATTGAAATGATGCAATTTGATTCCAAAACGGGTAAAGCTCTTTCAATCTAGTTTTCAAATGCAGTTGAATTCATTTCCTCATGATAATCACCAGTTTTCTTCGATTCAAAACGTGAAAGTCCATTCTCTACAAATCCAGTTTCATTTCCTATATGAAGAACAATATTAATTGCTTACTTTTACCTGAGGGATCTCTTAATCCAGTCTAAAACACATTTATAATGTAGTAATAGTTAAATAAATAAATATGCCATTACCGAGGGACCCTTGAGAAATGCACCACTTGCGCTTGTTACAGATTTGTCTTTTCACACCTTAGATTCAGTATGACCCGCGTTTCATCCACATAGTAAATTTAAGTCTCTCCAATCTAAATTTTCTTATACTTCTTAAATATGTTTGTCTCTAAAATATTAAGTCTGATCTCTCAAGTAATAGTTGGTTCCTTAATCTCGTTTTCCAAAAAAAACCTAATTTTCCTAACAATAATGATAAAGTACTACGTGACATTGAAGGTAGTAACTTCACAACGTTCCACTTCCTATAATATTAATATTTGCATATGAAATAATAAAGTATACCTCTTTAGAAATTCTTACAACTAAGTAACTCGACCAATATTTCGTAAACACTTTTACGTGGAATTTTATTTATGGTGATTTTAAAGTTTCACTTTTTTCCATCTCAATAACTGTATTCAAAATACTGCTCACTGAAACACCTACAGCTTCTGCAGCTGCAACTACACTTTCAGTCTTACCGATTCCTTGGTTACGATACATTGCATAATATTAAGCATCATGATTTTCTGTCCACTGTTAATAATTTTACCACTACGACTTTTAAGGAATGCAATTTTAGCTCCACTACAACTAGGGCCAGGGTTGTCTTGATCTACTATCCATTAAACTTCACTAAAGAAGCTATAAAAAAAGTGAGGTTGAATTAAAAAGTGGTTTCGATAAAAACCGATTTTCACTTATTAAACTTTATAAAAATAATCGAATTAAACGTGCTTTCGAGTACTCGAGTGAAATAATACTTGATCTTGCAGTAATATTACAGATTTGTCACAAATTAATACGAAAAATTACCTGTCAACACGTTAATTTTGTAGTGTAAAAGCGACTATGCGAAACCTAATGTCATTGGTTAATATTTCGAGGTCATCAGTTTGGTACAAAAAACAATTCACAGTGGCGTAACATCCAAATTTAAACATAAATTAATGATTTTTTAAATTTACAATAAATATAATTTAATTTGAAAAATATATGACAATATAATATTATTGTTGCGTATTCTAAAGTAGTCTTGGTAGTAAAGTAGTCTTTAGTTATGTATTTATTTAATTTTGTTTTTGTATGCGCAGCATCGAAGTTTTCGGGGGAAAAATTATGAAATGTGGTCGTTCAAGGGGAGAATGCCACATGGCCGCGATTTTGTGGAGTGTTGGAAATTTTGGATTAAAACTAGAAAATAAATATAGAAAAATTGGCTTTAGTTAATTTTTGAAAATTGTGGAGATGAAATTTAGTAATTAAATATGTTTTATACGCAAAAATTGTACAAGTATGAACCAACGAAGATAATACGCTCCGTGATAAAGAGGTATCACATTATTTTATTTAAATTGTTTTATTTAAATTATTATGTACGAATGTATATGTACTTCTTCGCAAAAAATAAATTAAGTATATATTATTTTAATATTATTATTTATTTGTTTAATGCGACGACCTGTTTCGTATTCTTAGCTTACATTTTCAAGTGTGAAATTAAATATGGAAAAAAAATTGAACGATTAATTAATTCTGTTTTGTTAATATTTGTTATAAGTAGTTCTTTTTTAAAGAACTGCTACAATTGACATCTTAAGTTCAGAAATTGAACTATAATTTTAAATTCTAAAACAATTTTTTTTTAAATATTTTTAAATCTTATAATCTTTAAAAAAGAACTACCACTTATAACAAATATTAACAAAACAGAATTATTTAACCGTTCAAATTTTTTTCCATCTTTAATTTCAGATCTGAAAATGTATGCTAACCATACGAAACATTTCGTCGAATTTAACAAATAAAATATATACCTCAATGATGTACATGTTAATTAAACTGCAAAAATTGAATTAAATTGAAAAAAATTTGATTTTTAACTTACGTAATAATACAATGAATTATAGTTTATGACACTTTTGATCAAACGTGTTTCGTTCTTCGGAACTCGTCAGATAAACCTTGTTAAATTTAAGAGCTAGTAAAGTTAAATATCAATGGAATGAAATGAAAAATTAAAAATTAAAAGTCAAATCGCTTTGACGTTTATTAAAATAAAATTATACCTACTTTGATGCCAAATTAATAAAAACAAAAATATTATTAAATTTTATGAAAATTCTAAACCGATCAAATAAAAAAATATAATGAGAGCGATTTAAAAAATAGAAATCCCTATTTCAAGAACTCATGGTTATGAGCATTCACAAGAAATATAAATGAGATTGAACTACTAATTAAATAGTTAATTAAAAACTATAACTGTTAATTAATGTTTAATTAACATGTACATCATTGAGGTATTTCATTATATAATTTCACATGTTACGAATTAATCCTATCAAAATAATATATCATTTATTTTTTGCGAAGAAGTACCTACATAATAATTTAAATAAAACAATTTTAAGAAAAAACTTCGCTTGCGTATTAACATTACATTAATTTAGATTTTTATGGTTTGAAAAGATTAATCGAATATTTAATAATTTACTTAGATGCGCCCTGAAACCATTTTTTTTTTTTTTTTTTTTTGCGTACGGTGGGAGTGGGGAAACCTTGCATAGGCCCCCCCCTATGAGCGGGAGGGAGTGTCAGATTCCTACTGACTAAAACCCCACTCCATTGAGTCGCCGGGATTCGCTTGCGTATTACAACTGACATTTTCCACCATGCTAGCGATAATGCTTGACTACGCCGCGATTTCTCTCACGCTTAGCATTTGCAAGCGGACGTGAGGACATGGATGGTCCAGGGACGTAAGCCACGCTGCATGGCTTCGTCGTTTTGGCCACTCCCGGTGTGGCAGAACGTATTTCAGTCAATAATTTCTGCAGATTTTGCCTTTGCAAACGCACGTA
The DNA here is from genome assembly GCA_963170105.1 of Cantharis lateralis. NCBI lineage: Eukaryota > Metazoa > Arthropoda > Insecta > Coleoptera > Cantharidae > Cantharis > Cantharis lateralis. The sequence goes on from OY720628.1 coordinate 29,013,961, forward strand.
AGGTAAATAATTTATATTCCCGTGACCTAAAATTTGAAGAAATATTAGTTATAGGCACGGCGGATGCATATATCCGGCGGTGACATATCGTCACCTTACCTCTAGATCGTCGAGAGACGCCAGACACCCTGCATGGTTTCATCGGTGTAGCGAAACGCATTTGAACCATTATTCGCTGCAGATTCTGTCTTTCCAAACGAACGTAAGGTTGCAAGGAACCTATATTGCTGTTACCTAAAATTTATTGAAAACATTAGTAATTTTACTACTTATCCTCAGGTAATCACCCTACCTCTAGATGTTTGAGGAACGGAAGCCACGCTGCACGCATGCGACGTTTTGGCGACTACAGGTGTGGTAGATCGTAATTGCGTCATTATTTCCTGCATATTGTTCCGTTGCAATCGCACGTAAGGTTTTAACGAATTCAAATTCTTGTGGCCTGAAATTTAATGCAAACACTAGTTATTTTACGACTCAGGTACTTGTGAAATTTTTTTCAATCACCTGTAATGAGAATCGCCAAATGCGCCGGGACTCTGGCGTTCAGAAGATGTGTTGCTGCAGTGGTGCGCGCGCTATGATTGGTAAATTTACCTCTCAGTCCAATCTTATTGGTGGCCTCGTTTAGCCACTTGCCTAGAGAGTTCTTACCCAGTGGCACCTTTGTATACCAAAGTGATTTACCGGCTCGCCATTTGCGATTTGGATTTAAAAATACTCTGTTCGGGGCGTCTGGATGCCGCAGCGACAACATCTTCTTGAAAAGACGCACGGGGCACATAGCATGATCTTCTTCGTTCGGGATAAGCCACTTGTCGTTGGTTAGAGGCTTATTCCCTCCCGGGTGGGTTTTCGAAAAGACTGGGTTGTACAGCAACATGCCGGTGGGGGTGCCGTCATTTTCTGTATCTTCTCTAAAATACTCAAGTTTAGCTCTACAGGCCTCATTTCCGCGCCACGCCAGATCCTTGCATAACAACAGGAAAACACGTTTTATCAATCCATCGGGGGTTTCGGGGTCGTAAGCCTGCACCATTTTCGTATAATTTTCTACGCTTAAAGCAGCGGAACCTTCTCTGCGCTTAGTCGGATCTGCCTGCAGAAGTTTCCGCTTGCCATCCCTGGCCTCCCGGGCTTTCTTGAACTCTACATCATTGTAGGGATCAAATGCTATCCGATGCTCTATTAAAAAAAAGAAACAATAGGTTAACCACAATTTTCTTAAAACACATTTTATAACATACCGTCGTAAAACAGATCCTGAAGATATTTTGCTGTCGTGTTCCAGAGGGACTTGATAGTCCCTTCTTTATAGTCCTGACCATCTTGACGTCGCATATTAAAGGCGTAATCCTCTAAAATGTCTGCCAATTCGGTGACGGAGGTGGCACGGCTAATCGTATACTTCCGGGACCTACAAAAGCTCTCGAAAGCCTTTCGGCGAGATCTCCTCCCGTGTATTGTGTTTTTAGAGGTTAACCCCTCAATCGCGGATCTTATGGCGGCTTTCCCGTACTGTCCCCACCGTGAATCTACTTCATTATCCGGTAATTCCACTGTTGAATAAAGAATACTTATTTTTAGAACATTTGGAACAAGGAGAAAATAAAAAATTGGAAAATTTGTTTTTACTCTATTTTGTCACTCAGAGATAAACTAACGACAAATAGTAAACCGTCGACAAAACAATGTGATAATAACTAGAACTTATAAATTTGACAGTAAACATTTTAAAATTTAAATAGGGTCGTCCACTTGAATTATTTCGCAAAAATTATTTTACTGAGAAAAAGTAATTCAATATTAAACCAATTCTACCCAAACCATTAAAATAAAAATTTTTTAACTGTAAAGTGAAGAATATTATAACCCTACGTAGAAAATTATTATTTAATAAACAATGAAAAAATCGGATGTGGCCATCGCATAACTTTCCGAATTATCAAAATTAACGTCCAATTTACTTCGGCTCACAAAAATCAAAATACAATCAAAGGAGCGCAATAATCACGAAAAACATTCCAATCAGTATTTAAAAATAATAAAAACAATTGAATTTTTATTTACATCTCGAAAACAAAAGACAATAGTTTATTTTGGTTTTTGCCTTGAGTTTTTCATAAAAAAAATTAAAAACGCAACATCGATTTTTCTGTGCCAATTTAGCTCTTCTAGTTTAAATAAAATTTGAATAGTAAATTTTAAGTTTTAATTTCAGAAAAAAAATTACAGAACTAAAGTTGTAGGAAATGCAATACCGATAATTTTTTGTCATAATAAACTTTTACCTATTTCATTGCGTTTGGAAGTTATGATGGATTTTGTCTTATCGCTTCAGGTAAACCCCCGTTTCCCCCATTAGATTTTATTCATTTTCAATAGGCTTCGTGGGACAACAGATTAAAACTTAAATTTATAATTTGGAGTGATTTCGTTCTTTCGTTTGGATGCTATCGTGTTCACAGACATACACACACACACACACCCTCCCACACAGACATTTTTCAAAAAACGTAAAAATGGTTTAAGAATACCTCGAAACATAAAAATTTGAAAAAAAAATGGGGGGTCAAATTATTTTTTCAATTTCTGATTACAATACTTTCCTTACTAAGGAGTTCGGAAAGTAAAAACATTTTTGACAGGAGTAAGAATGTTGTAAAAAGAAGAAACTACAATATAAAACTTTGATAAAAATTAAAATATGAATAAAACTTTAGTAATGCAATATAAGGCCAGTTATATTAATGAAACAAGAGTAAATCTTATTTTATCATGTAAACATAATTATAAAAGTATAATCGTATTGTAATTCTAAGCAATGTATTAGATAAGTAATTTTTGTCAAGTTGTCAAATTGTTCTTCAAACAACTTCAATAAGTCATTTCCACTACCCACTCTTTCGAACAGCTGATTGGGAGTTTCGTGTCAAATCCAATATCAATCCAATGTTATGTGATTTGTGAGGTTATGGGATTGACATAGGATTTGACACGAAACTCCCAATCAGCTGTTCGAAAGAGTGGGTAGTGGAAATGACTTATTAATTGAAAAAAACTCTTTTCAATTAATCCTAAATTTTTGAAATTTAAACTCAATAGAGCCAGTGGCGTAGTTATGATAGGGCAGGTTCGTTCATCAAAACGTGACTTTGTTTATAAGAATATACTAAATTGTTTAGTTTTCTTTTTTAGAATTATATGTTGTTTATAATTATGTTTGAAGCTATGAATTTTTTTTTACTTAACCACTTTATTTTAGGACAGGGGGGGCTCCTCACATATTTTGCACCGGTCCCCAACAACACTCACTAAGCCCCCGAATAGAGCATGTCTTCTTGGCGTATTAATAAATTTAGCAAACTATATAGTATATACTATATTATATTATTCTAGCCGAGATTTATTGAATATTGTCGATATTTCGATAGAATTGTCAACTCATTTATGCTGTGTATGTATGCGCATGCGTTAAGTTTAGTTTAGTCAGTTGAGTGCAGTCACTTCATGTGCAGACATCATATTTGTAATTAGTCGTTTATTTTCTATTAAATATTGTTTACTACAAGAAACGCTGTTTCCTTTATTTGCGCCAAGGACCTCAAATATCGGTTATTTAATAAGATTCGAAAATTGCTCGTTATTGAACGCACAGCTATGTTAAAGCTGTAAGTTGTACAATTAAAAATAATCACTGGGATGGACCGAAATCGAATACTATGGATTTCGAAAAGGCGGGATATTAGTTTTCAACTTAAATTCTGCTATAGTTAATTAACCGAATCCAATTTAGAAAGAACTTATTAAATGATGTGAATTTAAACGGAAATTACCACAAATTCAAATTCATGTAATAATATCGATGTAACTTAAACAATATAAATTAAGTAGGTAACCCTAATATAATTTCTGCAGTATATGAAAAAATCGCAGTGTAGCGTTATTACTATTATTGTCTGGCGCTTGAAGTCTTTATTATTGAGCCATTATCAAGGCTAAAAATACAAAATAAACTAAAATTTCTGAATATTTTTTATAGTTTATTTTGTATTCTTTAACATTGACAAAGAGTCAAAAATAAAGCTCGAAACATCGGACAATTATATATTTTTTAAAACTTTGGTGGTCGGCGGAAAGACGTATTCCCACCACCGAAAGCGCCTGAAAATGAGGTCTTGGGAACTTGTTTTCTCACCTATTTTTAGTGTATCCTCTAGTGAAATATATGCGAAGTAATATTTGATTGATATCTGTATAATACAACTAAAAAATATTGCAATTTTCAAAACAGAAATATTTTGTATAATTATTACGGCAAGCTCATTGATAAGCATATTTTCTATGACCATTTCTTTTTCACCCTCAGAGCGTCTACCTGTATACTTAACGTGACAGGGGCGAATTCAGAAATTTTGTACCTGGAGGGGGGGGGGGGCGCAAAATCTGATTTAAAAAAAAAATTATTTCTAAAAATTATATTTTTTTTCCGAAAAATAAATTCAAAACATATTAGCAATAAAAATTTATATAATAATAGGTAGATACGTTTGATAAAAATTTATGAAATATACTTTAAAAGTATTAAAAAGCAATTTTTAACGGATATATAAAAAAAATTTGATTTTTTACTACTGTACTGAAATGCACCAGTGGGAAGAGGGTTTTCCACCTTTGTATTTTCTATCATTAATACAAAAAATCTTTAGATAACCATTAATATCTATTCAAAAGGTGTTAAATATTATATATTTATTAAATAAACTTTAAAAAAGTAGTCAGAAAAAAGGGCCCACAAAAGGGTTAAAATGATCTCTATAAATTAACCATTTCTTTACTAATCACAATGGAAGGTCAATGATATGCAAACATTTTAAACAGTGGTGTAGTCAGCAGTGTTCCCTGTGTTGCGGGAACACGGAACAAAGTTTGTAAGAGCCCAGGAGGGGCTGGAGGTTGAAAAAGGGCGAAGAATTGTTTTATTGCGATTTCCGGCGAAAGTTGACGATAAAATAAAAAGTATACAATACAAAAGTTGTAAATCATGCAAAAATCAACCACTTTTGTAAAAGTAAACCTTTCTGTGTCTTAAATAACCGCAAATATTTTCAGATAAAAAAATCAAGAAGTTTCCGAGATATTAATTTTTTCCGGTCCGAAACATTTTTTTTCGAAGCAAAATTCTATTTAGGAAAATCTTCGTACCTACTTCTGCCTGGTCTCATTTTTTTCGTTTTGACATATACTTTTTGGTAAAATAAGAAAAAACTATAGTCACATTTCAAAAACATGATGAAAAATGCAACAATAACAAAAAATGACATTAGCAACAATAAATTTTTTAATAATTTTGATATTTGGAATATTAAAAAAATTAAAAACAGAAATGGGTGACCTAAAATATCCACATGATATTTCGGATAGGATACACTTTGTCAACAACTAATTTCTTTTGGACAGTATTTTCAAAATTAATTACAAAAAATTAATTTCGTTTACGAATTAACAGGCTTTATATTAATTAAAAACTTTTCTTGTTCTTGTAGTTTTAGCGAAATTGATTCTAGGAATTTTGTTCGACAGCATTTGTTCGATTAGCAGTTATTCGACTGCTTTTGTTCGACTTAAAAGTTATTCGAACGAGCATTTGTTCGACTTGGAATTTTATTCGACCCACATTTGATCGACTTAATATTTATTCGAATGAGCATTTATTCGACACACATTTGTTCGACTTAAGATTTATTCGACATAAACAATACAATGACAATGTTATGAACCACTCTTTTATTCTACAAACTCCTTTTATTTGTATTGTTTTGTTACAGACTACCTACCTATTTAGAAAAGTTTGTAAATTGAAATTTTCGGACTAGGTATAGGTAGGTAATCGTGTTTTATTTTTATGATTATCAAAAGAAAGATTATTACTTTTATCCAAATTTAGAACAACCATCTGCTAAGTCTTTTTTGTACCTTTTGCTACCTGAATCTAATCTGTATATTCAAAAATTGAATTTCCTAAATTTGCAAAATTGAATTTCCTGAGCTCATTTATTTAATTAAGCATATAAATCCTTGAAGAGGTATTTACGTCAGTACCAAAATCTTAAAAGCTAAATTCGAGAACACAAAAAATCATAACATAATAAATAAATTAAAATTGTACAAATACTTATAATTTCAAACAATGTATGGTATTATAATTTAAAATATGCACTACGTCGTATAAAATTCCATGTCGAATAAATGTTTGTTCGAATAAATGTTGAGTCGAACAAATGCAAGACGAATAAAATTCCAAGTCGAACAAATGCTTATTCGAATAAATGTTAAATCGAACAAATGCAGTCGAATAACTGCTAATCGAACAAATGTTGTCGAACAAAATTCCGGATACGGATTTGATATCTAGTTATTTTTTAATATTTTGATTTTTTTGTAATACGTAATAGAGAATAAAATTTTTAATTTATTTTTCTAGAATAAAAATAGCACCTAGTTAAATTAATTACGAAAAAATTACGATATAATAAATGTATAATAATTATATAGTATCTACTGAATTGAAGAATTCGGACAGTGACCAAAAATTGTAACCACAACAACGTTTTGATTATATTTTGTATTGGAATCTAACAATATTTAAAACAATCCATTTTCAGTCATTTTCTTGTTAAAAATGCTACTATTCCTTGACTACTATTATAAAATATTTTAGAAAGAAATACTCGTTGTAATAGATTATATCTTTCGTTTGAAAAAAAAATTCTAATTAAATTAAGTACAATAATTCTAGGGTCACGTTTCCATCGAATTAACTCAACGTAAATTAATAAAAAGATCAAATTTATTAATAACGATAATTTCGTCGTCCATACAAGCTCTCACCTAGCCGAAACGTAAATTTTAATTATAAGTGCAGACATCAGAATTTTCGGACATCAAAATTTTCGTTTTTAATGTTATCCGATTTATTAATTTAAGTCGAGTTTCATGGTACTACACACATACAATTTGCATAAATAAATAATAGAGCATATTTCTCTATTATTTAATTATTTAATAGTAGCATTTTTATCAAACAAATTATCGTCCAATTCGACAATTGAGTACGACATATTATAATATAATCAAAAAAATATAAATGTATAATAAATTTTACTTACTACTTAAAAAATTTTCAAAGTAAGCGTCAAAAACGAAATCACAATGAACTGGATATTCAAACTTGCAATGCTGCGTAGAAGTTTCCACCTGTACTTCACTATTTCCAGCTGAAGAATATTTTCGCAAGTAACCAAAAGCAACCCGGTCCAACCCAAAAATCACTGTTCCATTTATGACTGGTACTTCTCCCACCACAATCTCGTGAACCAGTTGATATTGCGAATAATGAGAATGATAACTTTTGGTTTTGGTTATGAATACAAAAAATGGAAACTAAACAAACGTTTTTAAAGTCCAACAATCCCAAAAAAAACAATCTATTTACATCAAACATTTGTTGAAGCACTTTGCGTATATTGTTATAGTGTTCTTTGCAAATATATTAACATTATAGTCAACTATCTCTAATTCGAACTTTTCCAGTTCGAATTTTTCTCTTAAATCGTTTAGATGCTATCGCATTCACACACGTAGATACATAATGTGAATGTACGAAAACTGATAATATTTAATAAACAAGGTGGAACTCGGATGACCGCCGTTCTAAGGCTTCTATACATCTCCTTTCTTTCTGGATTAATTGTAAAGGAAACCTCGATTTGAATCATTAATATGAATTAAGTGCAAATTATTCTTAAATCGCTCCCCAAATATTTTTGTACTTTATTTTTTTATCATATTTAATAAATTCACCAATCACGGAAAACCACTACTTTTTGATTTATTCTTAATAAAATAACGGATTAAAAAAATAATAAACCGATAATTTACTATTGGTAATATAATTTTACTATATAAGAAAAATATACACTAGAAAATTAAGGATTTTAGGATTAGAATTAAGAAGACCTAAAAATTGAATTATGCGGACAGACGGACGGACACGGGATCAGAACATAAGACTTCTTCATATACTGTGTATAGAAGCCTAAAATACAAAACTCACATTTAATTATAATGCAATATTGTAATAATTAAATAAAAATCAAACAGTAGGACATGCGGGTTTGGTATACTATAGAGACGCATAAAATCTGCAGCCAGGGTACTACCGTCAATTTTCGTTTTGTATAGTTATTTAAATAAAGAAATTCTTTTATTGAGAAAAAAATAGAACAATAAGAAATTGATAACTTATTAAATAAAAATGGAAGATACCATGGGTCAAATCTATACAAATTCCCCGATTAGAACCATTATAAATTTCTCGGTGTAAAAAGCAGCACAATATGAAAATTTTAAAAATTATCATAAAAATTGAAAACAGAATGAAAAAGCTTATAACTATTATGGGCAAACTGTACAAAAAGGGCAATATAATTTTGGAAATTCCAAATTTACGCAAAGCCGGATGAAGGATTCTGTAGGTACCCCCGTTTCATGGAAATATAATTTAGCCCATTCCATGGACACCTACACCGACAAAAGAAAGGTTTTAATTCATTCAAATAGTTATCATCCATTCTATGCATTGCTATTAGTATAAATTATAACAACTCTTTATTGCAAAAATTTGAATTAACTAATCTATAATTTTACGAAAACCGATAAAGGTAATACTGTTGGTTGTTTTAAAAAAATAGCGATTATATTAAGAAAGTTGAAGATTTTATAAAACCAGCAAAATTTTCCGTAATTGAAAATAACTCTACTTCAAAATTCCAACTACAGGTCAAAGAGGTCATTAACAACACCGAGATTATTTTTTCAAAAAGAGACAGGTATCTCTTAAGATGTATGAATTTAAAATCCATAAGCTCCCGGGCTTTACGGTCTTGTTAAATTGCTTTCGACCAATAGTTAATTATAATAAACGCGCCTATAGCAATTACATAGATGTACAATTGTGTTATCTGTGTTATCCGGTCCTTTATTCGTGGAAATGGTAAAGAGGCTTATAAATTATAATAAACGTAAAACAAATTATGCCTAAGCGGGGGTAGTTCAGGGTTAATTTGGGGAAAAGAGGTATAAAATGCTATTATTGCGATTTTCGGCGAAAATTGGCGCCAAAACAAAATTCATCCAATATAAAAGTTGTAGATCATGCAAAAATCTAATACTTTTGTAGAAGTCACTTTTTAACATAACCTCAATATTTCCGTGAAAAATGCTAAAAATCGTAATTTTTAATTTTCATTTCCGCAAATAGGGTAAGGTAAGGTAATTCCGTGACAGGCAATGTCGTGATAGTTTTTAAAATGTGTATAACTACATTGCCTATCAACAGATTTTGAACATCAAGGAGTCCTAAAAATACTATTATTTATTACCTGACTAGATGTGCGATTTTTAAGTGAAGGTTCGAACTTCAAACGGTGAGTATAAGGAAAGTAAGCAAAAGATACGATTTAGTGAAAATATTGCATTGTAAAGCTTATGTTTTGTAGTTACTTTTACGTATTTTGAAATTTTTTCTAGAATATTGAGTGCATTATGAAATCCTTAGGTTAAGTAGCTAATTCTTAGGTTTAATCTAATTTAATACACATGTTTAATTATTCAATGCAAAAATAATTTTTATTATCTTTAATTTGTTAGATCAGTACAATTTAATGTTATATTGAGCTACTTTGAACCTTGAAAAATCATATTCGTCAAATATCGGTGTTGAAATTACTAAACAATGCTAATTTTCAGATTCTGACTTCTAGTTCGAGATTAAATTTTGAAAAAATCTGGGTTCTAAGAAAAGGGTAGTCCAAAAAAGTAAAAAACGGCATACGATCAAACTTGTGGAAAGTGCAATGTAAAATTTTCAGTTTATGTGCAAAAAAAAACTAATTCAAGTTGGGTGCTATGTTCATTTTGCATACTACACGTCAAAATGACGTTGAATACAGCAAAGATGAGTGTTTAGATGAAAAAAATGAAATTCTTTAGCGAAAATTTTTTTATTCGTTCATATTTTTTAATTTGTTTTAATTTCAAATTTCATATTAATTTGCGCTTAAAGGTATAGATGTATTGTAAATGAATTCTCTTTTTTTTAAATGGTTTGAATTGATTCAAATTATTTGCCACGCCAATAGTTGGATACAGGGGCTTGGATGGAATATCCCCAACCTCAGGGTTTATGGCAATGCCTTTGGCTAGCTGCTGGAGCAAAGAAAAAAAAATAGCACCGCTGAGTCGGTTAAGAAAATAAACTAAAATAATTGAGAGGGCTCAAATTTGCCCTAGGCGCCACGTGATTACTAATGCACCTCTCAATGCGATCTGCTACCCAAACCACGAACAGTAACGTAATAAAAAAAAACTCAGACGGCGAAAGGAGTAACAGGACGTACGCTTGGATCGTATGTTTAATATTTTTATTGAATATATAAAAAATAGCACCAATTCTGATTTTTAACTATATCTACTAAACAAATACAAACCAAAATATCGCGAATAGCTTTTCTTGCGAAAAGCACGATTAACCGGATATAGCTATATTTGGTCTTACAATGATAATAAAAAAATATTGTTTGATCAAAATTATGGCGCAATAAAAATTATCAATAATTAACGTTATAAAAAATTATGGACGGCACAAAACACTTATCTCAAGAGCTGATTACGAGGTCTCTCAGGCAGATGTAAAATTATTCGGATATCGTCTACAAGGTAGATAACCAGGGATCGAAGGTGGGCCGATGTCGACGAAAAATAAAGAAAAAGGTAAAACGAAGACCCTAAAACAACATTGTTGTAATAAAAAAAAAATTAGAGGATACCCAAAATTACCTCGTAGATGTTGATGAGGGTCAATTTTCCTGTATCGCAATTTTCAGGTTCGGGACAGATGGAAATTGTTGTGACTAAAATATAAATTACAAACATAGTTTGTATTTTAAAATCCAAAATTGATACTTACAAAAGAGAGCTGAATATTGAATCCTCCAAAGGAGATAAGATTATTATCGTTAACACGGTAATCGATAAAATCTTCAAAAGCTAAGTGCAATAATTAATCCCAAAAAAATTCGGAAGGCTTATTTCAAATACCTCACTTCAAAGCACTTTTGCAATTCAGAAACTTCTTTTAAGAAACCCAAAAATGACGACTATTATCGCTACCTCAAAATTATCTCGACAAATGTGTATTATGACATATCAGGGCCTCCCACATAATTGATCAATTTCAAACTTGACCAATAAACATAAACAACAAAACAAGTAAATATATTAAATTTAGAACAAATCAGGGTATGCCAAATCTGAACCGTTACATATTCTTCATGGTTTTACAACTTTTAATGCTATCACGACATTACCTTACCCATATCACGACATAAAACGTCCTACCACGACATTACCATAATTTTCTGCCTGAACAAAAATAACAACATCAAAGTTATATGTTTCGTTCAATATTTACACGGCAACGGACAGATCTCTGCTGGGTTTGAATTGACCCGATTGCCTTTTTCTCGATTATCGGAACACTGTACGGCGAGAAGGTGCGTTATGGTGACCGAAAAATCGACGACATTTTCGAATTCTCTCCGCAAAAATGTCACCATTTCGGTAGTGGATTTCCACAATTTCTATGCGTTGTACTTGTAATGTTGCATGACTAAACCGCAATGTTCACACATGACAGCTGTCAAACAACAGCGCTGTACGACCGACACTACAAAAATGGCGATAAATTCAAAATAGGCGGTGTTAATGGGACACCCTATATAATAAAGGAAAGAAGAACCGGGCCTTAACAATTTTCATTCATTGAAAAAATGGAGCCAACGTGGAGGGATTTCAATCAAATTCTAATCAGCTCTTTAGATTATTGTTATAAACTAGTAATATATAAAAATTCAATGAAATCGGTTCACGCGTTTCGCAAAAATCGTGGACGAAAAAATCGCACACAACACACACGCACATCCGGACGTCATTCCAAATGCTTGCATATTCTCACTTCCAATATACTAATTTTCACAAATACCGCGAATACAAGTACATAATATGCACTAATATACCCTACGAAATAAGTACGTAATATAATATGCACGTGTATCTGTTTTATTACTGGAGAAAAGCAGGAATAAAAGTATATTGAAAGTGAGAATATGAAATTATCTCTAAAACTACTTATACCGTTTTAAGTATTTGCCACAGAATTATTAGTCTCAAACGATTTGTATGAACTCATAAACCACGGAAAAAATGCTAACTCACAAATTTTTTTTTTTTTGATTCGATTACAATACTTTCTTTTAACCTAAATCTCTATAGTCATAAATAATTGTCACACTATTTCGCGCTTTATTTCTTTCGTTAACTCACGTAATAATTAACTTTTTGCTTTTTTTTGCAACAGGTATTCTACTAAGGCAGAAAAAACAAAAAAATAATTAATTTAAAATTTTATTCACTTTTAATATCACAAAAAGAAATTATTGGCATATTTGCATACCTTTATTTATACTACATAACTAAAAATTTTTTTCTTAATCTAAAGCATATTTAAGCAAACTAATGATAATTTTCTGAGGTACATACTTAAATAATTATAATTAAAATATAAAAATTAAAGAAACAACTAGATCGCAAAAATCACAACACCTTAAAATCACAGTTTTCGTATGCAATTCACAACCACGTTGACTTTTTACTGAAACAATTATTGTATTTACAATTGAAAGCTCAAAATATATATTTCAATATATTTATAGTATATTTAACTTTGTTTAATTTGAATTTATTACATATTGAAACATTTTTTAAAAACAAAAAAGGAATTAACATTATATGATAATTAAAAACTGATTTGGGGGGGGGGGGTTAGACTTTTACACAGTTGCATGAACAATAACAATGATAGTTTCTAATCTTTAAATGGGACAGTTTACTAGAAGCATGAAGATTACAGTAACACTATTGTGCGGTCACAGTGACCGCTAGCTTATTTGTTTCTTTTCCATAAATAAAGGAAGGCAACTTTCGACCAGCCCCGTATGTCAACACACTAGGAGTGATGTAACCTAAAGGTACTGAAACCTATCCCATAATGAGTAATTTTGAACGAAGCGTAAAATAAACACAAATTAAAAATTGATGCGCTCTCAGTGACCGCAAGATAGCGATTAAGGGTTAAGTACTTCGTAAATGGGAAAGTAATAATTAAAATTGACTTATTTCCAAAAAAAAATTGTTCTACAACGAAGAATTGCATTGATTTATTTTTATTGCACAAATGCATGACTGCAGAGCTTTGTTGTCTTGAGTAGGTAAATTATGAATTTAAAAAAGTTTAACATTATTTTTCTTGAGATAAAAATTGTACCAATTTTTATACATCTTATTAGTTTATTTATGAAATTTAATACAAAATATTAATTTAATTAGGAAAATCACAAACAGCAACTAAGCAATTGTTTAGATTTATTCGATTTATGCCTGGTTCTTCAAGTTGTTGGCAGTGTAAACCGCTATCTTGTGACGTCACACTGAGCCGTCTTAACCATATTGGGCACCCATGACCGGGGTGCAAAAATCAACCTGCGCCCCCCTTGTCAACGAAAAAAATAAAACTTAGTCTGGATTCACAATGAACATAAACAGAAGAGATAAAAATACAAATAAACGCTTAATCGAGTATTGAATAATGTTGAAATCATTCTGATATTCACAAGAGACCATTCCACATCATTCAGCATTACAACATTATTGGCGTCGTAAAAAAAATTATCTTAGTTATTTTAAAACAATCTCATTTAGCCTAGGTGTAAGGCAATCGGCTTGAGCTCCCTAAGACACTACTGCGCCCGAGTGCCACGCATCCCTTGCACCCCTGGGTAAAGACGGCCCTGACGTCACTCATGCTCAATTTAATGTTGCCAAATGTATTTTTATGATATACGTAGTAGTTTTGTCGTTGACTTTTATTATAATGAAGAAAACTAAAATTTGTAGATTAGCTATGAGTGAAAAAACCGGGCATTAATGAAATTAACGATACCGTAGTTTGGGGTGAAATTGATCACGGGAGGTAAGATTGATCACCAAGTTGCATTTTTATACATTTAAATCTAAGTTTTTTTCCAATCCTTAGCAGTCGATTTCCTATCGGTTTCTATTTTATAATTTGGTTACTGTCGATCTTTTGACTGCGAATTAAACGAGATAGGTACCCGGGTACCCACACCGTCATTAAAGGGTGAAATAATTTTAGACGCCATTTTCTCATGATAAAAGTAATAAAAATTAACAAAATAATATAACAATAGTATAGTATACAAGACGCTCAGAGATGTTACAAGATTTCCAAACTCAACGACTTTGAATACAAAAAATATGAAGAAAAATCCCGCTTTAAAGCAAAAAAATTAATGACAATGAATAATAATTAGTAGGTAATAAAGGTTAGAGATAAGAAGTAATTATTATATTGTGTCCCAACCTTTAAACTCAATTTAATGCATCTAATTGTAGAAAGTGTGCTTTAGTTATTCATTAAAATTATTTATTAAAATTAAAATAAGCAATTTTTTTTTGGTCTACAAATAAAATTCTAACCAAGTTTTGCGATATTATTGCGAAAGGAAAATACAATGGAATCAAAGGAAGAACTTGAAACAGGCCAGGTAAGTCAATAAAATTTTAAAACCAAGTGTGAAACTCAGTCATAATTTTTTAGTTGAATTCAGAACCTGAAGGATTGGTGTATAATTTTGTCCACCGCTGTACCCGCGCTGTGGAAACACCAACTGCAATCGCGATAGCACCGCCTCACAGAGTTCTGTTGGCCTTACCAAATCGTTATATAGATGTATATGATTTAAAAGAAGATAAGTTACTCTTCTCTTTTAAAACGGTAAACAAAGTAACAAAATTAATTTACTGCTTAAATGGTGATTACGTGGCGACACACGAAACAAAGTATAATCAGGACACTACGCAAATCAGCTACGTCAGAATTTATGTAAACTGGTACCAGCAATCCAGCGAAGAAAAAATATTTTACCCTATTACCGTTCGTGTCGCTGGACAGAATGTTCACCCAAGAGCTAGGGGGATGGAAATAATCGAAATCCTTGGCCCAAACCCCGATAACATTGAATGTTGCCAAATATCTGGAAATATTTTGATCCAATCGGGAAAGCGTTTGTCAATCTATAAATTTCAATTTGCAAAACCTAAAGATTCTGCGTTGAGATTTTTCGATTTTGAAGAAATTCCCTTTCACTTAGTAATTTGTTTTGTTCCTTTAAATATTTCAATTTCCGAAAATTATATTTCTTGTCTAAGTAAAGATAGTTTGCACGTTTTCAAAATTGAGAAAAACAGAAAGACACGCATTACCTATTTCAAGTTGCTGGAAGAATATAAAGATTACAAAAAGATGTTAAAAATAAATACCAATGACGTAGTTGTACATCTTCCTGGAGTCGTTGCACGAAACAACCCGATTTTTGAGCATTGCGCTGGAAGTTATTACGATAAAAGTTTGATTTGTCAAATTGTAGCCGACCAACGTGACGACGGCATCTCTGAAGATACGTACAGCGTTGTAAATTTTATGCAAGTAAAACTTAAATATCCAGATGAATTTAGATGTTTGGTAATGAAGCCGCTATACCATCGTAAAAATTTGAAGTTTGAAAGCAGAGACGTCGCATTCCCAAAAAGCAAATTTCGGGAGCGCTTAAGCGGAGTTACATGTTTTGTTTCCACTCTTCAACAAGGATTTTCGTTCTGGCTTAGCAATTTAGCAGATAAGTGCGATTGTGTTTCGATTTATTCATTTGCTGAACCTGTCCATGACGTCGTTTTGGGCTCTAGCTTGTTGCATGCACTAACAAAATCTGGATTGCACTCATACTCCGTTAATAATGGAGAAAAGCTATTTAAAATTTTAGAAGAAGTCTCTCCAGATCGTCAACTGAATAATTCAGCTATGTTGCTTGGTCGTTACAGCTCAGGTAACTTTGCAAAGCTGTTAGAATGTGACGATGGATTGGTCCTTTTTGACGACAACAATCAATCTTCAACGGATTCCGTAGCATTGAACCGAAAACTTCTCTATCTTGAGTTTCCAGCACCGGAAGCGATACTAGCAGATGCGTCTAGAACAATTTCGTGTCCTAAAGGTTACTTTCGTTTAATGAAGACAATCCACACGATGCTGCGCTTACCTACAATTCTAATAAATTGGATTCTTGATGAGGACAATCTAGTTCGAATCGCGTCACCTGATTGCACCTTATTAGTATATCAAAAGGTTTGTGCTTTCTTAGGCGATTACTTCATTGTTAAAGCGAACTATGACTTATGTGTTCTCTATTATAAAATGGGGTCGATTCCACCGCACCAAGTCCTGCAACGCTTCAAAAGTTTACAAGTTCAAAATGACGACGTTTTTGAAGAAAGAATAATACACTATTTGACAGTTGTTTTACCAGAAGATGAAATGGAAGATAACCAAGATTTCTTGCAAGAAGTGGAAACTATTTTTGAAAATCATCGAGATTTTGAAATAGCTCCTTTGGTATTAAAGAGTAAAATATTACAAAGATCGACCGGTAAACTTACCGACATTCTTCTTGGTCAATCTTTCAGTGATATGCGAAAAGAAACCGATAGGTTATTGGCTCTAATTCTTTTGTATTTTCAAAATGAAAACGAAATTGAAGCTGAAAAGGAAATAGAACTTGGGTTCCACGATGAAATGTTGCATCGTACACTGCGAGAAAATTGGAAAATTTTGTTCGATTCTTCACTTTGCTTTTCAAAACTGTGTCAAACGCTTCTGGTTTCTAAATTTCAGGTGATAGTTAGAGTTTTGACCTTCTTGATATTTCAGGAGGAAGCTTATTCGAACAGTATTATTCGTGCTCTTCAAGAATTTGACAAAATGGAAAAAGCCGGTATCAGTGCAACACAGAAAACTCTAGAATTATATCTGAAAAAGTTATTCGGAAATATGAATTACGAAGATATGACAAGAACGGCGAGAAAAGCTTCGCTGACCTTATGTGATGTTACTCAAAGTTTAGTTGACTCCTACTGGGCTGAATTGATAAATTTAAAAAGTGACGAAACCGAGATGTTTCTTTCTATAGCAGAAAGGAATTTTCTGTTTCAAGATTTGAGATTCAAATATCTTGACAGTATGCCACCTCTTCAGAGCAAAAAAGGCAATTTTGTACTGAAAAAGCTGGAAGCTCTTTTTTGCAGTCCTCTTGTTGTTCTTCTAGACACTGAATTATTTGTAGAAATGAGTACTTACCCTAGTTTAAAATCGATTTTATTAAATCCAGAAGAAAGCTTCTTCTTTTTGCTCGAAGTGTGTCCCGAGTGCTTGCTCCAGTTCGGAAAGGACCGTTTTATCAACAATCACCAATGGAAGATTTTGATATTGCACCTTCGTAAGAAGAGCGTGGACGTGGTTCTAAATGATCATTGTAAGTTCTCCTATCGACTTTATAAAAACCTATTAGATCGGGTTTTAAAACACGTAGTAAGAAATTTATCATTAAATGAATTTCAACAGTTACTTTGGAATCAAAATGAAGAAAAAGATTGTTACAAAGCATACGTAAAGTTATATCAGGAAAACATGCGAGTAAACGAAATTCAAGAATTAATTCGAGAAACTTCAAAGCAGTTGCTATCGAGTTTAAATTTTCAAATAGTTTAGGCTTGTTGCCGGGAGTTATTTATTTAATATTTTCTGATGACCATAATAATTGCAAATTGGCAATTCTAATTTATTGTATATTCTCATTTGCTTGTAAATTTTGTAATGTTAATTTTATTATTTTTGTCAATAATATTGCGCATGTAATAAAAGAATTAAAGTTATTAACAAAGCAGTGATTTTTTACGACAAAATATTTTGCTAGCCAAAGTAGGTAAAAAAATGTTGAAAAATTCGAGCTTTTGTTTTGGTTGTTTTCAAGACCCTGTAACTTTTAACAAAAAATTTTTAAAATAAAATTTTTATTAAAGATAAGGCAACAATGTCGTATAAGGCCAAACACTTAATCCAGGAGTAACTGTCAAGAATTAAAGACACCTTTGAAAGATATAACAGATGTGGCATAATAGAGATTGAAGCAGAGCCGGATTAAGGATATATGAGGCCTGGAGCTAATTTCTTTGGAAGTTCCTTGACCTTGCATGTCTTGACAAAGTGCGCCACAGGCGAAAATACTTGATTTTTCAAGGTCAACTGCGCTTAGAATAAAAGTAACATTTTTGAAAGAATAATTATTGTTATGCATACTTTATTATATTTTTTTTTTATAAAACACAGGTGTACATACATTAACATTTTAAAAGCATTTTTTGCTTACTTTAAGAGTTCAGGAACTTTTTTTCTGATTTAAACTTTGCTGTTTCAATTTTTTGAGGCCCCTAGAAATTTGGAGCACCTGGGCTTCAGCCTTCTTAGCCTCCTCCCTTAATCCGGTTCTGGATTGAAGTGCGGTAGCTAAAATAACTTAAGTTGGACAAACAGGCTGTGCGCTTAAAACAAGAATCAACTAACACATCGCACACTGTAGGTAGTTATCAAAAAGAACGGAGGTAAAATTTCTCAGACCATCTAATAAAAGAAGATAATCAAGCTAAAGAGGAGGACGCGGAATATATATACACTTTATATTCTCACTGAGGTGAGAAGATAAGCCGATTAGAATCAATAGAAATCAAAGAGATTTTAAAGAAACGCCCTAATATAAAAAATAAAATTTGCGGAAAATCCACTAGTTTTTCCAGAATTTGAAAAAATATTTTCTTAATGTATTTGACCTGGATCCGACGTGGAGGTGGTTGTGACTTTCAAACGCCACTCCCGTACGGTCTCGCCTGCGACTAAGCCGACTCCGGCCGCGTTTGAATATCACTGTATCATTAAAACCCAGCCCGCGCAAAACTGACTCGAAAATTACAAAATTTGAATGCTGGGATCCGAGGATTTCCAATCTCAGGTGCAGGGAAAACCCCTCGGAGCCGCCCGAGCGGCTTATCAACTCGATAATGTAGGAACTTGAACGATGTGGCCGCGGCGCCCGCATGTAGTGGAATGTAGCGCGCTCTCTCCCCACCTAGCGTAGCGTAGCGGAGTGGCAATGAAAAGTATTTGGTGCCTACCTTAATTTTCTTCATCTGGTAACTGCATATTTTGACGTTGAGGTTAAGAAAACTAAATTTACTCTGACGCGGTTTCCCACGTCTGTCTGTGGGGCTTTAGTGCTAACACGAAAGTTAATAATGGAAATAATAAAACAAAAATATAATATAAATGGGGGAACTTTCGAACGAACTATGTTCCGAACGTGTATGTTGAAAAGCAAACCCGTTTTGTTTTCGCGTCTTGAGTTTAAAAACAACACGGAGTTGAAAAAATAATATTTAAAAAAGAATAAAATGGCAAAACGCGATGTTTAATTATTTACGCGTACCGTGGTGTATGGTGCGCGGATTTCGGATTTTTGTTAATCAATTCATGCGCGTCAGTTGTAAAGAGATAATACTGATAAATTCACTGACGTTTTAAATATAGAAATTATTATTAATCCTATTGTAACTTGCGAACGCTGCTAACGTTAAATAATTAAATAAACATTATTTTTTATCAGTGAGGGCTTCAGGGATACAATCCTAGTCATCCTTGAGGGGGGGGGGGAATTGCTCCTTTTGAAATAAATTAATGCTGTGCTTTCGGTATACATAAGAAAAATAGCTGCCAATTCGGTCACTTACTTGGTAACTTCTGAATTAATTGTTTCTTCTCTCAAGTAGAACATCGTCCTTACAATATTATTATTATTATTATTATTATTTATTTATTAACTATACAATAACAACTATATTCCTATACAGCAAAAAGATACACACAATATTAAGTACAGTTAAATGGAATGCAACTCAGATTGGTCAGAATCCTGCCATCTGTTCCACCGCACATCCCGAAGATCGTATGTACATCGCCACCCGAACTGCCATTGTTCATCCCAGAACTATACTGAAAAAATAGTACAACTCAACTCGTCACTCGCAAGCCGCACGCATTACTATATTTATATATTATAATAAGTACCGCATGCCCCATAATACCAATTACATTGTTGAAATCATCAACATCTAAGAAGCCCACTCACCCCTCCTAAGAAGAGACTTAAGCTCTTTTTTGAATAAATAATAAGCACAACGTTTGATGCTCTCAGGAATTCTATTTAAGACAAAAGAGACCTGGTAGGAAAATGACCGTTTGAATATTTCAAGTCTGTGCCTCGGTATTGACAATATGTTTTTCCTTCTGATGTTTATATTGTGGACATCAGTTCTAAATCTAATCCTATCATAGAGGTAGTGCGGCGTTTCAGTATTAATAATTTTGTAGTAAACACAAGCAGCATGCAACCTTCGCCGATCCAGCATACACAACCAGCCAGCCTCCCCAATCCTATGCGAAACTCTTTCTCTTCTTCTGAGCCCATATATAAATCTAATACAAGAATTCTGCACTCTCTGTATTCGACCCCTATCCAGTGAGTCGAGACAGGGGTGATAAACTACGTCACTATAATTAAAATTTGAGAGTACTAACGATTCACAGAGAAGAATTTTAAGATTTCTATTAAGAACATGTCTGTGAGAATATAGTAATTTTAGTGTGGTATATGATTTTTGCACTAATTGTTTAACATGAGGTCTGAATCTAAGTTCAGAGTCCAGGGTGACTCCCAAGTTTTTTCCCCTTGGTGAGATTGGCAGTAAGACATTGTTAATATAAATTTTAAGTTCTGGTTTAGCATCCTCACGCGCCCTTTTACTACCAAAAATCATGACAGAACATTTCGATGAGTTAATGTAAAGTTTATGCTTTTCGGATGCAGCGATAAGTCTTTTCAAGTCATCATTAATAAGCATAACACTCTGCAACAGATCACATGGCTTAAATGAACGGTATATCTGAGTGTCATCCGCATATATGTGAAACATGCAATGTTGAAGACCAGTGTATAACATAGATGTATAAATGATAAATAGGACAGGCCCCAGAATGGAACCCTGAGGCACACCAGAACTAACTTTGGCAAATTCAGATGATAAGGTATTTACCGAAACCTGCTGCCACCTTCCCCGTATATAAGCTTCAAAAAGCGCCACAGCACCCACTCCAAGGCCAATAAAATGCAAAATAGAGAGCAACAATGTATGATTAATAGTATCAAACGCTTTGGAGTAGTCGAGCAGTATCAGTGCAACTAGCCTCCCCTGATCCACAGCACTCAAGATGTCATCAGTTACACCTAGGAGTGCCGTTGCGCACCCATAACCTGTACGAAACCCAGATTGAGTCCCTGGTAATATATTACTCCTAGTTAAATGATTTCGCAATTGTAAGCTTAGAACTTTTTCAAAGATCTTGGATAAGACTGGTAAAATGCTAATGGGTCGAAGATCAGATAGCTGAGATGGTGTCTTAACTTTAGGAATAGGCAGCACTCTCGACTGCTTCCAACATACGGGTACAACATTGTGCTCAATACAAGAGTTAATAATGTGTCGTAAATACTGAAGCAAGAAAGGGCAACATAATTTTATCATCCTTATACTCACTCCATCAACCCCCGTCGCACCAGATGTGATGGAATTGATAATTGAAAGCAGAGCAGATTCGGTCGTATATGAAAATTCTAGAATTTCACCAACACTGCTCTTAACATTATTTTTATAAAAGGTGTTCAGTTCAAAATCAGCAGGCGTGTCATTCAATACCGATAGGAAATAATTATTGATATCGTTAGCATTACCAATAGACGATGGCACATCGATACGTCTCTGTCCAGAGTAGATATTACACTTTTTTAATTCAAACCAGATTTTTTTTGGATTTCCCGCACAGTAGATATGATTTAAATAGGCTTTTTTCTCTTTACGAACAGCAAAAGTGGTGTAATTTCTAAGTTCCTTATAGTACTGCCAGTCAGGTAGTTTAGCAGTATGCTTGTATTTCCAAGGAGCGTATGGCCTCCTGAAAGTGCGCGTCACCAAAGGAGCGTGTGCATCAAATAAATTTATCAGACCGTCATTAAAAAACTTTACTTTTTCATCAACGTCATTCATAACAAACATATAATGCCAAGGAATTGAATGCAAGTCGGCAGAAAATGCTTCCCGATTAAGTCTACTAAAGTCTCGGTACGAGCGCGCTAAAGGAGGTGATTGTTGCACATTAACCGAAATATTACAAAATACCAAGCTATGATCAGCAATATCGTGAATATCAATAACACCCGAGCCGATAATAGACGAACTTTCATGAGTAATTATGAAGTCTATTAATGTAATGGAATTCGCCGCTCTTCTAGTTGCCTCTGTAATTATTTGCTTCAAGGTAAAAGACTCCAGCAGCTCAAGAAGTCGAAGGTAACGAGCATCAGAAAGATTGAGCGCATTAATGTTAAAGTCCCCCATACAAACTATTTCATCTGTGAATGGCGCAACACTCGATAACCCATCCTCAAAATTGCATAAAAACTGTGGATAACCATGGTTAGGTCTATATATTACAGCTACAGCAATAGTAGTATTATTTACATAAAGTTTCAACCAAAGCTGTTCCAAAAAATCGTCAACACCAGGGCCATATTATGCACTAGGCTGACTAGGCTAAAGCCTAAGGCGCCTTTTGCAAAAAAGGCGCTAACCTCTAAAATTACAAGTGGCAAAATAATTATTAAATTCAAGAGTTTAATTTTTATTATTATTAACACAAAAAATATAGCATTACTGAGGTCGAACGATATCATAATTTATTTTCTTTCTGCCTAGTATAGAACGTGTTTTTTGTTTTAAGGGGTCTGACCACCCTGATCGCACCAAAAATGGGTATATTGTAAAATAATCTGTAAACTCGATAATATTGAACGGAATTTATTTATTTTTGGACACATACTAGTTTATGGTTTGATGAAGATGTTTTGAAAATTTAGTTAAAAAATATTTAAAAATTACGGCCCTGCAGTAGTTGCCATGAAGGTCTATTGACCGACACGCCCGTAGTTGGCCGCAGGTGAATCTCAGGAATGGCTAAGCGGAAAAAAAATCTGCTTATTGCTGAAGAGTGCGACTACAATGTAGCGTACGGCTTTTGTACTTATACCGTCAAATGTCAACAATCAAGTGTCAAAATGTCAATGGTCGAGTGCAAATACGCGTGCGCATGTTTCACTTTTCTATGTTTTCTATGTTAATGTGAATGGCAAATTATTTCCTATGTTTTCTACGTTGTCTTGTATGTTTGCTACGTACGTTACTCGGATATGAATGACGCCTAAAGGTCCTAAGTTAATTATAAGAAACAATTTAAAAAACTTGACTTTCCTGAAACTTCGGGGTGGTCAGACCCCTTAAATTATTAATAAGTAAATTAAATAGGCGCCAAATTTGTATTAGCCTAGGGCGCCAAATAGACGTAATCCGGCCCTGGTCAACACTGCTAAAAACAATTTCAAACTTATACGTATTTTTAATATAGCAACCGACCCCACCACCTCTTGATAAACGGGGCACATGATAAATTAGATATCCAGGAATTGCGACTAGATCCGTATCAAAATCAGGATCCAGCCAAGTCTCCGTAATACCCATCACGTCATAATTCTGAGTAAGCAGTAAATTCCTGAGAGCAATATGGTTACATACTAACGACCAGGGCCGGATTACGTCTATTTGGCGCCCTAGGCTAATACAAATTTGGCGCCTATTTAATTTACTTATTAATAATTTAAGGGGTCTGACCACCCCGAAGTTTCAGGAAAGTCAAGTTTTTTAAATTGTTTCTTATAATTAACTTAGGACCTTTAGGCGTCATTCATATCCGAGTAACGTACGTAGCAAACATACAAGACATAACGTAGAAAACATAGGAAATAATTTGCCATTCACATTAACATAGAAAACATAGAAAAGTGAAACATGCGCACGCGTATTTGCACTCGACCATTGACATTTTGACACTTGATTGTTAACATTTGACGGTATAAGTACAAAAGCCGTACGCTACATTGTAGTCGCACTCTTCAGCAATAAGCATTTTTTTTTTCCGCTTAGCCATTCCTGAGATTCACCTGCGGCCAACTACGGGCGTGTCGGTCAATACTGCCGTGCTTAGTTAGATAGTCCTAAGTGCGAAATTTTGCTATTTTAAGGTAAAACCATATTTGGGAAGAGAGACAATTTTTCGATCTTGTTTTCTTAGTTAGAAAGTCCTATCTCTTCAAATAAATGTGGTAAAACGCTATAAAGAAATGTCCTATCTACAGTTGAGATGTACTTTGCTTGATTAAATGGTCCTATCTGAAGTTTACTTAGTTAAAAAGTCCTATCTGTACTTTTCAATGCAGTTAGAACCTTTTAATTAAGCATTTTCTTCTTCACGACGTTCGATTTGATTCTTACTAATTTAAAAAAATAAAGGTTTAAAGAAAATTACCTTAAAATTTTTTGAGCCAGGACATACATTTATGTCGGCTGATCATTTCCAACACCAAGTCGAGAAATCATTAAAACGAAAAGCTAAAGTTTTAGATTTTAATGATTTTTATAATTGTGTACAAGATGCCAATTCTGGAAAGGTAACTGTGGTATCGCTAGATAAAAACGATTTTTATGATTGGGAAGATTGCAGCTCCAAGTACAAAATTAATAGAACTACCCCTAGACCTTATTTACAAGCTATGATTTTAATTTCATTCGAACGAGGACAAACTATTTTCAAATACAAAACAAGTTTTTCAGGAGCCACTTTAGAACTGAATTTTCTACAGGCAAAATATGCAAAAACAGGTATTGCAAAACCGCAATGTCATAAAAATTATCGTGGTGTGACTCTTGAGAGAAAAGAGAATCTCCTAGCAAAATTAAGACCAATTATTCCCGAAAGTAGAATACAGTTTTGGGAAAATTTGCAAGTTTGTGAAACGTCTGTTGTGCCTGATATTTAATAGTACTCGTTTTTGAATAACAGTACTATATTGTATATAAACGAGTACTATTATTGGTATTATATTTAGTATTATTAAGTAAGTTTAGTTTGTATAAAAAACATTCTTATTTTAAAAATAAGATTTAATGTCTTGTCTGAACTAAATAAATTTTATAGTAAGGTTTTTGTTTAATTGCTTAGATAAAAGGTCCTATCTCTAATATTTCCAAATTAATGGAAGTTACACATGGCACTATGAGATACTAAATATGGTATATTTTTTTAGATAATTGTCATCAAAAAATCAATTCTTAATCTTTACAAACCTAGACGGCGTTAAGTAAATCACTAAAAGTTAAATATCTCGAAACTATGAGAATAGCACTTAGGACTATCTAACTAAGCACGGCAGAATAGACCTTCATGGCAACTACTGCAGGGCCGTAATTTTTAAATATTTTTTAACTAAATTTTCAAAACATCTTCATCAAACCATAAACTAGTATGTGTCCAAAAATAAATAAATTCCGTTCCATATTATCGAGTTTACAGATTATTTTACAATATACCCATTTTTGGTGCGATTAGGGTGGTCAGACCCCTTAAAACAAAAAACACGTTCTATACTAGGCAGAAAGAAAATAAATTATGATATCGTTCGACCTAAGTAATGCTATATTTTTTATATTATTTGTGTTAATAATAATAAAAATTAAACTCGTGAATTTAATAATTATTTTGCCACTTGTAATTTTAGAGGTTAGCGCCTTTTTTGCAAAAGGCGCCTTAGGCTTTAGCCTAGTCAGCCTAGTGCATAATATGGCCCTGCTAACGACCGAACGTTAAGGTGAGCAAATTTCACAGACATGCAAGCCATATGGGGCCTACAGCACACAGTTATCAAAGACCATTACTAGAATCTGTAATGTATGCAGCATAACAAGCCTTACTTTCAGACAATATCTCTTGGTTAAGTAGATCACTCAAGCAAGTATGATATAAACACAGCTGCGAAGCAAAGCTAAAATTTAAAGTATAAAAGCAGCTTGCGACGACGCGACGATACGAGTTATGTAGGAATTAAAAAATAAAATATTTATATTTCTTTCTCTTACGAACCCTGGCAGTAGGGGGCAAAATAGCAATCCAATCAGATTATGCTCCATGAACATCATGTAAGCGACTAACCATTACAAGGTAGATAATGAATTTAAAAAATTAAAGATAGATTATGAATTGAAAAAAGAAAAAGAAAAAAATTCAAATTAATGAAAATATGCACAAATATATCAAATTTTCTCAAAAACCCTATATTTTATATATAATAACTAGCAGGCCAGGCGGCCTCCTGGCCGCCATGACCTCCTAATATTTGAATGACCTGGAAACTCCTTTCTGCACAGGATCATTTATTCATTTTTTATTTTATTATTATAAAATCACAAAATTAGTCATATCTCTTTGTAATTTTGATAATTATGATTAATTTACTAAAAATTAATATTGATTTTTATCACCCTAGTCTTTTTAATAGTAATTTCTTCTTATTATAGATACTATATTGAGATAAAGATACATCATTCATTGAATTCCTTTCTGTATACATAAGCTGTATTCTTTTTACCTATTTTAAGTGAGATTGTACTGAGATGCTCAGGTACTCTAATAAGTTAAAAGTTTAGATTGAGCAAAAAAAGGTTCTTTGGTCGGATGAGTTAAAGCTTCAGATCTTCTGTTCTCATCAACGACTTATTGTGAAAATACGCAATGGTGAACGAGCATTGGATGAATGTATTGTCCCAACGGTGAAATACAGCGGTGGTTCTATCATGATTTGGGGATGTTTTAGCAGCAATTGCGTGAGAGTTTTAATTTAAATAGAAGAAATTCCAAGAAAAAAGATTTTAAACAAATATTCCAGAACAATTTGCTGCCATCAGACCGATGTTAAATTGGGAAAGATGTTGTTTTTCAGGAAGATTGTGTTCCTAAGTACTCATGGAAATTATGCAGAAACTATTTTCAAAAAAATGATAGACTGGGTGCTAAATCATATGAGTTGGGGACCTCAGTCCTCGGAATCCTGAATCCTATAGAGCTATTGTGGGAGGAACTGGATCGAATTCATGGGAAGTCTTACAAGGTGCTTGGAATTACATCCAACCTGAAACTTTGGATAAACTCACCTGCAGAATGCCTCGTTTGTGCTGAGTTGTTATAAAAGCAAAAGGTAGATATTTTGAAGAAAAGAGAATTTACTAATCATAATCAGATTTTAAAAATTTTTGTTTGCTAAACTTGTTGTGAATAGATAATATTGTTTAATTTTTTTAAATTATATTGATTTGAAAAGGGTTTTACGTTTAAAATTTTGAAAATTGTTGAAAAATATAAGTGTACTTATCTTGCGTATGCGTATCTTGTTGTTTCTTCGGGGCATGTGGCGCCGCAGGCGCCTTGGTCCCCTTCATCTAGTGTTCGAATGTTTTAACATTGGGCCAAGAAGGCTTTTTAATTACGCTTGTGTAACACACTAGTCTGAGTGGAAAGTGCATAGCATAGCGTAATTGGTTACGGAGCATGTTGGCGCCGCAGGCGCCATTATCTCCTTCATCGTGATGATCGTTAATTGACATTGAGCCCAGTGGGCGTAAAAAATATGCTGCTGGCGTAATTGCGCCAGTCGTCTAGGTGAAAATAATGCTGGAGCAGCCGAAGAAATTGTCAATGATTGTTGGTAGACGCGTGTTTTCCGTTAGATAGTTTATTTGTCGCACTAAGAGTGGAAAGTGTACTTATCTTTTTGAGCTGTAGTAGTGTATATGTTTAACTTTGCTTGAACACCGTGGTGGTATGTTTTTCTACGGCTTCGCCCACCACACTGTCAAATTTTGTTTATTTTCAAAATTCTTTCTACTACTTTATACGTCATTTACTTTAGCAGCCCCCTAATGGGTTTCCACACTAATCGTGTGTCGAATTTTGTCCTTAAAACTAAATTAGTCATAAAATATTTGCCTTTTTCTTGTAATATTTACCATGTGGATTTAAGGATTTTCCTTATTTATTTTTTTAAAATTCCGTTTTCGGTGGCATTCGCCTCCTAAAATCGGCGAATTTTAGTTTCTTTTAAAAAAAAAGTATTTGCCCCAAATTTGCACTAGTATTTTACCGCCCCGTTCGGGATTCTATTGCCATGTAAATGTTTTTAATCGTTATTTTCCACTTTGGGCTGTTTAATTTATAATATTTGGATTTTCCTTACGTTACCCTATGTTACTAGTATTCGAGAATGTATTTTGAATGCCCTTTTGGCTTTTCATAATTATTTACTTTAACACAAAATTTTCTAGCCCGTGCCTGCATATTGTAATTTGCATGTATTGCTTTTATTGCAGCTGCGTTAATTATATTACTTGACTAAGTTTTTTTCCACTTCGAAATTAATTTTACATCATTTTCGCTACTTTTTATCCTTACCGGCATTTTACACATATTTACACAGCCATTTGGTCCTGCAACTTTGGTTAAATTTTTACCCCGATTTTACAATACGTTTCCTATTAACTTTCCAATTTTGCCTAATTGATTTCCCACTTTGGTGGTTGTAAATATTTTCTCGACATACATACGCTATTACATTTTCGCGCCTTTTACCGCATTTTGCGTGTTTTGCTGATGTTGCGTCTTTGCTTTGGCGACGGTGATCTTATGCTACTGTAATCTCGTTAGTTTAACGTTGGAAAGTTTTCCTTGCATTTACTTAATGTAATATTTAAATATTTTAACGCATTTAATTTTTCGAATTACACTAATATTTATCATCACTTGCCCTTTACCGTTTGTTGTGTGTTACTCCGTATTATATTATTTTTGCCACCGCTTTTATATTTTCGGGAATTTTAACCCGCTATATAATTATTTATCTGCGCTTCTCTTCCTACCATTTTTCGGTGGTTTGAATTTTATAGTACTTTCTGTACCAACTGCTTTCCTCCCCCACGCCCTACACCACGCATCGTCCGTTTTATTGTAGGTGGCCGCGGTTATTACCGCTTGCTTATTAATTAGTACGGCTTTGACCTTACACTTTTGTGCTTGTACCGCCGGTTTTTTTTTGGTTATTACTTGTATTTTTGATTTCGTGTTTTTTTGCTTTTGTGTTATCGCATTGTTTGCTTTTTTGACTTTTTGCCTATAGTTTTAGGTGTACGTACCGTTTTTTTTTGTTTTTAATTGTGTATTTAACGTCGGTGTTCCTGGTTTTTTCTTATTGTTTTTACCTATTTTAAGCTTTTTTGATTATTAGTGTTTTTAGTGTGCCAACTATTACCTTGCAGGTGAGTGCTTTATTTTGCAATTCCGCTCCGCTCCGGCTATTATTTTTTATTTAATATGGGAAAACCGTTTTCCTAGTACCGTTTTTAATTATTTTACCTTTGCTAAATGAAATTTTTTCTTTTTAGAGTATTTATTTGCACTTTTACTGGCATATTTTTTGCATGTGCTTTTTACGCTTACCCTTATTATATTTCTTGTTTTTCTCTTGCAGATATGTTTTCCGACAACGAGGAGATAATCGCCTCCGTACGTCCGGATGTCGGGCCCGCCACTCCGCCAGAACCAATAATTTCTACTCATCCTCTACCCTTTCCTACTACTTCCGTCCCCTCTGCCCCTCCTACACCTACCACGTCCCCTTATGCCATCATGCCCTTCCAGCGCATTCCTTCGCCTACTCCATCTTCTGCTTCTTCCTCTTTTTCGCGTAGCGCCACGCACCGCCGCGACCGCCGTCGTCGCAACCGCCTTCGACGCGCCTCCCAACTTGCTTCCTCTGCTACTATCTCCCACACCCCACCTTCCGGTTTTCCTCCTACACCTCCTCCCCCTCTACCTTCCGGCCTCCACACCTCCGCGCCTATTCATTCTACGACCCCCCTTCCTCAACCTTCTACCTCACTTCCCCCTCCTATGGGCCACCCATATCTTCCATACTTTCCCCATCCCTACTACCCCTACCCTCAGCATCTTCCTCCCCACTATCCGCCTAACTTTTCCGTTCCACCTCTATCTATTCCTCCTCCTCCACCTCCAGATCATTCTGTAACGCCTGCCACTGCTTCTACTGTCATCCACACTACCATCAACCATTATTGGTATGGTCCGATGAGCAACTTCCATTACTACGGCGGGTCGCATTACTCGCCACGTTAGTTCTCCTGGTGCCATCGTCTTGGTGCGCGGATACCGTGTGTTGTGGTGTGTTTATTTTGAACTGTTATTTTTTGTTGTTTTTTTAATTGTATCGATTTGTTACATTTTATCGTTAGTACATCGTAATGTACTTGTTCCTATTGTTTTGTCGTTATTTGTATTTGAATTTGTACTTTTAATATTTTACTGTACACCATTGGTTTTTTGCCTGATATTGTATTTGTTCCTATTGTTTTGTCAGTATTTGTCTTTGTAAAGGAAAAAACTGGTATTGGGTTAAATGGGCAGCAATCAAACAAAAATCAACTTTGTGTCGACGTTTCGGACCACTAGTATGTGTCCATTTTCAAGACTATAATGGAAAATAAAGCCTGATGTACAAACTATTCAAGTACAACCATCACAAACTCACCGAAACAAATTGGGATGTTATATTGCTTGATTTGTTAGCTTGAGGAGGCAACGGTTCCCGGACGAAAATTACACAGCTCAACAATGTCAACATTAAAACTCTTAACATTAAACATGTAGTGTAAATGAATAAATATAAATATCTCTGAATAAAAGTATAAAATGAAGTAACAGTATATAAAATTTAAAAACGCAATGAAACAAATTAAACATTAAAAAATCTCGCTATAACAGATAATAAAA
This sequence comes from Cantharis lateralis, assembly GCA_963170105.1. NCBI lineage: Eukaryota > Metazoa > Arthropoda > Insecta > Coleoptera > Cantharidae > Cantharis > Cantharis lateralis. The sequence goes on from OY720628.1 coordinate 29,044,934, forward strand.
TATCTCAGGAACCGATACACAAGCAGCCTGTAGAGTATGCAACAAAACATACACCCCAACAACTCGAGGCCACTCTTAAGGTGTGGCTTCACGGCCGCAGAGTTGTTTCGCAGATGGCGGGAATTAGGGTATTATCCAATCAAAATGAAGCTGAGCAAGAACCAATGAGAGCAAAGCGCGCTAGGGATTGTTTTCAAATTACTGTTGTAAACCAGAAACCAATCTTTGCCGATTTAACCTTACTTTCTGTGTAATAATAATAATAATCGTTATTTCGAGTCGCAAAATAAAAAAAAGTGGAGAAAAGTGAGATGGTTTTCATCTCAACTCAGAGTCTTTGAAAAAACTCTGCAACTTCGATTAATCAATCACAGGAAGGCTTTTAATTTGTTTAGGCAGCAACATAACCGTGACTTGCTTTTAAATGTTGCCGAAAATTACTAAGGATAGAATTAAATTCTTTCCCACAAAAACTGACAAATTCTTCCTGGGGACATATTCGCTTTCAGATAATATACGCTATAAAATAAACCAAATAGAGTAGGTATACAATTTAATTATTAAAGTCAACATGTGCAAGTATGTAAACAAAACACAAACAACAACTTGTAAAAAAAATCCAATACGCTTTGCTCTTATTGGTTCTGGATTAGCTTCATGCTGATTGGAGGGATCATTCCTGCAATTAGGCCCTCGTGTAGTTACACCATTGAGTAAATAAGAAAGGAGGGAGTATATGTACGTTTTACCGTGTTAAATTTGCGAGTCAAAATGAGTGGGCGTCCGCCATTTTGAGACTCAATTAAAATCGTGTAAAATGGTTAGTTGTGCTGCTTGTGGAACCACCAGGAACACGAAAAATGTCAAAAATGAAGTTACATGGCATAAGTACATATATTTAAAATTTAATTTAACATTCTAATATTAAATGTAGTAAATTGTGTGGTTATGAATAGTGCAAAGGCGTGCATACCAGATAAATGGATTCGATTCCACCAGATGCTTGTAAGTGAGCTTTATCCCTTTTTGCTTTAAGAATGCTTAGTAATATTATGAAAACCTTAACCCTTAAGGGTAAAACAGAATGCAACGCCGTCGTATGGCGCTGAACGCAACGCTACACCGTGAAAAACTTTTTGAACACAATGTACGCCGTCAAATGTCACTTTCGAATTTTATTTAACATTTGATAAGAAGTGTTTTACCTCCTCTTCAACGTTTATTATTTATTATTTGCATTCACGAATTAACTGAGTAATTTTCCTTCAAAATATTCAAATTTTGATTCGCGGTTTACAGAAAACTTGAAATGTGAGATTAGAATAGCAGCGTTTACGGCGTAAAAGTTGACCAACTTTTACGTAACGTAACGCTCGACGCCGTCCATTGTGTGCAGTCAAACCTGTTTACACGCTTTTAAACTTTGACGTGACATTTGACGCCGTACGACGGCGCTGCATTCTGTTTCACCCTTTAAGTACTGACATACAGTTACTGGGACCTGGGACGTAGTCACTGGTAGTCACTGACGTATCGTCTACGAGACTACCGTGTTTAAAACACGGTATACTCTATTCTATGGTTTAAAATGTGTTTTAAAAGGTGATTTCAAAAGAATCGAATATATTTTAATATGGTTGTGTACTTACATTTATTTAGTATGATATCAATCCAATACTAACTTAAAAATAATACATAATTATGCTTCACAAAAAAAATTTATTATGAGTAGTTGCGAAAAATTAAACTAAAAAGTGATCCTAGCAGTTTTTACCTAAATATGAAAACTTCTTGAGTCAATATAAATGCTATTCATTTAAAATTACTAAAGAACAACTAAGTAAACATAAAATATATTAAATGGCAAAATAATAAAATGTTAATAACATAAAATTACAAGTGGTGAAGTTTAAGCATAATTTACATAACTCCCTACATCGGATGCATACGTTTCTTACACATTGTAGACATATTGCCTTCTTACAAAAAGAATCTAATTACTGTTTCTTCAAAATTAGCGTTAAAAGGATTAACTGTCTTTAAACAACCTACTTTAGTATCAATTTTATTAAATAAAACAAACAATTATCGCAAAAAAATGTTACTCTCGTACTGACGTGTTGTCTCTCAGACGACGCTAGATTTTCAAACTGCGATTACTTCCGCAATATGAGACTTATGTCGTTACCACGTTGCAGAGACGTTTATTTCTTCCTAATTTACAAAGTCAAGAATGGAAAAATTCGAAAGTATTAAATTACGGGAAATACAGTTATTTCAAAAACTGCGGTAGTCTGTCAGACTACGGGTCAGTACTTAAGGGTTAATATTCGTGGTTACACGTATCAAAATATAATGCAATAATTTATATTTATGAATGTCATCTTTACTCATATTTTATGTAACGCCACTGGAATTGCATTTAAGCAACCGCCATCAGACTCGATTTGTCTCGTAAAATTATTCTAAATGCTACTTCCTCCCTACTCTTTATTCAATGAGTTACACTTTCTAGCACGAACAGGAATGTGTTATGTGTGTTGCCTACTTTAGAATGTTTACAACATAATTTTAGAAAAAGTATTTTTACCAATTTATTTCAATTTTAATGCGATTTTGATTAAATAAAGAATTACTTCATAGGAACTATTTAATTTTAACATTATACATCCTATACCAAGAAATCGTCATAAAATGTGAATTTAACAGAACATAATTTTAATACTCGAGTAAAAATAGATTACGTAAAAAAAATCATTATTTAAAAAACCATGAATACATTGAAAACAACTTCACTACTTCCTCGTAAAATGATTTCACTTTCCTGAAAAAATACCAAATAAATTTGAGGGTATCTAGACATGCCAGATTATTTATAAACTTTCCTGTTTGTTCAATAGTTAAAATTTTAACGTTTAGTCAGAATTCATATCTTCGTGAGAAGATCCAGTGTTTGCTATAAATTCTAATTTCAAATGTTCTATAATAGTATCTACTGGATATATAAAATTTTCTTCATGCTTAACACATTCTGCCCATTTTTCTGTTGTAACTTGACTCAAAGCAACTTGAAACAAAATTTTCATATCAGTAAATTAAAAAGTTTTATTATTAGCAACAACATAGCTCTCACTTGTGCCCAAACTAGTTCGATAGGATTAATTTTACAATGATACGAAGGTAATCTTAATTTTTCTCTTCTAGTACTTTTATTAACCAATTCATCTACAACATATGAAGGGGTTTTAAAACTAAAACATTAACTTTAACCCCCCCCCCCCCCCGAAAATTTAGTCTAGTAATTGATATGTCAATTACTTTTAAGAATATTTAGTATTTGTAATTCAGAATCTCGGGATTGGACAAGGTTAAAGAAAACTACCCTTTTAACTTTCCGTCAACGTTTCGAGTGTTTATTTTACTCTTTTTTCAGGACTATAATATAAGGAGAGCAAGGTTACAAAATAAGTCATTTGACTTTAATAATTGCTTAATCTTGGATCGCGAGTCTAATATTATGTTAAAGAGAAACAGTGAGATGTTTTTTATAAACATAAATGAACATTCCATCGATTACAGAGAAGATACACTCAAATTGAGTGTTTTTTATGGTGATCTATTGAATGGGTGACAGATCTGAGATTTTGCTATTGTAGGCTATTCACTTGAGAGGGGACTATCGATAAATTTTAATTTTAAAGTTTGCTTTAGACTAATTGATATGCGCTGGTAGATTAAGTAGATAGCTTTTCGAATTCTTTTAAATTTTATTTTCATTCGGTGTCGATAAGTTTTACATTGCTTTTAAATAATTTTGACTGTTTTTATATTTACAATTTTATTCTCAGAGTTTTATATTTACAGATTTATTTATTGTTGGTTTATTTATGTATTTATTGTTGAGTTGTGTTTCCTTGAGAGCTTTTAAGAGAGAGAGTTTAAAGCTCCTAATTTTGGGACAAATTTAGCTTATGTTGTTGCCTATTTTAAGATTAAGTATCTTACTAACTATAAAAAGCTTAGAAACTAAGAGAGAAGCATTGAATACCAATATTCGTGAATCACCAATATTAGCAAAATTAAAAATTTGCAACAACAATTGAAAGAAGTTCCAGGTTAGTCTGCAAAACCTTTTTTTACACAATTGGATGCTTTTTTGGTGAGAAATTCGAGCTACTCCGATTTATTGCAAATTAGCAAAGTATTATCTGGAGATTAAAATAATTTCTCTAATAAAAATTGAAGCTTAGATGCTGCAGATTTCAAATATGCTCCTATTACTTCTTGTGACGTAAAGCGGTCATTCTCTGCGTACAAGAAATTTTTAACGGACAATAGAAGAAGTTTTATAACAGAAAATTTTGAAAAAGTTTTAATTTGTTATAGAAATGTTTCAAGTAAAAATGATTTTTAAATTATAAGTTAAATTGAATAAATTAAATTTTTTGTACTTTAACATTAAAATAATAATGACTGTAGTGGTTGTCTTGATTTTAATAATTTAATTTTTCATTTTGGACTGCCTATTAGTGCCTATAATCTAATTTTTCGATGCCTATTTGCCTGCCTATTTTGGAAGTTCTCAGTGCCTAAAAATCCGGGCCCTAGTGATGACAGATCAGATAGATGGTTGCCGATAGGTTTTATTAAGAAACAGCACAGTTACTGAAGGTAACTCATAATAATTGTTAAGGTGGCAAATACCAATGTTATTTGGCCATAAAAATGAACGACGATTAGAATCTGAGTACAGATAACGTATGGTGCTGAAATTTGGACATAATATTATTTGAACATTTTTCAATAAAAAAGTAATTAGAGGTAAAAAGCATTAATAGTTAATGAACAAATAAATAAAGAAAACAGGTCTGCCTGTATCGTAATCGTTCAGCCTGTATCGTAATTGTTCGGTCTGCCTGTATCGTAATCGTTCAGCCTGTATCGTAATTGTTCGGTAGACCTGTTTTCTTTATTTATTTGTTCATTCACTATAAATGCTTTTTACCTCTAATTACTTTGTTTTATTGAAAAATGTTCAAATAATATTATGTCCAAATTTCAGCACCATACGTTATCAGTACTCAGATTCTAATCGTCGTTCATTCTTATGGCCAAATAACATTGGTATTTGTCACCTTAATTGTAATGATTTATTTTGTAACCTTGCTTTCCTTATACAGTAAACTCTCGAAACAGTGTTACTCGAAACAGTAGCATCCGTACCACGTGACCACCGTTATTGTAGCATGTAGAAATGTATCGCTCCAGACTTATTATATAAACAACGTATCTTTTACAATCTAGGCGTTTATATTTCAGTCGACGCCGAATCTGCAAGTTGCACAATAATATTCTTGCATTTAATTATATATCAGTGCGGCTGCTTATTTGCAGGCATATCTGTTACCTCTCGAAATAGAAGAAAACCACGAAACAGTGTAATGTTTACATTCCCGTGCGTTCTTCTATATCGAGAGTTTACTGTAGTATAGTCCTGAAGAAGAGTAAAATAAACACTCGAAACGTTGACGGAAAGTTAAAAGGGAAGTTTTCTTTAACCTTGTCCAATCCCGAGATCCTGAATTATATTTAAATATGGACGTGATGGAAGAAATGATTAAATTTAGTATTTGGTATTTCAAGCACTTTCAACATTGACAAAGTAATTGGTAATTGAATTACTTTCACCGAGTGCATAGTACAGCTCTGCATCAAGTTTATTAAAATTAAATGATCTGTATCCCAACAAAGTGCTGTATTTTATTAATTGTGATATTTTCATATTTATATGAGCTTCATGTTTATATCAATAACTTAAGGTGGATTGTGCCAAAAGAATTCAAAATATTGAACTTAGTTGGTACAACTCACCATTAATTTAAATTGCGTCTACTTCTTGTTATAAACACATAGCTACCATAAAATACTAATACGTAGTACCTACTAGTTTATTACAAAGTTCTACTTTTAGAACGTCGTGTTCTATCGGAATATCTCTTTCTGTACGCCATTCAATCGTTGCACATATTTTCCATTGAAAAGTTGGAAGTTTTTCTGTTTTCTTGAATGGAAGGAGCATTATCCATTGAAATGATGCAATTTGGTTCCAAAACGGGTAAAGCTCTTTCAATCTAGTTTTCAAATGCAGTTGAATTCATTTCCTCGTGATAATCACCAGTTTTCTTCGATTCAAAACGTGAAAGACCATTTTCTACAAATCCAGTTTCATTTCCTATATGAAGACAATATTAATTGCTTACTTTTACCTGAGGGATCTCTTAATCCAGTCTAAAACACATTTATAATGTAGTAATAGTTAAATAAATAAATATGCCATTACCGAGGGACCCTTGAGAAATGCACCACTTGCGCTTGTTACAGATTTGTCTTTTCACACCTTAGATTCAGTATGACCCGCGTTTCATCCACATAGTAAATTTAAGTCTCTCCAATCTAAATTTTCTTATACTTCTTAAATATGTTTGTCTCTAAAATATTAAGTCTGATCTCTCAAGTAATAGTTGGTTCCTTAATCTCGTTTCCCAAAAAAAACCTAATTTTCCTAACAATAATGATAAAGTACGACGTGACATTGCAGGTAGTAACTTCACAACGTTCCACTTCCTATAATATTAATATTTGCATATGAAATAATAAAGTATACCTCTTTAGAAATTCTTACAACTAAGTAACTCGTCCAATTTTTCGTAAACACTTTTACGTGGAATTTTATTTATGGTGATTTTAAAGTTTCACTTTTTTCCATCTCAATAACTGTATTCAAAATACTGCTCACTGAAACACCTAAAGCTTCTGCAGCTGCAACTACACTTTCAGTCTTACCGATTCCTTGGTTACGATACATTGCATAATATTAAGCATCATGATTTTCTGTCCACTGTTAATAATTTTACCACTACGACTTTTAAGGAATGCGATTTTAGCTCCACTACAACTAGGGCAAGGGTTGTCTTGATCTACTATCCATTAAACTTCACTAAAGAAGCTATAAAAAAAGTGAGGTTGAATTAAAAAGTGGTTTCGATAAAAACCGATTTTCAGTTATTAAACTTTATAAAAATAATCGAATTAAACGTGCTTTCGAGTACTCGAGTGAAATAATACTTGATCTTGCAGTAATATTACAGATTTGTCACAAATTAATACGAAAAATTACCTGTCAACACGTTAATTTTGTAGTGTAAAAGCGGCTATGCGAAACCTAATGTCATTGGTTAATATTTCGAGGTCATCAGTTTGGTACAAAAAACAATTCACAGTGGCGTAACATCCAAATTTAAACATAAATTAATGATTTTTTAAATTTACAATAAATATAATTTAATTTGAAAAATATATGACAATATAATATTATTGTTGCGTATTCTAAAGTAGTCTTGGTAGTAAAGTAGACTTTAGTTATGTATTTATTTAATTTTGTTTTTGTATGCGCAGCATCGAAGTTTTCGGGGGAAAAATTATGAAATGTGGTCGTTCAAGGGGAGAATGCCACATGGCCGCGATTTTGTGGAGTGTTGGAAATTTTGGATTAAAACTAGAAAATAAATATAGAAAAATTGGCTTTAGTTAATTTTTGAAAATTGTGGAGATGAAATTTAGTAATTAAATATGTTTTATACGCAAAAATTGTACAAGTATGAACCAACGAAGATAATACGCTCCGTGATAAAGAGGTATCACATTATTTTATTTAAATTGTTTTATTTAAATTATTATGTACGAATGTATATATGTACTTCTTCGCAAAAAATAAATTAAGTATATATTATTTTAATATTATTATTTATTTGTTTAATGCGACGACATGTTTCGTATTCTTAGCTTACACTTTCAAGTGTGAAATTAAATATGGAAAAAAAATTGAACGATTAATTAATTCTGTTTTGTTAATATTTGTTATAAGTAGTTCTTTTTTAAAGAACTGCTACAATTGACATCTTAAGTTCAGAAATTGAACTATAATTTTAAATTCTAAAACAATTTTTTTTTAAATATTTTTAAATCTTATAATCTTTAAAAAAGAACTACCACTTATAACAAATATTAACAAAACAGAATTATTTAACCGTTCAAATTTTTTTCCATCTTTAATTTCAGACCTGAAAATGTATGCTAACCATACGAAACATTTCGTCGAATTTAACAAATAAAATATATTAAAATAATATATCATTTATTTTTTGCGAAGAAGTACCTACATAATAATTTAAATAAAACAATTTTAAGAAAAAACTTCGCTTGCGTATTAACATTACATTAATTTAGATTTTTATGGTTTGAAAAGATTAATCGAATATTTAATAATTTACTTAGATGCGCCCTGAAACCATTTTTTTTTTTTTTTTTTTTGCGTACGGTGGGAGTGGGGAAACCTTGCATAGGCCCCCCCCTATGAGCGGGAGGGAGTGTCAGATTCCTACTGACTAAAACCCCACTCCATTGAGTCGCCGGGATTCGCTTGCGTATTACAACTGACATTTCCCACCATGCTAGCGATAATGCTTGACTACGCCGCGATTTCTCTCACGCTTAGCATTTGCAAGCGGACGTGAGGACATGGATGGTCCAGGGACGTAAGCCACGCTGCATGGCTTCGTCGTTTTGGCCACTCCCGGTGTGGCAGAACGTATTTCAGTCAATAATTTCTGCAGATTTTGCCTTTGCAAACGCACGTAAGGTAAATAATTTATATTCCCGTGACCTAAAATTTGAAGAAATATTAGTTATAGGCACGGCGGTGACATATCGTCACCTTACCTCTAGATCGTCGAGAGACGCCAGACACCCTGCATGGTTTCATCGGTGTAGCGAAACGCATTTGAACCATTATTCGCTGCAGATTCTGTCTTTCCAAACGAACGTAAGGTTGCAAGGAACCTATATTGCTGTTACCTAAAATTTATTGAAAACATTAGTAATTTTACTACTTATCCTCAGGTAATCACCCTACCTCTAGATGTTTGAGGAACGGAAGCCACGCTGCACGCATGCGACGTTTTGGCGACTACAGGTGTGGTAGATCGTAATTGCGTCATTATTTCCTGCATATTGTTCCGTTGCAATCGCACGTAAGGTTTTAACGAATTCAAATTCTTGTGGCCTGAAATTTAATGCAAACACTAGTTATTTTACGACTCAGGTACTTGTGAAATTTTTTTCAATCACCTGTTATGAGAATCGCCAAATGCGCCGGGACTCTGGCGTTCAGAAGATGTGTTGCTGCAGTTGTGCGCGCGCTATGATTGGTAAATTTACCCTTCAATCCAATCTTATTGGTGGCCTCGTTTAGCCACTTGCCTAGAGAGTTCTTACCCAGTGGCACCTTTGTATACCAAAGTGATTTACCGGCTCGCCATTTGCGATTTGGATTTAAAAATACTCTGTTCGGGGCGTCTGGATGCCGCAGCGACAACATCTTCTTGAAAAGACGCACGGGGCACATAGCATGATCTTCTTCGTTCGGGATAAGCCACTTGTCGTTGGTTAGAGGCTTATTCCCTCCCGGGTGGGTTTTAGAAAAGACTGGGTTGTACAGCAACATGCCGGTGGGGGTGCCGTCATTTTCTGTATCTTCTCTAAAATACTCAAGTTTAGCTCTACAGGCCTCATTTCCGCGCCACGCCAGATCCTTGCATAACAACAGGAAAACACGTTTTATCAATCCATCGGGGGTTGCGGGGTCGTAAGCCTGCACCATTTTCGTATAATTTTCTACGCTTAAAGCAGCGGAACCTTCTCTGCGCTTAGTCGGATCTGCCTGCAGAAGTTTCCGCTTGCCATCCCTGGCCTCCCGGGCTTTCTTGAACTCTACATCATTGTAGGGATCAAATGCTATCCGATGCTCTATTAAAAAAAAGAAACAATAGGTTAACCACAATTTTCTTAAAACACATTTTATAACATACCGTCGTAAAACAGATCCTGAAGATATTTTGCTGTCGTGTTCCAGAGGGACTTGATAGTCCCTTCTTTATAGTCCTGACCATCTTGACGTCGCATGTTAAAGGCGTAGTCCTCTAAAATGTCTGCCAATTCGGTGACGGAGGTGGCACGGCTAATCGTATACTTCCGGGACCTACAAAAGCTCTCGAAAGCCTTTCGGCGAGATCTCCTCCCGTGTATTGTGTTTTTAGAGGTTAACCCCTCAATCGCGGATCTTATGGCGGCTTTCCCGTACTGTCCCCACCGTGAATCTACTTCATTATCCGGTAATTCCACTGTTGAATAAAGAATACTTATTTTTAGAACATTTGGAACAAGGAGAAAATAAAAAATTGTAAAATTTGTTTTTACTCTATTTTGTCACTCAGAGATAAACTAACGACAAATAGTAAACCGTCGACAAAACAATGTGATAATAACTAGAACTTATAAATTTGACAGTGAACATTTTAAAATTTAAATAGGGTCCACTTGAACTATTTCGCAAAAATTATTTTACTGAGAAAAAATAATTCAATATTAAACCAATTCTACCCAAACCATTAAAATAAAAATTTTTTAACTGTAAAGTGAAGAATATTATAACCCTACGTAGAAAATTATTATTTAATAAACAATGAAAAAATCGGATGTGGCCATCGCATAACTTTCCGAATTATCAAAATTAACGTCCAATTTACTTCGGGTCACAAAAATCAAAATACAATCAAAGGAGCGCAATAATCACGAAAAACATTCCAATCAGTATTTAAAAATAATAAAAACAATTGAATTTTTATTTACATCTCGAAAACAAAAGACAATAGTTTATTTTGGTTTTTGCCTTGAGTTTTTCATAAAAAAAATTAAAAACGCAACATCGATTTTTCTGTGCCAATTTAGCTCTTCTAGTTTAAATAAAATTTGAATAGTAAATTTTAAGTTTTAATTTCAGAAAAAAAATTACAGAACTAAAGTTGTAGGAAATGCAATAGCGATAATTTTTTGTCATAATAAAATTTTACCTATTTCATTGCGTTTAGAAGTTATGATGGATTTTCTCTTATCGCTTCAGGTAAACCCCCGTTTCCCCCATTAGATTTTATTCATTTTCAATAGGCTTCGTGGGACAACAGATTAAAACTTAAATTTAAAATTTGGAGTGATTTCGTTCTTTCGTTTGGATGCTATCGTGTTCACAGACATACACACACACACACCCTCCCACACAGACATTTTTTAATAAACGTAAAAATGGTTTAAGAATACCTAGAAACATAAAAATTTGAAAAAAAATGGGGGGTCAAATTTTTTTTTCAATTTCTGATTACAATACTTTCCTTACTAAGGAGTTCGGAAAGTAAAAACATTTTTGACAGGAGTAAGAATGTTGTAAAAAGAAGAAACTACAATATAAAACTTTGATAAAAATTAAAATATGAATAAAACTTTAGTAATGCAATATAAGGCCAGTTATATTAATGAAACAAGAGTATATCTTATTTTATCATGTAAACATAATTATAAAGGTATAATCGTATTGTAATTCTAAGCAATGTATTAGATAAGTAATATTTGTAAAGTTGTCAAATTGTTCTTCAAACAACTTCAATAAGTCATTTCCACTACCCACTCTTTCGAACAGCTGATTGGGAGTTTCGTGTCAAATCCAATATCAATCCAATGTTATGTGATTTGTGAGGTTATGGGATTGACATAGGATTTGACACGAAACTCCCAATCAGCTGTTCGAAAGAGTGGGTAGTGGAAATGACTTATTAATTGAAAAAAACTCTTTTCAATTAATCCTAAATTTTTGAAATTTAAACTCAATAGAGCCAGTGGCGTAGTTATGATAGGGCAGTTCGGTGCGGCGCACAGGGGCACAGACGGTTTGAGGGCCCCACAGGAAACAGAAAATAATTCAAAACTTTAGAAAATTTTGCTTGCTTCGTGTTCGTTCTTACGTTCAAGTACGTAAAAGCTCTTATTACTCTGCATAAACAAGACCCATTTTCTGTCCTATATAATAGTAGAATAAACATAAACGTCGTCAAGTTGAACTAAATATCAAAACGTGACTTTGTTTATAAGAATGTACTAAATTGTTTAGTTTTCTTTTTTAGAATTACATATGTTGTTTATTTGTTTGAAGCTATGAAATTTTCCTTCTCACATATTTTGCACCGGTCTCCAACAACACTCGCTACGCCCCCGAATAGAGCATGTCTTCTTGGCGTATTAATAATTTTAGCAAACTATATATGTAGTACTATATACTATATTATATTATTCTAGCCGAGATTCGAAAATTGCTCGTTATTGAACGCACAGCTATGTTAAAGCTGTAAGTTGTACAATTAAAAATAATCACTGGGATGGACCGAAATCGAATACTACGGATTTCGAAAAGGCGGGATCTTAGTTTTCAACTTAAATTCTGCTATAGTTAATTAACCGAATCCAATTTATAAAGAACTTATTAAATGACGTGAATTTAAACGGAAATTACCACAAATTCAAAATTCATGTAATAATATCGATGTAACTTAAACAATATAAATTAAGTAGGTAACCCTAATATAATTTCTGCAGTATATGAAAAAATCGCAGTGTAGCGTTATTACTATTATTGTCTGGCGCTTGAAGTCTTTATTATTGAGCCATTATCAAGGCTAAAAATACAAAATAAACTATAAAACATAATACAGTTTTATAAATTTCTGAATATTTTTTATAGTTTATTTTGTATTCTTTAACATTGACAAAGAGTCAAAAATAAGGCTGGAAACATCGGACAATTATATATTTTTTAACCCTTTGGTGGGCGGCGGAAAGACGTATTCCCACCACCGAAAGCGCCTGAAAATGAGGTCTTGGGAACTTGTTTTCTCACCTATTTTTAGTGTATCCTCTAGTGAAATATATGCGAAGTAATATTTGATTGATATCTGTATACACAACTAAAAAATATTGCAATTTTCAAAATTTAAAAATTTTTATTTGTAATTCTGTGTGAATATTAGCAGTGATTCTTAAGTGAATTTCAGTTTTAGTGAAATATTTTGGATTATAAGTTTTTGATAAGGTTTTTTTGTGATATTTATTGTTTGTTGCACATTGTATCGACACTTCTTTATAAAAAAACAGAAATATTTTGTATAATTATTACGGCAAGCTCATTGATAAGCATATTTTCTATGACCATTTCTTTTTCACCCTCAGAGTGTCTACCTGTATACTTAACGTGACAGGGGCGGATTCAGAACTTTTTACCTGGAGGGGGGGCGCAAAATCAGATTTAAAAAAAAATTATTTCTAAAAATTATATTTTTTTCCCGAAAAATAAATTCAAAACATATTAGCAATAAAAATTTAAATAATAATACGTTTGATAAAAATTTATGAAATATACTTTAAAAGTATTAAAAAGCAATTTTTAACGGATATATAAAAAAAATTTGAATTTTTACTACTGTACTGAAATGCACCAGTGGGAAGAGGGTTTTCCACCTTTGTATTTTCTATCTTGAATACAAAAAATCTTTAGATAACCATTAATATCTATTCAAAAGGTGTTAAATATTATATATTTATTAAATAAACTTTAAAAAAGTAGCCAGAAAAAAGGGCCCACCAAAGGGTTAAAATGATCTCTATAAATTAACCATTTCTTTACTAATCACAATGGAAGGTCAATGATATGCAAACATTTTAAACAGTGGTGTAGTCAGCAGTGTTCCCTGTGTTGCGGGAACACGGAACAAAGTTTGTAAGAGCCCAGCCCAAAGAAGTTTAAGGTTGATTTGAGGGGGGTGGAGGTTGAAAAATGGCGAAGAATTGTTTTATTGCGATTTCCGGCAAAAGTTGACGATAAAATAAAAAGTATACAATACAAAAGTTGTAAATCATGCAAAAATCTACCACGTTTGTAAAAGTATACCTTTCTGTGACTTAAATAACCACAAATATTTTCAGATAAAAAAATCAAGAAGTTTCCGAGATAATAATATTTTCCGGTCCGAAACATTTTTTTTTCGAAGCAAAATTCTATTTAGGAAAATCTTCGTACCTACTTCTGCCTGGTCTTATTTTTTTCGTTTTGACATATACTTTTTGGTAAAATAAGAAAAAACTATAGTCACAGTTCAAAAACATGATGAAAAATGCAAAAATAACAAAAAATTACTTTAACAACAATAATTTTTTTAATAATTTTGATATTTGGAATATTAAAAAAATTAAAAACAGAAATGGGTGACCTAACATATCCACATGATATTTCGGATAGGATACACTTTGTCAACAATTAATTTCTTTTAGACAGTATTTTCAAAATTAATTACAAAAAATTAATTTCGTTTACGAATTAACAGGCTTTATATTAATTAAAAACTTTTTTTGTTCTTGTAGCTTTAGCGAAATTGATTCTAGGAATTTTGTTCGACAGCATTTGTTCGATTAGCAGTTAGTCGACTGCTTTTGTTCGACTTAAAAGTTATTCGAACGAGCATTTGTTCGACTTGGAATTTTATTCGACCCACATTTGTTCGACTTAATATTTATTCGACACACATTTGTTCGACGTAAGATTTATTCGACATAAACAATACAATGACAATGTTATGAACCACTCTTTTATTCTACAAACTCCTTTTATTTGTATTGTTTTGTTACTGACTACCTACCTATTTAGAAAAGTTTGTAAATTGAAATTTTCGGACTAGGTATAGGTAGGTAATCGTGTTTTATTTTTATGATTATCAAAAGAAAAATTATTACTTTTATCCTAATTTAGAACAACCATGTGCTAAGTCTTTTTTGTACCTTTTGCTACCTGAATCTAATCTGTATATTCAAAAATTGAATTTCCTAAATTTGCAAAATTGAATTCCTGAGCTCATTTATTTAATTAAGCATATAAATCCTTGAAGAGGTAATTACGTCAGTACCAAAATCTTAAAAGCTAAATTCGAGAACACAAAAAATCATAACATAATAAATAAATTAAAATTGTACAAATACTTATAATTTCAAACAATGTATGGTATTATAATTTAAAATATGCACTACGTCGTATAAAATTCCATGTCGAATAAATGTTTGTTCGAATAAATGTTGAGTCGAACAAATGCAAGACGAATAAAATTCCAAGTCGAACAAATGCTTATTCGAATAAATGTTAAATCGAACAAATGCAGTCGAATAACTGCTAATCGAACAAATGTTGTCGAACAAAATTCCGGATACGGATTTGATGTCTAGTTTTTTTTTAATATTTAGATTTTTTTGTAATTCATAATAGAGATAAAATTTTTAATTTATTTTTCTAGAATAAAAATAGCACCTAGTTAAATTAATTACGAAAAAATTACGATATAATAAATGTATAATAATTATATAGTACTGAATTGAAGAATTCGGACAGTGGCCAAAAATTGTAACCACAACAACGTTTTCATTATACAGTCGAGTCTCGCTTATATTAACTCCCAGTTATATGGATCTCCCAGTTATATGTACAATTAAATTTTTGTATGGGAACTCTATTATATGTACATTAAAAAAAATAGAAAAACTCGATTATATGTTCTGTAAAAATTCAACGTTTTCGCAGTTTTACTGTTACATTTGCAGTTGTGGAAAATATATCTTATTACTTATTATTCATACTTGCATATTATTTGATGTAATTTTAAAAATACCCATCAATCTTCTCTCAAACATTGTTTCGCGTTGTGGAATTTATGCGGCATTGAACCTACACTACATTTTTAATGAAACATGGCACCTTTAGAATAAAAGGCAGAAATATTGTCTGCAATAATTTATTCCAGTCGTTATTCTTACTATACATTTCCTATTTCTTTGCACCGTTTCCGAGATGCACTGATTTTAAATAGACTGTGATAGACAGAGATTTTTTAAGTCACTGTATCTCGCAAAGAGTGCGACAAAATAGAAAAATGCATATAAACGAAATTCGAAAAAAACGAAAAAAAATGAAGGGGCAAGGGAATGAAAGTTTTAAACAAAAAATGTATTTCCTTACCAGAAATAATTGTGTGAGAAAAAAATCGTCGAAACGTACAAATTACATTGCTAAAGTAGGTACATAGGAATATTATTATATTTATTATAATATTATCATCATATTTATTTAAATTTAAGCAGTGCACAGAGAAACATTTTTATTAGTTGAAAGTCATTTTGTTTCTATAGTTCAAATATATGATACAAACGAGCATTTTTAATATAAAAGATGATATCCCAGTTATATGTAAATCTCGATTATAAGGACAGGGCTTGCAAACAATAGTTCATATAAGCGAGACTCTACTGTATTTTGTATTGGAATCTAAGATCTAACAATATTTAAAACAATCCATTTTCAGTCATTTCCTTGTTAAAAATGCTACTATTCCTTGACTACTATTATAAAATATTTTAGAAAGAAATACTCGTTGCAATAGATTATACCTTTCGTTTGAAGAAAAAATTCTAATTAAATTAAGTACAATAATTCTAGGGTCACGTTTCCATCGAATTAACTAAACGTAAATTAATAAGAAGATCACATTTATGAATAACGAAAATTTTGTCGTTCACACAAGCTCTCACCTAGCCGAAACGTAAATTTTATTTATAAGTGCAGACATCAGAATTTTCGGACATCGAA
Source organism: Cantharis lateralis (assembly GCA_963170105.1). Taxonomy (NCBI): domain Eukaryota; kingdom Metazoa; phylum Arthropoda; class Insecta; order Coleoptera; family Cantharidae; genus Cantharis; species Cantharis lateralis. The sequence goes on from OY720628.1 coordinate 29,061,555, forward strand.
ATTTTCGTTTTTAATGATATCCGTTTTATTAATTTACACACATACAATTTGCATAAATAAATAATAGAGCATATTTCTCTATTATTTAATTATTTAATAGTAGCATTTTTATCAAACAAATTATCGTCCAATTCGGCAGTTGAGTACGACATATTATAATATAATCAAAAAAATATAAATGTATAATAAATTTTACTTACTACTTAAAAAATTTGCAAAGTAAGCGTCAAAAACGAAAATCACAATGAACTGGATATTGCTGTGTAGAAGTTTCCACCTGTACTTCACTATTTCCAGCTGAAGAATATTTTCGCAAGTAACCAAAAGCAACCCGGTCCAACCCAAAAATCACTGTTCCATTTCTCCCACCACAATCTGTAAGTGAACCAGTTGATATGGCGAATAATGAGAATGATAACTTTTGGTTTTGGTTATGAATACAAAAAATTGAAACTAAAACTAACGTTTTTAAAGTCCAACAATCCCAAAAAAAACAATCTATTTACATCAAACATTTGTTGAAGCAGTTTGAGTATATTGTTATAGTGTTCTTTGCAAATATTAACATTATAGTCAACTATCTCCAATTCGAACTTTTCCAGATCAAATTTTTCTCTTAAATCTAGATGCTATCGTATTCACACGTAGATACATACATAATGTGAATGTACGAAAACTGATAATATTTCAATTTAATAAAAATACAAAACTCACATTTAATTATAATGCAATATTGTAATAATTAAATAAAAATCAAAAAGCAGAACATGGGTTTGTATACTATAGAGACGCATAAAATCTGCAGCCAGGGTACAACCGTCAATTTTCGTTTTGTATAGTTATTTAAATAAAAAAATTCTTCTGTTTAAAAAAAAAATTGAACAATAAGTAATTGATAACTTATTAAATAAAAATGGAAGATACCATGGGTCAAGTCTATACACTGAAAAAACAATTTATTTGGCACAAATAAATATATACTTGGATTTGGCGAAATATTAGGTATAGATAATAATAAGAAGTTTATTTAGCTAATGCTATTTACATATACATAAAAATTTTAAATTTAATTTCACAAAAAAGTCTCCTTAATATAGCAAATCAATTCATTTTTAAAAGATATTTGTGTTTCAAATAAACTAGGTTTGTGCCGAATATAGATAAGAGTTAATTCAAATAAATTGGTCAAATAAATTGCCATTTATTTGCCACAAATTTTCTTTTCTCTCAGTGTACAAATTCCCCGATTAGAACCATTATAAATTTCTCGGTGTAAAAAGCAGCACAATATGAAAATGTTAAAAATTATCATAAAAATTGAAAACATAATGAAAAAGCTTATAATAACTATTATGGGCAAACTGTACAAAACGGGCAATATAATTTTGGAAATTCCAAATTTACGCAAAGCCGGATGAAGGGATTCTGTAGGTACCCCCGTTTCATGGAAATATAATTTAGCCCACCCCATGGACACCTACACCGACAAAAGAAAGGTTTTAATTAATTCAAATAGTTTTCATCCATTCTATGCATTGCTATTAGTATAAATTATAACAACTCTTTATACTCTTAATACTGTTGGTTGTTTTAAAAAAATAGCGATTATATTAAGAAAGTTGAAGATTTTATAAAACCAGTAAAATTTTCCGTAATTAAAAATAACCCTACTTCAAAATGCCAACTACAGGTCAAAGAGGTCATTAACAATACCGAGATTATTTTTTCAAAAAGAGACAGGTATCTCTTAAGATGTATGAATTTAAAATCCATAAGCTCCCGGGCTTTACGGTCTTGTTAAATTGCTTTCGACCAATAGTTAATTATAATAAACGCGCCTATAGTAATTACATAGATGTACAATTGTGTTACCTGTGTTATCCGGTCCTTTATTCGTAGAAATGGTAAAGGGGCTTATAAATTATAATAAACGTAAAACAAATTATGCCTAATCGGGGGTAGTTCAGGGTTAATTTGGGGAAAAGAGGTATAAAATGCTATTATTGCGAATTTCGGTGAATATTGTGCCAAAACAAAATTCATCCAAAATAAAAGTTGTAGATCATGCAAAAATCTAATACTTTAATAGAAGTCACTTTTTAACATAATATACTACTCAATATTTCCGTGAAAAATGCTAAAAATCGTCATTTTCAATTTTCATTTCCGCAAATAGGGTAAGCTAAGGTAATTCCGTGACAGGCAATGTCGTGATAGTTTTTAAAATGTGTATAACTACATTGCCTATCAACAGATTTTGAACATCAAGGAGTCCTAAAAATACTATTATTTATTATCTGACTAGATGTGCGATTTTTAAGTGAAGGTTCGAACTTCAAACGGTGAGTATAAGGAAAGTAAGCAAAAGATACGATTTAGTGAAAATTTTACGTATTTTGAAATTTTTTCTAGAATATTGAGTGCATTATGAAATCCTTAGGTAAAGTAGCTAATTCTTAGGTTTAATCTAATTTATTACACATGTTTAATTAATCAATGCAAAAATAATTTTTATTATCTTTAATTTGTTAGATCAGTACAATTTAATGTTATATTGAGCTACTTTGAACCTTGAAAAATCATATTCGTCAAATATCGGTGTTGAAATTACTAAACAATGCTAATTTTCAGATTCTTACTTCTAGTTCGTGATTAAATTTTTAAAAAATCTGGGTAAAAGGGTAAAAGAAAAGGGTAGTCCAAAAAAGTAAAAAACGGCATACGATCAGACTTGTGAAAAGTGCAATGTAAAATTTCAGTTTATGTGCAGAAAAAAACGAATTCAAGTTGGGTGCAATGTTCATTTTGCATACTACACGTCAAAATGATGTTGAAGACAGCAAAGATGAGTGTTTAGATGAAAAAAATGAAATTCTTTAGCGAAAATTTTTTTATTCGTTTATATTTTTAATTTGTTTTAATTTCAAATTTCATATTAATTTGCGCATAAAAGCATAGTTGTAGTGTAAATGAATTCTCTTTGTTTTAAGGACGGAATGTTACCGACGAAGAATTGCCTCGATATATACATCCCTTTTTATTTGCTGCCAAGTGCTGGCACCTAGTTAACAATAGAAAATTTTTACAACATTGCTATTTGTAACTACAGTGATGCTAATTTACCGATGGGGGCATGGATGGGGGTTATACGTAACCTGGAATGTCCTTCAAGCATGTTATTATAATGTAATGCAACTACGAATTGGTGCATTATATTATTACTGACGAATTTTTCAATTCTCTTGATAATGTCATCAGAATCAGTGGCGGATCGTACATAAAATTTCAGTAAAATGAAAATTGTATTACAATGAGATAGTTAATTTATTATAAAGTATTTATTAATATGTTATATTAAAACAAATTGGGAATTCTACAATAAATGGTGGTTTACAAAATTGTTCATCCACTACTGAAAACAAACTAATTATTGCAATATTTACATATATATTTTTTTTATGGATATAACACATGATACTATAATTATAAGATATGATACTATCTGTTCTCAAATTCGTCCGTCTCCGCGCATGACGTCACTGGAACGTAGCATTGACAATTCTCCATAAGAAATGCATTATAATAGCATGTATTTCTACATTTTTAACGCAGTTTTTAGTAATAATGATATTTATACTATGTAATTGATAACTAATTTTTGTTGCTAATAAAATAAAAAACTAGAACATAATATTATGTTTTATTTTTTTAATAATATTATAAAACTACAACATAATTACACATCCATAAAAAACTAAATTTTTATATAAGTAGATACGTTAATAATGATTTTTATTTTGGTTAATTTAATTTCATAATAGTTAAATAAATTGAACTATGAGTATATTTTTAAAATAATTTTATTTCACAAATTTTGCATGTTTCCTTTTTCTATTTGTCGCTTTATCAGTTATTTCTTTATTAAGTTATAAATTTTACTTATAAGTTAAAAATTAAGATAAATTTAGTAGTGCTACAGCGTGCAACAACAACTAAATCGTTGAAATTAAATTTTTTCATATTAACTAACTTTGTTAACTAAATTGTTAACTTTTTAAATTTATTTATATTAGTAGAAACCTATATTTAAATAAATTAATTTTTAAATTTTTAACTAAACTTCAAATCGTCTTTAAATAATGTGTTGCACATACAGTTACTTTCAAAAGTAACGAGGAACTTCCATTGTTACCAATATAAATTGTATTTTTTGAATCCGTTTTTTACATATAAAAGTCGATTTACGGCAAAACTTTTTTGTCAGTTTTTGTTGCAAATTTTATTGTCTTCAATTTTGTACCTATACATTTTTCTACTTTGTCGCTCCGTTTTTGACTGACAGCGACTTAAACAAAACTCTGTAAAATACAAAAAATATGGTCATTTGTATCTCGTTAACGATAATAAACGAAATAAAAAAATAAATAGGTACTTAATTTTATAAATTGAATTCCCTAAATTTTCATGCCTATACATTTTTGATATTGTGGCACCGTTTCCGAGATGCAGATTACAATATTTTTTGTATTTTATAGAGTCTTGTTTAAGTCGCTGTAAGTCAAAAACGGACCGACAAAATAGAAAAATGAATAGATACAAAATTGAAGACAATGAAATTTGCAACAAAAAATGTCTAAAAAGTTTTGCTGCAAAACCAATTTTTATATGTCAAAAAACGGTTTCAAAATGTGAAATTTACATTGCTAAGCATTTGTTTACGTACCAGAACGTTCCAGTGACGTTGCAATATGGCCGCCTACCTGCGCAATATCATATCTTTAGAAGTTATAGTATCATGGATATAACATACTAGTCTAAAATAGCTGGACGGAATTCAAAGTATATTAAGAGGGAAGTTTACTGAAAAAGAATTTAGATATAGAATAGAAATCTTTGGTAGTAGCAGTGGCGTAGCTAAGATTTTTGGGCCCGACAGCAAAATGTAGAAAGGCTCTATATAAATATTAAATTAATAAATTTAATATACATAAAGTTTACATATTTATTGACAATATTGTATAAAATTAGTAAACATGTAAAACAAAATAACACTTCAACGTCTAAAATACTTCTCACAGATATTGACAATTTAAATTTTTTAACTGAATATTAAAAATATCGTTTTTTCATGGGAAAATATAATTTACCCTTAAATATTTATTTTTCCTGAAATTATTTTCTTATTATAATATATTAGTAATAATAAAAATTATTAAATTTTTCTGACTATATAAAAGCAATTTCTTAGGGGCGCAAATATGTACCTATGGAATACAAATAAATAACAAATAAAACGTGAAAACGATTAGGAGCGCCCGAGCGAGAATCGGGCCGCTCTAAAATTCACCATTTGAGAGAAATTTGAAAAAAAATTGACAGTTGTTTTGTTAAGTAAAACTCACAGGCTTCTCCTCCACCTGCCGTGTGTAGACAATCACTAGGTGACAATTTTGTTAATTGAATTTAAAGAAAATATTTATGAAAATTTTGGAAAAACTACCGGGTTTCCCGCAGATTTTATATTTTTTATGTACCTATACTATAGACTATTTACTACCCCTTTTTAAAAAGAATTGTCGAAATCTCAGATCGTAGATTACTACCGGACCCCGTTTTACAATGTGTTTTGCTTGGGGCGCTAGGATGTGCCGCCCTCTGAACAGGGGAGGGAGGGGTTGGAGCCCCCTAGCTACCACATGGGTACACCACTGGATGGTATTGGAAGTGGATCATATGAATGTTTTGATTCATTATAGAAAAAATAAAAATTATTTAAAATAATTACAAAAAACAACAAATTGACTTAAGGGGGGGAAACAGTTTAGACGTACGTTTTTTTACTGATCTTCATGATTTTTATTGACAAGTAAGGACTTAATTATATTTATTCAAAATTTAGGATTACTTTATTCATAGTTTCAAACAAATATTTAAATTTTAGTTAAAGGAGCTTCTGCTGGTAAAATTGCTGAAATTTACAGATTCAAGATTCAAAAAGAGTATTCAATTTAATCTGTTTAAAAATCGTACGCATAATTACTATTTACCTGAACATTTAAAGAAGACAAGACAAGAACAAGAAAAAGCAAGACAAGAGCAGTTGCCAACACTAGTTGGAGTTCCTGCATTGGTTGATTTTAAGGCCACGAAGTCCCGGATAAATTCCATTTAAGAATTACCGCATTTTAGAAAAATGTTTGCGATTAATAATTACGGTGAAGTTAACATTCATGTTAATTTAAACAGTAAATAAAAGTTTTACACCTTTTACACTTTTTTTTCAACCATGTGACTTTTTTAACAGTCACCATCCCTAAATTTCTAATCGTTCAGCTAAAAACATGTTCGTTCTCAAAAAGAGATTTGACCTAGTTCAATCCTATAAATTAACCAGACTATCTCCCTCTGATGTCATAACTAACCTGTGCACCAATCACCAGATCTCATTTCAAAAATATAGTCCAATCAGATTTCAATTTAGCGAACATTTAAGTTGCCTTAGAGGCGTATTTTCGCGAGGTACCAAAAGTAACCGGTTGCAACCGCTCGTATTTTGGCGACAAAACGGTTGTAGGGGAGGTAGTTTACGGTCAAATATTTACCAACCGAAGCAACCGCTCGCAGACAGTGGTTACAATAGCGGTTATAGTAAAATGCCCGCCACATTTAAAATTTTATTTTCACATTTACATTTCAAATTATGAAATTTGAAATCCTTTAATAATTTTAGTGTGGTATTTATATTTTTTTGTTATATAATATATTTGATATATATATTTGATCGTAACCTACATATTAAAATTCATAGGAAAGCTAACTAGGTAGGTACTTGGGTTAAATTATTTTACAAAAAAATTTAATTTTCACACCTTATTAAAATCCACCTCCAATCCAATCCAATCTTAGTTGGAATGAATTTTTTAATGAATTCTGATACATAATTTATATTTTATGTTCGCAAAAACGTAAATTATTTTTAAAATTTTAGATTTAAAAAAGTACGGTTAGGTTCTATTTTTGCAGTCATTTAAAAATTGTAGTGGGAGAAGTACCAGTCGTAACCGTAAACAACCAACCGGTTACTTTTGGTACCTCGCGAAAATACGCCTTAGCTAGTAAAATCTACTAATCACGAGTAATATGTACAAATCGATCATTTTCGATAATTTTTTATCATTACTTCATTTACAATAGTAATCATGACACTCTATTATAAAAAAAATTATGTTTTTTTAATATAATACAATGATCGACGAGGAGACTGAAAGGTAATAAATATATTTATTATAATTTATTATTCATAATCTATTATAATGAATTTTAGGATTACAAAATATAATATTTATGAAGAATAATAATTATTCCGTCTTGTTTTTTCATATTAAATGAATCCAGACCTTCAATCTGGAGGAATCTACTTAATCAATTCATGAGGGGACCCCCCCCCCCGGCGTGGATTCGCACTTGGGAAAATATAATGTAGTCTACACGTTTAAAACAAAAAATCTATACTATTCAAAATTATTATTTATTATTAATAAATTTAAATTATATTAAATAAAAAATAAAAAAATAAATTCGATCTCAGTACAAGTACCGTCCTGATATTTCTCGCAAAACGCTTTCAGCTTTGTCTGCATGTTCTGTATTCTCGTACACAGCAGATTTTGTTTCATCTTTCAACATATTTGTTTCATCACAGTATCTTTTACTTCTTTGGTTTTGATCTTTGGATGGAAATACACACTTTTTTACCTAGCCCATTTTACCTAGACTTTTTTACCCGTAGACTTTTTTTCTGTAGACCAATTTACCGTAGACTATTTTCCTACAATCGAACAAAAATAACAACAACAAAGTTATATGTTTCGTTCAATATACTTAATTATTTACAAAAAGGTTGCTTAATTGAAATATTATTACCTCCTGATTTCAAAAATAGAAAAAATTATGTTTCAAGCCCAGTAGCAACAGTTTTTCTAAAATACTTACTTTCATTTGTTTACTATGGCGAGCGGTTTACACCTATTTTCAGTTCACTTACCGACCAATCAGCGTTCTAGTGGCTGGAAATGATTTTATTCGATTTCTTATATTATACGGAGAAAAAACTTCTATATACACTTTATTTTTTTATGAGTCGTTTAATAGTTATAAACAATCTTTTGTTTTAAAAATCTTAATTTTGGGGAAAAAATCTGAAAAAATTATAGAGGCTTAATTGGACCAAAACACACATTTTTTGTGTCTTTGACTTTTCTCGTAAAATCGATAGTTTTTAAGATAAAACTCGATAAATGGTGAAAAATGCATACCTTTATGATTTTTTTTCTCAGTAACCAATTGTTCAATCAGAATAAATAAAAAATAAAAATATTCAACCAACCTTAAACTATCACGACATTTTTTTTTCATTTTGATTTTTAGTGTTACTAATAGTGAAAACCGTATTGGAGTAGATCTCTAACACCGCTTCCTCTGTGCGTGCGTATGTCCGTCCGGCGAGCTAGGATGGAAGCTTTAATTTAAATTCAAATTGTTTATTAACCATTAAAATACAATATATTACATACACGTGGATTGTCATAATTTAAATTAGCTAAATACTAGAAGATGTCACAAAAACAAATCTATTATAAATACTCCATGTTCCTTGACCGCGTAATAACATATTATTGACTACATTTTTGATACTTTTACTTACATAAGTGGTTGGCAAGGATAAGTTAACTCCAAAACGACTAAACAAAAGATTTAATAATAATTATAAAACACAAATTTGCGTGTTTACTCTGATACAGTTTCCACTGCTACTAACAGTAAAAATTAAAAATGCAAAAAAATTGTCTTATAGTTTAAGGTTGACTGAAAACTTTTGTTTTTTATTTATTCTGATTGGATAATTGGTTTCTGAGAAAAAAAATCATAAAGGTAGACATTTTTCGCCATTTATTTAGTATTATGTTAAAAACCATTGATTTTACGAAAAAAATCAACGATACAAAAAATGTGTCTTTTGATCCAATTAAGCCTCTATAATTTTTTCATATTTTTTCGCCGAAATTTAGATTTTTAAAACAAAAGATTGTTTATAACTATTAAACGACTCATAAAAAAATAAAGTGTATATAGAAGTTTTTTCTCAGTATAATATAAGAAATCGAATAAAATCATTTCCAGCCACTAGAACGTTGATTGGTCGGTTAATGTAGTTTTTAAGCGAGTTTGAGACGATAAACCGCTCGCCTATCAATTTCGTTTGAATTTTCATTATAAAAATGGGCGAACAGAACTTTTTCCGAAAACACCTTTTTAAAATGCTTGGCGAGCAGGATAAAAGTTGCGTTTTAAACCATTCTAGAGACGAAGGTTTTGAAATTCCATTTATTCAATAAATTTCGAAAATAGAAAAAAACGGAAAAAAATTTATTCTGAAAAAACCTCACTTAAGTACCTTGAAGAAAACGCTTTAAACAAAATTGTATTGAGTATACTCTTCAGAAAATGTGAAGGTTCTCGAAATTTTGTAAATAAAAGCCATTAGGGTGGTAAAATCATCTTTTGGCCAGATCTTGCGTCTTGTTATTACGCAAAAAACGTTAAGATAGCTATATGGCCAAATATACTATTTTTCTAAAATAATGCAAATTTGCCAAATAGTCCTCCAGCTCGTCCATGATCTTGGTCGCCAATTCTGCAAACGTTCGGCGCTGCGCATCGTCTACTGGTTTCAAATATTGTGTCAATTGAATCTTGTAAGCATGCATATGCAGACCTTGATTCAAAATTTGGTGAAAACTACTTCGTAAAAGTCTCAATTGCTGAAAACGATGACGAATGGAGGTGGAAGGATTCTGGTCAACACCCTCACTAACTGCTGCAATTTTTATATTAAACCTATAGCTACACGGCAACGGACAGATCTCTGCTGGGTTTGAATTGACCCGATTGCCTTTTTCTCCATTAATCGGAACACTGTACGACGAGAAGGTGCGTTATGGTGACCGAAAAATCGACGACATTTTCGAATTGTATCCGCAAAAATGTCACCATTTCGGTAGTGGATTTCCACAAACAACAATTTCCACAAACAACAGCGCTGTACGACCGACACTACAAAAATGGCGATAAATTCAAAATAGGCGGTGATAATGAGACATCCTATATAATAAAGGGAAGAAGAACCGGGCCTTATTTTATGTCGTTTTCGAATATACTATAACAGACGGTTTTGAGTGCAGATTTCTTTGCGGCAGACGCTTTGAAAATACCGAGCGAGCGAGAGTAATGCGCGGAATAGTACAACAAACAGAGATAGACGTACACTACCGTGCAAAAGTTTCAATACACCTAACAATATTTCAAATTTTGAATTATTTTGTGTTATTAAAAAATAAAAAATCATTACAATAAATTAATTGTATTCCAAAAATTCACTAATTTGCTTAGTTTTTGCCATTTATAACTACAACTTTTATTAACTTCTAAAAGAACTTGTTATGTAAATAACAGAACTTAACTGATTTATTTTTACTCCCTCATTATGTATTGAATTTTGAAAAAATATGTTCAGAAATGCCTAATTTTATTACCGTCTTCCGCCCTCTTAACAAATTTTGTTAATAATAAATTCTTCGAAGTGCAACCGCATTTAATCCAGTTTGTAAAATATGTCCATAATGGGGTAGTTAGATATTCAGGTACCTACCAATTTAGCTTTAATTTTATTCTTCAAAAATGTTGGTCATAATTGATGTTTATATGTAAGCCCCTAACATACGGTATCATTTTTGATGCACTTGATTGACTTAAAAATAAAAAAATATATTAGGTGTATTGAAACTTTTGCACGGTAGTGTACGTCTTGCTTGCAAACGAAATTCGGTAGGTTTAAATCATTAATTAACTATAAGTATTTATTTTCTTTACTTTATAGAAGAAATAGATACAGTTACTCCAGAAATTATTAGAACACTCCTATGTTGATTTATTTTTAAAACCAGCTTATTTCGGTACCATCATTATTTTGTGGCTTTAATAATGGTAATCCAGAGCCATGGTAATCCAAATTGCAATTGTAAATTGCAAAAAAAATTTGCGAAATTATATAAAAATTTAAGTCACAAAACAACCGGATTATTTTTTCAGATTGCAAAAAACCACAGGTTCATCACTTTGGTTCAAACAGTAACGGCGTATAGCGTAGAATTGTCTTTGATTTACTGATATTAACCCTTAATCGCTAACGTCAAATAATTGTCATAAGAAGGGGTGGGGTTTTCAGCAATTCCTAATATTCTCATAATATTTATTCTTAATTCATAAGATACTTTAATGTTTTAGAAATACACTGAAATACAAAAATAAATAAGTACACAAGTTGTATTTTTTACGGTACAACTTTATGACTTGTGTTTTTTAGTTTTAAAATGTTTGTTGTTTTTGTAGAAATCTCACGCCAAATGGTATTTAGTAAAATTTACACTGTTAGAATCGCGAAAAAGTAATTTTCATTATAATTAATTGTGGACAGTGGCGTAGCTATCATAGGGCAGTTCGGTGCGGCGCACAGGGACCCAGACGGTCTAAGGGCCCCGCAAGAGCCCCTAGCAGAAAATAAGTCAAAACGCTAGAAAGTTTTGCTTGCTTCTTAATGCATTTTTACCTCCAATCAATTAATAAGAATTGGAGGTATGGTAATCGAAAAAAAATTTCAATTTTTTTTTTACATTTTCGAGATCACCGTGTCCAGAAACGTAAAGATCTGCAAAAAATAAAAAATAAATTTCTGTGTCGGTCTGTCGGTCGGGCGGTCGGTCGGTCGGTCGGTCGGTCGGTCGGTCGCCAGATTTTGTCCCTAGATTTATTCCTGAACCATCCAACCAATCAGGACCAAATATGGTATAATAGTAGAGTTTACGGTAGAAAAGTGAAAATAAGGTTTTCGTCGCGATCTATCAATCAGGAGTGCCACTACAAGAAAATGATATAAAATTTTTAAAAGCGATTTTGTCTTACGATAGCTTATTTTAAAGATCTTGAAAAGCTATATCCAGAATAGATGAAATGAACTTTCTACCTGTCATCTGTCAAAAATTACAAGCTGTCAAAGTTAAAACTTCAAGAGTGAATAACTCCCGAAGTACTAAAAGAATGTCAACCAAATTCGGTAAATAGGAACATTGCCCCCAAAGGACTTCACAGCATATGGAACCTTTTAATAAAAATCAGGAATGCAATATGAAAAAAAATAATTAATTTTTTTTGTGAATACTTAAAAAAAGTCTTTGTCCCTCGATTTTTTTCGGCATTTCTATGTCGATGGCATTCAAACTTTTTGGACGTGTGTCTTGTAGGCTCTAGTGGTGAAAATAAGGTTTTGGCAGAGAAATCTTTGCCAGGGCTACCACAATAAAAAAAATAAAAAAAATAAAAATGTCATCATATCTCCGGGAATGTGTAACCGATTCAGATAAAATTTGGTGTGCTGATGATTGGAGGTATTGCGGCAGAAGTGACGATATTTTTTTCGGTCACTGTCGATCTATTAAAAGATTTTCCATCAAAAGTAGGAAAGAATTTCTTTAAATATTCTGAAAGAGCAAAATTTAAGCTTTCTTATGAAGTGAGGATAAATAAAATAGGCCCAACGGTTACTTCACAATTTAATATTCAAAATTTTTAAATTGTGAAGAATGTGATGAAGAAAATTAAGGTGTTTGCTGCACCAACTGAACATTGTCCGCGTACCGACATTATCGAGTGCATTTGCGATCCGAGAATTGTAATAATAAAATTTCATTCGAGTACGTCCTGCTGGCGGATTTCACAACCCTTGAAATCGGCAAATCTCCGATCCCAGCATTAGAATTTCGTCAGTTTCGAGTTCAGTTGCGCCCGGGGGATTTTTTTATCGAGTCTACCGCTAGTCAAAACGGCTCAGCTCTGCCTCGCTCAAACGCTGCGAGCAGTTGGCAAGGGCAACTACGGCAAATCTCGGATCCAAGATTTTTGTTAATTTAACTTTAGCGACCCATGTTTTCAATACCGTATTGCATTTTGTATCAGGTGAATTACGTATGTAATCATTGTACCATAAATACAGAAAATGGTAAGCAGAAAAAATTATTAGCAGGCGTTTTATATTATCTGTACTGTACGAATACTTATTGGGCGCCGTTCACTGCGGCAGAAGTAAAATTTATATTTTTATGTTGAAAGTAATACAATTTTTGGAAACTTTTTTAGTATTATTGTTATTTGTTATTATAAATATGACAATAAATGATTTTTAAATAATTTGTAACTGTTAACAAAAATAAAGAGAATGAAATTTGCAACAAAAAATGTCAAACAAGAATCACAAAATGGTCGTTTAAGTTCATAACAAAAAGAAAGCTTGCTAAAACCGCTAATAATTCACTTAGGGGTTAAGGATGTATAGGAGACAAATAAATAAAATTAAAACAGGTCTGAGATCGATGAAAATTGGTACTCATGTCCTCAGTGACTTCATGGTTTAGTGAAAAATTTTTTAAATCAATTCACTACACCGTTTAGTAGTTCTTGTAGTTTTAATTTAACACTTCTTATTTTCGTAAGATTCTTTAAAATCACATGTATGGTTTTCCTCGGGAGTCGGCTATTAGAGAAAATCACAAGGTGTAAAGAATAAAATACTTTTCTTAAAAAATATTTTAAGTAAAATCTTAAGGAAAGCTTGAAAAGTGAAAACCATTTTATTTTTCATAAGAAAAACAACATTTTATCGAATAAATAAAATAGCTTAAAACATACCGAAAAAAAGGTCTGATTTTTTCCAAATTTTCTATAGTTATTGTTGGTAAATAAAAGAAAGTTTTAGCAAAATTTAATTATAGTTTACTACACCGTTCCTGAGAAATTAATTATAACTCCATATAATTATTGATAATCTCATTAGTTTTACTAGATAGCGACGTTAAAAGGGCCTTAAATATGTTAAAAATTTAGGGGATTTATAAATATCATAATTCTTTAGGTTTTTATCCATCTTACAATAACAATTATCAATTTTTATTAAAAAAAAAATTATTTTGTGAGGTTGGACTGCCAGATACAGTCACTCGCAAAATTATTCTTGAAATAAATGAAATTTTTGTCATTTCAGTAAAATAATGCGATTTTAAAAGAAAAAAGCTTTTCATGATACATTTTATAACTTTGGTTATCATTTATGACATTCAAAAAATGTCTTAAAATACACAAAAGCTAAATATTCGTGATATTTCAATTTTTACACACTTTTGTCTCCGATTGTATCTCCTATACATCCTTAAATAATTGGAGCAGATAAATAAAACTATTAATTAATATGAACTTATAATGTAGTATTTTAATAAAAGTTTAATGCATACTATGTAAAAAAAAAAATTTCCACCGGAATTGAATCCGGATTATCGACGGTCCGGACTTCTGACGACCGGATTAGCGACGCTCTACTGCAAGGGCGCCCGGAAGGAGGGGCAAGAGGGGGCACTTACCCTCCCCTGGAAATTGCTTCGAATTTCTTATAGAAATAAAATATTTGCGAAAATATGACAATATTTTCAATATATCAGAATCTTAAATAAAGTTCAACTAAATTGTTTAATAAAAAATATTTGTCTTAAATTTCTCGACGTTCACGTTGTTATATCTTTCCAAAATCCAATACAATTTTAATGGGTCCGGAAAGCGGGTTGTTTAACGATTTTAACGACTTTGGGGTAAAAATTGGGCGTAGAATTTTTTTGTTTCAATTTTTTTTTTGGTATTTTACAATTTTTCCCGTGGTACTTATAGTTTTTGTCCCCCCCCCCCTAGACAATTTTCTGTGGGCACCCTTGCTCTACTGTAATATGCGGGGTCTATTATTTCAGTTTCATCCAGTTATATTAACAATTGTTTAATATAAATAAAAGAGAATAATAGATATTTTCGATACAAGTTAGGAAAGCTAACATTTTTCCATTCAAGGCCTTTGGTCGAGATGTTTACCCACGCCGATGTTTTTTTAATGAAAGTAATAAAATTTTACTATTTCGTTGATTTTACAAGATTTTTCATTGTTTCAGGTGGTCATGATAATTGGTATCAGCGGTGCTTGTCGCAGAGAAGAACTTATTTAGAATAATTGTACGAATGTAACTTTAATGTATATTACAAATAAAATAGATTTATGTTTCTGAACTTTTCCTTTTTTACAAGTGCGAAAAAGTAGTACTTTTCCACACACTTTTGAATATCATAAAGTAAGACTTTTTCAAACATAATTAGAAAAATGATATTTATAATAAAATACGTATCTACAATTTTATTATTATTTTTAAAACATTACAATATTATAAAAATTAGCCACACGAGGTCGGGTGGTACTCATCGTAGAAACACTCAAGAACTTTCAATACGTCGCCGACCACCTCAAATTTTGGCAGACCTTTTTTTTAAAGTAGATTTACGATAAATTTATAAGTACAAGTTTTACAGTTCTTTTCAAATTTTCCAACTTACTAATGAAAAATTCTGGTGGAAATTTTCATGAAGCATATTTGTATGTAAATAACCAAAAATTCACTTATAATAAAAATTAAGTGCATAAGAAATAGCAGATACAACAAAAAACAAAAAATCTCTTCTTTCTCTCATAACTATCAGTTTCAGTGTCTTTCATTATCTGTGTTATGTATATTAGGCTGGGCATCCTTCTCAGAACCTCATCGTTCGTTGTCATTTCTATACCCAGTTGATCTTTAGGGCTCTTCTGTAGCACCACATTTCAAACACCTTCAATCCAAGAAAGAATCAGTGCTCAGGGGCGTAGAGTGTTGTGGGGCCCGGGTGCAAAATATTTGAGGATGCCCCACTGTCCTAAAATAAAGTAGTTAAGTAAAATAAAATTTCATAGCTTCAAACAAAATATTTTCTGTCCGCACCGAACTGCCCTATCGTAGCTACGCCACTGTCGGTGCTCTTTCTTTATTACACATTGAAGGATCAAATGTCGAAAAATTGGACTACGATACAATAATTGACAAATTGACCAGTTTGCAAAAAAGAAGTCAAGAAAGACACATTTCATAATTGTCTAGTGCAGGGGTGGCCAACTGCAGTGTACATAAGATCGACTTTTTATCTCAAAACTGTGTCGCGATCGACTTTTGATCGGAGACACCTTGGATGTATAGAAATGCCCTTTTTTCAGCTTTTTTGCTTTATTTTTTGAAGAAATTAATTAAACAAAATGTGTAATAGTTATTAGATAATATTTATTTATGGGGATTTTTTTTTCGAATTTCATAATTTGGCCTCGCAATCAACCAAAATTAGCTTTGCGATCGACTTGTTGGCCACCCCTGGTCTAGGGTACTTACATCTACCATACTATGTTTACTTTTAGTTATGTTTGTTTTTGTTTTGAGTTTGATTTTAAAAATATTATGAAGCGATAATAAAATATGTACAAGTCTGGTTGTGTATGATATTTTTTTACGGTCATTTAGAATATCGTCCGTTAAACGAAGAGAAGAGGAGCCCGAAAAAACATCCGCTTTGAGGTCTCATGATGGCTAAAACCGGCCCTACCAACAGCAATCCTCCTAAATATTAAAAACAAAACAATGTAACGTTTATTGCAGCTCAAATGAAATTTATTTTTTTATGTTACAAGTTGAAATTGCGTATTGCTGAAAAGAATCAGAATTAAAAAACAAAATTTTTCGGTAAAAAAAAACTGCTGACTTGGCAAATTATAAATGTAAAATTTAATGTTTTCAAAATTAATTATTTCGGAAAAATTTCAATGATTTAATAAAGGCTGAAATGCGTAATGCCCTTATATTTCGTATTTTTGTTTAGCTAAAACATTAAAATAAACAATATTTCTATTTTTTTAAGTTTTTTAAGAGTATTTAAAATACTGAAATTTTGAAGTCTGTATGTGGTAAACCGAAAATATTTTTACAATTTTTGTTTAATTTCGACCGTCTAGTGTTTTTATTAATGTTTATATCCGCAACTTTACTATATTATATTTCATATTCAGCAAAACAGACATAACTTACTTTAATAGTTAAACACTTTTGATTTCTAAAGACTTGATGGCGAAGATTGTTGTTGTTTCTACTAAATACGATGAGTTTATGTGACATAAGGGCATAACCTAACAGCTAGGTTTGTATACAATGTAATAAATATCATACGTAATTCACACGATTTGCTGACGTGTTTTTTTAACGTTTTCAATAACAAACTGATTTAAAAATTTAGTTTAATCTTTAAATAACGATGTTATCAGTTATCTTTATAACTTAGCACCAATAAATTATTATTAAAATGATTAAACGTAAAGCTAGCTTACTAGATTTTCTTGTCAAAAAAAGTACATCGAGATTCCACGTGGATGAAGACGTTATATACCCATACTCTAATAAATTCATACTCACGGAAATTGCATTCGATTACTTTATCTCGGGAGTGGACGATGACCTTTGAAAAAAATTGAATTTTGGATTTTTTAGAGAATTTCAAAGTCACAAACACGATTTTCGTTAAGGGGCTGTCCATTAATTACGTAAGGGTTTGGGGGGAGGGGGGGGGGGGGGTATCGAAAATCTTACGGACCCTTACGTTGGGGGGGGAGGGGGTCCGATGTATTCCTTACGTAAGTTTCTTAAAATGCTTTTTTTAAATTAAATTTAAAATTCAAATACCTACATAATATAGTATAATATTTTTTTTAATATACTTTTTTTAAATTAAATTTAAAAATCAAATATATTTTTTCTTTTTACAATATAAGATTGGTAATCCTTTAATTCCCAGGTTAAAAAACTATTATACCAATATAAAAATATAAAATAAAAAGTATATAAATAATAAAATATATTATAATTAAAATCATAAAACACATTGACATAATAGTGAGAATTTAAGAAAATGGCATCTAACTTTGGCAATCTTTACGAACGGCTTTTCATGTCCTATAAAATTGGTTGGCCAGATACATCGGGAAAATTGCTGCAAGAAAAGGCGAACAATGCTTGGAAAGCAGCAAAGGATACATATAAAGGTAACGATTTCGTAAATAATATTGAAAATATGATAAAAGAAAACAACTTACGAAAAACAAGAAGAAAAGCAGCGTTTTTATCCTACTTCTCAAAGGTCGAAACAATTAAACAAAGTGATGGTTCTAATTCAAGTTCGCAAGAAAAAGATAAAAATAAAATGGAACCCCCTATTTCAGATGAAGTCCATGATAACCTGGACGAATCAGTTGATCTCGAAGTCTTAACTAGAACATACGATACTCCAGCTCAAACAAAATTATTGGCGAAAATTCAAGCAATGGAATCTAAATTTAACGGCCAATTGCAATCAAGAAATTCAGGTCTTGGAGATATATGTCAAAAAGATATTGATAAAACTAAAAAGGAGCTGATGGAATTAAAACAAGCTTTAAAAACTAAGAAGCTAAACGCAGAGTATCAGAAAAAGCATCGTAATTCTATAAAGAGAAAATTAGATGAACGAGAAAATAATTTAGAAGATTCGTCGTTTAGCTTAAAACGAACTCCTGGCAGACCTCGTGTCGAAGAAAATCAAACGGAATTATTAAACACTATAATTGCTATCAGTTCGTTTGGTGGTTCAGCTCAAGATCGTCGCCGCACCGAAGAAATCAGGACCTGTAAGACTCTTGACGATTTGCACGAAAAACTTTTAGAAATGGGTTTTAATTTATCTAGAAGTGCAACATATTTACGTCTTCTTCCGCGGAAATCAAATACTTTGGAAGGAAGAAAACATGTTGTGACGGTACCAGTGAAATTATGCCGAAGTCAAACAGATAGTCACAAAAGGCATCCCGATGGACAGTTTTGCACATCGTCCATACGATACTTGGAGAGTTTGGCATCTTTTCTCGGTCCAGACCAAGTGTGCTTCTTATCACAGGATGATAAAGCTCGTGTTCCGATTGGTATTACTGCTGTGCAAAAGCAATCTCCAATACTAATGCACGTGGAATATAGAATACAACTTCCCGATCATGACTGGGTTATAGCCGAAAAACACAAATTGATCCCTTCCGTGTATGCTGGAATAATGATTAAGCCAAATGGTTGGGGATCTCCAGATGCAGTTACATATTCTGGTCCAACTTACATTGCCATCAGAAGCGGCAAACATTCATCGTCAACTGCAGCGAGTCATTATAATGATTTTAAAAAGCTATTGGAACTGGAGTGTTTTGAAGAAATCGTTAAAATGAAAAACGAAATCAAACCGGTTTTCATTATCTCTGTGGACGGCGGACCAGATGAAAATCCACGTTATCCCAAAACCATTGGGTTTGCTATTCGGCATTTCCGGGATTTGAATTTAGACGCTTTTTTTATTGTTACAAACGCACCTGGACGTAGCGCATTTAATCGTGTTGAGAGAAGAATGGCGCCGCTCAGCAAAGAACTTTCTGGATTGATTTTAAAACACGATGTATTTGGAAGTCACCTGGATGCTAATGGGAAGACCATTGATATCGATTTAGAAAGAAAAAATTTCTCTGCTGCAGGAAACCTTTTGGCTGAGATATGGAGCGACATATGCATTGATAATTTTCCTGTTACAGCCGAATATATAGAGCCTGATGGTATACAATCTGAATTACCAGAAGACGTGGATCCAAACTGGTACGCAATTCATGTAAGAGAATCGCAGTATTTATTGCAGATTACAAAATGCAACAATATTAAATGCTGTGGTAACCTTACAAGCGATATACGTTATAGGTTACCAGACAGATTTCTTCCACCACCATACCTAGTGCATAACTTCAACGGAAGGATTACTGTGCCAAATCCTGGAGAAGAACCACATAAATCGATTTTTCTTTCGCTTTCCGATCGACTCAGCTTAAATATCCCTCTACCGTATAATCAGAAATTTAAAGAAATGCCATATGATATGTATTGCCCTTCAGTACAAGCACAAGTAAAAGATAGAATGTGTTTGACCTGCGGTTTGTATTTTGCTTCAAAAAAAGCAGCAGCAGCACACATGAAAGTTTTGAAACATTCATTAAAATATGCTAAAGCAAAAGCTAAACTTGTTCTTACTCGACGTGAAGACGAACTCTTATGCGTGACACATGACGAAAAAACGGGAGCAGAAGATGTTGAATGGATAAACGAAGCTGAAGTAGAATTAAAAGTGCTTGAAAATAAGAAAAATCTTGCAACCGACGCTGACGATGTTCTCTGCTTTCCGCATATACAATCCATTGAAGAATGGCTTGCTCCCACATGGACTACATAATTTAAAATTTTGTTATGAAGTTTCATTAACTTTTAATTATATAAATAAAATTTAACTTTATATTTTATTAGAAATTAATTTAATTTTAAGAATCTGGGGGGGGGGGGTCAACATTATTTTTGTTTAATAATCTTACGTAAGATTAGGGAGGGGGGGAGGGGGGTTGCCAAAATCTTACGTACCCTTACGTGGGGGGGGGAGGGGGCCAAAAATTTCAAAAATCGTCCTTACGTAATTAATGGACGGCCCCTAAAAAAAATATACCTTTTCTTGTTGTAAAACAAATTCTAAGCATTGAAAAGAAAATCCTTAGTCCACCCCCAAGTAAATGTTATCTAAAAGAAGTGTGTAAAATTGTAGAAAGATCGGTTCATTATTTTTTGAGATTACATGTCGACCGAATTTGAAAACGTTGTTGTGAAATAAACACGTTGAAAGTTTTCAATAAGAATAAAACTTTCATAAAAAAATTCAATTTACAATGCTCTGAACATTTTGAAGCCGTGTTTTGTCCTATAAAAATCGATTTTGAAGGAAAACATTATAGACAAGTTTTATTTTAAGTTTCATTGCCTTCAATTTTGTTTCTTTACATTTTTATATTTAGGGGGCTTAAGCAAAACTTAAACAATACTCCGTAAAATGCTAAAAATATTGTTAAATCTCCTTCATTCCCAACTAGGATGATCGGAAATAATAAAAACAAAACCGTAATTGCGTTTCTGTATAAATCAAAAGTTTTATTTACAAAATTTCAAATAATATTTACAAATTAAACAATTTTACTTATAAATCGAAAGAAACAACATTTAAAGCTTCTATTTCATATTTTGTTATGCTACTCAAGCTGTCAATGGTTTCCGTCGATAACGCACTAGATTTTATAATTAAGAAAGGTGACGACGACACGAATATATTGGTGCCGTAATTTTCTAAATGTATATGAAAAAAATGTAGAGAATGAAATTTTTGTCGTTTTGACAATTATTTTTTGTATTTTACAGTCATTTTTAAGTCGCTCTCAGTCAGAAACGCGCGAAAACATAGCAAAGTGGATAGAATCGAAATTAAAGGTAATGAAATTTGCAACAAAAAGGTCTAAAAAGTTTTGCTGTAAAATCGATTTTTATTTAACGAGAAGCGGCTTCAAAATATTCAATTTACATTGATAACAGAAGGATTTGAATATTTTTGTGAGCCACTGTGTATGAGCAAAAATTATAGACAATGAATTTTAAAAGAAAAAAAGATCTATTCATTTGCTTTGTTTTATCACATCGTTTCCGAGATATACTACATGAAAATAATTTTGGTATTTTATCGAGTTTTGTTGAAGTGGCTGTAAGTCAGAAACGGCACGACAAAATAAATAGAATGTAAACAAACAAAATTGAGGGCAATGAAATTTTCAACAAAAAATTTCTAAATTTTTTTGCTGTAAAATTGATTTTAATAGGACAAAAGGCGGCTTCAAAATGTTCAATTTACATTGGTAACATAGGAGTGTCCGGATTTCATTAGAAGTCACTGAAAATAAAATTTGCGTTGTGAGTATGAAAATATTGCAAATCGGTGATGCACGCACATGATTTGTTACGTCATGATTGCCCGTATGCTGCGCTGTAAACGTGTAAGCCTCAAAATTTCTAAATCGAACGCTAAAAGCATTGGAGCCAATTGGTACGAAATGCTGTCAAGTCAAACACGATCTTATGTTAGTTTAAAAAAAAGCCGTAACTGTAACCAACTGTTCAACCAAGTCAGCATGTCGAACAGGGGCGTAGCGAGTGTTGTTGGGTCCCCGGTGCAAAATAGTTGAGGAAGCCTCTATGTCCTAAAATAAAGTAATTAAGTTAAATAAAATTTCATAGCTTGAAACAAAATATTTTCTGTTAGGGGCCCTCAATTGGTCTGGGCTCCTGTGCTCCGCACCGAACTGCCCTATCATAGCTACGCCACTGATGTATAGTTCCGGGTTGAAATCCAGCAGCGGCTCAATTTTTTTTAATAATATTTGTTTTCAATTTATTTATTTAATTTTCTCGTTCAATCTTACTAAAAAGTTGTGGATAAAAATGCGGTCCTTGATAATACTTGGCATATTTTTTAAACGTAAAATATGCGACCATCAACAGGTGGCTATTTTTAAGATTTGCTCAAGTTTTTAAACGTGTTCCTTCACAGGGGATTTCCAGTATCCTTTCTACCTGAATTTCTGATTACTGATCCACCCGTTCACCCCCCATCATTAGCATTAGCAACATCTTTTATTTTTTAAAAAGAAGAGAAATAGCAATCTATTCCTCCAATCAAAGCTTATACATTTAAAATTTTGCAAAACTCATATTGTAAATTTCAAGGGATGCCGGAAATCCCCTGCCTTTTTTTTGTAATTTTCACCATTGCATTGCTTTGACAAATGCGTTTATTGTTGCCGGTCGGTGTTGCGCTTTTTGTAACTTTTTACCGACCCCTACGTGCTATTTTTGTAATTGGCTTTCGCTGGTTTTTTCATTTTAATGTTAACATGTAAAAAACGAATATTGATTTATTATTTTATTTATATTCCATGCAACAAGCGATCACTGCATTTTAGGGCTCGGTGTTTTTTGCCCCTGCTTGATGTTTTCTTCTTAGTGTTTATGGGGCATATTTTCATATTCTTATATTACATTGGAAATTTCCTATAGTTTTACTTGCTTGTTCGTTTTTTCGGTACTTTTTCTTTACCGCGTTTGCTTTCCGTTTCCCTATTGCTGTTTGGTTACCTACTCCCCATTATTTTGGTGGATTAACCCCTCTCTCAAATAGAACAGGTTTTTGATTTTGAATTTACACTTTTTCACACTTTCGTTCTTTTTGGTTACGGGCGCAACGATAAGTGTTACTTTGGGGCATTTTTGCTTAATCGTATATTTTCGTACATGTGTACTTAATTTTCCCCTCCTCTTTGCTATATCCCTTGGAGTGCTGGTAAATTGCTGGTAAAGTTGGTTATTACGGTAATGATAATTATTAGTCCAGATTTGAGCTCCGAGACGTGTGCTCTAATTCCTCTTTAGTTCGACTGCGACTTCCTTAGTTCTGTTTTTTCTTGTGTTTTCCTTTGGTGTTTTCTGGTTTTTTGTTTTGCTTTGTGATTTGTTTTGTGTTTTGCGGATGTTTTTTTGCCTACGTTTTTTTGACTTTGTGTTATTTTTTGTATTGCAACGTTTTTGAATTTTATTGGCGGTGAGTTTATTTTTTACGTTTTACTTATACAGTAGAGTCTCGATATAGTGAACTAATTAATGCAGGAATCTTATTAAGTATCGAGGTTGTTTACTATTGTGAGGTGCCAATAACCCGCATCAAGCTAGAGCCGCCACTTTTGCAAAATCTAAAAAAACTATATGGAGAATAATTTGTGGCTAATTAGTTGCCGCAATCGCGAATTTGTGGCTCTTACCGTTCGGGAATTACAGCCATTTGAGTGGTAGCGACGCTGGCTAAAATTAAAAGACTCGCAAAAGTTCTCGGACACTCTTATGTTACCAATGGAAATTGAACATTTTGAAGCCGTTTTTTGTCATATTAAAATCGATTTTACAGTAAAACTTTTGTAGACAATTTTTGTTTCAAATTTCATTGTCTTCAATTTTATGTAAGTACAATTTTTTAGATTGTCTCGCCGTTTCGAACTGACAGCGACTTAAACAAGACTCTGTAAAATACAAAAAATATTTTCATGTATATCTCGAAAATGGTGAAACGAAATAAAAAAATGAATAGGTATTTTGTTTTTGTAAATTTCATTCTCTACATTTTTGTTCCTATCAATTTTTCTATTTTGTCACACCGTTTCCGAGATATAGATGAAAATTTTTTTTGTATTTTACAGAGTCTTGTTTAAGCCGCTGCCAGTCAGAAACGGCGCGACAAAATAGAATAATGTATAGAAGTAAAATTAAAGGCAATGAAATTTTCAACAAAAAATGTTTTAGAAATAGGAGTGTCCGAGAACTTTTGCGAGTCACTGTATATAGGAATTTGTGGCCAATTAGTTGCCGCAACCGCAAATTTGTGGCTCTTACCGTTCGGGAATTACAGTCATTTGAGTGGTGGCGGCGCTAGCTTGACATCAAGCTGATACTCGAAATAAAATTTTGATAAACAATTATAAATTCTTTTTAAATAAAGTATTTAAAATTTATATTATACGACATTATAATAATCAATAATAATAAAACCGGTCTAAGACAAAAGGACGTGGCCGAAAGGACGGACCAAAAGGACGCAAGCGTTAGGACGCAAACCCAAATGGACGCAAAAAAATATTTTTATATTTCAAAATTATTTATTTATCTTTCCATACAACATTTTTTATGTCACTTATATCTACACATAACTGTCTATAATTCCAAAGAAATTCGTAGTCCTAGGGACCGTTTCTGTGAAAAACCATATCCCGACGATACGATAATATACATTGCTGTGTTTGTTACTATTTCAAGGTGTATCCAAAATAAATTATCAAATTTAAACATCAATAAATTAAATTAAACTAATTATTATCTATACCATTTCTCAAATTTATTTTCAAATCAAATTTAAATCTAGAAAACTTTCCAAAAAGTTGTTTTATTTTCATTACTTCTTCTGGTCCCCCGCCACCGCCCCCAGAACTTTTCGATACCGCACATTTTTAAATAAAACATTCGAATTTAAGGTGACTACATTAACTAGGTAATAATAATTATTATACAAACAAAATTTTACGTTATGTAATTGTGGGAAAATACAGGGGTTACTACAATAAAGAAAATCCATACAGGGGTAAATAAATCTCAAAATAGTATGATAATTTTTTGAATTGTATCTTTACACGTTGTACGAAGATATAAATATAAAAATAATTTTTTGCATCTTTTTGGGTCTGCGTCTTTTGGGTCTGCGTCCTTTTGGGTCTGCGTCCTTTCGGTCGCGTCCATTTGTCCGGCACCGCAAATATTTATTTCATTTTTCCCAATCCAAACTCAATCAGCATTTATCCATAAGCTGATTTTTTGTGTGAAAATGAAATTCCAACGAAAGGCTTTAAAATTATTTTTTTTTGTTTCGATTCAATTTAATGAAACATCAAAAAATTTAATAAAATCACTTTTTAATATTTAAATTCGACAAAACCTATATAATTTTCATAAAACTTCGCAGACCATTTAAACTGATCTACCCACCTGAGCAGGGCACCAAATTTACTAAAATTAAAATTACAAGTTCACAAAATTTTAAATACAAATTTACAAATTCAACAAAATCAAATTTACAATTACAAAGCACTTACGTGTATGGAGGGCCTGGGATGAAAAGTAAAATCACAACATTCAAAACTCGAGCGAAACGAGCCACGTGGCATGCAGCGCCGCAGGAATTTTTTTTCAAGGTACTCCTCTAATAGAAATTTAAAATATGAAATACAAAAATAATTTAATATATTGATGAGTTTTCCTATCAACGTTTTTTTTGTTTTTAGTAAATTTTTAGTGGTGGCGACGCTGGCCTGATGTTAAGCTGGCGCTGCCCCAACTCAAAGGGTTGTAATTTCCGAACGGTAACAGCAACAAATTCCCGATTGCGGCAACTAATTGGCGACAAATTAGCCACAAATTCTCATATACTTATTTTTTATTTTTAGTAAGTTCTTAGTGGTGGCGACGCTGGCTTGATGTCAAGCTAGCGCCGCCACCATTCAAATGGCTGTAATTCCCAAACGGTAAGAGCCACAAATTCGGGATTGCGGCAACTACAGTGGCTGTAGAAAGTATTCGTTACCTCCTATATTAACCATGTAAATTGTACCTTTTGAAGACCATTTTTTTCATATGAAGGGCACAGGGAAAGAAGGCGATTAGTCACTTTTTGTAAATTTTCAGGAGAGCGTTTTAAAGAATTTAAGCCTGTGCCATTTGCTTCATTATGTTCTGGGCTCTTTGATATTTCATACTGTATATCATTATAGCTTTTTACATCACTATGTAATATTACAATGGTTCATGACTTCTACTTATTAAGAAAATTACATATTTTCAACTTGACCACCAAGTAAAATGTGCAAAAAGGGGGAATGTCAACCAAATTTATACCCATACAGCATAGCAAATTAATTTTTTACAAATTTTTATACCTGAACTTAAGTTTTATTTGTAAAAAATACCATCTAAAAACACATGAAAATATTTTGTTTAATTCATTTTATGTTCTCTTTGGTTTTTGGTATTAGGTTCTGGCAACTTTTTCATTTTTTTTCGTAATAGTATTAATACCGCGTGGACATAACTCCTTTTTGCTTTCTACGAACACTTTTCAAACCTTTATAATTCCAGACTAAAATTATTTTTTCTTATGACAAATATATTGCTTGATAGTATTCACTTTAAGCTACAATTAAGATAGCGCAAAAATCTAATTTTTTTATTTTACTGACTTATCGCCTTCTTCCCCTGTACCCTTCATATTAAAATCGATTCTACAGCAAAACGTTTTAGACATTTTTTGTAGGAAATTTCATTGCCTTCAATTTTGTTTCTATACATTTTTCCATTTTGTCGCGCCGTTTCTGATTGAGAGCGACTTAAACACGACTCTGTAAAATGCAAAAAATATTGTCGTCCATATCTCGGAAACGGTGCAACGAAATAAAAAAATGAATAGGTATCTCTTTCTTGTAAATTTCATTCTCTACATTTTTGTTCATATACATTTTTGTATTTTATCGAACCGTTTCCGAGATATGGACGACAATATTTTTTGCACTTTCAGAGTCGTGTTTAAGTCGCTCTCAATCAGAAACGGCGCGACAAAATGGAAAAATGTATAGAAACAAAATTGAAGTTGAAATGAAATGAAATTTCCTACAAAAAATGTCTAAAATGTTTTGCTGTAAAATCGATTTTAATATGAAAAAAATGGTCTTCAAAAGGTACAATTTACATGGTTAATATAGGAGTGTACGAATATTTTCTACGGCCAGTGTAGTTGGCCACAAATTAGCCACAAATTTCCATATACTACCTAGTTTTTATTTTTAGTAAATTTTTAATGGTGGCGACGCTGCCTTGATATCAAGCTAGTGCCCCCTCCATTCAAATGGCTGTAATCTGCGAACGGTAAGAGCCACAAATTCGCGATTGCGGCAACTAATTAGCCACAAATTCTTCATATAGTTTTTTCAGATTTTGAAAAAGTGGCGGCGCTAGCTTGAGTGGGTGTGCCAATAAAAATTACTACAATAGGAAGTATTATATACTTGTTTAATCCAAATTTTAGTTAGAAGTTACAAAAAATATAAAAATTTGGTCCAATCACATTGAATCTAACATTTAATTATGTTGCGTAAAAAACAGATTTTCAACGTATTTCATCGGTTAATCCAAATTTTTGGTTTAATCTACAACTGATAAACTGGGCCTTAACCAGTGCCGGATTAAACATTTGTGGGTCCCTAGGCAATTAAATTTTTGGAGCCCTCTAAATTCTAGAAAATTGTTACTTGCATAATAAATTATGTCTTTAATTTTACTACTCAATAATTATTAAAATAAGCAGTTTCAATAATAACCAACTAATTTAAAAAAATAAAGCATTGTTTATTAAATTAATTCACTAATGCCCGTACTTATTGTCGATGCTTCGCTCGATCTCGAACTAGAGTCTGACTCAAGCACAAAATCAACCAATCAAAATAATCAATTTTGTACTTAAGTCGTGCTCAAGTTTTGCTCCAGCCAAGCATCGACTATATACAGGCACGTAACTACGGGTGGGCCAAGGTGGGCCATGGCCCACCCTTGTGCCCACCCTGAAAATTTGAAAATAAGAAAGCGAAAATCTAGGCATTTGTAATAAATTTATTGTAGTAAAATAATAGTATATTATAGGCCAAGGTTTACCATTTTTAAAAATTCTTGTTCATAAAATATTTTCAAATTTAGAATATTTATTACAAATTACATAATTGTTTTTGTTTTGTTTTTTTGATTTGACAGTTGTTGACTTTAGTTTTTAAAAGTCGTTCACTGCGCTTTTTCTATTTTAAGAAATGGAATTATTAAATAAATATTTGAGATTATTTGTTTCACCAAATCACTAAAATTGTTCAAAAGCATTGTTTTAAGCACTTCTTCGTCTTAAAATTCTGAAATTATTCAATAAACTTGTGAATTTCTCAAATTAACAGGTTGGCGGCGCTTTCGCTTTCTGTCATAATTAATTCGAGATTTTTTAAAATGTTTAATATGAAATTAATCTATTAAAAAGCACTTTGAATAGTTTAAATGCAATTAAATAGCATCTCTTGGTTGTACAAAATCGTTTTGAACAAAATTTGTGGTAAAAATAGTCGCCCAACTATAGAAAAATATCAAATATGTTCATTATTAACTAGTAGTGTATAATGAAAATATTATTCACCACTTGTCTAAAATGCGTCACTTCTCGTGCGACTTGGCTAAGTTATAATGATAGCCTATATGACTAGTAGTGGAAAATGGTATATTATACACTTAGGTTGAGAAGTGAGCCATTATTTACCGAGCACGTTTATATCCGGAGGCGCGTAGCGCCGAAGGATATAATGTGTGAGGTGTATAATGGCCTTCTCAACCGAAGTATAATATATAGAATTTTTTTTACCACTAACACTGATATATTACTATATTTGATTTGATTAGATTTTGATAAATATAGCTTTAGTTGCTTCCTACTTATTTTTCAAGTATTTTGAAATATCAAGTAGTGTGGGTGTTTAGTTGTCAAATAAACAAAATGAAACTAATGGAATGTAATTTTAAATTTAGTTTTCCAGAAAATAGGCTTTATCTGCCAGTTTGGCTAAGTTCTGGTTTAGGTCTATACCTGCGATTTGCTTCAAACTTGGTGGAATGATGCTCTGGAGCTTGATTGTTACATTAATTAAAAAATTATCCTGCGGAAATATATAGTTGCTTCTAAATTAATTATTTTCTGATGACAGATTATAGGTTAGGTATAGGTGTTCACTCGATTACTTGCAGTGTCCCACTCGCCGTCCCAAAGAACTTATCGTTATTATATTTCCCCCACTTCAGATTATTTCCCCATTCCTATTATTTAAATACAGTTTAAATAAAAACAATGTTTTTTATTGGGTTTTCACCGATGAGAATATTATGTGATTATTCCATACCCTTTCCTAGTAGCTAACTTTATTCGACTTGCAATCGTTGCAGCGGTATACAATAGAGGTATGTTTTCAATGAATTTACGCTGGAAGAAGGGGTTGGGGCGCCTAGAGGCGAGCGATAGCTCGCCTTTATGCTGCTCCGAACCCTTCTTACAAGCGAAATTTCACCAGATTCGAATCCACCGTCCCGATTTTCCACCCTTTCGATTTTTACTCCCTTCGGAGTTCTGTTGCGCTTGGGGGATGTTTTTAATTATTTTAGTGGTAGTCAAAACGGCTCGAAGCGCCGTGAAGCGACCGGAGGGAGCCGAGCGTGTGCGTAGAGTTGGTTTTGACCGCCACAAACACGGCAAGAGTAGGATCCACCTTGACATGGGTCTGTACGTAGGTTATGGTTAGGATTGTGATATTTTTCTAACAATGTGGGGGAATAATAATGTAAGGTTATTAGCTGAAATATTTTGATTTGTCAAGAACGGATATCGAAAAACCGAGCAAAAAATTGCCCCCCCTCGTGTAGTGCCCTCCCCCGGTGAATTTTCGATGAGATCACATATGCAAAAATTCAGATCGATCGCGCGCGGATAGTAATGGTAGGTTATTTAATGAAATATTTTCAAATGCGAATAACTCGAAAACGGCGCAAGATATCGAAAAACGGAGCAAAAAATTACCCCCCCTCGCTCAACAGGCACCTCCTGTGAATTTTCCATGAGAACACATATGCAAAAATTCAGATCGATTGCTCGCGGATAGTAATGTTAGGTTATTAAATGAAATATTTTTAAATGCGAATAACTCGAAAACGGCGCTAGATATCGAAAAACGGAGCAAAAAATTACCCCCCCTCGCTCAACAGGCACCCCCTGTGAATTTTCCATGAGATCACATATGCAAAAATTCAGATCGATCGCGCCCGGATAGTAATGGTAGGTTATTTAATGAAATATTTTCAAATGCGAATAACTCGAAAACGGCGCAAGATATCGAAAAACGGAGCAAAAAATTACCCCCCCTCGCTCAACAGGCACCCCCTGTGAATTTCTCATGAGAACACATATGCAAAAATTCAGATCGATTGCCCATGGAATCTCGTTACCCTTCGTGACGCGCCATTTCTTTTACCACCCTCCCCATCTGCCCCTTAAGGGTTTCCGCAACAAAATTTTATGCTTTTACGGCTAAGTGGACCCCCCCTCCCCTACACATTTAAAAATCGGGGTTGTACACCTAAACCAGAATCATTCCATTTTATTATTTACCTAGGTATTTTTTTGCTATCGTTATTTACCTAGGGTGAGAAATTTTACTTCTCATTAGAGAAATGGGGTAGATAATGGTGATTTCTCATGTTAGTGGTAAAAAAAAGCTATTTTAAGTTGTTTTAAACTACATATGGTTGAAAAGTAAGCTGAACGCGTCACCGTAAACCAAGTAGATATTTCGAAATATTTTACATTTGATATTTTCAAAATTTCGTACTTGTACTTGGAACGTGACCAGACGATCCGTTTTCGCCGAGACAGTCCCGTTTTCAAGTAAGTCTTCCGCGTTGTCTTGCATTTGATAACTATAGCCCCCCCCCCGCGCAGCGGGTACACCTAAGTTGGCCCACCTGAAAAAATTTGGGCTCTTGTTGGGCTTACCTGATTTTTAAAGCTAGTTACGTGCCTGACTATATATTTACGGGCATAAAACTCTTATACATTTACACAAAAAATTAATTAATAAATATAGGTTTCTACTACTTTTAAACACAGATTCTTGATAAACTATAAAAAGAAAATTGACTAAGGCCCAGTTTTTCACTTTCAGGTTAAACCAAAAAAGTTGGGTTAACCAATGATATTGCATAAAAAACGGCTTTTGAACGTATTTCATTGGTTAACCCAAATTTTTTGGTTTAACCTGCAACTGAAAAACTGGGCGTAAGTAAATTGTAATGCTGTATTTAAAAAAATAACTTGAAATATTTACTATTCTTAATTTTTTTGCAGTAAACTCTAAAATTTAGGGTAATAATAAAATTACGTAAGATAATATCCAGTCATGTTCAAAGACGCTGAATCAGTATAAAAAGATTTTTCTTTATCATGGGGCCCCTAAAATAAGTGGGTATTACATGAATTTCCTGCATAGAATTTAATTTAGCCTTATTTTGTTTACTTAGTTAGGATTTTTTCCTATTTTATTTATTTAAGTGACATCAGGAATTAATTTTGTTGTAATAGATGGCGATGGACGTATAGTTTAATTTTAATTTTTGAAAAATTTATCTGGAGTGAAAAATGTGGGGAGATAAGGGACAGATTTCGATTTTTGAAAAAGGCGATCGTAGGCATAAAAGTTAATCAAGAAGTATTTTTTGGTATTTTCCCGAATAGCTTCTGTTATTTTTGAAGATTGCCGAATTTGTGTTCTTTGCACCTTACGGACACCCGTGGGAGTTTTCCAAGAATAGTTATATTTTGGTTACGTTATTGTTCTGGAAATATTGGTTTATCCACATTTAATCTATCGGATTCAAAGAAGATTCGTTGGGGAGTGCCTAACCTCTTTGTATTTATGTATTTTGTTAACTTGGTGGATTTCGTTAAACAACTTTTAAATTTAAAATATTCTATTTTCAAAAATATCAAATTTTCAAACGTATAATTTGAAAGCAAATTTATTAAGTTCATCGATTAATTGGTTTTGGAAAGTAACGATTATGTTATCCGAATTTCAGTTTGGTTTCTTCTCGAAGTACAGTAGAGCGTCGATAATCCGGATCAATAAGGAACATGCATGAATAAAAGATTTTAGTTAAAATAGTATTTTCCGATTAATCCAATATATTAAATATTAAATCAACAAAAATTACTTCTATTTATTCTATTTTGTTATAAATAATCCATTTTAAAATTGAATGATTATTTAAAATAAATCATGTGACCATAAACGCTAGCGCCACAGGTCTGACGTCATCAGGCATAAATGTCCGCGCTCTTGATTACTCGTAATCACTTTAAAAAAATTTATAACCAATTTTAAATGTAAAACTGTCAGAATGACATTTAAAATTACCTAAAATAACCTTACTTTTTCATATATTCATTGTGACAAACTTGATAATATCGCAGGGGATTCAAAACGGGAACTAAAACTGCAATATTTTATTTATTACCAATTAGTGCTCTTCCGGGATAATTTCATTCAAATCCGGATTAAAAATAAGTAATTTCTACTAAAAGAATTTTACAAAAAAGTGAGAGATAAAATTCCGAGTTTTACCGAAGTTGTTAATGTCTAGAGAACTCTGCCATTAAAAAGCATGGAGCAAGCTATGAATATTGTGCCCCGAGACGTCACAATAAAATGGCGATTTGCGCGATCGTTTCATTCGATTCAAATTGATGGATTTTTAAATATTTTTTAAATTGTTATTGAAACGAACATAAATGAATTAAATAGTATTAACCAGTATATTTTAGTATTTTTTATCCAACTACGCAATAAAAAAAAATTATGCATCTTCCTTATTGTGACCGGACCCTATCCGGATTATCAAAATGTCCGGATTTTCAAAAAGAATAAAAAAACGGTCGTTTGAGTTCGTAACACAAAGAAAGCTTGCTAAAACGGTTAGTAAATCACTTTAGTGGTTAAGTAATTGCAGCAGATCAAGAAAACCATTAATTAATATGAAGTTATAATGTGGTATTTTAATAAAAGTTTAGTAAAAATAAAAATATAAGAACACCCAGGCATTCTTTTGTAGCGGTAAGACAACTAAAAAAAATTTTTTTCAACCGAAATTGAATCCGGATTATCGACGGTCCGGATTTCTGACGTCCGGATTATCGACGTTCTACTGTACTAAGTTTTAGAAGTTTGAAGAATAAATTATCGTCCTTACTTAATTCACGTTGTTTGCTATATTTTTTTTTGATGTTGTTTAAATTGTAAATATTCTTATTTTTGATTAGTTACATAGCTTATTTAATTTTCGAAGTAATTATTTTGTTTTAAAAGAAAAAAAAAAGGAGATTGAAGTATTCTGATACGTATAATATTTGTAAAGCTTTGCGCAAAATTCGGATTTATTTTGGTATAATCGGTGCACACCCAGCCGAGGTGTTAATATTCCCTTATCTTAAAGAATTGCAATTCTCCACGGTAGGACGACATTTTTTTATTTAAACTAACAAAAGTATCCGCCCTGACTAATTTATTATTCTTTTTTATCTATTAATAATATACATTTAGATTTTGCGTAAAGATTGACTATTTTGTTAGATAAGTTCACGTATGGACTACGCTATTTTCAATTTTTGTTATCTTGACCTATTTTTCTTAAATCTTTTGTACCATTTTATTCGATTTTATAGGTTAATTAAATCATTGCTTCTCCTTTTGCAAGTGTACTAGTGGTTTTATTTACTGCCTGTTTGTTTATTACCTCATAGCTTTGGGTTAGTAATTACGCAGATTTATATTCTCTTAAGATCCAAAATTTTTAATTATTTGGCGCCCTACTTAACATCTTTTTATTCGAGAGAGCAACTGAGCTAGCCCAGGGAATTTCTTTTGTACCCATAACTATTGGTTACCAAAATCCCATGGGCCCTGAGATAATATTGTTTTGAGCTTTTTTTTAAAATAAGGTATTTATTTGGAGGGTACATGGGGTTCCTAGACGGACGCCTTGTCTGCCTTATGGGTAATCCGGCACTGTCCTTAACAAATTAAAACAAAGGATTCGATTATCTTTACGATAATTTTTTTTGCAATAAACATTTTCGGGACTTTAAATTAAAAAATTAATTGCGAAGAAACCGTTATAGATATCTTAATGCAATTTTCAGGACAAGGGGTAAATCACCTGACAAAAATATGAACACATGTACACCCAGGGCCATATTATGCACTAGGCTAAAGCCTAAGGCGCCTTTTGCAATAAAGGCGCTAGCCTCTAAAATTACAAGTGGCAAAACAATTATTAAATTCAAGAGTTTAATTTTTATTATTATTAACACAAATAATATAAAAAATATATCATTACTTAGGTCGAACGATATCATAATTTATTTTCTTTCTGCCTAGTAAAGCACGTGTTTCTTGTTTTAAGGGGTCTGACCGCCCTGATCGCACCAATAATGGGTTTATTGTAAAATAATCTGTAAACTCGATAATATGGAACGGAATTTATTTATTTTGGCACACATACTAGTTTATGGTTTGATGAAAATGTTTTGAAAATTTAGTTAAAAAATATTTAAAAATGACGGCCCTGCAGTAGTTGCCATGAAGGTCTATTGACCGACACGCCCGTAGTTGGTCGCAGGTGAATCTCAGGAATGGCTAAGCGGAAAAAAAATATCTACTTATTGCTGAAGAGTGTGACTACAATGTAACGTACGGCTTTTGTACTTATACCGTCAAATGTCAACAATCAAGTGTCAAAATGTCAATGGTCGAGTGCAAATACGCGTGCGCATCTTTCACTTTTCTATGTTAATGTGAATGGCAAATTATTTCCTATGTTTTCTACGTTATGACTTGTATGTTTGCTACGTACGTTACTTGGATGTGAATGACGCTTAAAGGTGTCCTAAGTTAATTATAAGAAACAATTTAAAAAAACTTGACTTTCCTAAAACTTCAAGGTGGTCAGACCCCTTAAATTATTAATAGGTAAATTAAATAGGCGCCAAATTTGTATTAGCCTAGGGCGCCAAATAGACGTAATCCGGCCCTGTGTACACCACATCTCCTTTTACTCAAAACCACCCACATTTCTTCACATCTCCCCCACATTTCATCCCTCACATTTCTTGCCTCATGTACACCAAATCTCCCGGTGATTTACCCCTCGTTTCAGGACTTATTGTTTAATGTTTATATTTTAGTAAAAAATTTAAAAACAAGTTTGCTTATTTGTTGTCATATTTTTAACTCTTTCAGACCCGACTTTTTTTGGCTGAAAAAAATAATTATTTTTTTTCAAATTTCGTGTTAGTGTATTCTAAAAAGTGTTTCCAGCGAGTTTAATAATTTTCTGATATTTATACACGAAAATACAGGTATGTACACTATAGTGTACACTGGGTTCTCGTGGACTGGATTTACCAATTACTTTTATTAATAAAATGTTTTATTTATTTTAAGCAAACAGCAATTCAAACTTAAACTTGTTAAGGTTAATATAAACAAAAATTAATTAAACATTTAAACTTTTATAATAATTGTTTTTAAATTTCAAATAAAAATTATAGAAGTTGTCGTAATATTACTATGCAAACGGTAGTTCTGTATTAGTGCCTACTTTTAAAATAATAAAAAAAATTAAGGAGATAGAATTAAACAAATAATATTATTTTTGAAAATGGTAATATAAAAAAAATCAGCTAAACGTACCCGGAATTCTTGTATAGTTATTCTGTTCCATATCAGAATATTTTTGTTACAATTTTCATTATAATTAATTTATTATTATAGTTTATGTTGCTCGTAGAGCATTTTTTATATTTTTATTGGATTCCTCGTGGTTCTTTCACTGAATAATAATTTTTATTTCACATATCAATAATTTGTCACCGACTTCAAAATAAATTTATAAAACCTATGTACGCTATACTATAGTGTACGCTGGGTCTGAAAGGGTTAAGTAACTTTTAAATGAACAAATGAAAATTTTAATGCCTTCTCGGTAACATAATTAACCCTCGAAGTGCATCGTTGGTAAAAATTACATTAAAGTGCATCGTGGGTGTTTGGCACCCCAACGTGTTTAAATGTATATTTTATACACCAGCTATTGAATATTTTGACCCAAAAAAATTATCTGATGTACTTTGATATATCTTTTGCAAAGTAGAATAGGTTAGAATAGAATTTTTCTGTTTTCATCAATTTCCCACAGTCTGTGCAGATATCTACCTTAATTTTGGAAAACCCCTAAAATTATAATATAGCCCCTACCCTTTTTAGGTAGAAAGTAGGTAGGTAGATAATAGAACGGCTTATTGCAAAAATATTTAATAATTTAAATAATTTAAACTTCCTAATAATTTAAATGATAAATTTCTTTTGTTTCTTTTTCAAATAATAGAAGAAAATAATATTTCACTCTTATAAATCTCACGCCTAGTACGGAAAATGGCACTTTTCATTACTTGTTGTACAAATAGTTATTTAATTCTACTTCAAATGATGTAAACTAGTTAAACTAAAATCAATAAAATGATGGTAAAAAAAATTTGCTCCAAAATCACCTTTTCAGTCACTAAATAATGCACAGTGGGTGTTTAACACCCCACAATGTTTTAACGTGTACTTTGAGCAATTGCTGTAAGTATACAGACGCTTGTCGCACTATACTAACCTATGCTACTTACAGTTAGATACATGAATTAATGTTAAATGGCACAACATATAATTATGTTCTTAGATGTCGAACAATTATTTTTAAAAATTTATTTTATTTTTAATTACAATTACAAAGTTATAAGCGAGACCTCACTAACTTGACGTCAATATGAAGACTAATAAAAATTAACTTATTTAATATAAAAAATGATTATGCGCTACAATTGCATACAGAAAGTATGTAATTCTAATACTAAGGTTAATATACTTTAGATACACCGAACATAACTCCTCCATCCTTAGATAATAACACGTCCTCGTGTTCTTGATGAGTTGATATTGGTTTTGGTTCATCAACGTCTCTGGATTCTTGATTATAAATGAAACTTTTTATCTTATTTCTAAATACATACAATAACAAGATAGAAATACATGATATTATGATTATTAGCAAAGTTAAAGAAAAATGCGTGACATGTAATATTGGACTTAAATTAAAGTTGTCATCACTTAAATTTTCCAAATCATCCCTTAAATCTTTTAAATTATCAAGATGTTTTTGTTGTAGTTGTATGCCCAAATTAGTTTTATAATCATTATTAATAGTACTTATAACTAAAGGATTCTTAAAGGTAAAGTTACTAAACGTATTAACAAAAATGTCGTTACCAATTATTATCTTACAATTATTTTTTGATGAAATCAAAACGTTGTCAGATATTTCATAATTATAAACATTGTTTATGCACTCTTCAGCAAGGTATAGGTGAATCTTACACGAAACTAAAATCTTCCCGTCTTGGAGTTGAGTATAAAGTTTGTAGTCGTTATTGGCTATAGCAATCGTGCAATTTTGGATGTTTGTAAACGAACACTCAATAACTCGCGGTTTTTCGAAACACACAATTTGATTTTCAATTACTTTGCACTTTTCGTTGGTCCAGAACTCGCTTCTTGTGCCTTGTAGATGATATTTTTCTGGTGGTATCAGCACATTGTTTTGTTTGTCAGGGATTGGGTAAATTCTGGTGTATTGGAACGGAGAGGAATTAAGGATAGGTAATTTTAAAATACATGTGATAATATCATGCGTTGAAACGATTTGAAATTTTGAAAATTCTAATATTTTAAAAGCATGTACGGTGTCCAATTCTAATAGTTCTGTTCTTTTATAAACTAATTTTAAATGATTGATAATTTCACCTAATTCCGAGTCAGATATAATTTCTAAATTGGTTATTTCTGAAAAAGCTAATGATATGGTTCTTTCGATACTCTGGAGGACATTTAATAATTTCAAACTTAAGAAATCGTAATATTGAACTGCTAATAAGTTGTGAAGAAGATTGTTTGCGTTAATTATTGCTGACATAGATGCGTTGATATCATTTCGAATGATTTGGAGATCGTTGGAATATCTCGCTGTAATATGATTTGCGAATGTTGTGTACCGATTCATTTGTTTAATTATGTTATTTTGATTTTTATACAATGAGTCTAAATTATTATTAATTTCGATCAGGTCATTATTGTCCGGATTGCCGGTAACGAATTTAATCGCGGTTCCTAAAATGTCAATGAGAGCGCGTTTATTACGGTGTTTAAATTTATGCAACTGATTTTCGATAGACTTACAATTTTCTTTTAATGTACCGAATACCTTTCGGGAAAGAGGGTTTACCATTTTTGGTTCTAAAATAATCACATTTTCCAATAATAAGTGGTAACTTACGTCAAGATCGGTTATGTTGAAATAAAAATAGAAATTATGATAATGGTTTAAGAATTTTGCTGAGCCTAAATCTTCGGAGAAATAGCCGTTAGAGCTAATCTTTTCTATTTGAAGGCCCTGGGTCCGTTTGGTCAGTCCCATGATTCTGAAATGGAAAACTCTTTTTAATACGACGAACTTTCCTAAGAT
The DNA here is from genome assembly GCA_963170105.1 of Cantharis lateralis. Lineage (NCBI taxonomy): Eukaryota > Metazoa > Arthropoda > Insecta > Coleoptera > Cantharidae > Cantharis > Cantharis lateralis. The sequence continues at coordinate 29,100,359 of OY720628.1, forward strand.
TTATATTTGTTGGTCTTTTTGATTTTTCTCTTATTCCTTGAATTTTATTTTTGTTAATTGATGTTAAGTTAACTTTATCATAATATGGGTCTGTCTTTCTAATTTGTTGTCGCTTGAAATAAGCTGTTGGTTCATTAAATTCAACGTTAGTTTCCGTGTTTTTATTTCGGTTTTCTAAAATCAGCGTTTCTTTTCTAAGCTGTTTTTGGTACAATTGTTCGTAAAAAGGTAGAATCTCGTTTTTACGTTTTTCATTAAAAATTTCGTAAACTGTTTTGTCCATGTCAATTTCGTGGGCGTTTAAATTTTCGAAAGGTCCATAAAGTAGTGTGAAGGGCGTATGGCCTGTAGCTGAATGAACGGACTGATTGTAAATCAAAATCGCTGATATCATCAAATTTTGCGGATTTTCGGATTCGTTCTGAATTTTGAGAGTGCGTAGTTTTTCTAGGATGGTCGAATGCACTCTTTCTACTGGAGAATTAGAGGAACTATTGTAATTCGTTGTAAAGTGTAGCTCAATTTTAAATAAGGAACAAAATTCTTCAAAAACTTTATTTTTGAACTCCTTTCCCTCATCACAAACTATTTTCTTTGGATAAGAGTGATGGGAAAAATAGTGTCGTAATTTGTTTAACATCGATATTCCTGAACCATCAATAACAAAATAGGCTTGTGCGTATCGTGAAAAAAGGTCAATTATTGTCAAAAATTTGTTTCCTTCAAAACTAAAGGTATCAATGTGGATAATGTCGAATGGTCGTTTAGAAAGTAGGGGTCCCGAAAATTTTATTTTATATGGGTTTCTGTCATATTTACTTAATAAACATGTCTCGCACTCGTTTATTACCTCATTAATTTTTGATTTCATGTCTGGCCAATAATATCGTAATTTTAAATTATTATACGTTTCAAGAATTCCATTATGGTTATTAGAATGATATTCGTGAATTACGTTATATTGGTCATTTGGTTTAATTAAATCTTTGGCAAGGATATTACTTTTGATGATTTTTACTTTATTATCAAATAAATGTTTTGTTAAATTTAAGAATTTTGGTTCTAAAAGTTCATCTTGGAAATAAATACAGTACATGTTTGCTGGGTTTATAATTTCTTTAAGAGCTTCCGAGAGATTTTGTATTTCATTTCCTCTCCTAATTGTAACAATATAATTAAATTTAGAAAAAGGTCTTTCTAGTTTTACGTTAAATTGATCTCCAAATTTTAGAATGATGCGATAACTAAATTGGTTAATTGGTTTATCTGTAATGGGAATTGTAAAAATAGGTTCTTCGTGTGCCGTGTGTTGTGTATTTTCGAAGTCATCGTCCTGACGAATCCCGTTGGTTAATAATTCGTCAAGATCTTCAAGCGTTAAGTTGGGTTCATCGTCAACATTTGGAAGCGTTGACAGAAGGTCCAGCATGTCATCATCAGTTGATTCGTTGGCATTAATTTCTATACGCGATAAAGCGTCTGCTACTAAATTTTCTTTTCCTTTCTTATAATGAATTTTGTAGTCAAATTCTTCTAATCTTAATCTCCATTTAACCAGCCTCGAGTTCGGATCTTTTAAGGAAAATAGCCACACCAGCGGTTTATGGTCCGTTTCAATTATAAATTGTCTTCCAAAAACATAAGGCCTAAAATGTTTTGTGGTTTCGACGATACCTAGCAATTCTCGTTCTATTGTCGAATAGTTTCTTTCGGCGCTATTTAGCGTCCTCGAATAAAACGCAATTGGTTTATTATTTTGTGACAATACTCCACCGATCGCAAAATTAGATGAATCCGTGGTGATACGAAAGGTCTTATTAAAATCTGGGTACGCTAATATAGGGGCGTTTGTCATCAATTCCTTGCAATTATAAAATGCTTGCAAATAGTCGACATTATTTTCGTCGATTTTTGCACCTTTCTTAAGACACTTAGTAAAGGGTTGAACGACTTTAGCAAAATTTTGAATGAATCTTCGATAATATCCGATTAGTCCTAAAAATGCTCTAATTTCTTTGACCGATTTAGGAAGGGGGTATGCTTGAATAGCTTTTATTTTGTCTGGGTTTGGTTTAATACCGCTTGGGGTAATAATGTGTCCAAGAAACGCTACCTCTTTGCACAGAAATTCAGACTTGTCGATTTGAACTTTTAAATTATATTGTCTAAATTTATCAAAAATTTTGTTTAGGTGAATCAAATGTTCCTGAAGGGATTTTGAAAAAATGACGACATCGTCCATGTATACAAAGCAAAATTTATAGAGATATTCCCTTAGGACATTGTCCATCACACGTTGAAACGTGGACGGGGCATTCTTAAGACCAAAAGGCATTCTCACGTACTCCCAATGCCCGTTATCTACAGTGAATGCAGTCTTTTCTATAGATTCGGGGTGCAACTCTATCTGGTGGAAACCTTGCGCCAAATCCAGGGTCGAAAAATACATACACTTTCCCAAATTATCGAGGATTTCCTCGATTCGGGGGAGGGGGTACTTGTCCTCTACGGTCTTATCATTCAATTTTCGATAATCGATCACGAGTCTCCATTTGCGTTTTCCACTTGCATCTATCTTTTTTGGAACAATCCAAACAGGTGAACTAAAAGGGGATATACTAGGACGAATTATTTTATTATCTAATAGCTTTCGAATTTGATTTTGGATTTCCGATTTTAAATGATGTGGGTACCTAAATGATTTTCGGTAAACTGGATCGTTATCTGTCGTCCTAATTTTGTGCTTCACGGCATTGGTGAAACTCAAGTCGCAATTTTCGTTATAAAATATATCTTTATATTTTTGGCACAATTTTAGAATGTTTTGTCTTTCTTCTGAATTTAAGTGTTGTGTGCGGATGATGTTTAAAATATTTGAGTCCGCAAGATTTGAATTTGGTCTTTGATTCATTTCAATATTAATTATTGGATTTACGTCCACTTGTTGTAAGAAATTAATTTGAATCTCTCTATCTTCTTCTATCGGGACTGTGCAAAAACCGTCTTTTGCAATAGCTATAGATTCAGGGATGCAATAATTATTTACAATTAATTCGGGTATTATGACTTGTCCGTTATCTATATTGACCGGAATCGTGGCGTGAGTTTTTGCTAATTGACTACAGGGTATAAAATTATTAGAATTTAGTTCCATAAAAAATGGAATTTTTAGACCTTTTATTTCTAAAACGTAATTTTCATAATTTATTTTTGCGCCTAATTTTTCAAAATCATCACTCCCTATTAACGCGTCGAACCTATCGTGCCATTTAATTACGTGAAATTCAATTTTTTTGTTTATTCCGAATTCTGATAAAATTGGATAAGACACATTTTCATCATTGGATTCTATTCTGTTAAAACCTTTTACTGAGAAGGGTTTCTTAAAAATGAAATTTTTAAAGTATTTGCGAGCCGTCATCGGGTTCATGATCGAATTTGAAGCACCGCTGTCTATTAAAATTTTGAGATTTAAACTTGGAATTGAAATAAATGGTAATTTAGGTTTAATGGTTATTGAATTTAAATCTATTGTTTTTCCGAGGCTTGCATGCAAAAATTTTCATTCTCCTCTTGATCTTCAAAATTTTCAGCTTGCTCAAAATTTGAAGCGAGGTTTGCAATTTCGTCTCCTTCTTTGAAATTTTCAGATTGTTGAAATTCGGAATAATAGCAATCGTACTGATCGTTGTTTTCTTGAACGTTATTAAGTTCTTCCGAAATAAAATTACGGGGACCGTAACTTTGGAAGTGATTATTCGTTCGATTTTGCGGTTGTCTAAAAGTATTTCTAGTTGAAATTGACATTGGGGTGGGTTCTTGACGAGAACTATTTCCTATTACTTGAGAACTATTTTGTTTAGGTCCAGTTTGAACCGGACCACGCGAATACTGATTATTAAATCTTGAATTGAAATTTTGATTGTAATTTCTTGGAGAGTTATTTAAATTTTGATTAAAATTTTGATTCAAATTTGGATTGAAATTGGAATTGAAATTTGGATAAAAGTTAGAATTTACAAAGGGCTTAGTAGGTGGATTATATGATTGTCTAAATTGTGGTGGTTTTTGAATAGGTTTATTCGTAATTTGTTTTCCGGATTTGTTTCTCATAAAATTTAAGAAATCTACCTGTTGTCGATAATTATCATAATTGCGTAATTGCAATAAACATTCTTCAATTGAATTTGCTGTTTGATCAGCAATATGAGAACGGTAAGGTTCTAATAACCCGGCCTTAAAAGTATTTAACGCGGTCTGTGTGTGAGCCAAATTTTTAAATCTAGCTAAATTTTCATCAGCTTCCCTAATCGAAACGTGTTCTAGCAACTGTTGCAATTTACCTTTAATTTTTTCAAAGTATACATCGTAAGTTTCATTGTGATTTTGAAAACAAGTAGTTAAATCGTTTAATAATAATGTTTCGTTCCGCGGATCGCCAAATCTATTTAATAAAGCATTCTTTACTTGATCCCAGTTACAGCAATTAGAAACTACTAATGTGTCTCTAGCAGCGTCAGTTAATTTTGAACAACAAAGTTCGAATAAAAGTTTATTTAGCGTACAATTTTCTTCACCTTTAGTGGAATTTTGATAAGTAATCATAAATTTTTCACATTGCATTATAAAATAAGAAAGATTTTTACTTCCTCCTTCGTATTTCGGAATCATTTCCTTAGCTAAATTTATTTCGGTATAATTTGTAGTAGCCATTGTCGATTGATTTAATTGATCAAAATTAGTTTCCTCAATATTTTCTAAACTATTTGAATTGTCAACTAATCTACTTAACGGAGATCTATCACGAACGATACTCATAAGATGATATTATCAAGTACTTTAAAAATTATGAAAACAATAGGAAATTTCAATAATGGAAAATGAGGTTTACTTACAAAACTAATGTTGCCAATAGCATTCTATAGTTGTTGCCTAGCGAATTGGTAGGTGTAGTTTCCTTGCGTTCTACAGTTGAGCACCGTCAGGAAGTTGAAGTCACTCAGTAGATCAAAGTGGATCTTGCACCAAATTTTAAGTTCGATTTTCCAATAAGGATTTAAAAATCTCCGGTACTTCGGTAGTGCCGTTTGGAATCCTGTTCGCAGCGCCAATTATGTTCTTAGATGTCGAACAATTATTTTTAAAAATTTATTTTATTTTTAATTACAATTACAAAGTTATAAGCGAGACCTCACTAACTTGACGTCAATATGAAGACTAATAAAAATTAACTTATTTAATATAAAAAATGATTATGCGCTACAATTGCATACAGAAAGTATGTAATTCTAATACTAAGGTTAATATACTTTAGATACACCGAACATAACTATATTCAATTTTTTCAAATTAAGGGGGACGGTTCAAATTCTACGCTTCCGAATTTCGTCGAAATTTTTGCACTGGGTGGATGGCATAATGGTCTATATAGTAAATATAAATAATAAAATTTGCGGAATATCCAGTAGTTTTTCGAAAATAACAAAATTCGAAAATTACAATTTAAAAGGTGATGGATCCGAGATTTGCCGTTGTTGCGCTTGTCAAAACTCATTAAAAACATCCCCCGGATGGCACGGACCTCGAAAACTGATGAATTTCGAAGGCTGGGTTCCAAGGTGTGCCAATGTCAAGGGAATTAATTTATAATTAAATTAATTTTATTAAACATAAATTATTTTAAATTTATTTAACATAATAATTATAACAAATAAATAAAAAAAGATAGTTTTATTAATAAGCATATACAAAAAAAAAATGAAATTACGCAATAAATGGTAACGAGTTACCGTTTCTTATTTTGTTTGTTGAACACCTTATTGGTAATAGTTTTTTCATCTTCTTAAAAAAATTACATTGAACTAATTCTGCATCTAAAGCTTTAACCCTTAATCGCTACCGTCAAATAATTGTCACACTATAACTGCTGTGCGGTCTCAGTGACCGCGCTTTATTTATTTTGTAAACTCACGTACAATTAAACTTTTTGTTTTTTTTTTGCAACAGATGTCTTAGTTGGTATTCTAGAAAGCCAGAAAAAATTAAAAACCAATTAATTTTAAAATTTTATTAACTTTTAATAATGTAAAAAGAAATTATTGGCATTTTTACACATCTTTATACTACATAACTAAAATTTAATTTTTTTTCTTAATCTAAAAAATATTTAAGATACAAAGTCTTTCTTTTAATTTTGGTAGGGCACGCAAAGCAGGTTGGTTTACGCCAAATGGTATTTGGTAAAATTTACACTATTATAGAATCGTGAGAAAGTAATTTTCATTATAATTAATTGGGGATGGTTTTCTCAATCTCAAACAGCTTGAGATTTTGCTAGAAAATCGTGTCTCGGTAATAATCCCTGCCACTTTGTGGTCAAATCTTTTAAAAAATCTTCTTTTTTTTGCATGTTTCTCAAGAATTATTATTACATACACGTAAAAAATTGATACAGTTATAATTTATAATACTCAAATTAATTTTATCAATAAAGCAATGAAGTTTTTCTGGTAAACTGTTTGATAAAATCAAAAAATTATTAGAATTCTTTTATATCGTGCTTATCAAGTAATAATGTAAATTTTTGTAAAATATAATTAACTCCACGACAATTAGTACACGTAGAAAAAATTCTTTTAGACCTGGCTCTCAAGTTTGAATTATTGCAAATTGTTGACAGCTTGAACTGTAACGGCATAATTCCTAGAAATTATCAATTTATGTACGCTAACCAATTAGTAACTAAAGTAATTTTTTGTGCAATAGAATTGGCTAATTCTCGAACACAATCTCTTGGCAAGCGATATCTTCTCAAAAATTCTTCATCGTCGAAATATTCAAAACAATTTCTTCTGTTTTCATTATATCTAACCGTGTTCACTAAGGGCCAATTTCATAATGAATTTTAAAGGCAGCGTTAAATTGAAAACCTCTTTTAAAGCCAAAATGATCATTTTGATTGATTTATTTTGTCTTAAAAGTGGTTTTAAATTTGACCCTTCCTTTAAAATTCCTTATGAAATTGGCCCTTATTCCAAAAAAATAAGGCTAAAGTGTAAAAGTTTAGATAACTGATGCTTAAACGGTCGAATTTGTACGATTCCGTAATCTTTCAGTTTCTCAAAAAATGCAAAGCTTTCGTTTAAACTTGAGATTATTAACTTATGCTAAAGCTTAACTGCACACTGAAATACTGGCCCTCAGCGCATAATTGTTTTTTGTAAATGTTTAAAAACAAACAATAACGGAATATGGCAGCTCTCGCAAAACTATTCCTGTTTTTTTGTCGACCTACTTGGGCGTACCGCTACAAGCCGCTATTTTGAACGTAAATCAAGAAACAAAAAATTGGTTAAAAATATGACTCAAAATCTAGTGAACATCATATAATTTTTTCGAAAAATGATTTTTTACAGAAACGGCATCGATTTGAATTTATTGTTAAATTGTTTTCAAAAAAATCGCTCGAAGATTGCTTATAAAATCGTTAAATTTCACTAGAATATCGTATTTTGAAGCTACAGTTCAAATTTGAACTCAATAGGATAAAAATTGAAGGAGCTAGCGGTACGCCAGTTTCGAAAGTTTTGGACCACTTAAAATGTTTTTCCCCTTAAAATCAACATTTTGCATGATTCTTAGATAGTTTAGGGAGCGTTTAAGCCAATTAAAAAAACCTAAAATAAAGTCACAAACTTAAATGTTTGGTGCATATAACTAAAAAAAAAAAAACTTAATTATGTTACCGAGAAGGCATTAAAATTTTCATCTGTTCATTTAAAAGTTAATTAATAATATGACAAAAAATAAGCACACTTGTTTTTTAATTTTTACTAAAATATAAACATTAAACAATAAGTCCTGAAAATTTCATTAAGATATCTCTGACTGTTTCTTCGCAATTAATTTTTTAATTTAAAGTCTCGAAAATGTTTATTGCAAAAAAAAATTGTTGTTAAAATGAAAATTTTGAAAAACTGTTTTAAGTATGATTATTATTGATAATGATTACTTGTAATTGAAATAGATGAACATAAATTTATATTATTTTGCTATTTTTGATTTCTTTTAGAATTTTTATTATTTTTTGGTTGTGTTTGAATTTTTGGGGTCTAATTTTTAATCGGTTGCTATCCTTGTTCTTCCGCTGTTTTTCTTGCATTTCGGTTTTTCCATTTTTAATTATTAATGGTTTTCTACATTTTGCTTTAGGTATGTTTTCCGATTTCAACTCCGATTTTTCTGACGCCGACGATTACATGGCCGTCGCCAATAGTATCTTGGGTGAGTATTTTTCGCTTTTCTCGGTGGCTTTATTTTGCATTTCTTTAATTATGTTTCAGACGACGCCATTACGGTTCCCGAGAAACCGGAACCTGTCCCAGTTCCTTCGCCGGCCAAGCAGGATTTTTCGCAGGATTTGTTCCGGAAGCAACCGCTGGCCGAGAGGAACATACTCGGATGCACCCCTCCTCTGGGTTAGTGTTGCCACTATTTTATTTATGGTTGGTTTTAATTTTTTTTCATTTTTAGAGGAGCAGGTCGATCACGCGATCGGTGAGTTTTTTCTTGCTTTTGCTTTTCATTTACGTCCGTTTTCTTTTTACTATAATTTGTTTTTATTTTTTTTATTTTAGAACGTAGCACGCACAACGTGATGTGGACCGACGATTTGTCGAAGAAAGACCACCACTCCATCGACAAGGACACGGGTATGATTTTCTTTTTTGCTATTTTCGCTGTTCCTGCCTGTTTTTATATTTTTTATTAGTATATTTTCTCGTTTTCTTCACAGCGTGCGACTTAAATTTTGGCTCGCAAAGGCATTTGCGGGCAAACCAAGCCCTGCAGGAGGCCAATAATAACGGTTGTTATTTAATGTTTTTTTTTGTTTTTAGTTCTATTAAATTTTTATTTTTAGTGCCTCACCCTGGGTCTAGGCAGCCGTCCCTCTCTCAGTTTCCTCCTGCCGCCGCCATCACGGCCGCCTGCACCTCCCACACCGCCGCCACGCCACACACCGCTGCTGCAACCACGGCCGCCAACGCTTCTGCTTCAACTTCGGTGTTGGCCGCCCCCAAAGACGCATTTGCCAGTGGCCTCCTTCGGCGCCTCCTCATCGCTGGCGTCACCTCCGTTACATCCGCCGCCACCGTCACCAAACCTTCGACCTCCGCCGCCGCCACTACCAAAGATCTTCCTGGCGCTTCTACGCGTTTCGGTACCTTGGACGGGATTGAAGCTGACTGCTTGGTGGAGTCCACCACCATCCGTCACGCCCGGTGGAGCCAAACCTGCCGTCGCCGTGGTTTTGAGGCATTCCTTAAGGAGTCCGGCATGACGTTGGACGCCAACAGCACCGCCGTCGATATTGCACGTGTGTTACGTAGCTTCGCGCTTAACATGCGCAAACAAGACGGCGGTGAGTATAAGGAGGCGGTATTAAAAACATTGTGGAATGCCACCGCCAAAGATCTTCGGATGCGCTATGTCAAAGGTAAGTAGGTACTAGCTTTTATCTTTCATCTATTTATTTTTCTTTTTTTTTCTTTACCAGACCACGGATTGCGGTTCAACCCGTTCAAGGACCCTGAATTTTTCGAAGCGAGGAAGGCTAGGGATGCCAAGAGGAAGATCCTGCAAGCTGACCCGTCTAAGCGCAGCCACCCCGCCGTCGTACTCACCATCTCGCAACATACGCGGATGGTGGAACAGTACGCAGTGGACACGCCTGACGGGTTACAGAAGAGGTTCTTTTTGGTGGCGTCTAAGGAGTTGGGATGGCGCGGGAATGAAGCTGTTTACGCCAAATTCAGCTACTTCACGGATGAGATCGACAACTGCGGGGTCCCGACCGGGCGCATAAAGTACAGCCCGGTTTTCACTAAAACCAGAGGTGGTTCTCGTCTTTTGGCTACCGACAAATGGTTGGTAGCCTTTCCGCAGCGTCCGGACATGTGCCCCGTCGCAATGTTCCGGACGATGGCAGCCCAAAGACCACCAGACGCCCCAGACCGTATGTTTTTAAACGTAAACCCCTGCTGGCAATTGGGACTCGACCCTTGGTACACGAAATCGCCGGTGGGGCGTAACACTCTGGGGCTCTGGTACAGGGAAGCCGCTTTAGGGACGGGCTTAACTGGACGGATCACAAACCAGTGCGCCCGGTCCACACTTACCGCGGCCCTGGCAAATTCCGACCTCCCGAAGTATTTGGCGAAGTCCTTCACAGGTAACCCTATATCCTTCGTTTGTTTTTTCATTTCTTTAATATTATGCTTTTCCAGGTCGGACTTCTGCAGCTGCTCTTCAGTCCTACATTCCACTCGAGCCAAAGAAGCACCTGGAGATAGTCACCTCGTTGCGACCGGCTGCCGACGAGCTTCAGGCACCTACAGTGGATCTTGCAGCCGGTTCTTCCCGTGCATCACTACTTCCTCCCTCCCCTCGTCCTCCTTCCTTCCCTGCCTTGCCATTCGCCTTAATTCCTCCCCAAAGTGTTCCACCACCTTCCCATTCCTCTGAGTCCATGCCTCCTCCCGCTAGTCCTTCCCGTGCTTCACCACTTCCTCCTTCCTTCCCTGCCTCGCCATTCACCTTAATCCCTTCCCAAGGCATTCCGCCACCATCCCATTCCTTTGAGTCCACCCATCCTCCCGCTAGTCCTTCCCGTACTTCACCACTTCCTCTTTCCTTCCCTGCCTCCCCATTCGCCTTAATCCCTTCCCAAGATGTTCCGCCACCTTCCCATTCCACTGAGTCCACCACTCCTCCCGCTAGTCTTTCCCGTGCTTCACCACTTCCTCCCTCTTCTCGTCCTCCTTCCTTCTCTGCCTCTCCATTCGCCTTGTTCCCTACAGAAGGCGTTCCGTCACCTTTCCATTCCTCTTATTCCATCCCTCCTCCCGCCGGTCTTTCCCGACCTTCACCACTTCCCCCCTTCCCTCGTGTTCCATCCGTAGTTACCTCGCCATTTGCCTTAAGCTCTTCCCAAGGCATTCCGCCATATTCACATTCCTATTATTCCACCGCTCCTCCCCCACCGCGCCACCCTCACTCCTCGGTATTTGATGCAGCTCCCTCTTCCTCCTACCCCCACTTTCCAGTTTTTTCACATCCTTTTCCTACTCACCCCTACCTATGGCCTCCTCCCTCTCTTTGCTACTACAACCACCCCTCCTTCTACTCCCCACCGCCCTATAACTTTAACTATTATGCATACCCCTATCCCCATCCTCCTTCCCATCACTTTCCCCATCATCACCACCCGTACCAGTTCCCCACCCCTAACCTTTCTGTTTCATCCCCTCGCCCCCGCTCTCCTACCTCCCGCACGGACTCCGGTGGTGAGACCAACTACTTTGCGGGGAACATGGACATTTACAACTACAACCGCAGTGCGCCGCCACCTGACTCCAGGTACCTCTGTTAGTGTTCGCGTGTGCGGTTTTATGAACCTTTTTATTTTTGGTGTGGTGCGCTTAATGTTTTCTATTTTGTTATTTTTATTTTTGAACTTTTTTATCTCGTAATTAATAATTTTTTTGCTTTATCTTGTTATGATATTCAGCATTGACGTTGTACGGGTTATTTTTACTTTTTTTGTAGTTATATATTTTTTATTAAGGATACTATGTATCTACCTATTTATTTTTGTACTATTAATTAATTATCCTATTATATATTTTTTTGCACTATCTTGTTTTTTTCCTAACTACCCCGTTGTAACCTTTGCTTTGGCTGATTTTTGCCGTACTGGCGCTGAGACTGCAATCTCGTTAATTCGTGGGCCTAACTGGAATCTCGTTACCATATTTATCAAATAATAATGTATCGTAGTAATCATGGTATAAATAAAAAATCGAAACCGCAAAATCTGGGTTAAATTAATTTCATTCTATTCGAAATTTTGATGTTTAATACTTTAGAGCCAGAGATGTTTAGAGCCTATTATTTACCAAAAATGATGATCAGCTGATGATATAATGGGGGTAAGATCTAAGATCATTAGTCAGATCGCTCTTGGAATTATTCAACGCTGAAATTGTATGCTAGCTAGACAGCTGCTATAACCGCTAGCTGACAGTCTTCCCTCCGTTGGAATTTGGAAAGATAGCCAATTTTTAATTTTATTATTTCAATAACATAACAAACATGCAGTAAAAATTAGGTAAGGGATGAAATGATTTTACAACCCCACTTTTATTACCGGTTTATAGGGGTAGCTGACGTATAATCGCCCGTTTTCAGTGCAGCTGACGATTACCTTTATTTTTAATATTACTTACCACGTTAACGGCCACGCGGTTTTTAGAAAAAAGTCCTACCAGGCCGCTATCAAGTAGCGCTAGCGGTCCATATGCCTGCTGTGGCAGGGCCGAATAAACCATGGGTGCAATGGAGTCGACGCACCCAGCGCTTCCGCTATTAATAACTAGGTGACTTTTTCAGGATCGCGTAAGAAAAATATGTGGAATTTCACGGTCTAATTCATGAAGGAAAAAAATAATATTACACAGGGTGTCCCCCGATACACTTTGTGGTGGTGGTAGATGACACTTTTCTAAGAAAAATATTTAACAAACTTTATTTTTCTAAATTCTAACCATCGAGAGTTAGGCCTCTTTAAAATATTTCTTTAAATTTCCACCTTCTCATGGCCATAGCTTCGAAACTATTAATTCTTCAGTAAAAATGGTTCAGAACTTTTTTAAAAAGCGTGAAATAATCTAAATACGAGTACTAGATTTAAATATTTGATTGCCTAAAATTAAAGCGAGTTATGAATTAGAGTAAGTAAAAATATGTTGAAAAATACAAGCTGTTTTTTTGAAGACTGTATCTTTTAAATGAAATGAAAAAATGTTTGAAAAACCAATCCATTTCACAGAAAATCAGAAATTAATATATAAGCCAGCTACAAAACAAAATTAAATGACTTTATTTTTATTGAAAATGTTTTAATGTAAATGTTCAAAATGACAAAAATAGGACTATTTGTTCACTACTCCGTCAAAAATTCTATTTAAAATTTTTTTTCCTTCGTTCAAACAAGAGCTTTATACTAACAGAAAATATTTGGTTTTTTAATTTCAGATGAACCAATCATGAGTTATCTTGGTCAAGGGAAATGAGGTCCCAATGATTGAATTTTCAAAATTTTTAAATAAAAATTTCACAAAGAACTTGTTATCTTTGAGAAGCTAAATTGATTGAATAAAATATCTCATTTATCGGACATGTAGTTCCACATATTTTTCTTAAGGGGTCTAACCACCCTGACCGCACCAAAACTGAGTTTATTCTAAAAAAATCTGTAAACTCGATAGTAGCAACGGAATTTATTTATCTTTGGAAACATACTAGTTTATGGTTTGATGAACATGTTTTGAAAATTTTGTTGAAAAATATTTAAAAATTACGGCGCGGCGCTGCAGTAGTTACCGTGAAGTTCCATTGACCGACACGCGCTTGAATCTCAGGAAAGGCTAAAGCTGAAAAATAAATAAATAATATCTGCTTATTCTTGAAGAATGTGACTACAACGTAGCGTACGGATTTTGTTTATTATTATTATTAGAGAAATAGTTGTGAACTAAATAAGAAAAAAAAATTTTACGAAACTTTTCATAAGAAAAATTTAATAAAAAATCAACTCACCTAAAAAATTGTACTCTTCGTTTTAGATGACGTATCTGCGAGTATTGTATCCAAATTTCAACTAAATCGGACCAGTACTTTCTGAGATTTACTTACGGCCAGGTCGAAAAAGGCATAAAATAAGTCTGCAGTTATTTAGGCGACGGACGGTGCAGTCTTCTGACCCATAGTATAATTGTCTTCTGTAGATGCATTAGCATCTCGGGCTTATTTTACCAAAAAATCTACGAGCTTGGTGATCTTTTCGAGTTTTGCGAATCTCAAACCGCGCGACGTGTTTGTGAAAAATATCTGTAACTTCGGCAATTTAGAAAATTTTAACACTAGCGACGACTGAAATTGTAGGTAAAGGTTCAAAGTTAATTATAAGCATCAATTTAAAAAAATCGATTTACCAAAATCTCAGGGTGGTCAGATCCCTTAAGCGATCCTGAAAAAATCAGTTTTGTTTTTGTTGTCTATTGCGCCTAAAATGTCTTTTTTTAAATTGATTTTATCCTATAATTTTCCTAAATGAATATTAATTTAATTTATTTTTTAATTTTAACCCTGAATCGCTATCTTGTTGTTACTGACATGAGACCGCATCAAGTTTTAATTTGCAATAAATGAATTAAAGTTCGAATTTTTATTTAAAGTTGGTGTTGGGGTGCGTTCTTGCTTGCACTTTTGTGCATAAAGATAAGTTCAAAAGCTGACAAAAACGTCGTAAATGGTCGTAAACTCGGAACTCGAACGCAGCCACAGAGACCCTGGTCAGGCTAGCACCCCCACCTCTTCAAAATAAAATTTTTTTTATACTATAAAGAGTCTTGTTTAAGTGGCTGTAAGTCAGAAACGGAACGACAAAATAAAAAATGTATATAAACAAAATTGAAGGTAATGAAATTTTCAACAAAAAATGTCTGAAAATTTTTGCTCTAAAATCGATTTTTATATAACAAAAAACGGCTTCAAAATTTTCAATTTACATTGCTAACATAGGAAGTGGGCTAATTACAGCAAAACGTGAACACCGTATTTATGCGTAAAAAATAGTTTAAATAGCAATTGTTTTTTGATATCATCATTTTTTACAATGCTTTGCAACAATATTTTATCTTCTTCAGATGATGAAGATATTGTGAATGTTGTTTATAGAAGACCGCGAGAACAAAATGAAATTTGAGGTTATTCTCTAAATAATATGATCTTAAATGCAGCCAAAAACAGAAATAGGAACTACGACTATATTTCGACCAATCAGAGCAGCCTTTGCAAGATTACACCCGAGCATACTCGAAGTAAAAGTGGTCAACTAATCATAGATACTAAATGTGTGGTGGAACGCTTTGAAATTAATGTCGGTCAACTAATCACGGTTAATGATTAACCATGATTAGTTAACCAACGATTTAATCAGAGTTGGTGGAACTGGCCCTTAATTTTGAAAATTTACAAGTTTTAAGTGGGGAGATTTCCATCCAGATTGGTGTTTACACTGAAGCTTAATCAATTTTTTACATGCCTTTATTTTAGAACAGGGGAGCCAGGGAGCCTCCTCATATATTTTGACTCCTCAAAGGCCTCACCCATCCGGTCGTGTGATTCTAAGTCACCCGTCCGCCGGAGGGTTAACTCGGGCATAATTTATTAGAGTGTGTTTTATTTTCATCTCATATTATTAATAAAATCTGAAAGTCAAGAAAGAACTTTTAAGAAAAAAAGCGTACATTATTTTGTTCAGTAAATAAAACCATATTTTTATGTACTTGTAGCGCTTTGAGAATAATAATTAAGTACATTGACAGCATCAGCATTTTAGGCAAAGTAAAATTGTAATTAATACTTTGCACTAGAAGAATAATAACATTTGTCACAACTCACAACAACAATTCACAGAATTAGATTCAAAATAAAATAATACAAACTTTTAGCTTTTAGCATCGTGTGATAAAACTGAAACGACACGTTTCTTTTTTATATTTACCGACTTCAGACTTAAACTCGACGGCTTGCCATTCAACATTTTTTTGCTACACATCCCTCCCAATGGATCAGAAATAAGGAACATGCATGAAGAAAGAATTTTAGTTAAAATAGTATTATCCGATTAATCCAATATATTACAACATATTAAATCAGCAAAAATTACTTCTATTTATTCTATTTTGTTATAAATAATCCATTTTAAAATTGAATGATTATTTAAAATAAGTCACGTGACCATAAACGCTAGCGCCACAGGTTGACGTCATCGGACATAAATGTCCGCGCTCTTGATTACTCGTATGTGACGTTTCTCGAGAGGTAATGGTTGCTTCGATCAACTTACCTTATTTTTATTGTTAACTGTAACTATTTACATTATTTTAATGATTACTAATTTAATTCGCCAGGTTAAAATGATTGTTTCATTTATCGTGAAGCGCTAGTAGACTTTCAAAAATTAAATTTTTAAGAAAGTCACCAACTAAACTCGCGGAACATTAAAAAACAGCTCTTTTGGTGTATTTGTTGTATTGTTATTGCATTTCGGAACAATAACTTATACATAGCTCGTCTTCTTGTTGGTTTCTATGATAATAAAAGCTTTTAACACTAACAAACTTCAGCTGTCAAAGCACAAAAAATTTAAACTAACTGCGCTTTAATTAAAAAGCATGGCGCAAGCTATGAAAAATTGTGCCCCGAGACGTCACAATAAAATGACGATTTGCGCGGTCGTTTCATTCTATTCAAATTGATGGATTTTTAAATATTTTTTAAATTGTTATCAAAACGAACATAAATGAAAAATATAGTATTAATCAGTATACTTTAGTATTTTTTATCCAACTACGCAATAAAAAAAATTATGCATCTTCCTTATTCCTGCCGTCGCATTGGAGACGTAACTTGTTCCACGCGATATTCTATACCAAGGGTATCCAAACTTTTTAGCCCAAGGGCCAGACAGATTGTTCCACAAGCCCCCGAAAGCCAATCCCGATCTAGCTAGTGCAGGGGTCGACAAACTCTATACATTTAAGAATCAAATTTTTATTTAAAATGATTTCAAACTGGATCAAGTAAACACGTGGCTGATCATGGAGTGTGACATTTTTTTGTTTTTCTTTATGTTCAATATAATTTCTGAAGAGTCGTAAACTCACACCAAAAGAGCCACATATGGCTCGCGAGCCACATTTTGCCGACCTCTGAGCTAGCTTATCATATTAAGATATTTCATGAAAAAGTTTTTACTATAATAATATATCGTCGGCCAACTGAAAAAATGCTGAAATAAATAACTACCAAATAAATAACTAAATAACAAGAATTAAATTTAATACCGACATATTCGTTAACTGGCGTTCAAAAACTCGGAGCAGTTGGCAGCGAAGCTGCCATTATCTCCTTCGTCTCACTTGGGGGGGGACCTAACTTGGGCAATTTTTCGGGATTGCGTAACCCGTTCGGCGTCGAGCCATATCTTCACTATCTAGGGGGGGAAAAAAATTAAAAAAGGGGGGGGAGGAAAAGGAGGTGGGGGGGGGGGGGTGGAAACGAATGTGCGCGAGTGTTCGTGCGTTGGTCGTCGCATTTCTGGGTCGATCCGTTGATATCTGTTTGTAATCGTCTTCTTAACCCATTCTGGGATTTGCAGTGCTGTATTCAGCTATGTCGAACCCGCCGTAATCTTGATATGTACTCGTCCAGCTCCGGTGTAAGTACACATTCCTCAATGTATTCAATCAGCACCCCAATTGCTGCTTAGATCACAAAGCGGCGATTTAGGGCCTGATCCTGAAAGAAAAGAGGAGAAAATCTGAAACAGAAGAATATCTAATTAGCGGTGGAAAAAGGCTGAAAAAATTGAAAATTTTTTGGTTGTCTGTTGAAAAAGGATACTTGTTGTAAAGGATACTTAGTCTGCCGTTATTCTTAGTGGTCTAGATGTCTCGGAAAATCGGCCAGGTCGTATTGCCCCAGGGACGCGATGAGGGGGTTCTCGGTGTCCTGACTTCGCAGGTAGAGCTTCTTAGCTATTTTTTGGATGAACCTTTCAATGGTTTCCAATTTCGCTTCTTCGTGAAGCAATCTGTTTGGCTGCATGTAGTGGGCGTTCAGGATTCTTATTAGGCAGACGTTCTGCACTGTTTGGAGTCTTTTCAGTTGCGTGGGGGAGGCGAAGGCCCACGCCGGGGCGGCATACGTCATCATCGGTCTGATGATCGCTTTGTATAGACGAAGTTTGAGGCTCTTTGCCGTTGTACTTTGACTTCCAATTAGGCAGTGCAGCTCCTTCATGACGGCCCTTGCCTTGCCGGTGCAGGCGTTGATCTGTTTTACCCAGGACAGGTTCTTATCTAAGATGACGCCTAGGTATTTGGTGGATGGGCTCCAGGGGATGGCTGTTCCAAACATTACCAGGTCTTCGAGTCTCGGTCGGCGTCTCGTAAACATCACGGCTGCACTCTTGTCCGAGTTGACGTCGATTTGCCAAGTGCGGTACCATGATTCAAGCGCTTTCAGGGCCTCTTGGACCCGGGTGGTGGCCAGCTTGGCGTTCATTGAGTGGGAGAGGATGGTTGTGTCGTCCGCGTAGAGTGCGACTGTGGTGCCTTCCGTCTTAGGAAGATCGCTCACATACAAGTTGAAGAGGGTAGGGGACAGGGGGGACCCTTGCGGGACCCCCGCTGCGATCTTCCGCTCCGAGGAGCGGATCCCTTCCAACTTCGTACGGAACTTTCTATCTTTCAGAAAGGAGGCTAGCAGTCTCACTAGAGCGGGTTGGATCTTGGCCTGAAACAATTTAAAAATTAATCCATTGTGCCAAACCTTGTCGAACGCCTTAGCCACGTCCAAGAAGACAGCTGCAGAGAACTCTCTCTTGTTGAAGGCGAGGGTAAGGTGTTCGACGAGGCGGAGAATCTGGTGGGTGGTGGAGTGACCGGGACGGAATCCGAACTGCTCGTCCTGGAGGGTCTTGTTGGCTTCGATGCAATCGTTCAATCTTGCCAGGATGGTTCGTTCTGCGATCTTGCCTATGGAAGGGAGGAGGCTGATTGGTCGGTAGTTTTGCGGGAATTTCTTTGACTTCCCCGCCTTGTGGATCAAGATAACATCTGCTGCTTTCCATTTTGCTGGAAAATGTTGTAACCTGAAAACAGCATTAATTATTGAGGTTATCGCAGAAATTCCTTTTTTGGGAAGGTGTTTTAGGGCGTCGTTTGTGATGGAGTCCTGTCCTGGGGCTTTCTTTTTCTTTGTCCTCTTGATGGTCTCGGTTACTTCTTGAAAGGTAACCGGTTTGATTGGAGCTTCAACCGGGGAGTTCAGGAGCGTCTCTACCGTTTCGTTGACCATTCTGACGTGGGGGGGGTCCGCCTGGTTGTCGTTGGGGGCGAACTGTTCTTCCAGCGTGTCTGCGAAAGCTTCGGCTTTATCTTCGTCGGTGTATGCCATGCCCCTTACACCGTGTATGGGGGGGATTTCGCCTCGGGTGCTTCTTATCGCTTTGGCCATCTTCCACGCCGAGTTATCTTCGCACGATAGGTTACTTAGCCTCTTTGACCAAGTTACGTTCCTGTGCTCTTCTAATGCCTGTTTGACCTGTCTTTTCAGCTGGTTCGCGATTCTCCTGTCGTCGGGGTGCCAGGTGTTTCTTGCCCTGCGCTGGGCCTGGCGTTTCTCTGAAATCAAAAGTTTAATCGGGGGGGGAGTAGGTAGTATGGGTCTGGGATTTGGGAGTGAAATTTTGCCGAATCTAAGGATACACTTATCTTCTTCTCGAACCTGTCTATGAAACCTTCCAGTTCTTCGGCAGATTCGATCGTCGGGATGTTCCCCATATTCAGCCGGAGGTGGTCTTGAAAGGATGGCCAGGCTATCTTGTCGACGTACTGCGGTGCTCGTTGCGACGGCGTTGTTGCACCGAGGTTGAACAGTACGGGGTGATGGTCGGAATCCATTGGGCCGCCGACGACTAGTTGGCGTTGGAGGTTGACGTCTCTGGCCAGTACGATGTCCAAGACATCGTCCTCTTGAGGCCCCCCTAAACCTTCGTGTGTCGGTTCCGTTGGAGCGTCCACCTCGAAATCTAGCTGGGTGGATAGATGGAGGAGTCTTCTGCCTGCAGTGTTGGCTTTCCTGGAGTGCCAATTGGGATGCTTCGCGTTGAGGTCGCCAGCTATAATAATGGGAGAATTATTATTATTAAGAAGGGTCGTCACGTCCGCTTCGAAATCTGGGCCTCGGGGGGGGTGGTACACTGAAGTGATCTGCAAAAAACCAAAGTTTAGAAGGTATAATCCGATCGATGTGGCTTCAAGTGTCTTGAGTCCTGTGATTGCGATTTCGTGATGATGTAGGCTGGTCTTCACGTAGATAGCGGTTCCACCACCGGGCCGGCCGTTGGGCCGGTCCGTCCTGTATACGCTGTACCTTGGGAGTCGGGCTGTTACACCCGGACGTAGGTGGGTTTCGCTGAGAAGAATCACGTCTAGATCGTGGTCCACTGCGAAGTCCAGAAGTTCTTGCCTCTTTTCTTGCGTGAGTCCACAGGCGTTCCAGTACATCATCTTGAGCGCTTTCGGCAGGGTTCTCGGAGAGGTGTATGGCATTATTGGGTTTTATGATGGCATGGGGGGGTGTGACCTGGAAAGGAAATTTAATAACTGTTGGCCGTCTTGAAGTGAGCGACGACTTCGTCAATTGTGGCCTCGTCTAGTCCATTGCGTGTAAGTGATGCTAAAATAAAGGCGAGGGCCTTAGGGGTGACCCTGGCCTTATCCGAGTCTTCTTGGGTGCTGGGGGGGGTCTCTTTGGGTGCCGCGTTCTGGGGTGGCCCTGTGTTCCGTGGAGGGGGGGGCCCTGACCTCTGGGCGTATGATTCCTCCTTTGTTGTCCTGTGGGGCCTAAATTTGGGATAAAAGTCATTATTATTAAAAAATCGGTGGTTGGTCCTGGTCTGCGTGGGCCGGTTCAGTATCCTTTTCATCTTGGGGTAGCTCCTGCACCCCTGGTAGCTGGCCGGGTGGTCACCTCCGCAATTCACGCATTGGGGGGGGTCTTCTCTGGGCTTTCTGCACTCGGCCGTGATATGAGCGCCAGTGCACTTGACGCACCTGGCTGCTGCCCTGCAGCATCTTTGCGCGTGGCCGAAGGACTGGCATCTATGGCATTGTCCTATCTTGTTCCTTGTGTGTGGGGTTTCCACACGTATCGTAATCTGCACGGCCTCTCTTAGGTCGAAAATCGCCCTGTTTGCTTCGGTCCTGGGTAGTGTAACTAGGATGAGGGGGAGGGGCTTTCGGTCCCTTCCTCTGTGCATCCTGGACGCGGATGTGACTTCAAATCCTTGATCTTTTAAGTCTTCTGTGACATATTCTATGGGTATCTCTTTCGGGATACCCCTGATCACTGCTTTCAGCGGTTTATCTTCCATCAATTGGTGGAAGTAGAAGCCGCCTTCTTCAGGGTTCAGGGCTTCCTCCAGGAACCTTAACATGCTTCTATGGTCGTCAGCGCTGGCCGGGGTGATCGCTAGTCCGCCTGCAACATTACGAACTTTAACAAATTTAATCCTCCTGTGGTCCATCTCTTTGGAGAGGATGGGCCACTTGGCTGCATCACGCAGGGTGATGGGGGGGATCCTAGGTCCTGTCTGGCTTTGGGTTTGCCCCTGCGAGGGGGGGGGAGTTGCATTCTCGCTGGCCCTGGGGAGGGGGGACCATCTGGTTTTCCTTTGCCTGGTCGGTGCCAGGGGAGGGAATCCTGCGTCGTTTGAGGGCGTCTCCGTGATTTCTTGAGGGGCTTTTGTACCATCTGCAAGTAATCTATATTTATTAATTGTTTTAAAATTCGTTACCGACGAGCTCGAGGAGGCCGAACTGTTCCTCGAGCGTATACGCTTCTTTGATCGGACTTCTGTGAAGCTTTGGTCCATCACTCGTTCGTTTTTAATTTCATAACCCCCCCCCCCAATGGCCAGTGTCTAACTACGGCCCAGGAGGTAATGAGTGCCATCTCTGTGTTACAAAAGTGTCTCTCAAACAGCATTAAATAAGGGTTTCAGTTTCAGAAAGTGGCCAGAATGGAGCTGATGTATGTGTCGCTTTTAATTTTTCTGTTTGTATACCTGAATTTATGGATGATCAACTTTTCACAAAAAAATAACGTTGTAAATTGCTATTATATTGAAATGCAATAGGGTTACAAAATTAGTACGTTAAAATATCGGACACGTGGTCCCTCCTCACTTGGTTGCGAGCGATAAATTTAGTTTCGTTCGTCAGTTCCCGCATTTACAAATTAATACAAACAAAATTAATATTTTTAATAACACTCCTTCTGTGCTAAAAAGAGACGCGTCAATATATTCTTAAGAACATCTGAATTTTTAATAAATTCTGATTTATTAAAATTGATCGCTAATTTTTATTGGCAAAATATATTAATAAAAATTCGCTAATTTTTATTGGCAAAATATATTAATAAAAATTCGCCATAGTGAATTTTTATTTTGAATATATTTTTTATATTGCAATAATTTTTGTCTTGATTTTAATAAATAATATTTTTTCTCCCTCAATTGTTGTCACCAGTAAAAAAACTCTCTGTAAGGATTAAGTACGTCATGTTTGCCTATTTTAGTTTAAGAATTTAATAATTTTTAATAATTTAAGTTTAACTATTTCAGGGGGGGGTCTAACCCCACCTCTTAAATACGGTGTTGATCGGAACATGTGTGGTCCCATCCAATTCCGAACAAAATTGTACTGCAATCAAATTCGACAAAATCGTACTGAGACGTTGGAATGTGAGTGGCTACCTTTTTACAGGGACAGAGTTTGGCATCTCAGATTTAGCGTAGATTAAGAAAATAATGCTGTTATTGGGCGATTTTAAGTCTACCATACACAAAGGAAAATCGCATGTTATTAAAACCTATTAATGTTTACCCAAAATTTGATAAGTAAATTTACAAAATGACATTTTATCATAATTTATGAATAATTTATATTCAAAGTTTAAATTTTGGAAACGATCTCTAGTTTAAAGTTTAAAGTATAATACCCCAGTAAGTCGATAATGCCAAGTGTAAGTCAACAACACTGCAAAACATATAACAAGAAGTTGTAGCCCAACTAGAAACACATTTTCGCTTAACTTTGAACAGTTCACTTGCTGGTAAGTACACTTTCACAATATTGTTACTACATATTAATTTTTAAAATTTATTTCAGACAATTTTAGATTTAAAAATGAAGTTTATCCAAGTTTTCTTCTGCATTTTTGCAAGCGCCCATTCTTTGTCGTTCTCTTCGTTATTCGACCAAGAATGGAACAACTTCAAAATTGAATATTCCAAACAGTATCGCAGTGTTAGAGAAGAAACAAAACGACTGGGCTTGTACATGGAAAATTCCGAGGAAATATTAAAGCATAATCGTTTGTACGCGTTAGGACTGAGATCTTATAAACTTAAGATGAACGAATTCGGCGATATGAATTCTAAAGAATTTATCAGAACAATGAATGGTTTGAAAGTAAATTCTTCGTTAGGTTTCCGCAATCTTGAAGAAGCTGCACTAACTTTTATTCCACCTGCAAATGTAGAATTACCAGACCACGTCGATTGGAGAACGCAGGGTGCAGTGACCGAAATCAAAGATCAGCGAAAATGTGGTGCGTGCTGGAGTTTTGCGTCTGTAAGTTTCGATTTTTGAAACTAGTTTAGTTAGGCTCTAATTTTCATTTTCAGACCGGAGCATTAGAAGGTCAACATTTTCGCAAGACAAACAAATTGGTCAGTTTAAGTGAGCAAAATTTGATCGATTGTTCATTCAGTTTTGGAAACAATGGTTGCGACGGAGGTTTGATGACAAATTCTTACAATTACGTCAAGTCAAACAAAGGAATCGATACTGAAGAGTTTTATCCTTATGAAGCTTTAGATTTGCAGTGCTCATACAATGCAAGTTATTCTGGTGCCACGGATCGAGGTTACGTTAACATCGAAAGTGGTAACGAAGACGCTTTGAAAGCGGCTGTCGCTACTATCGGTCCAGTTTCTGTCGGTATAGACGCCAGCCGGCCCTCCTTCCGATTTTATGAAAAAGGAATCTATGACGACTCCAATTGTGTAAATTTTTTCCTCGACCACGCAGTGTTAGTGGTAGGTTATGGCACTAGTAAAAGTGGAGTCGATTATTGGATTGTTAAAAATTCCTGGGGAAAAGCATGGGGTGCAAATGGTTACATTTATATGTCCAGAAATAAAAATAATCAATGTGGAATCGCTTCGCTAGCCAGTTATCCTCTCGTATAAACTTTTAAATTATCACTAAGAGAATATATTATGGCTGCTACAAAAAAAAGGAACATCTTTCCTCACTTAGAATGAAGCTGATGTTACAAAAGCCTTCTGTGAAAATTTACCATTAAATCTTCTTCAATTTAAAAAAATTATATTTTTGACGGTCAGATGTCAGGGTAAAATTAATATTTAAATTTGTATTTATAATGTTGTAATTTTAGTTGAAAAAGGATAAGATTATCCGAAACAGGTCCTGAAATATAATAAAAAGTTGAGGAAGGTGTCTATTAATTTAATTTAAAATTAATTAATTAAAAAAAAAGATTTATAAGTCAGCGCTCAGTGGTGTGTGGTGTAACCATAACATCATTATTATATGGGGAGCGTGGGCAAAAGCACCTTGCAAATTGCAATAAGTATTTTTGAAATACTTGGAGTAAATGCATAATATTGAGTACTTTGAATACTTCGAGCAATTGAAATGCTTTGGGTACCTAATTGAATTACTCTCAGTAATTAAAATGCTTTGAGTAGTTGAAATACTTCTGGATAATTTGGGGGTAATTGAATTACTTTTTGGTTAATTTTTAAATATTTCAATTACTTTTACGAAGTATTTGATAATTGAATTTCAAAAGTAATTTAGAAATTGATATGTCAATATTACTTTTAAGAATATTTAATTGAATTACTTTCATTAAGTGCTTTGTACAGCTCTGGCCGCCATGATACCAAAAAATATAGCGTAATTAAAAATAAATTGTTTTATTATAGGTTAATGAAATTCGGAAACAGCACATTGAAATCTGTAAAAGTACCCATTTTCAAAACTCACTGAAAACTTTCCAGGTAATCTCTTTTTTTAGTACCAAATGACTGTACTAGCAGCACTAGTATACACAGAGAAAAAAGATTTGTTGCCTAACAAAATTTTAGTAACTAAGCTTAACGAAGTTTATTTTGCCGATAAAACAAATTTTATGCCCCCATTACCGAAAAAAATTTGTTGAATCAACTAATTTCGTATATTAATTCAGATAATATTTTATTGATGAAGTTGGTTTTATTGGAAGAGCAAATTTTTTTTCTCGGTGTATAAAATATTAAAATACCTATACCTATAAAATGTGTTCATTATAATTAAGATTTCTGAACAAATACAAATATATTACTAAATTTTGTCTCGTCTAACATCCTACTACTAATATTGCATACATAGTTTGCCTAAATATTCGTTATATTGAATTTTATTTAAAACTATTTTCTTCATAATATTTTTTTTAGGAATTGCCGTATATTACTTGTATAAAGGTGAAGAACGAAAGAGTGCTTCTGAGAATCTAAAACAAAACAATACCATTAGAGTTGTTGTATGATGTTACTAACTTCCTTGTGAAATCATTATATTACTTTGGCCTTTGGCCAACTTTTAATGATTAGCTCTGCAAGGCTTCCCGCGCCTTTCGAGCTTCCGATTTGCTTGTGGATCGGATTACGTCTATTTGGCGCCCTAGCCTAATACAAATTAAAACTACGCGCGTGTCGGTCAATACATCTTTACGGCAACTACTGCAGAGCCGTCATTTTTAAATATTTTTTCTAACTGAATTTTCAAAACATGTTCATCAAACCATAAAATAGTATGTGTCCAAAAATAAACATATTCCGTTCCATATTATCGAGTTTACAGATTATTTTACAATAAACTAAGCAATAAACTCATTTTTGGTGCGGTCAAGGTGGTCAGACCCCTTAAAACAAAAAACACGTGCTTTACTAGGCAGAAAGAAAATAAATTATGATATCGTTCTACCTAGTAATGCAATATTTTTTATATTGTTTGTGTTAATAATAATAAAAATTAAAATTAAACGCTTGAATTTAATAATTTATTGTTTTGCCACTTGAAATTTTAGAGGCTAGCGCCTTTTCTGCAGAAGGCTCCTTAGGCTTTAGCCTAGTGCATAATGTGGTCCTGACTGTGAATGAAGAAAAGACCAAGATTATGAAATGTAATAGAGAAAAAAGAGAAGACATACAAATGACAATAATTCTAAACTACACATTTGAAGAGATTAGAATGGCCAATTACCTTGGAATACAGATAAGTGACACCAATTAAAGAGGAGATATTGTGAGGGATATAATGATGGCAGGCAATAGAGCTTTCTTTGGCTACCACAACCTTCTGAAATATAAAAACGCCATGAAGAGCACCAAGATTAAAATTTATAAGACCTTGATAAGACCCGTGGCAACATACGGGGTTGAGCTGATCAGTTTAGCGAAAGCAGAAGAAGAAAAACTCAGGAAGTTTGAGAGAAAGGTGTTGATGAGAATAACGAGACCTGTAAAGGTTAATGAAGAGTAGTATCGAAGGAGAACTAATAGAGAGATAGCAAGTGAGCTGCAGGAAGCTGATATAATCAGACATGTTAAGGCTCTGAGATTGGGATGGCTGGGAAATGTGAAGAGAGCAGAAGAGAGAAGAACCATCTCCATAGTAATGAAATGGAATCCTGATCTGGACAGACTGAGGCTGTCTGAGACTGATGGATATGGATGACTGGAGAGGTTGAATATTGAACAGGAAATGTGGAAAAGAGAAGTGCAATATACAAAAACCGATTAAAGACTTTGAGATCTGAATTGGAGGAAGAATGTGTAAACGCGGACTAATCCACGCCAACAAAGTGGATTTGGAAACATTGAAAAATGTGACGTAATTCCACTAGAAATTGAAAGACAAAAGAAGAAGTAGCTTTAATATTTAAGAATCACACTTGAATAACTTCAGTGTGTCAAAGATCGAATAAGATTTAAATTGCCTATTTAGAAATACTTTTCGAATTCCTAAAATATGTTATCTAATTTTTCAATTTGGTAGCACCATCTATTGATGTGGTGATTGATGATTAAATTATAAAATTATTGCTAAATGGGAAAACGGCTTTTCGCGATTTTTCGGGTTATTTCTTCAGTTATTGCAAAATATATTGGAACAATTTAGAAGAAACCTAGAACAACCTGGAACAACTACAAAAAAACTTAATTTTTTTAAAAGTGCGGGACTGGCCTAAAATGTTGTTCTCGCTCCCAGGACTTTATTTTTGGAAATATCAAACTAATTGTTTAAAACAATACGTACCAAACCCAAAACAACCTGAAACAATAAAATAAATTTAATTTTTGTGAAAGTGTGGGACTAACTCGAAAAACGGTTTTTTTGCGATCTTTCGCGTTATTTTTTCAATTCGCGAGAAATATTTTAGAACAATATAGAACAAACCTACAACAACTTTCAAAAATCATTTTTATAAAAAGTGCGGGGCGAAGTTCACACACATAGTTATTTCTCTAATTAGGTATTTGAATAAAAAAATAAAAATCAATTTCTTCATTTTATTGTTTTAAATAAGTTTAAAAATTAATTTTTAATTTGATTTAACTCATTAATTATTGTGAAAAAAATAAAATCAAAATAGTTTACTTATAAAACTTATTAATGATCTTTCCATTTTTGACAAAAAAAAATTTTGTTTAAAAACCCAATTGTGATGTTTTTGTGTAATGTAATTAAATAAATATATGTAATTAAACAAATAAAATTTATACATAATCAGTATATTATTGGACGGGATAATTTTGACAGGATATTTTTGTATGAGATATTTTCTGGGGTTCTGAGGAATAAAATAAAAATCGGATCAACGAATGCGGATAAGAAAAGAAGATAAAGTCCTCGCGTACATTATGGCGCTTAATTTAATTAAAATGCAAAAATGCTGGCTTAAAACTTGTGTTGGATATCTGTGTGTTGCAGCAATTGGTCGTCTTTCTAGCTTTGGCAATTTCCAACTCCTCCAACAAATCCAGAACCTTTCCTCTCCTGGAAAATGTTCCCAAGTGGCTGATAACATCGAATTCTTTATTCAATGCATCCCGCGTCAACGGTAAGTTCTTCGCTCTATATGTGAAAGATTTGAAGGACGCCATTTTGTGGCATATAGGGTGGTTGGAATCTTTAGGAATCAAAAAATCGGTATGGGTTGGCTTTCTATAGATGTCAAACAAGATCTGTTGGTGGCTTCTGGTCAGCGTAACGTCTAGGAAATTAAGTTTGTTATCCTTTTCCATATCTATGGTAAACTGTATATACTTATTGACTTTATACAAATACGTCAAAAAATCTCTAGCCTCATCCTCCGTACCTCTGAAAAACACCACACAATCGTCCACGATTGATGACGTTCATCACATATTCATGTTCGTAATGGTTCATGTAAAACTCTGCTAACAAGGGTGAGAGTGGAGACCCCATAGCAAGACTATCCAGTTGTGTGTAGATTTTGTTGTTGAACACAAAGAAATCTTGTTTTAAGCAACACCGTAATAGTGACATAACATCTGATTTGATGAAAAAAATTGTTAATACAAAAAATGTGGAGAATTTCATCTTCTTCAAGTTTGAATTGAACATTTTTGCCGTAAGATTAACCGTTGAAGAATTATTTTGAAAAAAACATGTTTTGGCACCTTTCATACAAGATGGCGGATCGCACGGACCCCCCCCCCCTCCCCGAGGTCGAAAACTAGGATTTTTCATCGGGGCTCAAACTTAAATAATAACATACGAGTATACCAAAATCGTATCTACCCCACCTTTTGTAGAGCAAAAACTCCTACTGACTGGACACAGTGCAACAATAAATTGATTCATCCACACAACTCTAAACATTCTTGAACGAATATTAATTTAACATAAAATCACATGTCGCTCGGCGAATGTTCGGTGTGGAGGAAACTATGTGTTACCGTGCTACACAGTATGCTCTAACTCTTTGAATAATTACCGTTGTAAATGTTTGTAAATTCACTTGCAGTAATCCGCCAGCAGTTAGTATTTCTGGTTTATTTGCACGTCGAATAACCATAATCAAAGCTTTTCTCAATTCTGGTTGCGTTTTAATCCACCAGTTCGATTTATAAACTTGCTCAGATATTTTCACACTCTAAAATATAATAACGTATAAATATTTCAAACAACGGAATTATAATAATCGGCATACTTCAGCGGCTAGCAAAGATCCAAAAATGCAATAAAAAAACAACTGAATGAGATAAAATATCATCACCATTCCAAATAGCAACTTAGTTGAAGTATTTGAAGTACTAAAATACCATTCAAAAACACATTAAGAGTCCGATTCATAATTTTTGTGAATAACCCGCAAACACAATAATTATTAAAATGCATATTTTACGTGATGTTTACCTGGAAGTCATGATAATCAAAGCAAAGCACATGCCAAACATGTTCGACGAAAACAAGCCTAACATAGGGTTTCTCAAAGTTTCTTTCATAATCTTAACACATCTGCAATAAACAAGAGCGTCTCGACAAATTTCATCACTTTAACACTGAAAATGAATTCTTACTCTAAAATTAAATTGTGATGGTTGATCAATTCTTTTAATTCAACCATTGCTTCCTTGTCTGTGCCATTGGCAGTTGGGTCAATTTTTATAGCCGAGAAACGATTTTCAATCAATTTGAATTCGCAGATTAGGTTAGTGATCAATGATATATATAACATGTCGAAACCCAATGTTGTTAAAATCAGTACCGGAGCTTGAATGACTTGTAGCATATAGCAAACTTTGTAAGTGAAAAATTTGGAGTAACACGTATTCCAAGGAAGTTCAATCACTTCAGCGATAAAAAAGGGTTTTGTAAAATACAGCACGCTGATTATCATCAACAATGCAGTGTATAACTGCACACAAAATTTTACAAAATAAAATATTTTTTCATTTTCTTCCTGCTGTTCAAATTCATAAATATTGGGTTTCCAAAACATACCGGTATTCTTTATAAGCAATCTTAGCTCATTTTGATATGACCAAAGAAACGACAGTTTCGTTGTGATCTGAAAATTAAAAAATTATGATTTTTAATAATAATTTTTAATAAAAATCACAAAGTTAATTATTTACAGTGGCAGCTCGTGACATTTTCGAGTGGAAGGACTCAAAAAAAAATTTTTTTTTTAATATTTATTATAATGAAAATCTATCCTTCTATTGCTTCTGCCTGTTTTCTATTATTTCTATTGACAAGCCGCCAGTGATTGTTTAGAAATTAAATAACGAACCTGTGAAAATGCTACAATAATTAATACTTCCATTGTGGAATCGCTACCTTGGTAATTGAAACTCAAATATAAAGAAACATCAATAAGTGCACCCATCACAATCACACAAGTGCATCTTCTATAAAATGTATTTATTAATTTTACAGAAAACGGATTTAGACTTATCAATGATAATATTTGAAGAGCTTCGTGTATTAAAGGTTTATGATTCATTTTGTTGATTATAACAGACATATTATTTTCTTATAGCTTAGATTTATATTGTGAAATTAGTTACAAAACTAAACTTCTGTCAAATTGCTCAATTATATTTATTTTTACAATTGAACAATTTTCAAACTTTTTAAGGTAATTATAACTAACTTAATCTTGAATAGCTTTAAGTAATCCTTTTGGAATTGATTATGTAAAATAATGGTGAACAACCGTTTGAAAACAAAAATATAAACGTACAGGGTGTACCAATTTCTTATGGGGAACTCGATAACTAAGAAATATTTCCAAGTGCATAGAGTATCCTGAGTCTCTCTATTTGAGAGAAGCGCAATTGAAAAGTGTCTTAACAAAAGGTTAATATTTTTTTTATAATTTTACAAACAACCGAGGTATTGAATTTAGTTAAAAGTTTAAAACTCGAATTTTCAAAAAGATAGTGAATTTCGATTTTCGCAATTGGGTTTCTCTCAAAAAAGAGATAATGGATGCTCTATCCTTTTTTTGATATTTTCTCTTTTTACGTTGATAAATTGTGTTTCGTTGAATACTCATTAATTTTTATGTGTTTTTGATAATAGTCCAAAACTAAAAAATCCAAAATATAATTCAAAAATTGAATATTATATAATTATCCACATATTTAACATTCTGGTTAGTTTTGTTAAATATTATATTACTTAATAATTGAGAGATACATTAAATTAAATTGATCACGTACTTTTGAAACAACTACAATTGCTATAAAATAACTCTATTCGTGTATTCTAAGAATTTGACTACCCACATCATGAATTTTTAATGTGCGAAGAAAACGAAGGTTTGATATTGATTTATAGTTTGATTAAAATTTGAGCTATTGAGATATTGAAAGATATATAACTTCTTCGGGGTGGTTTTAAGAAAAGTATGTACATATGTTTCTGGCTGGAGATGCTGTATCTGCAGTAGCTCTGCGTTACTCGTTGGATAACTTATTGCGAGGGAGGTATCTATCTTTGATGAATGTACCCGAACTAGGTACAAGGACAAATCCTTGGAGGAGGAAGGAATGTACAAACACTTCACCTTTTCGGGGGCTATATCTCTCGAGCAACCCCTGGTGCCGACTTGTCGGCGTCCCCAATGCTGTGGACTTTATGGCGGGTGGAGACTGTGGGAGTCGAAAAACACATTTTCTTCTTTGCCGAATTAAAATAAAACCATAAACCAGTTGAAGAATCAGCAAAAGATCAAGCGACATCTCGTCTTAACTATAGCAAGTGTGTCCACCCAGGATACACTGCTGGGAGCACCTCTGCTCGCAAAAGATTCGCCTTCCTTCGGGGGAAAGGATCTGCGGTGCGGAGACAAAACGACTAGGAAAAGCCCGCCTGGTGGCCATAGAAGCAGGTGAAGACTCTTTAAAGTCGAAAACTACCTGGACGAACTCAACCAGATATCAGTGAGAACAACCTCACTGTTGCACTAGACGTTTTTATAGCAGCAGCAGGTAACGAGAAAAATTATTTCACTCGGAGGAGATCCTCCGGATTATCTGTATTGTTTAGAACTGGCTGGACTGGCTGCGAACGACCACGGTGAACCTCCCATCACAATGGGAGGGTTCGAAATTTTCGATCCCCAGAAAGCCGGAGTCTACTGAGGTTATGATAAAGCGCCTCGCTGCTCAGATTACCTAGGCAAAAGTGGTGCGTCTTCCACGACACCGACATGGTGGAGCAAATTCATTGCTTTTGGTGTCGGAGTAGCAGACAATGCCGCTATCAAAACTAAAGGAGAGAAGCTGAATATAAGTTCAGCCGACTTAAGTTTAAAATACAGAAATTCGACGAAACTATTGCATCTAAAGTGACTGCAACAGCCACCACCACAACTCCAATGGAAACGAATGTAAATCCGGGAAAGGTGGCTTCCCAAAGTAGGCCTAATGGATTCCTTGGCAGGGTGGAGAGTTTGTACATATAAACTGTTACTGTGGTAGTTCTGCTTTGCGATACTAAGGTTCTAGTAGGTCAACATGTCTTTGTAGGTAGATACCCCTCTAACGTACCCGAACCTTCCCCAAGGAAACGTCGGGCGAGGATTCAGGTCAGAGACATAAAACTCTCTTGTGTCCGGTCAGCTTTGGCTCTCACAGTTTAGGCCGGGGTCAAAACCCTTCGTGTTCAGACTTTGGGTCAATAAATGAGGATGGCGGCCGTTGTGGACAAACCAGAGTAATTACAGGTACCCGCGTGCTTTTGCCTGACAACATTCCTCTTTGGTTTCGATTTCCATTTAAACGGACGCGGACGGTCTGGGCTAGTTCATAATAGATAATTCGGCTTTGCCATCCTCCAGCAGAGAACAGCTGGACTAGTTTTTAGGTAAGGACGGGATGTGCAGACACTCTGCTTTTTTGGAAGCTATATCCTTAGAGCAGCATTAGCGTTCTTAGTGGCTTCCTAATTTCGGGCTCCATAAACGAAGTTTATATACGCTGACGATCTTGGAATAGCTATCCATTATCCATATGATGTCAAATCAGAGGTAGAAGCCAAATCGATTTTATCATCTGATCTAACTGCACTCAATAAGTATTATTCTAATTGGAGACTTCGTTTGAACCCTAACAAAACAGAAGTAACTACTTTTCATCTTTCAAACTGTACTGCTGATAATATCCTCAATGTACATTTTGGCGATTCCTTCCTTCGATATAATCTTACACCAAAATACCTTAGCGTAACCTTGGACCGTTCTCTCACTTTTAAAGAGAATTTTTTTAAATCTCGAGAAAAACTGTCAAAAAACAATATCGTCCAAAAATTAACTGGAGTTAACTGGGGTGCTTCTGCTTTTGCTCTACGGATTTCTACTCTGGCATTAGTATATTCAGCAGCTGAATATTGTGCTCCAGTATGGTCTCATAGCAAACATGTACGACATATTGATGTTCAACTGAACTGTGCAATGAGGTTAATTTCAGGAACATTGAAATCAACTCCAATTCCTAGGCTTCCTATTATCGCCAATATTGCCCCTTCAAATTTAAGAAGAGAAGCTGCTCTCGTAAAAGAAGTCGCAAATTTATATAGAAACTTGAAACTTCACATCCATTTAGACCTGACTAATATATTAACAATCAATAATCGTCTTATATCCAGATGTCCTTTATGGACAAAAATTGAAAATTTGGGAGAGTTCAATACTTTCTCAATCTTTGAAAAATGGCAGACGTACTTTGATTCATTGACGGATAAACCTAATTTATATCTAATCTCTAAGCCATATATGAAAGTTGAAGGTTTCCATCTGCCTCGTCGACAGTGGTGTACTTTAAATAGAATTAGAACTAATTATGGAAAAACTGGAAGTATGCTACATATCTGGGACCCTCTTATTGATCCATCTTGTGGCTGTGGAGAGGCTATTCAGACAATGGATCATATCTTGAACCATTGCTCAACAAGAAGATTCGATGGTGGTATTGTGGATACCCAAAACCTAACTTTGGAAGCCGTTGATTGTTTAAAAAACTTTGATCTATTAATATAAAAAAGATCAAGTCATATTATTATCTAATGAAATATCTAATTGATATTATTATTATTATCATCGTTGAAATGTATTACTAATTTTGTATTAATCTATACGAATAATAATAATAATAATTACTTTTCTTATCGAAATTTTTTTTTTAGATTTTTTACCGAAGATTTGTTCGCATTTATGCCATGAAAGATATTACAAATGGAGTAGATATTTTTGAAGAAGTTTTAAATGTTCTTAGTTCTTTTAAATTGAACGGGGTAAAGCTAAGCGATGTCACTACAGATGGAGCTGTTTACATTTCGCTGTATAATTCATCAAGAAAACCTGTGTGCTAAATCTTCAAAATTTAAGCACGTTGTGGAGACAGTTGCTTCGTGTGTGAATTTTACCTTTTTTATTGCTTAACAATATCAAAACTCGACGATCCCTACCCTACACACTTGAGCGCAACAAGTTGTACCTACCCACAGCAGTGATGCAATCGGCATATGGGATTATAGGAACCGTTGACCATCAGTGGAGAAAAATGCGACCATATTTTTTACCTTAGTTAATTTATTGAGGGGGGGGCAGTTTTATTACGTACTCAGACATGAAAGACCTTTTTTTAGTATTTTTTGTGAAATATTTGCTATGGGCCTTATTTTCTGCTGGGCCTTATTACCCTTCTCAGTACCTTATTAAGATTCTATAATATTTTTAAATTAGACTGCAACAAAATCCAATAATAAATAATGTCTGTCTTAAATGATAATCTTAATAAATTTTAATTTTAACTTGATTTATGAATTTCTTCAAAATACGAAATTTCTCTTGAAATCTGCTTAAACTTGATTCCCAATTATTTATTGGTATAATAATAAAACTAACTTTAATATTAATTTTTATTCTATTTACATAAAAATTACAATTGATACCGACCGACCTCATAATCTTTCTCGACGCTTCGCATTTCCAAAACCAATATTGAATCAGTATCACATTACAAAATTTTTGAGAAATTATTTTCTGGGTACTTCCTAAAAGATTTTCAAGGCTTTTTTAATGCTTTATAATGCTTCATTACGAAGCTAGCAACTTTTTGGGGTATTCTTTTACATCCGCTTTTTGCAAAACTGCGATTCGAATTCCATTCGATCAAATTTAGAAAGTAACTAAAAAATACGGGATTATTAAATACAGATTATTTACTGTTTGGTTAAATTTGCAATAGATGAATAGTCAGAAAGTTAAAATAGGGGATGTCTTAAAAATGTTCCCAACTGGAATATATTTAAGTTTTCCACAAAATTTTCCGATACAATGCTAGAACCGTTGCATAATTTACTGATGTTGAAAGTATATAACTAATAGCACCAGTATTACTTTCAATACCAGAACATCACTTTCAACATGAATACTAATAAAGTACCCACAATTAATTATAAAGCAACTGGATCTTGAAAAACTTACTTCATATCATCTTTTGTGGGATTTCGAACATTCCGTTTCTTAAATTCCTGCAAAATACACTGTTTCACGTGGACTGCTTGTAATGGCATAAAGGGCACATAAAAATCGACCATACTGCCTTTTACTGCATCCGAGTGATAAAAGCCGCCTAAAATAAAAGTTAAACAGTAGTAATCAAAATTTTCACCCGTTGTTCTCAAATTCATACCATTTTCATTGAAAGCCTGTATAGCAATTCTATTTTCAAAATGTTCCGTTCTGATGTCTTCTCTTTTAACTCCCATTTTCCATAAATTATTGGTGATTTCATTTATGGTGTACTGAGCAGTATTAGAAATGAAGATAAAAATACTTTTTTCACTTTGCCGAAAATTAATTAGGGGTATAATAGTATTTAAAACCCCTGGTGCCATCTTATCTACTTCATCAAATATAAATAATTGTTTAGGGCACAGGGTCAGGTTTCCCTCTATCCAATTGTAAATATTTTTCTAAAAAAAATTTATAATTATCGTGAAGAAATATTTTTAAGTTTTAAGTACCGTATGCTGCTGGAATGAACCTTCCAATCCAAAATCTCTTCTGCCGACAAAGTAATGCACAAAATTACTTTGAAGTCCATATCTGTACAAGCTTTCTGCTATGAAATTGGTCACATAATTTTTTCCACTACCAGGAAAACCATGAAAAGATAAAGTTAAAGCCTTTTTAACTTTAACTTTTTCATTCCAATGAGCTTTTAGTGCATTAGTGACAACATCTATTGCTATATGCTGACCAAACACATTATCATCAAGCAACATCTGCAATCCTAAAAGAAAATTATTATATTTTTATTCATTTAACTGTACTTTTCTTTTTACTTACTATCCAAATAGCCAGGAATTTCGGAATCAATACAACATTCCTTGAAATGACACACCGTATTTTCGTATACGAAGGACCTTACATCTGCAAAGGTTAACTTTGGGGAAACGAACGGTAGGCTGAACACACTTAAAGAAAGGATAAGAAATATCATCTTGAACGATTTCGATATTTTAATTCTAAATTAAATTTTTTATATATACTATTTAATTTATGTATCAAATACCAATATAAATAAAAGTAGAGATTACAAGCTTTGCGTCCAGCGACGGCGCCAGGGGGGGGCAGGGTGGATACGTGCTCACTCTATTGCTTGGAGTGCCCCACCAAGTGCCCACCCGAAATTTATATGAAATTTAAAAAAAATGTTAATAGTATTTTTCGTAGGGGTTTATTTCTATAATGTAATTTATTGAGATTATTTATATATTTTGTATGCCCACCCTAAATATATTGGGCCCAATTTGTGCTCACCTATTTCAAAAATTCTGGCGCCGCCGCTGTTTGCGTCACTGCCTTTATTTGAATACTACTAGATTGCTCCTTATACAGGGTCTACCAATAAGGACTTTCTTTTTCGATCAGCGTCATAGAAAATTAAAGTTTGAGAAGCAGGGAAGATCTTACCTAATGGCGATTAAGGTACTGTTGTATAAAGTTCGGATCAAAGTTACCCTAAGGTTAATTCAGCTTTTAGCAGCTCGATTAGATAAACAGTGAGTTAACTTAACTTTGACTCGAGCTTTATACGGCTTATAAGAAGCCGAGTGTCCGCAAGTATAAGACGTGAAAAACTTTTGTTTTTAAACCTCATCAATTGAATCCTTCTTGTCTTTTCCTGAAATGTTAGGAAAAATTGTAATTAGGATCGCTAAGATTTCGTCGGCATCCAACAAAAGAGGTGTGAAAAGCCGTATTTATGGGGGAGTTAGGGGGTTAACCTCCCCCTCCCCCGAAAATTATTTATCAATTACAAAAGTTCAGGAAGTCTAACTGCAATTGTAAAAAATTCAGAAAAAAACAAAACAAATTTTCAAAACAAAAACATTAAATTTTAAAGTAAACCCCCTCTGAAAATTTAGTCTAAATACGGCCTTGGAGGTCTGCAAAACTACAAATTTAACCTTTGTATGGGCTGATTTTTACTCGTAACGAATTGTGGCGAATGACATATGAGGCTTTAACTAGCAACAATAAAAAAACATTTTCTGGGACTTCACTTTGTTTTTGTCGAATTGCGCACTTGCATGAACGCAGTTTGTGTTCTGGGCATGGGCAGGATACTTACATAAATGTAAGTAGGATATAATAAAAAAATTAAAAAATAAGAAAATGCAAAATACTCGGAAATACAAAATACTCCACCCGTAATGCACCTTTGATTGGATGTAGAGTACGCCACTGCACTAAGCGAAAATATTTTTTTTTTTAATAATTGGCCGGTCGTATTTGGCTTAAAGTTTTTACACGCTCATTCAGTCCGGGCCTGCGAGGAGATGCTTCTGAAAATCTCACGATACACCACTGGTTCCACTATTTTGATAAAAAAAATGTGGAACGCTTCACGATTTTGCGTGTCATCCTTGCGCAGGGGCCATGCTAATCTTCTCTGTATCGTTCCAATTTTAGTATATGTATGTACCGCCGAAGCGAGTACAATTTAACAACCCCTATTTCGGATATATAAACAACATTATGATTTAACATTTAAGGCGAGAGGTAAAATTGCTAGTTTTACATTTTCATAACTAATTCAAAAACGTCAGAACTTATCATGTACAAAGTCGTGAGAAAATTATTAATTTAATAGCGAGAACATTCCAATGTTACTTAGTTTGTTTTATTCGATTAGGAAAAAAAAAATCTGATATTAAATTTATTAACGAAACTAAATAATTGTATATAAACAAAATTGAAGAAAATGAAATTTGCAACCAAAAATGCCTACAAAGGTTTGCTCGAGAACTTTTGCGAGTTACTGTAGCCGCATTCATACTATACTTAAATTTACGTGTTGTTGACCGATAACATTTAATTTGTCGTATTATTTTGTTATTATTTTTTCAGGAAAATGAAACCACGTATGAGGAAGTTGTGAAGTCGTTCTTGGTTTTTTAAATAATAATTTTTCTACGTGTTGTATTTTTACTCGAATGTTAAAATTAAGTTCTGTTAAATTCACATTTTATTATTCAGGATGTATAATGTTAAAATTCATTAGTTCCTATGAAGAATTTCTCTATTAATTTTATCAAAATGGCATTAAAATTGAAATAAATTTGTGAACATAGGTTTTTTAAAATTATTTTGTACAAATTCTAAGTTAGGCAACCCGCATAACACATTCTATTTAAATTACGTTTTCCTTTGTAAATGTGGTTTTATAGCCGACGCGCCACCTATATAACACCTCAAGGCTCAAGGTCAACCAGGTCTAGGGATTTTCCCCGAATCTAAAACGGCTAACTAGCACAGCAAAAAATTAAATTTATAAATTTTTCTTTCAAAATCAGCAAAATCAATATGACTAGATTTTATGTATCATTTAAATTTATTAGTGTGTTTAAATTAGTAGTTTCAAAATTTAAGAGTCCTTGTTAAAAATTTTTAAAATTTAATAAATTGCTACGTACATATTATTATGTAATATAAATAATTAGTTTTAATTTTTTCATAAACTGCATCTTTTACTATACCTATAAAATTTTGTAAAAAGTACAATTTTAATTAGTTTGACCGACAAAGTCGGATTTAGAAAAATTCAATAAAATTTAATTTTGGTTTATCCTAACAGGTACCTTTTCGCACAGATGTAGGTTTTGTTAATAATCTAATATCCCACTAAATAATTTATTTAAAAGGCGTCGGTTCTTAGCGCTTGAGCCGGATTTACAAAAATTCAATACAATTTGGGTTTTGGTTTTTCCCAATTTGTACCTTTTCGCACAGATATGCTTTTTGTTAATAATTTAATATCCCACCAAATAATTGATTTAAAAGACGTCGGCGTCGGTTTTTAGCGCTTTAGCCGGATTTACAAAAATTTAATACAATTTGGGTTTTAGTTTTTAAAGAAAAATATTTTATAAGTTTTAAGATAAGAATAAAAACGGACAAGAATAAAAAGTATATCAAATAGTAAAATTATTAAGAAATTGTATTTCTTAAAAAAATATTGGCAAATATCACCAAAATATCTCTTTCACATACTATAAATATAATTTATAAATTCATAAAATAAATTATATCGTTGGCTGTGGAGCTCGATTTAAATCGAAGCGCGGGAAATTACATACAGAAGCTGCGCACTGCAGTAATGAAGCTTTAGAAAGTAAAAATGCATTTTATTAAAATCCAAGTACCTTTTACCAGTGGGGTAGCTATCATAGGGTAGTTCGGTGCGGCGCACAGGGGACCAGATGGTTTGAGGGCCCCGCAGGATCCCCTAACAGAAAATAATTCAAAAAGCTAGAATGTTTTGTTTGCTTTTTAATGTATTTTTTTCGGTTACTGATTTTACTGAAATTACTGAAATTTTGAAAATCGACAAACCCTCTATTTTAGGACAGGGGGGGGCCTTCTCATATATTTTGCACCGGGGCCTCAATAACACTCGCTACGCCCCTGCTTTTACATGTATTATGTCAAATATGCTAAATATAGCACATGAAAGATGATAAGGTAAATTACGGAAAATCTACCTGCAACCGACGACGTGGTAAAAAAAGGTAGCAAACCAACATTAAAAAATATAATCAGTATAGGTACAGTCCCATACCACGAAAGTTCTTGTAATTACAAAATTGCTTGATAGCTTTTGAAAGTTTGGTAATGATTGTATGATGTAGTTTTAAAACACAATTACGTTAAATGCGCAATTTGATAGATATTTGGTAGTTTTTCGTTCTATAAATTAATATACCTTGCGTAAAAGTAAGAAGTGAGTTGAAAATAATATAATACGAAATGAATTTTAGACCTTTAATACGAGAATCGCTTCAAATTTTATCATTGGTGTGCCTAAATCCAGTTTCGAATAATTTAAAAAGTCGTATTTATGGAATTTTTTTTGCAATGATAGCGATAAGTGCATTGGTTGATGTTGGTTTGGAATTGAGTTTAAATTATCGGGGCAGCGATTCTACAATGGAAGTATTAATTATCATTGCACTTGCTCAGGTTTTTAAATAAATCTTTTATTTTCTTATAACGACTGATTGAGTTGGCAATTATTTTAGATCTCCATGAAAATGCTATTTCTCTTCGAACACAAAGACGATGTTACATTACTTGTAAACAATACCAATATGTTTTGGAAACCCAAAGTTTACGATTCTAAACAACAAACAGAGAATAAACAAATATTTTTGTTTGTAAAATTTTGTACTCGGTTTTACATTTCACTGTTATTTATAATCTGTGGACTATATTTTATAAAACCATTAGTTCTTGCTGAAGGTGAACTTCCTTGGAGGTCTTGTTGTTCACAATTTCTAAAATATGAAGTTTGCTTTGCTGTTGAACTCTCGCAAACCATAATATTGGTTATAACGCAACTGGGTTTTGATTCGTTATTTCTTTCATTGGTAACTAACATAATTTGCGAATACAAATTAGTTGAAAATTGTTTTTCAAATTTGAAAATCAATCCGGCCGTACGTCATACTGACAACGAAGCAATGGATGAATTAAGAAAATTAATTGATCACCACAATTTAATTTTAAGGTAAGAATTAAAGCTATTATGAACTGTTAATATTCTATAATCGTAATGTACAACGCCTAATTAGCAGTCCGCACGGGCGTATATGAAGGGGGTTTGGGGGTAACCCCCCCCCCTTAGCTTAAATAACAACGCAAATATTAGCCAAATACCCACTTTTTATGGTGGGCATTGGTGGAGATTCCATTATATCCGCAATATGATTGATTTCATTGGGATTTACAGCTCTGACTTTTTATGGCGTTAACGAAGTCCCGGCTAAAGCTAGTTTACCTTTGTTATAGCTACGTCCGTGGCAGCCCGTATTCTCAGGGTTGTAAGCTCGAGAATAACCCACCGCGAGAGGGTCCAAGCCCCTCTTGAGAAAGACGGTGAAATTTCCAATTTTTATTACCAGTTATACTTTTTTTTTAATCAAAAATACACTTATTGCTTCCTATCTTAATCCTTGTGTTACCAACCGGGTACCCGGGAGCCCATCGACGAATAATTTTGCTCAATAACTTTTTCCATAAAAAATATTTGCTAAAAACCTCTCGGATCCCCACCATTTGACCGATTTTCTATCGAAATATGCACTGAAAAGTTTTGTTTTGTTTTTTTAATAAAGAAAATTTCTAAATTGAAAAAAGTACATGTATGTATATACCAAGAGGGTACCCGCATATAAAAATACTTCAATAAATTCAAGTAATATAAAATAAAACTGAAATATTTTTATACAAAATGGGAATAAATAACTATAAATTAATGTTATAATAAATAATATTAATTTTTAATTGTTTATTTATCAAATTCAAATTAAACTATATAAATCTAAATTATAGCAGTGGTTACTTGTTTTTCGTATTATACAACAAATTTTCAAAAATTTAAAAAATATTTAAGTGTAAATATCTTCGTTAACCATTAATAAATCAATATGCATAAAATGCATACAATAATTTCAAATTACAGATGAATATTACATACAAATTCGTTCATGGGTACCCGGGTACCCTGGTTGGCCAATAGTGTAAATTTATTTGGTTGGTAACACAAGGGTTAATTTATTACTCTCGCTACTATGCTACAAATTAATCTTCAAAGAATAACAACTCTTTACTAACTTTTCACTTGAACGAGGCAACTTTACTTGTGGCAAATCAAATAATAAATTTACTACAATAAATTACACACTTTTATTCGTATCCAACTCATAAATAAATTTCCATCCCGGCTATAATCTCGGACGTCCGTCCGTTCGCTTCGATGTGAACTCACTAACCTCTTCCTTTTTTCTTTTAATTTAAATTTAAATTTTCAAAATAACAAACAAATAGTATCTACCCAAAATATTACATTTTAATTAATTACACAACAATATGTCAAATAGTGTTGCCTATTGTCCATTGGGACAGATTGTAACCTTCATGGAATAAAAATTTTAAAAAAACTTAAGAAATCATGGTAACATAAAAAATTAAAGGCAAGAGCGAGAACATTTAATTAGAGCGAAAACGTCGGTTGTAAAGGCAAGAAACAAGGGTAAGAGAAGGAAGAAATGCGAAAGAAAGAAAACACGCTGCAGGGAGTGTAGGTCTCACTAGATAGATCAAGCGCGTCTTGTAGCGGTTTTTTTTGCGTAAACATGTGGAATCTCGTTAATAGCGTGTCTAATAAAACTTGACCAAAAAATACCGAAACGTTAACTTACATTCATAGTGAAGGAAATGAAATCTCCCGGAAGGAAGGTAGCTATAATATATATTGTGAGGAACTCCGAGCAACAAGCAGGAATGAAAACAAAGTGGTAAATACAAAAATATCTGCAAATACCAGGAAAAAGGAAAGGACATTTAATTACCACTTAGAATAAAGCGCCTACAAGAATGGTATACTAAACAAAAACAATAAAGTAGGTCAGGGTATGAAACCTCCGATAAGGATGATGCAAGCTAAAATTTAACATGTGCGGAGCTCCGAGCAACAAGGGGAAACGAGTGCATACATGGTAAGTGAAAGGCACAAAGGATAAAGGGGGAAAATTAAGGAATAAGTCGAAAGCAAAAAATAACAATTTAAAAAACAAGCTGAAATGAACAAAAATCAAGCGTGATTCTAAAGCTGACCTAGCAAAATAAAACCTTCACGCCAGCCTGAAAAATTTTAATGAGATTCTAAGCAGGATTTTTAAAAAAACGAGATTCCAAAACAGTCCCCGTAAAATATAAATATGCTTCAGGCAGCAAAATGGTAACGAGATACTAGGCAGGATTAAAAAAAAAAGAGAATTCATAACTGTCGCCGCAAAATATAAACCCTGATGCATCCAAAAACATGGTGACAAGAATCCAGGCTGTAAAAGAAAGTTGGACAAGGGAAAACAAACAAGCAGGTGCAAAATAAACGTATAATTGCAAAAAGGTAATGTAGAAAAAACAGAAAGAGCCAACATGTTAAAATAAAAAGCACAAAAAACAAAACAAGTAAGTGCAAAACAATTGGAATAAGCGATATAAAATAGTACAAAAAAATTACACTAAAAAAAAGTACAAATAACCAGTACAACGTTAAAACTAAGTAACAAAACAAGATAAACCAAAAAAATAAACAAGCGACATAAAAAAAACAAATATAAAAAATCAAAACAAAATAAAAACGCACTACACAAATGGTTAACAAAACCGCACCCGCGCACCACAACAGGCACCTGGAGATCAAAGTTGGTCCGGCGGCGCCTCTCCTCCAGGAAAAAAGTTCTGGATGATATATGTTGGGCCAGCAAAGTGGTTAAACGCACCACTGTATGCTGCGCCGGAAGCAGGGCGTTGAAGGCGAGTAGGTGGAATGGGAATGTCGTGGGGCTGGAATTGATTTTGTTGGTTAGGAAAGGGGACGTTCTGGAAAGCAGCGTTGGGGAAATTGAAAGAAAAGCCAAAGGGATTAAAAAAAAAATTGGAAGGCTGTGCTTGGGGGGTTGATAAGTTTTCGAAGGGGGAGGCAGGAGCAGATGGAGCATTATTGGGAAAAGCGGTAGGAGGATGGCGTGTGGGGTGGGAAGTAGGAGGCGGGGGAAAACCAGTGGAGGGAGGCCGTGAAGAAGTGTGAGTGGGAGGAAAACCAGTAGAGGGGGGCCGTGAAGAAGTAGGAGACGTATCAAAAAACGAGGAGAGGGGGCGGCGTTGACGAGGTGGAGGGAGGGAAGAAGAAGTGGAAGACGATGGAACG
This sequence comes from Cantharis lateralis, assembly GCA_963170105.1. Lineage (NCBI taxonomy): Eukaryota > Metazoa > Arthropoda > Insecta > Coleoptera > Cantharidae > Cantharis > Cantharis lateralis. Next base: position 29,144,460 of record OY720628.1, read on the forward strand.
TTCTGTGAAGGTAATAAGGCGAAAGGGGAAGCATGGGTGGAAGGAGGAAGAGAGGAGGAAGCAGGAGGGGAAGCCAGTAGAGGAGCGGCAGCAGCAACGGCAGAAGGAGGAACTACATCGCCGGCATCCGGGCGAACCGATGCGACGATTTTCAGGTACTTCTTTGGCTGCATCTGTGCACTGTGACCTGAAAAATTACATAATTTAAGAAAAGAAAAAGAAAACGAACAGAAACCGCGTTACCTGTAACGGGCATCTTCAGGTTAGTGGGCTGATCCGATTTTGCCAACGCCGTGGTGATGGTGGACCGGGCGCCGTGGTTGATTATTTTGCCCCTCAAACCCGCCCCCACAGCGGCTTCCCGATACCATAGCCGCAGAGAATTATGCCCCACTGGCGCTCTGCTGTACCAAGGGGCAATCCCCAAACGCCAGGAGGGGTTAATGTGCAGGAACATTCTGTCTGGGGCATTTGGCGGACGTTGGGAAGCCATTGCCCGGAACATTGTGACAGGGCACAAGTCCGGACGCTGTGGAAAGGCCACCAACCACTTATCGGTAGTCAAACGGCGGGCACCACCACCGGTCTTGGAGAAGACCGAGTTGTACTTGATGCGCCCGGTCTTATTACCAAAATTGTCCATCTCGTCGTCGAAGTAGGAGAATTTTGCGTAGGCAGCTTCTTTTGGACGCCATCCCAACTCCTTGGATGCCACCAAGAAAAACCGCTTCTGGAGCCCGTCGGGCGTATCCGCCGCGTATTGCTCCACCATCCGCGTGTGTTGCGAAATGGTGAGCGCGACGGCACTGCTGATGCGCTTCGACGGGTCTGCCTGAAGGATTTTTCTCTTGGCATCCCTGGCCATCCGGGCATTGTGGAATTCTGGATCTTCGAACGGGTTGAATTTCAAGCCGTGGTCTAGAATAGAAAAAAACAGTTATATAAAAGAAAATGGATCTAGATAAAATGAAGAACCTTTGTAGTAACGTATTTTTAAGTCCTCAAAGCCACGGCGACGGCTGGCGGTCCCCCACTTGGTGGGGCAAGAGGTGGTAGAGTCCACCAACCGATCAGCATCAACCCGATCCAAAGTTCCGAATCGATTCGAGGGGCCGGCGGAGGTGGAAGGTTTGGCGATGGCGGCGGAGGTAGAAGTCTTGGCGATGGCTGCGGATGTAGTGGTGCAGGCGGCGGTGGTGATAGTTTCGGCGGTGACCGAGATGGAGGTGATGCACGGGGCCACGATAGCGTTGCTGGCGATGATGGGGGCGGCGACTGAGGGAACGGCAGCAGGGTTGGCAGAGGCACCAGAGAGAGGCCGGTGACAAAAACGGCCAGGACCTGAAGGAGCAGAGGCAGCGCGAGAACAAGCTGCGATGGGGGCGGCGTTCACGGAGGTGGTGGCAGGAGGCAAACTCAAAAATTTTGCTGCAAAACGAGAAACCAAAATAAGAGAACATAAAAAAACAGGTGGTAGTAGTGAAATTAATAAAATTGGAAAACTCACCAATATCGCGGTCGATGGCGGCGAGCTCCTGGTTGGTGAAATCGTCCACCAACATAAGAGAGGGCTTGCTTAGCACTAAAAGAAAAGAATATAAAAGAAAAATCAAGTGAATTCAACAAGTAAGAAAAAACTCACCGACTGCGTTGTCGACCGCCTTCAAAAGTTGCTCTTCGTCCATGCTGTCGTTGAGAAGCGCCTCAACGACAGATGGAATTTCTTAAAATAAAAATTAATTAATAACAAACAAATAAAATAGGAATAACACGAACCTAAGCAAGGGGTGCGTACGAAAACATCCTTCGCGACCGGCGCCGGCGGTTGCAAGCGGCGCAAACCATGTGTGGCCGCAGCAGCATTAACAGATGAAGGAACTTCGTTTCCTTTGTCGGCAGCCGCCTCATCTAAAACAGAAGCAAACTAAAATGAAAAAACTGCGGTACGAAGAAAATTAAAAAAACCTACCCAGAAGAAAAGAATATAATAGAAAAATCAAGTAAATTTAACCCTTAATCGCTAACGTCAAATAATTGTCACATTATCACTACTGTGCGGTCTCAGTGACCGCGCTTTATTTATTTCGTAAACTCACGTAAAACTGAACTTTTTGTTTTTTTTTGCAACAGATGTCTTACGCCCAGATTCATAGACAAGTAATAAGTTCTAAGTAAGGTATTTCGCGTCGAATTTGATTTTGATGCAACTTTATTTACTCGGTTCATAAGGGTCAATTTAAAAAGCTAAGCATTAAGTATCAGTAAGGCCTTGTTTCTAGAAAGCCAGAAAAAATTGAAAACCAATTAATTTTAAAATTTTATTAACTTTTAATAATATAAAATGAAATTATATAATAAAATATCTAAATTATGTACATGTTATATTAAACTGCAAAAATTGAATAAAATTGAATTTTAACTTACGTAATTGAAAATTAAATCAAAATGAAATTATTGGCATTTTTACACATCTTTATACTACATAACTAAAATTTAATTTTTTTTTCTTAATCTAAAATATGTTTAAGCAAACATATTATTTTTTTAATCTACTACATACTTGAATAATTATAATTAAAATATAAAAATTTAAAAAAAAACTATATCGCAAAATCACAACACCTGAAAATCATCGTTTTTGTTTGCAATTGCTGCACAATTTCGCTCTGCACTGTAAACCTATTGGTTTGTGGCACGAAAAACAAAGATACAAAGTCTTTCTTTTAATTTTGCAAGGACACACAGAGGAGATTTGTTTTCGCCAAATGGTATTTGGTAAAATTTACACAATTAGAATCGTGAGAAAGTAATTTTCATTATAATTAATTGGGGATGGTCTTCACGCGGCAATATAATGTTAGAAAACTAATACCGTTCAATAACGGTTATGTAAATTTATTAGTTTTCAGATTTACTTGACTTTAGAATGGTCACTGAACAGCAAAATCGCAAAATAAACAAAAGAAAATACCATTACATATGTATTTGTCAACATTGCAAGAAATTCAACCACATTGACTTTTTACCAAAACATCTTTTAAAAACTAAAAAGGGAATTAAAATTATATAATAATTAAAAATAAATTTAGGCGTGTTAAGAATTTTACACAGTTTTTGTATGAACAATAATAATGATAGTTTGTAATCTAAATGGGACGTTTATTAGAAACATGAAAATTACAGTAAAACTATCGTGCGGTCTCAGTGAGCGCTAGCATATTTGTGTCTTTTCTATAAACAAAACAAGGCAACTTTTGAGCAGCTCCGTTTGTCAACATATTGGGAGTGATGTATGTAACTTAAAGGTACTAAAAGCCATAATGACTAATTTTTAACGAAGCGTAAAATAAACACTAATTAAAACTTGATGCGGTCCCAGTGACACCACGATAGCGATTAAGGGTTAACAAGAACGAGATGAATATAAAAGGTAAGAAAAAACTCACCGATGGCTTTGTCGACCGCCTCCAAAAGTTGCTCCTCGTCCATGCTGTCATTGAGAAGCGCCTCAACGACAGATGGGATTTCTAAAAATCAAAATAAATTAATAACAAACAAATAAAATAGGAATAACACGAACCTAAGGAAGGGATGCGTCCGAAAACATCCTTCGCGGTCAGCGGTTGCAAGCGGCACAAACCATGCGTGGCTGCAGCAGCAATAACAGGTGAAGGGGCCTCGTTTTCTTTGTCGACAACCGCCTCATCTAAAACAGAAGCAAACTAAAATTAAAAAACAGCGGTGCGAAGAAAATTGAAAAATCCTACCCAGGAAAAAAGAATATAAAAGAAAAATCAACTGAATTTCACTAGAACGAGAAGAATATAAAGGTAAGAAAAAACTCACCTACGGCGACGGCGTTGTCGAGCGCTTCCAAAAGTTGCTCCTCGTCCATGCTGTCGTTGAGAAGCGCCTGAAGGACAGATGGGATTTCTGAAAATCAAAATTAATTAATAACAAACAAATAAAATAGGAATAATAGAAACCTAAGGAAGGGGTGCGCCTGAAAACGTCCTTCGCGGCCAGCGGTTGCAAGCGGCGCAAACTATGAGTGGCCCCAGTAGCAATAACAGGTGAAGGGGTCTCGTTTTCTTTGTCGGCATCCGCATCTAAAACAGAAGCAAACCAAAGTGAAAAAACAGTTTCCCGAAGAAAATTGAAAAACCTACCCAGGAGACGATTGGCGGCGGCCATGTAGTCGTCGACGTCGAAAACGAAAACACAGTGCAAAAGGCCAAAAACGAACCCAAAAAACGGTAATAAGAACCAAAGCAAACTAAAATAAACAAAAAGCGTAAAAAGGAAAACGGCAACAGCAAAGAAAATAAAAACCACAACATAAGCAAAACGGTAAAATGAAGAACTCACCTGCAAGACAAAAAAAACACAATAAAAAGTTACAAAAAATATCGGAACACACAAAAACGTAAAAAAGCACTGTAAAGTAAAATAAAAACAAATGAGAGCAAAATTATAACTAAAACAACGGTTAATTAAAAAACTAAGGTAAAACAAGGATAAACAACAGAACGGAAGACGCACTAAAACGTTCGGAATTAAAAGCCGGACTAATAATTAAGATGGTCGTAAATAATTATTAACCGAGCCTACCAACTCGCGCCGGACAATGGTACGCGCGAGGAAAGGGAGGGTAGGGGAAAAGTTGCAGAAAAAATTCCAACACTTTCAAAAGTAAAGAAAATTTAAAGCGGAAGTGGTCCAAAGTAACAATACGCAATGGTCCAACGAACAAAAAGTAAAGAAATTGTCTAGGAACCAAAAGTCAAAATCAAAAAACCTAGGTAAAAAGTAAAAAGCGCGAAAACCCACCGAAAAAAGTATAGCGGGCCATGAAAAGAGTCAGAAAAAACCGACAATTTAGTAAAACAATAGAAAATTTCGCTCGTAAATAAATGTAAATATAAAAGTTTAAACGGCAAGCAGCCAAGAACAAGCAATAGTCATAAAACAAAAATTATGTAAGTGGGGTAACACGCAACCCTAACAATAAACGGTATAACGTAAAAGCCGCAGAAAATATGTAAAATAATGTGCAATTATAAAAATATTAAGACAAATTTAAAAAACCACACAAATAAAGAAATGCAATTTTAAAAGCAGAAAGTAAAGCGGCGAACATGACCTTTGACATGACATCACCGGCTCCAAGCAAAGACGCATCGTCAGCAAATGATGCGAGGCCGCGAAAAGGCCTGGGTGCAAATTAAAATTAAAAAGTAGCAAAATATAAGCGTAAAATCTAGGTTTAAAATTAAAATGTTATAACAGCAAAGCCGCTTAGAAATATACAGCATAAAGTCTCGTCTCCATTAACAATGTTGTCAGGAATTGCTAATCCAGTGAGGACGTGTAGCAATTAAAAACACCTAACAAAATAAATGCCGTGGAAAAAGACCAAACAACAAGCTGTAAAAATCTTAAATTTGTAACATGAAGCCCCAAAATTAAAAGCGGGATCCACAGCAATAGCAATAATAACAAAATGTAAGCAAAAGTAAATAATTAAAATTTCATAATAATAGCATAAGGTAAAAACAGTGCCGTAACTAAGGTATGGCCCCGGACATAGACAAGTTTTCAATTAAAACTTATTTTTTAAATAAACAAAAAGAGCAATTTGTTTATTATTAAAATATTTTGTTAGGTACTTCCTTCGTGCAAATCCAAGATAAACTTATGTACTAAAGAAATCTTTTCGGTTTTCTGATTTGAGATGAGACAATCATATTAACTTATCTTGACTACCGCATGGAAACTTTTTTTGAGGTGTCTCGCTTCTCACCATCACCATTGGCTTATAGTTTTCAATATTTTTTTATAAAAATTTAGCAGAACGTTCTTAGAATAATGTGAATTTCCTTTATAAATATTAATAAATAAGGTACTCTGAAAAAAAATAAGAAAAATATGCTTATTTTTTTGCACCTCAGGCCCTTTTTCCCTCTTAAGCGAAAGTCGGAGAATTTAAACTTTGTGTTAGGAAAATTTTTTAGAAACTTTCAGAAATAAAATTTATTTTAAAAATTACTTTTCTTATTTCTGTAAATTACTAAAAATTATAATTTCTAAATTTTATCAAAGTTGCAAAGGTCAGGGAATTTATTTTGAAAAATGAGTGGGAATCCTGAAGAACCAAAATTATAATTTTACAAAATTAAACAATCAAAATGTATAAAAAAGAAGCCTCGCCGATTAAATGAAAACGACCAATTTTAATTTTTTTGTGGGTTAAAGTATGATAAAATATATATAAATACTATAATACATTGTTGAATTGCTTTTAATCAATTAACTATATATTTTTTAAATTTAATAAATTTTAATTGAAATTAAGTCTCAAAATTTTTCATTTTACACCAAATTGAAAAAATCGGGAAACTCTCTCCCGTGTAAGGCGCATTTTTCGTACTTGGCCATAGGCGCCAAAAGTCCTGGTTACGGCACTGGGTAAAAATACGATATCCCGTAACACAGAGGCAAAAACCAAATCAAAGGAACTACTAGTGCCATCTGTTACCGCATAGCGAAATTGCCATAGAAAAACCACAGTATATATACTTACGACTAGTAGCGAAACTCCGTGTCGGAACCTTTGATCTCAGTAGTGCATTTTCTATGACCTTCGGCCATATTGTTGGAGGTACTTTTGTACGAAATTCAAATAGCTTAATAAATTTACTACACATATATTTATGTAACTTGGTGCTAAATGGGCTAATTTAACGTTTTGACTTTGAGCGTTTGGTTGTCTGTCGTAGCTCCTATAATAATCATCAAATATAATACAGCCCTTAGCATTTCTATGAAATTTTATTTATAGAAGTACATTGAAAAAATCTCAAAATCGAAAAAGTGACATTGGTTCTTATAGCACAAAGCCACAGATAATAAAAATTTGGTTTTACCATCAATTTGACTTAAAATAACCTGTCACCGTTAAAATATATTTCAATTATTCTCTAAATCAACTGAAAAATTAACTACGTTCAATCAACATAGGTCAGTAAATTAAAACAAGAAGTAAATTAATCCAATAAATACAAATTATTTATTTAATTAATTAATTAAGGCTGTTCGGTGGGTTTCGATTTTGTGCAGAAATTTTTTTAATACAGTGTATTTATTATAATATTCTTGTAGAACTACATATTTTAGATATTTGTTTATAAAAATAAATTAGTTTAGCCGAAATTTGTACTCAAAATATGAATTTATTTACGGAATGCATTTTTACTTTGAATTACTTTGAAAATATGAATTTTTAAATTCTTATTCAAAACGGAACGTTTATAAGAAAACGAAAAGCATACATTTTTTGTTCCGCAAATTTTTAGTTTTTCACAGTTAAAAATAAAAATTATGTCATGTCATAGTAAATTAAAGATTCTTGCGTTTAGTACAAGTTCCATTATGATATCTTTTCAGGATCGTACAGGCATTCCGTAAATAGATTCATATTTCGAGTACAAATTGCGGCTAAACTAATTTTTTTAGAAATTATTTTTATAAACAAATATTATGTAAAATATGTAGTTCTACAAGAATATTATAATACACTGTATTACAATTTTTTGTGCACAAAATCTAAACCTACCGAACAACCTTAACGGTTAAAGCCTTTTTACAACAATAGAATTTTACAACGTAACATTACAACAAACGAGAGATAAAAGAATATGACCTGTGAAGAAGATCTGACAAATTATAAACTCCAGTTGAAGCAACGTCCATATTGCCTAACATTTTCTTGAACTTGGATAATGTTTGATTAAAGAGATTCACGATTCCATTATCATTCAAATAATTAACAAATCCTGCACTTAAAGGGCATTATATGATTTCTTTTCTGATTTTATCATAGGAGAAAGCATAAACTATGGTTTAAATGATATTTTTTTTATAATAATTTTAAGAAAGAAAACATAGTGTAACTGTATTTTATGGTTTCTCTACAATGTAAATTGCACTTTAAGTTTATAATTGACTCGCATGGAAGATTCGGTTGGATTAGTATCCGTTGCTAAATTACTTAATGTAGTTGACATTTTAAACAGGATCTCATCAAAGTCTTCAGAACAGTATTCAGAAGAAGAATGTAAAAAATTTATGTATTATAAAATTGAATTGGAGTAGGATCATAACAATTTCCATTTTGTTTTCCAATAGATCTAAAAAAAAATTCTAGTATAATATCTGCTAACAAATTTTATTGAAATGTTCCTAATTTTGATAAATCCGATTTTTTCCAGTAGCCGAGTTCATCGGTAGTAGGGTGGCTCTTCGCTTTGCCTATGAACCCAAAGTAAAAATGCTGTCGCATGTTTACACCCTCCTTAGGAAGCAACACAACTATAGCATTGACATTCAAAAATTACATCCTCTTGTATATTAATCTTGTCGAGACATGATAACTTCAATTATGAACTTTATTCTCCGGAGTTATTCTTGCTTGCACAAAGCTAAGGGAATTTTGTCCAGTTTCACTTGTACATAATATCAGCCTGAATCTCCATAAGACTTCCCGGATAACCTAAATAATATAATAATTAAAAAATACTAAACAACTAAAAAAAGGGCACTTGCCCCCCCCCCCCTAGAACTTAAATTTTTTATTTCTACCTAGCTAGCGCTCGTAAAATTTTAGAATTTTTCTTGAACCTTTATGTGACTGAAAAATAAAACACCATCTAATGACGGCATGGGTACCGGGGTACCTTCACACATTACATGCATCTATCAGCGCTTAAGCAGCGTTTATATCTACGACAGTGGTAAGACATATTTTTTTTCATATTCAACGACTTTGAACACAAAAAATTTGAATGCTTCAAACTGCAAGAGGTACCCGTGTACCCATCCAGTCACATAAAGGTTAAAACCATAAAGCCTATCAGAATTGAATACTTTGCCCCCCCCTCTATATTTGACACTTCCGGCGCCACTGGTCTAGTCACTGAATACATTAAAATAGGGTTTCACTACAAAAGGTGAATAGTCCAGGAAAAATAGACAAAAAAATGGGTTGAGTTAGAAATAGTTTGTAACAGGCTACATTTTTGTATTATGGCTACTGAACAATGTCTCAAAGTTCCCCATCGATATTCTTTCGGGTAGTTGTGTTACGCGAGGTCAAAGGTCACCAAAAACAGTTTTTCGCATATATCTCGAGAATTTGTACACTTTGATGTCCTAATTAATATTCCAAGTTTGCGACCTTGAGCGACCACTGCTCAAATCAACTAGTCTTTCGAAAATATCTTCTCTTCAGCGCCACCTACGTCAAAAATAGTTATTTCAAAAATTATAGAGCTATTACAATTTCCTATAACTTTGGTAGGAAATATTTTTCAATCAGATGAATAGTTCATGAGTTACAGCGGAGTCAAACTCAGTAAATTTCTTCAATTTGCAAAATCGCTACATCTTGCGAACATATCTTTTTTACGACCAAATCATCGTGAAATATCTTTTCGATGGTTGTCATACTATTGCCAAGGATGTCCCAATCTTACGATATGTCACATAATGATCTTGAATTTTCAATTCACGCACTGCATGAATATCTTGTTGCACAATAACTGCTTTTGGACGACCTTCACGAAATTCGTTCTGGAGTGAACGTCGGACATGTTAACCAGTTTTCACAGTGCGGTAAAATATTGCTTCATCCCCATATAAAGAATTAAGTGCATGGATGCATACGTGTCTTGATAATCCACGTCGAAAGTTCTGAAAAATAATCGCACGAAAATGTTCTGAACTTAATTCAATTTATTGGCCCAGATGAATTTTTGAAGACCATGTAAAGGCGTATTTCAGGTATTTTTGCGAGGTACCGGTCGTATTTTGGTGACAAAACGGTTGTAAGGGAGCTATTTTACGGTCAAATGTTTACCAACCGAAGCAACCGCTATCAGAAGAAATTGATCTTCAGCTGAAAACTTTAAAGTGCTAATACCAGGTGGCTCTGGATGGTTCAATTCAAATTGACCAATGAAAATTAGGGTAGGGATAAGAGATTGAAATGTTATTATATTGACATTTGACATAGTTATCAAGTTGTGTTTTAGTCAGGGTTTTAGTCACGGTATGGGAACTTACATAGGGACACTTGATTCAACGAAGGCGGAGCTTAACAACTGGCTCCCCTTCCGAAGGATGGCGCTGAAAACGTTTTTTATCCTTTTTTTCATATACTTTGTCTCTTTCCTTTCCCGACAGCAGCTAAAGAATATAGAAACACCTTCCATTTTGATTCACTTTGGTGTAAACTAAACACGTATTTTATACGATTACGAATATTATTATCAGAGCTAAGCTATTTTATATTTAAATATATTATATTTTTATTTTATAGATAAAATAAATATTTTGTCATATTTGCCAGGTATTGTATTAGGTAAAAGAAGACATTGAAAGGTAGTATTGTTTTATTTTGTTTTAACACTATCCTTAAAATTTCAAGGATAATTTTTTTTTTAATCATAATGGGTCGTCGTAGTTGTTGCGTTCCCAATTGTTTTAGGCCTTCATCAATTTTGCACCGGTTCCCAGATCCTGTCCACGATGAAGAACGATTTAAGTTATGGGTTGCATTTTCTGGAAATGAAGAAATTCGAACGTTGGAACCCCATAAGATACGTGCTTGGAGAAGAATATGCCATCTACATTTTAAGGAATGTTTCGTTATAGAGAATAGCCGCTTACGGTCTGATGCTTTCCCAAGTGAACATTTGCCACGTAAATATTACTTTTTATTTTACTGTTATTTGATTGTAAAATAATGTTTGATTTTAGTTCTTAGTATCGAGGAGGAAGATATCGACATGGGTCAAGAAGAGGAAGACGATATCAACATGATAACTGAAGGTGATATTCTACCAGGATCAGAAGGTTTTTATAAAATGCAATGTAACTGCCAATTTATGAAAAACTAACTTTGAACTTTTTTTTAGTATCACCTGAACAAGTATTTTATGGTCCCTCCACAAGTACTTTTGGACAAGAAGAAGAGCAGATAATTGAATGTAAAACCCCACCACAATCAAATGGTGTGTATATTAGATGCAATAATGTAACTTGATGGAAAATTAAATTTTTACTATTTTTAGCAACACCTGAAGCATTCTATGGTCCCTCAACAAGTAAATTTGGTCTCGAACAGAGTCAACAGACCTCAAAATTATGTTCTGCTAAAAGTTCAAAAGGTTTAAATAAGCAATTTTTATTCATATTTCTAGAAAATTAATTTTAAAATACTTTCAGCATCACTTCTTCGAACTATTAATGTAAGAAAAGCAGGCGAACTTACCCCTAAAGCCAAAGTGATGTACAAAGAAGCGGTGAATTTAAAACGTCAATTAAGTACTGCCAAATTTAGACATGCTGCTTGTAAGAAAAGGTTGGAATATGCAGCAAAATGTAGTAAAACTGAAATTTTTACACAATCTAGTTCATCAGTAATGCAGAATATTGTGTCGAGATTTTTTAAATCTCAGTTGGAAAATGTTTCGAAGAGACCTAAGGGTAAAAGATTTAGTGAAGACGATAAAGTGTTAGCTCTTGCACTGTTTAAGCAAAGTGGCCCTGCTTATAAATTTTTATCAAAACTGTTTTCATTACCATCTAGACATACATTGACGAAGTATCTGAACAAAATACCAATGCAACCCGGAATTAATGAATACCTGTTTGAAGTTTTGGCAAGTCAAGTTAAATCGATGAAGAAAAAAACTGGAAAATATTGTATTTTAATGTTTGACGAAATGTCGATTTGCCCAAATTTTTCGTATGACCAAAAGAAAGATATTGTTCAAGGCTTTGAAGATTTTGGAGATAGGAGGACTCAAAATATTGCAAATCATGTACAGGTATACTTTTTGATTTTTTAAAAATTATGTACATTAAAGTTAAATTATATATATTATTTTTAGGTATTTATGCTGCGTAACATAGAAGCGAAATGGAAGCAGCCCATTTATTATAACTTCGTAAACGGTGCTACCCATCACTCAGAAATAGAACGTATTTTGAAACTATTAATTGAAAAACTGTCTGAAATTGGTTTGATTGTCTGTGCCACAGTGTGTGATCAAGGAACCAATAATTCATCTGCAATTAAGAACTTAATTGCAGATACTAAAGCAGGATATCTCAGACGTGGCGAAGAGATGAGAGGTACATTTTTTGAAGTTGCAGATACAGTTGTAGTACCTCTCTTTGACCCTCCCCATTTATTGAAGTGTATTCGAAACAACCTTCTGACAAAAGATTTGAAATGCTCTATAGATGGAGTTGAACTTATTGCCAAGTGGGATGATATTCACAAAGCGTATTTAATAGATCCCGTGTTTGAAGAAGTTAGGATGATGCCAAAACTAACCGATTACCACGTTGTTCCAAACATGGTAAAAAAAATGAAGGTCTCTTCTTGCACCCAGGTCTTCAGTAGTTCGGTTTCTCTTGCTATTCATGTCATGGCTACAACAGGTATGTGTATTTAGCGAGTTTATTTTTGAAAAAAGTTTTACATAATTTATTATTTTATTTAGGAACAACTCACGAGTGTGATGGTAGAATATTAAAGTTGAAACCAGAAGCAAAGCAAACTGCAAAAGTGATCGACTTCTTCGACAAATTGTTTGACAGCGTTAATGGTCATGTCGAAGTTGAAGTTGCAGGGAAGAAGTTGCGAACCTGCGTCACCGACAAATCTGCTCATATTGAATTTTGGAAGAGAGCTATAAAAATTTTTAAGACGATGAAATATGTTGAAAAAGATGATGAAGATGATACCAGCGATATAGACGAAAATGAGAAACCCAAAAAGAAAGAGTTCACACCACCAACCATAAAAAATTGGATTACTACGCTAGAGGTAAATTATAAAATAATTCTAATATATATAATTAAAGTTTAAATAATATCTTGAAATTTTCAGGGCTTCATTGACATTTATACTAACATGAAAGTTTTTGGTTTCAAATGCATGTTTCCTAGGACGTTCAACCAAGATCCTTTGGAAAATTTTTTTGGGCAAATACGACAGAGGGGAGTAAGATTTACAAATCCAACTGTAACTGCATTTACTCCATTTTACAAGAGTTTATTGGTAAATAACTACAGCAAGGGTCATTCGGAAGGCAGTAATTGTGAAAATGATGATGGAGATATTTTAGTATCTTTGAAGAGATTTGTGCACCAGGTAATTACTTCCATGTGATGTAAGGGTCCTACATTAATTTACTCATTATTTTAGGATGTAGAAGTTGAAGTTCAGCCAGTACTCCACAGTAATGAAGACTTTGAGATTCCTGAAATTTTCGAAGATCTAAAAGATTTAGAAGCAACTGTATTGCAAGGCATGAGTGGTTCTATTTCGAAAATAGTTTTACCAAAAGTAAAAGATTGTGAATCCTGCAAAAGAAACATTTTATCTGGTGAAAAAGGGGTAGAAGAGCGAAAATTGAAATATTGTAGTAGCAAGTTCATCGATTATTTAACCAACATTTACAATATTTTTAACCACATATTTCCTATCATTTGTCATTTAGGGAATATAATGCAAAGGATTACTATAATTATCGGGGAAAATGTGAAATTCCCTTTTACTGATGACTGCGGACATAATAAAGATGTGGAAAATTTAGTAATTCAATCTTTCATAAGAATTTTAATATTGCATAACATTAAGGCTTTAAATAATATTATGCTAGGAAAGGATAGGAGAAATATTGATAAAGCTGATTCTATATATAAGAAAGCAGCCGAGATATTTAAAAAGTCTAGAAAGAGATAGTGCTATTAATGTTGATGGTTAGTATGGGGTAGTGAAGCGCAATTTATAGCCTCTCTTACTCAAATGTCAACCTCACCAGTACAATACAAACGAGGCTCTGACGTCCGAGTATCGGCGGAATAACCGTATATATTAGATCAAATGTAGAGGAAATGCTACTTAAACTTATTTTCAAAACATGTTATCCGGTAAGGTGTTCTTTGATTTTATAATTTTTCTTGCTAATTGTTTCAATGAACTTCGAATCTTAAAGAATGTGAGCTACTTTTGTTACCATGATTTGTAAGAAGTAAAAATTAATATCTATACCTGTAGATAATTTCTAGACATTTATTCATATATCGGAATAGGTCATAATAATCATAATTAAGAATTATATAATTATAATTAAGAATTATAATAATTATGATCAATTGTCATCTATGAATCTTCATTATTTTAGTAGAGTCAACTAAACAGTTTTAAGAATTATATATTTTTAAATTCAAATTTTGAAAGATAAATTTCATCATTCTACAAGGACTTGCAAATTTTTTACATTTCATTATCACAAAAGTAATTACAGTCATGTTCAGAGGGTTTGAGGTTTTTTTGAAAAATTGGTAAATAAAGTTGTATTGTCATAAAACCAGTACGGGTCTGACGATATCAGTTTTACGAGTAGAATCGTGAATGAGATTGAAACATGAAAAAGTAAAAATTAATATCAACTTGTAGATTATTATTTATGTCCTATTATTTTGTATTTTATTTGTAATTTATGATTTACTTATTTATTATGTTGTTAGGTTTATTTAGGTAGTAATAAAATTTTATAATAAATTTAAATGTCTTTTTTAAATTACATCAGAATTAAGGACATTATAAATTTATAATCATAAAATTTTATTAATTCTTATAGTAATGTATATGTATACACTTTATTAGTGCTATTTAATACATTACTTGATGAATTAATAAAATTTTATGATTATAAAGTTAGCAATATCATAAAATCAATTAAAAATTTAAAATTGCCGCTCCTCCCACAATCTTTTACTTTTTTATATTTTTTTGTGATAAAAACCGTTTTCAGCGCCATCTATCGGAAGGGGAGCCAGTTGTTAAGCTCCGCCTTTCGTTGAATCAAGTGTTAACAAGAGAGATAGCATACCGTGGTTTTAGTATTTGTATTATGAATTTCACAGTTAATGCTTTTTATGTTTAAAATCATATTCTAAATAGTGAAGTGGATTTACGAGTGTTAGTGCAAAATACCTAAGTTACAATTAATCAATTTAGTTAAAAAATCGGTAAGTTTATAAAAATAAATTATAGAATACTTTGCTTTTAAATATATGAAATACTTCTCTCAAACCTTTTATTGGTAATACTTATATTATTTTAATTTGGTGTAAGTTTAAGAAAAAGATATGTTGTGTTTCGGGATGTAATCTCTTTTTCGTTCATAGTGATTTACATTTCAGGAAAAACTTCAAACTCGCCAGTGAAAAAAACCCATTGGGTGGCATTCATTTCAACATCAAATTTATCAGGTAAGTTAAAGGAATAATAAAAAAATTTATAAAGATTGTTATGTATTTGACTTTATTGTAGGATCGAACGTTACAGAAGGAGGAGGTTCTCCAAAATAAATAAGTGATGCAAATATAGTAATTGTGGACGACCGAAGAGAAGGCACTGAAGGAGAAAGGACTGCTAAAAATTTGCAAACCGAAGATGATCGTAAAGAACCAGCTAATAAAATTATAGAAACACAGGATGTTGAAATTGTAGAACTTGATCCCACAAAAGTTATAAATGATGGAAATTTAAATAAAGGTAGTTATAGTTTTCTGTTTTTAAATACAAAAGCATTGTATTTAAGTAATGCAAGCATAGTGTTTTATAAGATAAATTAATTTCTGTTTATCATAATCTAATTCTGTACTTATATGTTTTCAGTAAAGTTCACGAAAACGAACTTCTAATACATCTTGAGAATTAAAACTGAGATTGCCTAGGTCACATGAATCTTCTCAGAAGAAAATTAGGTATTTCAGAAGAAAAAGTTATTCGTATAGAAAAAGATGACATAATGCCTAAAAAATTTCTGACTGTTTGAAGTTTCAACTTACTTATGTAGATTGTTAATACTACACATACTACATACAATTTTAAAAGATCGCAAGCCAAAAATGGAAGATTAAGTTAAATACCTTTTATTACAATTGAAAGTATAAGAAATTACTAATAATGATTTTTATAATTACAATAAATTATAAATTAATAGCAATAACAGAATTAACATAAATACCTATAATAATATAATTAAATTGTTTATTTTGGTATTTGTATTTTCATGTTTTAAAAAATTGATTTTATGATTCAATATAAAGATTATTGTAATTATTTTATTTTTGAGTTCCGTATTCAAACATTTATAAGTTTTATAATTTGTTATTATTTGCATTGAATAGAAGTAGTAATTTAAATAAACTTTTCCGGTTTATTTAAATTATGATTCCGTTCAAAGCAAATAATAATAAATTATAAAATTATTATCTACTTCCAAATATTAGTTATTTTTAAAATACCCGCCAATAATCTTATTTACTGCCATCTATTGAACTGTTTTGGTAACAAACCGAAATACTTTAAAGTGAAACTACCAGGTGGCGTGTCGCCACCCGCCACATTTAAAATTAAATTTTTACATTAACATTTCAAATTATGAAATTTAAAATCCTTTAATAATTTTAGGTTGGTATTTATATATTTTTGTTATATATTGTCATGTATTTTCTAAAAATGCAAGTTTTGAAATTGAGCGGCAAATTAAAATTTGATAGGTTGGTAAAAATTTATCAACTTTGCAATGCAAAAGCGCATAAGAGGGGTTTTTAATGTCACATGCCAAAGCGGCAGGACGTATTGCTGCGTCCAAATTTTATAAGAGTTAATAATAAATTGAAGTAAAAAGTGAAGTTGTGTTTTTTTGAGAAGAAAGAAAGAAAAGATAAAACAAGCAAGTAATATACAAAAATTTAAGATGAGAGAGCAACTAAAAATTAATTTAAACTTGAATATAAAAAAATTGAATTGGCGGAGTGTACGTAGCTAAAAATTTTATCGATAGGATTAATTCGTAACATGTGAAATTATATAATGAAATACCTCAATGATGTACATGTTAATTAAACTGCAAAAATTGAATTAAATTGAATTTTTTTATTTGATCGGTTTAGAATTTTCATAAAATTTAATAATATTTTTGTTTTTATTAATTTGGCATCAAAGTAGGTATAATTTTATTTTAATAAACGTCAAAGCGATTTGACTTTTAATTTTTAATTTTTCATTTCATTCCATTGATATTTAACTTTACTAGCTCTTAAATTTAACAAGGTTTATCTGACGAGTTCCGAAGAACGAAACACGTTTGATCAAAAGTGTCATAAACTATAATTCATTGTATTATTACGTAAGTTAAAAATCAAATTTTTTTCAATTTAATTCAATTTTTGCAGTTTAATTAACATGTACATCATTGAGGTATTTCATTATAAAAATTTTATCGCACCATAGAAATTTTTTTTAAAGATTTGTTGTGTTTTGTTTAGTTACTTCAATATTTGTTATATTGTTTATTTTTCACTATATAAAGTACGTTGGTAGGACTTAAGGAGATGTGTAGGACGTACACGTGTAATCACCAGAATAAAGTATTAGTTATTTTTCAATAAGTAGTTTTAATTGCACCAAGAGTTAAATACACAACAAGATTATATTGAATTCAATTAAAAGAGTCCATACTCACACAAAAATGGATGTTTCCTCAAAGATGAAAAACTTGTACACCCCGGACATCGCAATATATTATTTGATATATGAGGTGGTCAGAACAGGAATGAATCAAGTCCATTTGAAAAAAAATTTTGTTATGATCCCTAAAGTCCTACAGAATAAAGTTTTAAATTCATTTACAATTTAATTCTACAATTAAATTCATTTACAAAAGTCGTCGGGATTGTACCGACCATGTTGGTTGACCAGGGAGTTGTCAACGTCGGTGCATCTGTCGTACAGCTTCTCACCTGCTTTGCGGTTGAGGTCCGTCAGGAGTTCCGGTTTGGTGATGGTGTGGAATTGTCGGTTGGTGATGGACTAGGGTGCATTCATTGCCCTGCCCAGGCAGATGTTATGGAGTGTTTGGATACTCTTCAGTCTGTTGCTTTAGGTGTAGGTACATGCCGGTGCGGCGTAGGTGAGGGTTGGGCGGATGATTGTCTTGTAGAGCTTCAGCTTGAGTTCCGACGTCAGCTTACTTCTTCTTCCTATCAACGGAGCTAAGCCATTAGCCCTTTGGTGCGGTTCCGAAGCGCGGTGATATGCTTCTTCCAAGTGAGGTCGGGGTCGAGGGTGACTCCTAGGTAGTGGTGGTCTTCTTCTATGAGTTTACCTTTCCAAACATATCCAGATCTTGCAGGCACATTGTCTCTAGTCGGCGGTTTGTGAACATAATAGCTGCACTCTTGCTCAAGTTGACTTCGATACGCCAATTGCGGTACCATTTTTCCAAGTCGTCGAGTGCTTCCTGGGTTCTGAAGACGGCCATTTCGGGTTTGATGGAGGTTGAAACGATGGCGGTGTCGTCTGCGTATAGGAAAAGTGAGGTGCCTGTGGTCGATGGTCTGGGGATGTCGCTGACGTAGATGTTGAAAAGAGTGGGGGACAGTAGGGACCCTAGAGGTACCCTTGCCGTGATTACCCTCTCTTTGGAACGGATGCCATTGAGTTTCACAGGCTGTTAGTTGGACAAGTCTTGGGGGTATGTCTGCCTGAAACATTTTAAATAATAAACCGTTATGCCATACCTTGTCGAACGCCTTGTAGACGTCCAGGAAAACGGCGCTGCAGTGTTTCTTCTTGTTGCGGGACAGGGTTATCTTTTCAACGAGTCTGAGGATTTGCTGGGTGGTGGAGTGTCCGGGCCGAAACCTAAATTGCTCGTCCTGTACCGTCTTGTTGTTCTCGAGCGATTTGTTTATTTTGTCTAGGATAATCCTTTAGATGACCTTGCCAATGGTGGAGAGGAGACTGATTGGCCTGTAATTTTGTGGAAGGTCCTTAGGTTTATCGGGCTTATGCAAGACGACCACGTCGGCCACCTTACATCTGTCCGAGAAATGCCTCAGACTAAGCAGTGCGTTAGCGATACCTGTGATGGCCACCAGGGCCTTTTTGGGAAGTTCCTTCAGGGCTGCGTTCTGTATGTTTTTGGGACCTGGTGCTTTATTACGGTGGGTTCTCTTGATGGCAGCTGCTACTTCTTCCGGGGTGGCTGGTGTTATGGGAGGCTGGTCTGTAATTTTTAGATGAGCGAGTTTTTCCCTAACTATTTGGTCGACTTCCTCGACGTGTTCCATGTCGACGTTGCTGATGATCGGGCTGCATTGGAGCTCGAGCGCTTCTACGAACGTTTCTGCTTTCTCCTCGTTGGTGATCGCCTGTCCGTACTGGTTTTGGAGGGGGGGATCGGGGTGCTGATGTTTCTGAGAGATTTAACCATGCGCCACGCGGAGTTGTCTTCACAGTTTAAAGATTCCAACATCTTGAACCAGGAGTCGCTCGAGAAAACTATTGGTCAGACAAAACCACTCGAGCATTCTCGCTGACGCTCGATAGCTCTCGTGATTTTTGTCTACCAAGTTTTCTTTCGCTAAATTGCTAATCACGTATTCGTTGAAATAAAAAATTATCCGGATAAATCAAAGCTCTTGTGGTATTGCTCCTCTGCAATTTTGTGGTTCATCCAAGGCGTCTAATCCTAGTTTTCTGTGTTTTATGTGGTCAGGGTAGTTCGTAAAACTGTTTTTAAATAAATATTAAATAAAAATATATAAATAAATACGTTATTATATAATTATTTATTATTAATAATGAACAATAAAAATTGTTTAGTTAAATAAGTCGTATCTTGTAATTAAATGTATGAAATGAAATTGAAATCATATAGTTAAATTAGAAAAGTTGGCTCAAGTTAATGCGCGTCATTTTTGAATAAATTTCAAAAGATTATAATTAAATTAAACAGAAAATAAATAGATTAAAACACAATGTTTTATTGCAGTTGTATCAAGATTATGAAGCAAGTGTACAGAGGTCCATTGCTAGGAGTATTTATGTCAAATATGTTCGGGATGTGCTTTTCTTTGATTATCATGACTTCCAAGTAAGTATTACGCAAAGATTTTTCTTTTAAAATTACTGTCTTATTATTGAAAAAAATTATAAACATACTTCTTACAATTTTTTTGTAAAAACATCTTCTAGCGCCAGCGATAGTGCAACGAAATTATTGTTTGGAATGGTGACAATATTTTACCTTATCCAGTTGTTCTTTTATTGCATCTGTGGATCTCTGTTAGCTGATGAGGTACATAATACACACCACGCAAGATAAATAGCCCACTTCATTTTTTAGTGAATATCTTGATACATAATAATTTTCTGAATAATTTTTTTAAATAAAGTCTTCTATAGACTCCATATTGGAGTCCTCCTGCAGTCGTGCGTTTGTTACAAACCGAGGGGTCTCCATGGCATTGCAATATTTTGGGCTATTTAGAGTTGTGCCATTTGTGACTTGTCGGTGTAGCCCCAGAGTGTCTTGGTCGAATGATTGTTTTGAATATTCTTAGTCTGTTTTCAGGAGATAACTTGCTGTTTTGGTTTAACAGTGGGTTTAGTGCAGCCATTGCGCCTCTCGACTTTCTCTTTGTGGCTTTAATATAGGGACTTCACCGGTGTCCCTTTTTCTAAGAATTCTCTATGCCAAACATTTTTCAGTGCAGATTTTTGTTTATATGGATTGGAATGGAAGGGATTGTTTGTTTTTTAAAAGTAGGTTGTCGTGCCTTTAGAAGGGTTAATCCCTATCCGTCACAGTCGGAACCAATTCTCAAGGTATTCCAGGGCTAGTTGGAGTCGGTTTAGCTAAGGACAAAAGGAGCTGCCATAGTAATGTGGTGTCGGGTCATCTGCATAGATTACCGCTTTGTTTAACAGGATTTAGAATGGATCCTTGCCGGATGCCCACAGATATTAACAATTTGTTTGACAGGGTTGCTACTGTACTATGACGATAATCAAAGCACCTGGTGTTGGGTCGTTTGCCCCTTTGGCAAGCTCGTAAAGGTTAAATAAGCTGTTAAGCTCCGAAGAGCAATCCGATGAGTTATTGCTTTGGGCTCCACGAAGTTTAAAAAAAGAACCACCCTCTATACTTAAAATCAGCAATCAACGATAAACTGCGAAAAATTGAAAAAAAATGCTCTTCGAGATGCACTCCATTACAATACCTCTCACAAAGCTGTTAGGTCCGAGAACAATCCAGCCAGAAACACGACACCAAATAAATTAATCGATATAAGGAAATAGGTAAAAAGAACGGTAGCGTCACGGTCAATATAATACTAAGTTAGTAATGGTAATCCAAGGTACAGAATAAAATGGTGAGCCGTAAGGAACATCCTCTAGATGTTAGTGGAGGGTTTATTAATAATTTCCAAGAGATGCAAAAATGTAAAAAGACGAATTTATCCTTCAAAGAATATCAGATATTTCCCAATAGTGCTTAACAAGCCGATAAAAAATAGAAGAAAAATCCAAAACGTAGCAATCAATATTGATCCCAAAAAAACTTGTTGGATGGAAATAACAATATGTTTCACAATAACTTGATTAACTACACTCCCAAATATAATTGCTTTGTTCAAAAATTCGGAATTAGAAACTTTCGAAAATTGCAAAAGTCAATAATGAAAAATGCGCATTTTATCAATGCTGATAAAAATTTGTCGAAATATTATTTTTAAAATGTGAATTAACATGCCACCTTTTGGAAATTTTCTATTTCTTGGCTTTATTGCTGAGCTTCGTGACCGCCTTCTGCAGCCGATCTAGCTCATCATACCA
Organism: Cantharis lateralis; assembly: GCA_963170105.1. Taxonomy (NCBI): domain Eukaryota; kingdom Metazoa; phylum Arthropoda; class Insecta; order Coleoptera; family Cantharidae; genus Cantharis; species Cantharis lateralis. The sequence goes on from OY720628.1 coordinate 29,166,238, forward strand.
CCAAGGTGTTGCGTGCTTCCCCGAGTCAGCCACCGTCAACGGACAAGAAGCCTCAAAAGCTTTTGTGAGGGATTCTTGCAGTACATTAGCACATGCCTCGATAGCCTCAATATTATCTAAGTTGACCTTTGGGATAGTTTCCCTTGGCATATCAGTATCCAGAGCGCTGGAAAGAACGTCAAAAAAGACTTGCCTGTCCAGCTTCCTAGGATTTCTTAACCGCCTGGGTTCCACTCTGATTGCTTTCATTTTAAAGCATACCCGTTTATGATCTGACCTTCTGAAGAAGGTGGTTGCTGAAACTTGAATTATAAAACCAAGTTGTTGAAATAAAGATGTCCGATAAGAAATACAGCCATAACAGATGTGGGTCATAGAAAATTTTCTTTGTTGGGCCAATATATAAAAATTGATGTTGAAAGAACATCCAAATATTCCAAAATAACGAATGTGCGCCATATAAACGCTCTTACTTCTTCAGAGTTTTTATATTTACACGTAAAATTGTTTTCTGAGAATTTTAAATGTTGCACCTGTTTTATTTATTTAACTATTGTAATTTAATAAATCGAACAGCTTAGCATCCTAATTTGTCTGGTGAGTGCACATTAACAAGATTAGGGTTTATATTATATGCACTCGCGTATTTTCAGTCATGAAAATGGAAAAATAAATTTATCGAAACATCGGCACAACAAATCTTATTTGTTTGATTTGATTTCCAGTCAACCTGATATCTCTGCACTTCCTCTATTGTTTTTTATGATGAGAATTGGATTAGTTATAATAATTGTTAATAATTTTCTTTACTAAGACTACAAAGACTAAATTTTTGGTATTTATAGTGCATTGAGGTTTATCATTAGACTTTCTCTTTGGTTGAACGCTCACTACACTGTGGTATACTTAATCAACGTTAAATATATCTTTTGCTACTTGATTATCAGTTAAATCCACAAATCATATCCTGTTGGGTTTTTGTATTTATTTAGTAGTCTGCTTTCTTTGCCTATGGGTAATTTAGAATTTAATAATTGCCATTCTTTTAATACCTATTCTTTCTCCGATAGTGATTGTGCGACTTTTTTAATTGCCATTGACAACAATTTTGTTTGTAGATTTTGAAAAGTATGAAAATTAAATTAATTAATGGTATAAAATTTTATTACCTGGCCATAGTCTTCAATTGTTGTTATATTAATTCGTATGTAATTGTTGTCCGTTGATGTGAAGGTCGATTTTATAGTTCTTTTAATATCTTCTATGATTTCTTCAAATATATTTTGTTCATTATTCAATTTGTAACGTTTTTGAAAATCTGTGTCTGCTGGTGATAAGACACCTGAACTACGTTTATACTTTTTTTTACTTTTATAAATTGTATACTTTATGATATGTAGGTCCCATTTAAATGAACAGCATTCGATGCAATAAGTGTTATTACTTAAATATATATTTTTTGTGAATAATTTTGTCATAAGTCATAACATTTAATTTTTCGTTTTCCGATAAAATAGTATACTCTCCTCTAATCGATTTTCCATATGACTGTGTGTTCAATAAAGAATAATTTTGGAATATCGGCCAGCAATATACTAGAAGTATTAATTATTATCTTCCCAAATTATCATACAATAATGTATGTACGTAGATTAAAACACAACCGCTTTATGCGTTTTTCACACTCTAAATATGCACATTTGTGAGGTTCGGCTATTTATGTTGCGATGAGTGTAGGTACATTATAATGGTGCTATTTGAAAGAAAATTACACTAAACTAAATTTTAATAATTTAGAGTGTACAAATATCAGCCCAAGTATATAAATCAAAGTGGTGGATTAAAACGCAGCCGGAATTAAGAAAAAATTTAATTATGGTTATTCGACGTGCTAATAAACCAGAAATATTAACTGCTGGTGGATTACTACATGTAAATTTGCCAACTTTTACAACGGTAACTTTCACAATATAATAATTTATTGCAGACAGTGGCGACAATAAAGCTTCCGTAGATGTTGCGATGTGTACCCACCGAGATAAAAGTGCATCCGGTAATAACTTGGATGGATGATGCATGTTTGTTTTACCAAAGTAAATGCATAAAACTTATTTTAAAAATCATTTAACTAAATATTTATAACTTTTATAATATTATAATAATTAGTCTTATCTATTGCTGTTTTGATGTAATTTCGGGTTGAGACCTTAATTCATTTTTTTTCGGGAGAGCGGTAAGCTATTATCGTCGCCACTAAAAGTAGATTAGAAGATAATAGTATTTATGTAGTTTAAGGGGGAAAGCTACTGTGACAGCTTAACAGGATTAACTAATTATTAACGGGATCGTATTGTTGTTATTTAATTAAGTATATAATACTATTTCTTGTAATGCGAAAGGTGACATCGTAAATAAAACATCATTGAGTTTCTCTCTATAAATTGAGTTTTTATTTAGTATTTACATTAACATTATAATATTATTATTAAAAACCTTACCTATAAATTGAGAAACGACATTTAATGCTTGTAACTACCATGTCAATTTCTAACTACAATATTAGGTAAATAAATAAATTAACAAATGTTTAAACAATTCTGACAAGCCATTCCTATCTACTATAGCCACGATCGTAGGAGCGCGGCAATATTCAAATAAGGAAATTACATTTTCCTTACATCCACCCTCCTGGAGGAGAAAATATTTACAGAATATTTTTATAAGAGACTGAAATCGTCATCTTCTTGATCTTCATTTTCTTTCTCTTTTTCAGGTGCCGAGGTTGGAATTAGCTTAGAGATATGAAAAAGGTTTGACTCTGATTTTCTGTGACCCGTGTTTATCCTGTAAATCGAATTCGATAGTTTTTCTAGGATTTCATATGGTCCTATCTTCAGTTCGTCAAGCTTCTTTCTATTCAGTTTGTTTCCATTTTCTACAAATACCATATCCCCTACGCTAAACTCACAGTGTTTTCGATTTTTATCGTGAATATTTTTGTTATAGTTGTGTGATTTTATAGAATTTTCTAGTGCTATTTTTCTGTCTTGAATCCAGTTATCCTTAGAATTTTTTTCTTTGAGCTCGCTTGGCAACATTGTAACATCCGTACCGTCCAACAAATATAATGGCGCAAATCCTGTAACAGTATGTTCTGTATCATTGTATTTTCGCACACATTCTTGTGCTATGGTTGTCCAAGCTGTCATTTTATGATTTTCATTAATTTTGCATCTTATTTTATTTACTAGAGTTTGATTCAACCTTTCATTTAAACCATTTGAGAAAGGTGAATTTACCGCAGTAAAAATCATCGTTATAGATTTCTCGTCCAAAAATTTTTTAAATTCTTTCGAATTAATTCCGGGGTATTGATCTGCGAGAATCACACCAATTTCTTCAGTTTCGGCGATGCTATTCACCAATTTAACAAAATCATTTGAATTTTGTGTCTTTGATGTTAGGATAAAGGCATATCTTGTAAAGTGATCCACTAAGAGGTGTAGATATTTCTTTGTAGACCGAGAACCCCCAAAACCTCCAATTGTGTCTATAGAAACAATCTCAAAAGGATTTGTGGCTGGGCCTAAATGTGACATTAATCCAAATTTTTCCTGTCCTCTTGATTTGTTTTTAATACAAACTGTGCAGCTTGTGCATAATTTTTTAATATTTTTTGTTAAGTTCTTGGCACAATAAAATGGTCCAATCTTCTTTTGCATTTGTTTCATCCCTATGTGACATAGGTTCTCATGTACGTTTTTCAAAAATTTTATGCTTAACTCTTCTGATAAAATGATTTTTTCTTTATTTTTTACTTTTTTATAGTAAACATTTTGTTTTTTTATCAACTTATGTCTTTTTTCTTGTATATCTTCATTTCTATGTTGATCCTTCAAGATATCTTCAAGTTTCATTAAGTTTACAACTTTCAACTGTTCATCCATGTTTTCATTTGGTTCTAAGACTGGATTTCTGCTGAGACAGTCAGCTTCTAAGTTGTATTTCCCTGGAGAATATTTGATTTCAAAATCATATTGTGACAAGTAGTATGTTAGATCTCCCAGTTCTTCGTCAGTCCTTGATTTTATATTCATTTTTTCTAATGGTTTGTGGTCTGAGAAGACAGTAAATTTTCCACCTATCAATTTATATTGCCAATATTTCACGCATTCTTTGATTGCTAGGCACTCGAGATATATGGCTTTTTTCCTCTTTTGCACTTCATTTAATTTCTTCGAAAAATATGCCACGGGCTTTTCCTCTTTGTTCTGTTGTGGTTGTTTTAGTACACCTCCTACTCCCAGTAAGCTAGCATCAGTATAGATATATATAGGTAAATTTGGATCAAAGATTGTTAATACTGGTTGTGAACATAACATATTTTTTAATTCGTCAAATGATTTTTGGCATTCGTTGGTCCAAATAAATACTTGTCCTTTTCTTAACAGATTGTGTAATGGATCCAATTTTATAGCTGCATTTGGCACATATTTGTGATAAAAGTTTATTTTCCCCAAAAATTGTCTCACATTTTTTTGTGTTTTTGGAATCGGAAAGTTTTTTATAGAAATTAGGTTGTCTTTCATTGGTCTCACAGAATTATTCTGTATTATGTGGCCCAGGTATTTTACTGAATCAGCTGCAAACGTGCATTTTACAAATTTTAATCTAAAACCTTCACTTTTGATTGCCTGAAATAGTTGTGTTAGATGCTTGATATGTTCTGGAAATGAATTTGAAAAAATTAATATATCATCTATGTAGTTTACTGTAAAATCTGCAAGTTTGTGTTTTCTTATTATGTTACACATTATTCTTTGAAATATCGCGGGCGAGGTCTTAAGGCCAAATGGTAAACAAGTCCATTGAAAATGTCCTTCTTGTGTGACAAATCCGGTTTTTTGTCTGTCGGTAATACGTAGAGGTATTGACCAAAACGCCGAATTTATATCCAGTGTTGAGAAAAACTTACAATCTCTCGTTTTAACCATTAGGTCCTCAATAAGTGGAAACGGCTGCGATTGAGGCACAACCATTTTATTTAGATCACGGAAATCTATGCACAATCTTGATTTTTTATTTTCGTCTCTTTTGTACGCTAATGTTACTGGAGCTGCGAATGGGCTGTATGATTCTTCTATTAGCTTTTTGTCCAATAATTTTGCAATTTGTTCTTCAATTTCCTTTTTATCATCAATTGTGCATCGGTATGGTCGTTTACTGCAATATTTTTCTTCTAATAAATCAATATGTGCTTCATAATCTGTTACTGTGCCAATGTCATATTTATCTCTAGCAAAAATAGACTTGTTTTCTAATATTAATTCATCTATTTTTGATTGTTCATCGTAGTTTAAATGATTTATATAAATCTTAAAATTCTTTTCTTCAATATGTTCGTTGAAGTTGACTAAATATCTATTTTCAACCATATTTGAATTTTTATTCATTATTTCCTTAGAAATAATGTTCATTTTTGTTGGTACTTTCTGACAAATTTTCAGGTTTTCATCTTGAACCAAGTAGAAATTTTTTATACAATCCAGCCCAATCAAAAAATCATAATCAAAATTTTCGTTGTCTATTACAAAAACCTTAGTTTTTTTCTCTACATTGAAAATTTTTACATCTAGTGTTACTACACCATTTGCCTTTTTAACGCCATTAATTGTTTTTAAATTAGTATTATTGGAATCAGCTGTTCGTTTATTATTTAGTTTTAATAATCTTGAGTTTATTAATGAGACATTTGAACCTGAGTCGTATATTCCAAAAATTTCAAGGTCTCCATTCAATACTAATTTTATTTCAATCAATGGCGGAATAATTAGTTTTTTGGATTCTCATTCTGAAGTGTGCATTCCAATTCCGAGTTATTAATGAATTTTATTTGACTTTCTTCATTAATATCACTATCTTTTGATTTAAACCAACATGAAGATTCTGAGTGGTATCGCACACCTTTTCTGAGTTTTTCACAGATACTACATTTCTGTTTTTTGTCTGTATCCAATTTTGTAAAATGTCTTTGTTTTATTGGTTTATTTCTGCTAACAAGGTGCTCTAGTTTTCCAATTTCATTAAACAAGTCTCTGGTTTCAAAAATTTCTTCTTTATTGATCCTATCCGTTATAAAATTTGGTAAACCAGCAGCAATGATATCAATCATAGTGCCTTGATCAATTGTTCTTCTTATTTCTAGCATAAGTTTTTCTTTTTTTATAGCAAATTCTAATAAAGAGCCTGTTTGATATTTAAAAGATATTGCATATCTGCTAGCAGACCATCCTTTGTTTGAATAAGTTGCACAAAAGCTTTGTTTCCAATCGAACCATTTTGATTGCAGGGTCATTTTTATCATCATAGAGTTGTACCAATCTATACAAGATTTTTCAAGGAATATTCTAAGAATTTCAATTTTTCCTTCATCTATTGTTACATCAAATCTTGTACATTCAGTTTCAAAAACCTCAATCCACTGATATGCATTGGCATTCCTACCATCAAATTTTTCTAAAACAAACCTTTCTGCTACTTTCCTTACATTTTGTTTTTTATCATTATTTTGATTTTCAATAAGTTTTTCTAAAATTTTTATAATTGGATTGTTTTCATCAAAATTTTTTGCAACTATTGGATCATTTTCATAGACTTCTTCTAGATACTGATCTTCAAAATTTATATTCCCTTCTTCATCAAAGTAAGTTTTAAGGATTTCTTTTGTTAAGGTTATCCAGACACTTCTGGTTTGGTGCCTTTTTGTTAAAGTATTTTTTATTTTTGTATAAGTTTGTGTGCTGTAAACTTCTTTGTGGATTGATGCTGCCTGATATTCTTCTGGCAACAAAAATATTTTTCCATTTTCAGTAATGATTGAAGTTATGGCGATGAAGTTTGATTTCCCATCTTCTGTAGCTTTTACTTTGAATACGAATTTAAGTTTTTCCATTTTATCCTGATATAAGTATTACAATAAAAATGTCGTTTTATAATACTATTTCTTGTAATGCGAAAGGTGACATCGTAAATAAAACATCATTGAGTTTCTCTCTATAAATTGAGTTTTTATTTAGTATTTACATTAACATTATAATATTATTATTAAAAACCTTACCTATAAATTGAGAAACGACATTTAATGCTTGTAACTACCATGTCAATTTCTAACTACAATATTAGGTAAATAAATAAATTAACAAATGTTTAAACAATTCTGACAAGCCATTCCTATCTACTATAGCCACGATCGTAGGAGCGCGGCAATATTCAAATAAGGAAATTACATTTTCCTTACAAGTATATAATATATTGCAGTGTTTACGATGAGATATCCACTTGTTCAGGGGAAGGTTTAAATATTCGATCACACTAAATTTAAAAATAATCAATTTCTTTGTAAAACTTATACTCAACTGACTTTTGGTCAAACTTACTTTTGGTGTTTATGAACATTTTGTATTTGTCCAAGTTTGACAGAAATACGTTTTGAATACTCCACACATTGACATTCTTAAAACCAGGTTTGGACAACTATCGTATGAATAGCCACGTAGAGTTCCTCGAATTATTTTAGTAAAAATGCACTTAGCCAGAATACGAGATCTGCTTGGATCCAAACGTAACCATCATAACCACAGAAAGATTTTCGTTTGATGCCGATTTGTACATCAGGGCTTCAAGTTATGGATTGCTTATGTAAAGTTTGAGTTTAAATTTAAGCAAGGTTTGGGTAAAATTTAACTTATTGTGTGAAAGTGACATTCCGGATATTCAAATGGATTTAATTTTGTGAATACTCCTTACTAAGAAGTTCGGAAAGTAAAAACACTACTGCATTCGAGGAAGTAAAAACTACTAATTAACTTGATTTAAAAATTTTGCTACTGTGGCATAAAATTCATAATACGTATTATCAAAACCACGAAAGAAAAGCCCTGCGTCATTAATAATGAGAGTATGAATTAATACGTGAATACCTAGTCAAATCAACGTCTTTCTCATAATGTTTAACCCCCACCACATAATTTTCTGCCTTATATCTGTCCAAGTCAAATAATAGAAGTTTTAGGTTATAACAACAAAATATTTATTAAAGTAAGAACAAACTGTTGTGCCTGAGAACGTAAAGTTTTACCTCACACTGAATTTTTCAAGTTCTTTAAAAGAACTAATTTTTATTATCAAGTTAAAAATTGTTGTATTTACAAAAAAATTCAAACTTGCAACTTGTCAGATGTCGAAACATTAACCAAACATTAATAACCAAAAAATACCTAAATACTACGTTAGTCAAATTCATTGCTTTTAGTAATAATTGTAATTAAAAACGCCTACGTGAATATTAAAAATCTGTTTAAAATGTAATCCTCACATGAATTACATGTATTATTATGGTAGTACCCGGGTACTACGTACGGAAGATATAAGGTGCAAATTTGTATGGCCCCATAAGGGTTAAATTGATTTATTAAATAAAACAAACACATTCATTTTTACAACTTTATCTTTGTATTAATTTGAATTGATATCTAATGAAAATATTTTTGGAGGTTAAGTTACCATTTCTTACGACATCGGTGGTTTGAGTTGCCAAATTTTGCACAAGAGTGGGGATTTCAAAATTCAAACCCTTATTGATAAAGTTGAGCACACTGAAGGTAAGCAACGGCTCACATAAAAGTAAACACACAAATTGCAGTACAAAAGGTAGGGGATCGAAAATAACATTGTTGAATTTTTAATCATTTAAATTTGAATTAATTTATAATCCTTCATGCAGATGGCGCTCGCAGTAATTTTTTGTATGTACTACCATTGAGTTGGTACAAGTTTTGTTTTTAAGTTGTTGTTAAGGTATGTAACCTCACATTATAATGTGTGTGGTTGTGTAGCTAAATAAACGTGGTTTTATATTGAGTTTTACATAAACACAACAATATATTAAATTTTTTTGTAAAGTTTTATCAAAATATTTAAAAAAAACTTACTAGTTATGAGCCTTTACTTAATCCTCTTAAGTTGTCTCAGTAGTTTCGTGGTGTAGAGTTATTTAAAAAAATAATTTTTTTTAATATATTTATAATGTAGCAATAGAAACGATAGAATTCATATAGAATGTAGATCATGGAAGGTCTTTCGAGTTTTCTAGACTTCCATTCGCCACAAACTTTCCTGTTCTAGTTGAAGCGTTTCATTGCACATAGTATGTTAAATGGTGAATTCGAATATTATTTATTATTATCTTTATTAGGTATCTGCAGTAGTCCAACGTATAACTGCAATATTATGATCTTAGTAGTTCTAGCTTCCTTTTAAATTTGTGTCTTTATTAATCAACAGTAAATATTAAATTTATGTGAATTTTTTTTAGATTCTCAGAAGCACCATTTCATTCTTCACTTTTATGCAAGTAATTTATGGCAATACTACATAAGAAATAGCAGCTGACATGAAGAATATTCGGCATCAAAAACAATATTGTAGTACACATTTTATGAGGAAATTTAAGAATGCACTTGAGCTTTGCATAGTATCTTTAAGATAGAATTAGTTAATATAAAGATTGTTTTATGCCGGCTGTACATTCTTGTCCGAGTGCTCTCTCCCAAATGTCTCGGCGAGAGGCCTGTGGCCGAGCCGAGTACGACCATGTACACTCTCGTCTAGTTCAATTGTACACATTCGTAAGTCAAACGAGACTCTTTGTTTTGGACCTAAAAACCGACTTGGGATGGAGAGTTAACGAGGAATACCGAGACCAGCAAGGCGGGGCTAGCGCTCCCATCCACACCCTCGCTCACGCTCTGTCTCGGCGAGAGTGTACAGCAGGCATTAGAATTTCACCAAATTTCGCACATTTCATATTTGTTGCATTTTTGTTTGAAAATTTTATCTATTTCTACGGATAAACCAAACTTAAAGCATAAAATTATTATAGATTGAATTAGTTATTAACATGTGAAAATATATAATAATGAAATATCTTAATGTTTACATGTTACAATAAAATACAAAAAATAACTAAAATTGAATTATAACTTACCTAATTATTATAAAATACTATAAATTTATAGTTTATGACACTTTTGGTCGAGCAAGCGTGTTTCGATCTTACCGGTTTCTCATCAGATAAACCTTGTATAATAATTAAAAGAGCTAGAAAAGTTAGGCAGTCAATTAAATAATATTAAAATTATCCAAAGTCAAATTACTTTGACGTTTATTTGAAAATAAAATTATAGCTACTTTGATGCCAAATCCAAATTAATAAAATTAACGTTTAAAAACTAAAATGCGACTACTAAAAATATTAAAATTAAAAAAAAACCGCCGACTTCTGAACCTGTATCTCCCCTTTGTGATTTCATAGAATACCCCCGAAGCTTTCTTGAAGATCTTGTTTATTTATTTTTTTAGTATTCAGGTTTTAGTTTTTGAACTTTAATTTTTTTGAACTTTATTTTTGTTTTAATTTTAATATTTTTTAGTAGTCACATTTTAGTTTTTGAACGTTAATTTTTTTAAACGTTCTTATTTTTAGTAGTCGGGTTTTAGTTTTTTTAACTTTAAAATTTATTTAGATTGCTTTAGGGTTATTAAACTTAATTTTTTAACAAATAAATAATCCGTCTAATGATCGGACTCTGCTGAGGGCCACATAAGCCTGTCCCTTAGCGAACGGTGACTTCCCAAAATCTATTACTGCTTTATCTAAAGTACACACTTGTAATTTGTGCACAGTAACAGCCCAAGTAAGGATTAATGGTAACATTTTAGGTTGAATCTTTCCTGATCCCCTTAATCCGTCAAATTCAGTCAGACAGAGCTCGATTCTGACAAGTCTATCTTCATCTACCTTTATAGTGGAATCGTCATATTGTAGTGGCGCGCAAAATTTGAATTTCCCAATGGAAATTTAACTGGCCACTCAGGTAGCTGCGGGAGCGAGGGTCCAGAGGGGACTGATCTGTGTCGTTGTTTTTACCTACACTCTAGAGTTTATTTGCAGGCGCCAAAAGTCTTCGAAATAAAAAAGAAATTACAAAAGAAACGTTTTTTATTTTTTTCTCACCTTGTATATACACTACAATAGATATTTACAAACTTAAAACAATATTCTTAACTAAATGAAACTACTATTAAAGAAAAATCGAACTTAAAACTATTACGGTAAAACAATGAATTAAAAAAAGGAAAACCCTAATATCTCCTGTCGAAGAACCGCCACTGGTCCCAGAGTACAAAAATGTCCCGATAGTTTTAACTTTGACTAAATTAAGTTTTTTGGAATTCTGGTAGTGAAAACGTGAATTAAACAGTTAAAGAACAAAAAAGGAACAGTTGGTTTATACCCTGGTGTTAATGGTAAGATATGTGTGTTTTATTGTCGTGAAATAAAAAAACTATTATTTTGATTTTATAGGTTATGAAGTGCAGATCTTACTACTAATTTAGTTGGAAGTCCTATTGGTCCTTAACCAGGAGAATACTTAGGTGTGTTTTGCTAATTTAAAAACAAATTACAGCTTCCTACGTTAATAACCTACTACCTATTTCAAATACGCCCTACGCTTCCTACTACGATATTTGGATTTTATAAGTAAAATCCCCGGCGGGAACAGTAGGAAACTTCTGGGTTCGGGAAGAGGTTTGGTAGCAAGAGATATCAATCGGAAGGAGAATCTGACAACTAAAGGTCCTTTTTCAAATCTTTCGCTCTGTTATCGGGCAGGTAGTGCGGCCCCTGTTGAGTCGCTTAGCTCCCTCTCGGATGTCTGCCAACAGTAACGAACACAGTAATACCTACTCCTGTAAGAAAGATAGGTAAAAGTTATCGGACGATTAATTAGTTGTGTTTATACTAGGGGTAAATATCCCAAAAAAGTTGTGTACACGTGGTTGGAATTCCCTTGGAAATCTTTGGAATTCTTTGGAAATCACTGGAATTCTTGGAAATCACTGGAATTCTTTGGAAATCACTGGAATTCTTTGGAAATCCCTAATATTTTTTGGAAATCTTTGGAATTCTTTGGAAATCTCTGGAATTCCTTGGAAGTCACTGGAATTCTTGGAAATCACTGGAATTCTTTGGAAATCACTGGAATTCTTTGGAAATCATTGGAATTCTTTGGAATTCCTTGGAAATCTTTGGAATTCTTGGAAATCATTGGAATTCTTGGAAATCTCTGGAATTCCTTGGAAGTCACTGGAATTCTTGGAAATCCCTGGAATTCTTTGGTAATCATTACAATTTTATAATGCTTTAATTCGACTGGAAATTACCACTTCAATATAAAATTGTAACGTCAGTAAATATGTCAGGCCTACGAGGGCGTACACACTTTTATTGGCAATCATCCATTCAATTTTTTTAAATTTTCTAAACACAAGTCGGTGTCTTATAGTATTTTAGGAAGCTAGTACTAATGATATGGTATTTATTTAAAAGTTTTAATTTTATATTCATTTCATTTTTAATAATGTAAATAAAATATCGTTCAGTTAAAAGGCCTAATGAAACAACTAAATTGTCCAACGTTTGAGGTCGTTTAATGACCCATTTTGAAGGAACACAACAAATTAAAAAGAATATAAATTTAAAATTAAGGCGCCTTTATTGTAGCTTTCTAAGCAGTGCCTTAAATAAGTTTATATTCTCCGTTAATAATAAATATTTCTAAATGATTAAAAAAAAATTAATTAGACAAGATATGAATCTATTTTGGTACAAGAATAAAATTTTAAAAATATAACAAATTTTAAAGTAGTAACACCTTCTAATATGACTAACTTTCAGCGCTTATGTATTATTATCAATATAAGTTACCAGAAAAATATTTTTTTATCGAAATACAATGAACCTTTAGCTGCCGATTAAATCAAAATTCAAAATTTTTTGGTCATTAATAGAGCTATGAACTTGAAGTGCACTATCGTTCAGAACAGTTTGAAAACGTAAACATATAAAGTTACTGACATATTTATTACATTTCTAATAACATACAATATTATCTTACAAAACTTGTCTGAACAAAAAATGGTAACCAGCTTTTTAAAAAAAGAAAACGGGAAACTATGTCCCTTTTTTCAATTTAGTAAATTTTTAGATAATTTTACAAAAAAATTTACATTTTAAAGTAGGTAAATTTAAATTAAATAATAAACTTGCAATAGTAATCCACCCAGCACTCTTGTCGTGGATTACTTACTTGGTTTTGTTCTCAAATCTTTAATTATAAATTTTTTTGGATATTGTGGGTCTATTAATTCAGGTAATATGCATTTGAAATAAAATATTTTTAACGGTATGATCATTTTCTCCAAAAATAAATATTAAATAAATATCACAATGTGCAAGAAATTCTGTAATTGACTATAACCTCCCCCAGTTAAAATTGTTCCAAGTACTGCTGCATTGTTGATATAGATATAGATCTATAGATGTAACTATAGATGTAGAACCATCGGAATCGACCTGATTTTTAATTTGGCACATATTACATTGTATAATTAATTTTTATGAAGACCTAATCGCTGCTTACTTATTATTTGCAAGTTATTATTACGGCACGAAAAAATTTCTAAATGAGGAAAATTGCACAGGGGGAATGGATATGACTGATTACCGAATGGGATCCGGTCCCAATTGATTTGGATAATTGGAGCTCTACTGCATTATCAGGTGTGTCAACCGCTATCAGCCACCAGCCGACGGATGTTATTATTTAAATTATTACGTCAACGTAATCAAAGTCATTCCATACAACCATTTACAACTATCGTGGCGCGCGTTTAAATTGCAACTCAACTACTGGGCCTTACTTGCTTTAAGGGTCGTCCTTTAATCACCTGAGGTTTTTCATGCTACTTTTTTACCCCCCCCATCCCCCTTGGTGATAATTATGTCGTGAGGTTTTAGGCTACCCCCCCCCCCCCGACCACCATCATCCCGTGTATTCTTATTGAAAACTATTTTGAAGATATTTTCAGAATATGTTTTAATGAAAAATTAGATTCTGTAACAATAATATAATAAAACTGATAAAAATCCCACTGATAACTAAAAAATATTGTTGCTTGGTAGCTTTTTAGATAAAAATTCGCTAGCTCGGGATTTCAGGCGGTCGCACGAAAATATACACGTGATCGTCAAAACATCCCCCCCCCCCAATGTGATCAATCGTGATATTAATTTAACCCCTCCCCCCTGTTTGAGCCTCACGTGGTTAAAGGACGACCCCTTATTTATTTATTCATTCATTCCTTATTTGTTTATTCACGAATTAAAGTAAATAGTCCAAGAGCCCAGAGCCGCCAGACCTACGTCATTTTAGCAAAACTGAGATTTTCAGAAAAAATATGTGATACATAGATAGAAAAGCGTATGCGAAATTTCCAATTTGGAAGTGGGCCGTTTTAGAGATAACGATAAAAATAGTTCTTCTGTGAGTGGGAGCGCGAGGGTATTATCCATGCATATGAAGAATATGGTCGGTAATAATTTTTATCGTTATTTCTAAAACGGCCCCGCTTTTAAATTAAAAATTTCGCATACGCTTTTTATCTATGTATCACAGATTTTTTCTGAAAATTTCAGCTTCGCTAAAATGACGTAGTCTGGCTGCTCTGGGCTCTTGGACTAGTAGGTATATTTAAGAAATGCTAAATCGCGTTGTTGCGATTTTAGCCAACGCGGTTCAGCTCATCCAGAATTGTAAAAAACAGTTGTTAAAGTTTGTTCAAATACAAACCCATCACATCAATAAAGGATATGGCAGATAAAGTATGGGTACTTTTCGGAAAATGAAAATTCGTGCTTGTTTAAGAAATTAAAAATAAGGTCCCGCAAATTGTATGGAAATTTTTTCACCATGAGTGGTCAGTCGCCAAGTCAACCATCCATTCTCTCATATCTGCTGCAATTTTTTTTTAATTTATCGAAAATGTGCTAAAATAAGCGCTAAAAATTGTTAAAAATAAATCTAAGCATAAAAGTATTTAGTATAACAATAAATAAATTGCACTTCTGTTATCAATATTTTCTATGTATAGCAAATTTTCTAGAAATCCGTACTCGACTCATAAGCTACCTAACAATTTTCGGTTTTCAATATTATTTATAAAAAAAAATACATTTTGTACAAAAATTATTTCAAATTATATATCAAAATATTCGGCGTTTTCTGTGCTTTCTGTTAAACCTCTATATATGCCATCTAACCTTTCATTTTATGCAAGATTCAACTTTAAACCCGATACCCCTTCACCCCCAGAAAAGCAATTTTTAAGCGTTTTATTGCGGTTCGAGCACTCTACTAATTAAATATTAATAAGAAATCTATTACTTCAAATTATGCAGACGATCAATCGAACACAGAGGCAGATCATAAACCATTAGTCTGCTATACTGGTGATTGTATGTAATCACTCATCATAATGTCAAACATCACTAAAATGTTAAAATTATATTTATTAACAAATTTTTTTGAATATAAGGTGCGACGATGGCTGTAAGTAGGACTCATCAATATTAAAAAGTTACTAATATAAATTTATTGGAAATCTTTGGAATTCCTTGGAAATCATTGGAATTCTTGGAAATCACTGGAATTCCTTGGAAATCTTTAAAATTCTTGGAAATCTTTGGAATTCTTGGAAATCATTGGAATTCTTGGAAATCTCTGGAATTCTTTGGAAATCCTTGGAAATCATTGGAATTCCTTGGAAATTTTTGGAATTCCTAGGAAATCTTTGGAATTCTTGGAAATCATTGGAATTCTTGGAAATCTCTGGAATTCCTTGGAAGTCATTGGAATTCCTTGGAAATCTTTCGAATTCTTTGGAAATCATTGGAATTCTTGGAAATCATTGGAATTCTTGGAAATCATTGGAATTCTTTGGAATTCCGAGTCTTGTGTACATAAATTTTTCTGGATATTTACCCCCTGTGTTTATATGTTTCAGGATTTCTCGGAAGTCTTGACAATAAAAACTTCTCGAGATCGGGAATGGAATCTTTTGTCTAGAAGCACGTAAACAAAAGCGGACGGGTATTCGAAATAAGCAGTCTTGAAGCACGAAAACGCTTACTTGCTTGCAATGCAAATTTATTACACCTAAGTTTACCCCTGACGAAAAGATGACCATGGATAGAATTTACTGAAGGCATCTCTTAATCTTTTAAAGAAAACAAGTTATACGCAGATTGACAGATTTCTGTATCAGCTTAGATAATAAATATTAATAACTTTTATCCTTAGTTTTAGGCAACACACATATCTCCAAAATTTCCCAGCATAAACCTAATTAAGTAGTGAAAACTTGGAAATAAATTGGATTCCCAAGTTTGATCTTTGTTGAACTTAATTTATTCTTTACAGTATCCGTGCTCCAGCTGGTCACGACGAAGAGCAGTCCATTCCAAGTTTCTCACCACTCCCATTGCTCCGCTTACTAAGCCCCGATTAATGTTCAAATTCCTGGGCAGCATCACTCGGGAGCCGATACCGATTTGGATACTGCTTATTATTACACCTTCTGTCCGGTTGGGATCCTTAGATACTTACTTGTTCTGGTTTCGGAGCTTCACCGTATGTTTTAGATTCAGTAGATATATCTATTGCTTTTATGGTATACATTTTAGTTTGCAATGCCAAACGTTCCGACATCTTCGTATTATATGCACCTATTAGTTTCAAAGTGTGAAATAGAAATTTCATCTATTATAACTAGGGTGACCATATGTACTTATTTTAGTAGGACAGTACTTTCTTTTTGAATGATGTCCTAGTGTCCTTCAAAGGTTTATAAAGTACACCTAAATGTACTTTTTTCCTAAGATGCAAAAAGTCGAAAAGTAAACAACTCGATACCTCAGTTTCAAAGTGTAACAAGTCCGAAATTGGTGAAAATGAGATAAGTATGGGAAATTTCACAAACAACAGTTTTCCAACAATTAGGAAAATTATGGTCAAGAACTAAGTCTTTGTTTGACTCTTTGGATTATCAAATCTGTAAACAAACAAAAACTATTTTGATTTTAACGAAATAGTAAAATGTAAAAGCTGAGTTATCTCAAAACTAACTCTTTTTGAGTTGTTACACTTTGAAACTGAGGTATCGAACTGCATTTTATTTTTTATTTAAATAAAAATTAAAGTTCGAACGAAACAAAATTAAATTATTCAACTGTTTTAGCGGCATTGCTTCCAAAGTGCCTTGTGCCTTGTTACCAGTAGTTTTTGAGCTTTTATTCAAACCTCGTTGACCTTGAAATGTCGTAAATTTTCGCCTGCGGCGCATTGGAGAATTCAAATCCACTATAATACATTATTGTACTCTTTTTTGTTCCGAAAATTATGGTCACCCTAATTATAACCCACTCCATAATTCTCCATTTCATTCTTTCTCTTTGCAGGCGATCTCAATGTCAGTGACTGACCTTTTTCGATGGACAATATAAAAGTGCTATGCAAAGTGCACCATACAACTATTCGTGCGGCGACCCCAGTGGGTGCTGTAATTGCAACACATGACCGATTTGTTGACAATCTTCGAATCTTTGTTCCACTAATAGTTTGAGAGTGATACTTTTTCCGCTTTCAGCTCCACCAGTAATGAACATTAAAAGAGAACTTTGATGTCCATTGTTAGAATTAGTTCTTAATTTTTCACTAACTTTGGCAAATAATTGTTTTTGATCATGAGTGAGAGAATTCACTCCTCTCAAAAAATCTTCATCAGACATATTATCTATAGCCAAATTTTTTTAGAAATCATCTTCCCTCATGACAATGTCGTGAAGTTGTGGAAGTAATATTGATGATTTGTCGTGCCGATGTCATTAGTACATAAGTCAGCTGCCTCTTCAGCTGCTAGTCGTCGAAGTGTATCTTATATTTCGTTTTCCCAACGAGACATTAATTCATTATCATATGTATTATGGAGAGCAAGCTTTGCTAAAAATGCACTTTTGGCACTGTCGTATTCGTCTAACAGCGCACTTTCAATACGGAAAGGGCAATGGGTAACTAACAAACTATAATAGTACGCTTCAGGATCTGAGTCAGGAGTGTAATACCGAGTTCGCAGAACTGCTGGTCGTGATCTTTTTTCATTCTATCCATTCTATTTAGAAAATTTATAATTGATCCTTGGTCTTCGTTTTCTTCTTCATATGCATCTGCATCACCATCATCAGTGGATGACTCTCATAACGTTCGAATATAATTTTGCAAGGTACAACTGTGTACGAATCAAATCGTAACATTCTGTATCTAAGCTCAGGCTTGAAAGTATTGACAAATATAGGCTTTCTAGGGCTAACGCGTAGCTTTATAGGTGGCAGAGTTGGTAGGCACGTTCCAGTCCTGACATTTCGCGATGGTTTAACAAGAAATTCTAGAGTGCAAATAGCTGTCGTCCAAAATTTGCACCTCTTTCTCTAACTCTACAAAGTGCCTCCTCTATTGCTGTTTGCAGATTCCCCGGATCCGATGTAATATGCAACGCCAAGAGCAGACACTACAGGCTGAATATCAATATTAGCTTTCCATAGTCGTAGTAGTGCCTCGTTATAATTATTTATCATCGCTTCTTCTGAACGCCTCTTTAACTTATAAAACTTACCACCATTTGCAGTTGCTTGATTGTCATCTAATATAATAGTCATTTCTGAACTTGGTTTTGGAAAGGCAAATCTGCTCGTATTCGGGTTTCAGTTGTTATATCATGTATGTGTATGTCTGTGAGTTTGTAATCTAGTCACAAGTTCCTTGAATTCGGAATTATGTTCAGGTATTATACATGTAATCACATCTTCAAGTAGATTGATTCTTGGTGACGAGTTGAAATCAGGCATGTCTTTATCAACCAGCTCACGTCCCAAAATGAAATTAGTTTTCCTTATTAAAACAGGCATAACAGCATTAAATCTGAACATAAACTGGCGCGATAAGGTTACTGGGAATGTACACTTATAACATATTATGCATCAAAAGCGAGTCAAAAGTCGTGGGTAGAAGCTCCGCCCTAGATACCAACTTTGTTACTTGTGACTCATTTTCAAATTTTAAATTAATATTATGGTTAGTTGCAGTGTTTGTGTTACTTCTAAGACCAAAAAAACTCATAAATGTGGTATAACTTGGCCCGAGTAAGACCTTAGAGTTATTTAAATAATTTTATAACAAAAACATAAATTTGTGAGGTTACTGACCATAATCTGCTTAAATCATTGGCGTACATATTACGAAATAATCCTATATATTTATTTACATTAAACGTCGTTTTTATAATTTATATTTCTAAAAAATGAAATGAGAAAGGCTCTTTAGTTGAAAAATACCAAATTTCTGGAATATTGGTCTCCCAACTCGTTCGTCGTGCTTGTGTTCAAAACATTTTAGTGACTATGCTACGCCCCTGGCAATTATATCAACCGGCTACCATAGGAGACCAACTTGACTCGGCCTTGATATGCATACGTTCCTTCCTTCCTATTTTATATTGTAAGACTAGATATACAGAAATATAGTCATCTAGCGAAAAAGTACTGGATTTCTTTTTCCGCAACCTAATAAATATATTGTAATGCAACGGAGTTGGCTAATAAAATATAAAAAATAGTTATAATTTTAAGCGAAACATTCATTTTTATTGAGATAATAAATCGATCTTGTCAAATTAAACAATACCTAAATTTTTTACATCTGTGTAAAATTGTGCAACTATTATATCCTAATATCCTACCTACAATTGGTTTTACTCTTCGTCTTTCATTTAAATTGTAAATTTCAACGACTAAAGTTCGAAAATCAGATTATGGCGTTATTAAATTTTTACTCAATAGTTTCTAATTAAAGTTTTGTTTTAAAATTTCACACAATGCTTAATTGGGGTAAATTTTGTCTCGTCGTGTAGTATCCTTTCTTCTGGTTTATTCGAAAAGTTTCAGGTAAGTTTAAATTGACAATTAAACCAAATATTATGCCTCCTACTAACTTTTACAGGAATAACTAAAATGTGAAGTGGAGAATTCTCACATAAAAAAAACCAAATTGAACAATGGTCAACTCCATCCCCAGGATGATAACAATGCGGTATAAAGTGAATAAAACAATTTTTATCTATAATTAATAATGCTAAAAACCATGATAATATGTATTGCTGTGATATCTTCTAATTTAATTATAAATTTTCTAAATTAAATTTACACCCATAAAACAAATACACCGACCAACTTTAGGAAGGATTTTAGAGGCGTGGCTGGCGCTGATAAAATTTAAAATGTACACTCAGACGAAGAAGTTACACGGCGCGAATATTTAAAATCCATAAATTATTTTACAGTCAGTTTATGAAGATTTGTTCTAAAATGAACACTTTTTTTGTAGACAATAAAGCTCAAATATAAATGACACGAACCAGAATAAGACGAACAACCACGATAAATGTAAATACACGCAATGATTTGTAACTTTTACAACAGAATCTACCTGAGAAATAACTCGACGTTCATTGACGTCCCTGAAAACAGCTTCATCTTCATATTCTATAATCACTTTTTTACAGTTGGCCAACCAAATACTGCAAACTTTTAAATCTTTTAATTTATTAACCAAAAATTTAGGTTATTTAAATTACTAAACGATACTTTATTGAATTTTAATAAAAAAAAACTGTCAAAAATAATAATTACTTATTGTATAGATACCATAATATTCGAAACGTAAGAAAATTTGTAGCTTTTGCGTAAGAGTTTGCTACAGGCTGAAATTAGTGTCAATAGACTCACTGCGATATTCTACGTCACCCCAATCCACATCTTTACAAAAACTCCCCGTAGGGGGGGTACAATTTCACAATCAAAAATCAAGAAACTTTGTAACTTTTGCGTAAGAGTTTGCTACAGGCTGAAATTAGTGTCAATAGACACCTTGCGATATTCTACGTCACCCCAATCCACATCTTTACAAAAACTCCCCGTAGGGGGGGTACAATTTCACAATCAAAAATTAAGAAACTTTGTAACTTTTGCGTAAGAGTTTGCTACAGGCTGAAATTAGTGTCAATAGACACCTTGCGATATTCTACGTCACCCCAATGCACATCTTCACAAAAACTCCCCGTAGGGGGGGTACAATTTCACAATCAAAAATTAAGAAACTTTGCAACTTTTGCGTAAGAGTTTGCTACAGGCTGAAATTAGTGTCAATAGACACCTTGTCATATTCTACGTCACCCCAATCCACATCTTTACAAAAACTCCCCGTAGGGGGGGTACAATCTCACATACAAAAATTAAGAAACTTTGTAACTTTTGCGTAAGAGTTTGCTACAGGCTGAAATTAGTGTCAATAGTCTCATTGCGATATTCTACGTCACCCCAATCCATATCTTTACAGAAACTCCCCGTAGGGGGGGTACAATTTCACAATCAAAAATTAAGAAACTTTGTAACTTTTGCGTAAGAGTTTGCTACAGGCTGAAATTAGTGTCAATAGACACCTTGCGATATTCTACGTCACCCCAATCCACATCTTTACAAAAACTCCCCGTAGGGGGGGTACAATTTCACAATCAAAAATTAAGAAACTTTGCAACTTTTGCGTAAGAGTTTGCTACAGGCTGAAATTAGTGTCAATAGTCTCACTGCGATATTCTACGTCACCCCAATCCATATCTTTACAAAAACTCCCCGTAGGGGGGGTACAATTTCACAATCAAAAATTAAGAAACTTTGCAACTTTTGCGTAAGAGTTTGCTACAGGCTGAAATTAGTGTCAATAGTCTCACTGCGATATTCTACGTCACCCCAATCCATATCTTTACAAAAACTCCCCGTAGGGGGGGTACAATTTCACAATCAAAAATTAAGAAACTTTGCAACTTTTGCGTAAGAGTTTGCTACAGGCTGAAATTAGTGTCAATAGACACCTTGTCATATTCTACGTCACCCCAATCCACATCTTTACAAAAACTCCCCGTAGGGGGGGTACAATCTCACATACAAAAATTAAGAAACTTTGTAACTTTTGCGTAAGAGTTTGCTACAGGCTGAAATTAGTGTCAATAGACACCTTGCGATATTCTACGTCACACCAATCCACATCTTTACAAAAACTCCCCGTAGGGGGGGTACAATTTCACAATCAAAAATTAAGAAACTTTGCAACTTTTGCGTAAGAGTTTGCTACAGGCTGAAATTAGTGTCAATAGACACCTTGTCATATTCTACGTCACCCCAATCCACATCTTTACAAAAACTCCCCGTAGGGGGGGTACAATCTCACATACAAAAATTAAGAAACTTTGTAACTTTTGCGTAAGAGTTTGCTACAGGCTGAAATTAGTGTCAATAGTCTCATTGCGATATTCTACGTCACCCCAATCCATATCTTTACAGAAACTCCCCGTAGGGGGGGTACAATTTCACAATCAAAAATTAAGAAACTTTGTAACTTTTGCGTAAGAGTTTGCTACAGGCTGAAATTAGTGTCAATAGACACCTTGCGATATTCTACGTCACCCCAATCCACATCTTTACAAAAACTCCCCGTAGGGGGGGTACAATTTCACAATCAAAAATTAAGAAACTTTGCAACTTTTGCGTAAGAGTTTGCTACAGGCTGAAATTAGTGTCAATAGTCTCACTGCGATATTCTACGTCACCCCAATCCATATCTTTACAAAAACTCCCCGTAGGGGGGGTACAATTTCACAATCAAAAATTAAGAAACTTTGCAACTTTTGCGTAAGAGTTTGCTACAGGCTGAAATTAGTGTCAATAGTCTCACTGCGATATTCTACGTCACCCCAATCCATATCTTTACAAAAACTCCCCGTAGGGGGGGTACAATTTCACAATCAAAAATTAAGAAACTTTGCAACTTTTGCGTAAGAGTTTGCTACAGGCTGAAATTAGTGTCAATAGACACCTTGTCATATTCTACGTCACCCCAATCCACATCTTTACAAAAACTCCCCGTAGGGGGGGTACAATCTCACATACAAAAATTAAGAAACTTTGTAACTTTTGCGTAAGAGTTTGCTACAGGCTGAAATTAGTGTCAATAGACACCTTGCGATATTCTACGTCACCCCAATCCACATCTTTACAAAAACTCCCCGTAGGGGGGGTACAATTTCACAATCAAAAATTAAGAAACTTTGCAACTTTTGCGTAAGAGTTTGCTACAGGCTGAAATTAGTGTCAATAGTCTCACTGCGATATTCTACGTCACCCCAATCCATATCTTTACAAAAACTCCCCGTAGGGGGGGTACAATTTCACAATCAAAAATTAAGAAACTTTGCAACTTTTGCGTAAGAGTTTGCTACAGGCTGAAATTAGTGTCAATAGTCTCACTGCGATATTCTACGTCACCCCAATCCATATCTTTACAAAAACTCCCCGTAGGGGGGGTACAATTTCACAATCAAAAATTAAGAAACTTTGCAACTTTTGCGTAAGAGTTTGCTACAGGCTGAAATTAGTGTCAATAGACACCTTGTCATATTCTACGTCACCCCAATCCACATCTTTACAAAAACTCCCCGTAGGGGGGGTACAATCTCACATACAAAAATTAAGAAACTTTGTAACTTTTGCGTAAGAGTTTGCTACAGGCTGAAATTAGTGTCAATAGACACCTTGCGATATTCTACGTCACCCCAATCTACATCTTTACAAAAACTCCCCGTAGGGGGGGTACAATTTCACAATCAAAAATTAAGAAAATTTTCGGTATCTTTTAGCGATAAGTCCCCCTCTCCCTCAACGTCTTATGTAATAAATATTTCAAAATAATCAATTTCGAACCAATTTTAATTCTAAAAATAAATGAAATTCGGAAATTTATCGATACGTGACAACATAACATTTTTAAAGCCCCTCCCCTAATCATTGAAAATTATTAGATGTGGTTGACCTACCTTCGTTTACTCCAACCCTGACATGATATATATTCAAATATTTTCAGGAAAACACTTGAATATTGGCTATAGCTCACACTATAGTATTTTATTAAAAAATAAATTACCCTTTACGATTACTTAGTGGTAAGGTGTAAGGGGTAAGGGTTGAAATTTTAAAAGTAAGAAAATTTGTAAGTTTTGCGTAGAAGTTTGGCAGCCTTATATTGCTAGTTAAAAGAAGAACGGATCTTTTCGCTTTTGTATCGACTACAGGGAATTAAACAAGAAAACTCTCAAAGATTTGTATCCACTCCAATTGGTCAATGAAAAAAGACGTACGTTATCCGAACTTGCTCTGTGCGTTAAGTTTGGTAATACGAAATGATTTGATATTACTAACATAACGTTTAAATTAAGTATATAATACCAAATACCGGACATTTCAGTTATTTTACGTATGTATTATTGCGACAACAACAATAGCGCCACCAAACGGCTCGAAGTGACGAATTGCCGGAAATTTTAATAATTTTTGTATTTCAATAAGTTCGTTAATTAATTATTTAATTGTTTCACTAATTCTAATTTAACAACAGTTAAACTAACGAAATTTGAAACAAAATTATGATGTTTGACTGTAAAATATCACTCCCAGCCGCATAGAGGCGTTGTAGTCGACTTATCGCACGTTTTACGTGAGAGTGACCGGTGATAATACGTATGAACAGAATATGCAATTAGTATTATTAAAGTTAGCAAGTGCAGAAAAAGTGAAGTGAGATAAGAAGTTGATAAATATATAGAATTACAAGTGTTTTATAAATAATTGTTGGCGATATGGGCAGACCACATAAACGAGAAGTAACTGTTGAAGAGATTTGCAATTTTTTATTCAAGTTCAAGTTCAATTTTCAAAATTTACTTAAAATTTCACCAAGAGAAGAGGAATCTTTACTATCGGATATTTGTCGATCTAAAAAATTTAAAAATTCATGTAAAAACCGCATGGCCGTATACAGCATTATTAGACGAAAATCGAAGGAAATTCAGTACCGTTTGGAAATGGACAGCAATTGCGAAGAAAAGGAACCCAGTGTTAAAAATAATGTTAGAACTGCCGTAAGCCCTTCCGTTTGTTCAGATCGTACAGAATATTTAAATGAAAATTCAGAATTAACGAACGACAATCAGATTTGCGAAGAAGAACTCAGTATTGAAAGTCATGTAAGTACAGCTGT
Source organism: Cantharis lateralis (assembly GCA_963170105.1). Lineage (NCBI taxonomy): Eukaryota > Metazoa > Arthropoda > Insecta > Coleoptera > Cantharidae > Cantharis > Cantharis lateralis. The sequence goes on from OY720628.1 coordinate 29,191,395, forward strand.
AAGCGTTTCCGTTTGTTCAGATCGTACAGAATATTTAAATGAAAATTCAGAATTAACGAACGACAATCAGATTTGCGAAGAAGAACTCAGTATTAAAAGTCATGTAAGTACAGCTGTAAGCGTTTCCGTTTGTTCAGATCGTACAGAATATTTAAATGAAAATTCAGAATTAACGAACGATAATCAAATTTGCGAAGAAGAAGAACTCAGTACTAAAAATAATGTATGTAATTCCGTTAGCGTTTCCGTTCGTTCAGGTAGTGCAGATTCTTTTAATCAAAATTCAGAATTAAAGATCACACAGCAGAAGCAGATCAACTTTGCAGTTTTGTTAAAATTTGATCTTCCCAGGATTCAAAATGAATTAGATTTAATGGTGGACTCAGAAAACAGGCGCACAATTTTAAAGAAAAATCTATTAACCTTAAATTTATCGTGTGTTATTATTTTTAATGGGTTTAGAACTACGAAAAATAGAAAAAAGAAGAGTCGTAATATTATTGTAGAATACGCCAAGTGTAAGCATAGCAATTGTAGGTTATACAAAATTATTTATGAAGCCAGTACAAACAATATCGCGGTCACAATGTATTATAAAGGACCTACTGAAGTACATCATGAAGGCGAATATTCTTATTGGCTTAAAGGTGAAGAAAGAAAACGAGTAAAGGAAGAATTACAACATATGCTGCCAAACGAATATCGTAGTAAAACGATTAACACTTTAAATATGGATTTATTTGACGATGGGAACTGGCAAAATTTGAGGTCTCTACCTGTTTATCAAAAAGCCAGATCGGAAGGTATTTCGCAAATGGATCGAAACCGGGATCCTTCATTAGATTTGTTAATAAGATATAGGCAACAAGACAACTTCAATAAATATATTCAGTTTCCGAATGGAAGAACATTGGTGTATTTATATTCCAGTGAACAGATCCGAATTCTTACAGGAAAAGGAAAAAAAGTAGTTGGGTATTTCGATGCTACAGGGTCTGTTGTTCGACAGAATTCCGACGATAAAGGAAATCGTGTGCTATATTATTGTATAGTAGTCAATGTCAAAGGTACCGTTGTGCCAATAACAGAACTTATTAGTTCAAAACATGATTCTGCTACTATAAGCAGCTTTTTATTGAAGTTTAAGCATTTCGTACAAACTAAATGTCATAAGAAGTGGCCTATATTCGATGTGATCGTTACCGATTGGAGTTTTGCCCTATTGACATCCGTTTGCCAAAGTTTCAATGATATGACTTTATACACGTATTTGAAAATAGTTTATCGATTCTTAACAAATTTAGAAGAAAGTAGGGCCGCCTACATTGTTATTATTAAAGTATGTTGTGCTCATTTTATCAAAATGAACATAATTAAAATTTCCAGCATTAAATTCAGCAAAGATATACGAAGAGTTATAATCGATACGGTGGCAGTACTTCTACAATGTACGAGTCTAGAAGAACTCTCATTTCAGTTTGAAAATGTTATCATACTCTATTTATCGCCTGTTTGGGATGCAGAACTTGATGAAGCACTCAATAATTTGAAAACACATGACTATGAGAAATCAGAAGAGTTACTCAATTTAAGAGAAGAAAACCTTTGTGCGTTTGAAGAAAATGATGAAACCGTCAGGGGCCCGTATAATACATCACCTTTCTTTTTATATTTCTTTCGAATTTACGATTCGGTAGCATTACGGCAGCAAGGCAAAACAATAGGAGAAGAAGATAAAAAGAATCCCTATAAAACCGAAGATTTTGCTCAGTACATGTTGAAACGATTGATGCCTTTTGCGCCACTTTGGTGCGATATTCTCGAAACAGGACGTTTTAGTAACGCAAATGTGGAATGTTGGAATAAGATTTTGAAAAAGGAAGTTCTCTGTGGGCAATCTAATTTAAAAGTTGGAAGATTTGTTCAAAAAACATGGGAAAAAATAAGTTCAGACCTGAAAATGATAGAACACGATATAGGTAAAATTCCTAGAAAAGAAAGCAAGATAATAAAAAAGGATTTAACGGAAATTGACAATCCTAAAGTTACTGAGGGTTGGAAAAAAAAACGAAAAGGAAAGGGATACTTTGACTTACCACATTTAAAAGAACTAAAAGTAGAAGAAAGAACAGACGTTTTAATTATTACTGATGAAAATGTAATAATTTCTGAAGAAAAGATAGAAAATCAACCTCCAATGCAAAATGTTATGAATTTTGAAGATAAGCCGAATTCTAGAGCGTTATCAAATGGCTTATATTTCAATGGCGATTTTTATATTCAATCGGCAATGAAGGGTGTGTTCAAAATTGGATTCTATTCGTACAACACCCAGAAAATACAGTTAACAAATATAGACTACAAAAGTGTTATCTCAAAATATAACCAAGTTGACGATATTCCATCGGGAACAGCAAGGTGGTTAACGGATTACTCCATCGACGCCACAGCCTCTTCATTTTTTAAATTCCAGCCATCTATATATTACATAGACACCGTATCCGTGGAAGTTTTGTTTAGGCAAGAAGTTGGAAGATGCAGTCAAATGTACAAAAATTTTGAGCCTTTTGTGAAAACTTTACAAGATATAAAATTTATTGCATTGCCACATCTCGTTAGTGGCAATCATTGGATACTAATTATACTTGACATTAATGATAAGAAAATTTATATTTTAGATCCCGCCGAAACCAATTTAAACATAGAAGATATCGTTTCAAAAATTAAAAAAAAATTTTTTGAGGTTAGAGACCGCTCTCAAAAAACTAACAAATTAAATGCACGCAAGTGGAATCTTGCTACATTATCAGATTACCCAAAGCAAAGCCAGGATGATTACGAAAATTGTGGTGTATATGTATTGCACTATCTATATGTGCTATCAAATATAGAAAAAATGTCAGACTTTATTCCAATGTCACTAGTAGAACCGTTTGACCCCGAAAGTTTTAGATTGATCATACAAGAAATATTATTACTATCATCTGAGAATATGTATGATAAATGCTTAGTTTGCGGCCAACATACAGATGCAGAATACGTCGAGTGCTCTCAGTGTTATAGGTGGGTGCACCTCAGCAGTAAATGTTTAGCCACACAAATTTTAAATGTCAAAGACGTGAGGGATGCAAAATTCATATTTAAGTGTAATTCGTGCAGCATCTACAACACCGATCCATTTGCGTCTACGGAGCACCAAAAATTTATATGTCTTAGTGATATATCTTTAGATAATTTTGTTCTTCACTATACAGACTATCTAAAGGAAATATATGAAACGAGAGACACAAACATGCAATGTAGACGATTCAGAGAAGTTAAAGATCGTCATCAACATTTAAGGTGGAATTATTCCGTAACATTTATATCCCAAGAAAAGTCTCTTTTGATAGCACGATCTATTATGAAACATACCAAAATTCTGGATAAAGACTTTGTCTGCTTCGCACTTTTAGGGGTACTTAATGAAAAACTTATTTATAAGTATTATGGACTAGAAGACGAGGGCCCTATTGATATTGTGGAAAAATACAATCAATTGCACAATATAGAATCATACCATTTTGAATATCCGTGCCCATATACCTTTGATATGATATATGATATGCTGTAAATCATTAACTATTCTTTCTTTCTTCCTTCATCCGTTATCTGTCCACTCCTAGTAGGCCTCTCCTTCTTCCTTCCATTTTTATCAATCTTGCGTCAGCTGTTGTCAACCCGTATCCGACAATTTTTGATGTCGTCTTAGTTTCCCTTCGTCGCCATTGCGCTATCTTTATGTCCATCATTCTCTTTCCTGTCGTGCCACATGTCCAATCCGCCAATTCAGCTTCGCCACTCGTCGAACAACGTCCGTCACTCCAGTGTGGTTGCTGTAATCACCATGTTTCTGATTTTGACTTTCGTAGAGATGCCCAATATACGACGGATTACTTTGAATTTTGAAGGCTAAACAATAGATTAAGACATTGATTTAAAGAACCGACGATCCAATTCACTGAACTTTATTATTGAAACTTTAAAATATTTTCAGTATGCTGTTGTTTTGTTGTATGTTTTCCTATTGGAAATTTTTATATTATGTATTGTAATGTAAACAGAATATTTCCGTAAATGACTGACTGAATAAATAATAAAATATAGTTTACTGTAGAGCTTTCAATGGTTTTAAGGTGGGCATAAGTGAGACAGAAAATGCATAGTACTCTTTCTCTCATGCACATGGGAGCGCATAGGAAACAAAAATCAACATAACGTCGTAAGAATTTTCAAAACGAAACATAATTTCTTGATTGTTTTTCAATTTTTAGAATCTTAGAGCTTCAACAACTGTTCTAAAGAAAATTTCTAGTCGATCGGATAATTACCTACTTTTAAAAATACGATAGTTTTCAAAACAGCCGAAAAATAGTTAATACAATTTTACACAGATTTTATTTTTTTTAAAAGTTGTTTTAAATCAGATCGTCTTAAAAATTCCTTTAGAACAACCGCAAATATATTATCCTTCGATTAAAACTAAAACATTTAAAAAATTCGGTTTATTTTTGAAGCAACCTTCGACGTTTCGTCAAATAATTTTCTGATCGATTTCGATATTTTTATTGCAGCAAATTTGATTAAAATTTACAGATTGCTAAAATTTTAGTGGAGCTTTAGAAAAGCAGAGAGCGCTGTATTTTTAAATGACTTTTGTATAATGAACATTGTATAAGAAATAATTTTATAATTTATTTGAAAAGTTCAACAAATTAAATTTTACAAATACACAGCTAAATATATTTCATGTAGCATAATATAAATTTCACATTTCGATATTTTTGATCATCATCCGTATACATCGGTTTACCAAATAAATCATTTTAAATTATATTAATTATATAAATTATATAAATAATAAATTATTTAAATTATAGTAATTCTTTCAACCATCTAGAAAAAGTTGAATTTTAATGGCAATATATACAAATTTTTAATAAATCAATTTTATCATGGTTCTACTTTACGAAAAATTAATCGTTCGTGCACTTTTAATTGATCTCACCCTTTATAAATTTGAAGTTTTCACTTGTTTGTTGCTGTTTGTTTTTAACATTTCTGCACTCATTTCAGCTTGTAGCAAAATCTTACGCAAAAGGTACAAAGTTTCTTAATTTTTGATTGTGAAATTGTACCCCCCCTACGGGGAGTTTTTGTAAAGATGTGGATTGGGGTGACGTAGAATATCGCAAGGTGTCTATTGACACTAATTTCAGCCTGTAGCAAACTCTTACGAAAAGTTACAAAGTTTCTTAATTTTTGATTGTGAAATTGTACCCCCCCTACGGGGAGTTTCTGTAAAGATATGGATTGGGGTGACGTAGAATATCGCAATGAGACTATTGACACTAATTTCAGCCTGTAGCAAACTCTTACGCAAAAGTTACAAAGTTTCTTAATTTTTGTATGTGAGATTGTACCCCCCCTACGGGGAGTTTTTGTAAAGATGTGGATTGGGGTGACGTAGAATATGACAAGGTGTCTATTGACACTAATTTCAGCCTGTAGCAAACTCTTACGCAAAAGTTGCAAAGTTTCTTAATTTTTGATTGTGAAATTGTACCCCCCCTACGGGGAGTTTTTGTAAAGATGTGGATTGGTGTGACGTAGAATATCGCAAGGTGTCTATTGACACTAATTTCAGCCTGTAGCAAACTCTTACGCAAAAGTTACTAAGTTTTGTTAATTTTTGTATGTGAAATTGTACCCCCCCTACGGGGAGTTTTTGTAAAGATGTGGATTGGGGTGACGTAGAATATCGCAAGGTGTCTATTGACACTAATTTCAGCCTGTAGCAAACTCTTACGAAAAGTTACAAAGTTTCTTAATTTTTGATTGTGAAATTGTACCCCCCCTACGGGGAGTTTCTGTAAAGATATGGATTGGGGTGACGTAGAATATCGCAATGAGACTATTGACACTAATTTCAGCCTGTAGCAAACTCTTACGCAAAAGTTACAAAGTTTCTTAATTTTTGTATGTGAGATTGTACCCCCCCTACGGGGAGTTTTTGTAAAGATGTGGATTGGGGTGACGTAGAATATGACAAGGTGTCTATTGACACTAATTTCAGCCTGTAGCAAACTCTTACGCAAAAGTTGCAAAGTTTCTTAATGTTTGATTGTGAAATTGTACCCCCCCTACGGGGAGTTTTTGTAAAGATGTGGATTGGGGTGACGTGGAATATGACAAGGTGTCTATTGACACTAATTTCAGCCTGTAGCAAACTCTTACGCAAAAGTTACAAAGTTTCTTAATTTTTGTATGTGAAATTGTACCCCCCCTACGGGGAGTTTTTGTAAAGATGTGGATTGGGGTGACGTAGAATATCGCAAGGTGTCTATTGACACTAATTTCAGCCTGTAGCAAACTCTTACGCAAAAGTTACAAAGTTTCTTAAGTTTTGATTGTGAAATTGTACCCCCCCTACGGGGAGTTTTTGTAAAGATGTGGATTGGGGTGACGTAGAATATGACAAGGTGTCTATTGACACTAATTTCAGCCTGTAGCAAACTCTTACGCAAAAGTTGCAAAGTTTCTTAATTTTTGATTGTGAAATTGTACCCCCCCTACGGGGAGTTTTTGTAAAGATGTGGATTGGGGTGACGTAGAATATCGCAAGGTGTCTATTGACACTAATTTCAGCCTGTAGCAAACTCTTACGCAAAAGTTACAAATTTTCTTACGTTTCGAATATTATGGTATCTATACAATAAGTAATTATTATTTTTGACAGTTTTTTTTTATTAAAATTCAATAAAGTATCGTTTAGTAATTTAAATAACCTAAATTTTTGGTTAATAAATTAAAAGATTTAAAAGTTTGCAGTATTTGGTTGGCCAACTGTAAAAAAGTGATTATAGAATATGAAGATGAAGCTGTTTTCAGGGACGTCGTTCATTGATTCATTAAATTTTTTTTTCAAACTAGTTGGTATATTTTTCGGGTATTTATCGAAAATATGCAAAAATCAGCAATAAAAATGCTTAAAAATAAATCTAAGGATAAATGTATATTTTTATGTATAGCAAATGCTAAAAGTCCGTATTCTAAGTTATAACAGTTACAAGTTATTCTTAAGGTGCTTGCACACTTCTACACAAGTTCAAAGTGTGCACACTCAAAACCGATAAACCACATACTTGACAAACAAAAATGAACCCAAATGCTGCTTATTATTATACCATACATTTCATAAAAAAATGTTTAACATTTTTCTGAATTTGTGTAACTATTTAAATCGCGATGAGTACATTTTCCTAGTTTGCGTGCGAACACCACGCGCCACTAAAGTATACAATTGTGCATGCACGTTTGTATCAACAAATCTAAAATAAAAAAATTTTCTTCAGGAAATCGCGGGGTGCGGTGGAGTATTTCTTCTTCTTCCTCTTAATGTGGAGTATTTCTGTGAGTATTCTGCTTTTCTATATGTGTAAACTAATATTTTCCTAATTTTTGAAAATATTTTTTATATTAGCTCTTATGTTCAATTAAGACTCTTCATAAATTACTTGCATAAAGGTAAAGAATGAAAAGGTGCTTCTGAGAATCTAAAAAAAATATAAAGTGATATTTGTAATATAAATAAAAGAAAGGAATAAAAAAGTACCTGCATCTCATTTGTTACAAAATTAATCAAAATCTACATTAAATTTGAAAAATGTTAATTTAAAATTTACATTCTACTTTGTACAGAAAACATCGAAAACATTCATTTTGAAAATATGTTCAAATGTGTATTCTATTGATGTCACCAATTCTAGTTTATGTTTCGAACTATGATATCAACTGTGTATTTTTGTTTGATTATTTGAATCTTGATTGTTTGAGAAGTTTTGCAGCTTCTGGGCTATTTTCTCGAGGTCGCTTGTTGTGGGGATTTTGATTGTATGGAAAGGTAATTTAAAAAAGGTAATTTAAAGAAGGTGACATCAGAAACTGTAGGGGTATTTCAATTCAATCGACTATACGAAAGATACTGGAAAATTTGGTTTATACCACGGACGTAGCTATAACTTTTATATGGGGGGGGTTCAACATCGTACTTTACATAGAGCCGGATTAAGGGTAATGTGAGGCCTGGGGCTAACTTCTTTGGAGGCCCCTTGACTTGCAAGGCCTGGCAAAAGGCGCCGCAGGCGAAAATTTTTGATATTTCAAGGTCAACCGCGCTTAGATCAAAAGTAAAATCTTTAAAAAAATAATAATTATTATACCTACAT